>OZ024881.1:27072016-28272016 GCA_964017185.1 Rugalucina vietnamica | reverse complement strand
TAGAAAGTATGTCTTGGTTCCGGCAGATAAAGCCGCAAACAATGTTGTTGTCGTTTGTAGGCTTCACTACATTAACACCTTAAAACAGGAGCTTGATGGTACCTTGGCTTATCTGGAGACAGATACTGATGAGGTGTCTGTAGTTAATGCCCACTTAAACGATTTACCTGTTAAGTTTTCTGTTTGTGTCAATGAAGGCCAAGACAAACTTCCTACGATGTATTGGTTACCTAAGCTTCACAAAAGACCATACAAAGCTAGATTTATTGCAAATTCTAGCTCTTGTACTACCACTGAACTTTCTAAATTATTAACTTCCTGTCTTACTGCTATCAAATCTCATGTTATAAGATACTGTGAGACAGTGTATGAAACTTCAAATAAAAATTGGTTTTGGTCAATTAAAAATTCTGGTGAGGTGCTCTCAGTAAATTGAAGTGTAGAGGGTTCCGTGCGACAAGCTTGTCCACATATGATTTTTCTACTCTGTATACAACATTACCACATAATCTAATAAAAGAAAAACTTCTGGATTTGATAGAGTGGACCTTCAAAAGGGCATTAAAAAACTATGGTTCACTTTATTTGGCATGTAATGACAGAAAGGCTTTTTTCACTTCCTCTGACCAAAGTCGGTATACACTTTGGTCATGTCAGAATGTATGCGATGCCTTATCCTATCTCCTTGATAATATTTATATTAGATTTGGGACCAAGTTATACAGACAAATTGTTGGAATTCCGATGGGTACAAATTGCGCACCTCTCGTAGCTGATTTATTTTTATACTGCTACGAAAGAGATTTCATGGATTCTCTTAACCATGATAATCAAGCTGATGTTATCGAGGCTTTTAATTCCACATCTAGGTACCTCGATGACCTTTTGAACATTGACAACCCTTATTTTGAAGGTATGGTCAATCAAATTTACCCACCTGAACTTCAGTTGAACAAAGCCAATATCACAGATACTGAAGCCCCCTTTTTAGATCTACATCTTTCTGTTGCAAATGGATTTGTTTCTTCTAAAATTTATGATAAGCGCGATGACTTTGATTTTGATATAGTAAATTTTCCTTTTTTGGATGGTGACGTTCCTCGTCGTGCTTCTTATGGTGTATACATTTCGCAACTTATTAGGTTTGCTAGAGTCTGCAATCATATTGCAGACTTCAACGCTCGAAATAAATGTTTAACGGCAAAACTTCTCCAACAGGGCTATCGGTATCATAAACTTCGAAAAACATTTTCTAAATTTTATCGTAGACACTATGAATTGATTTCCAAATATAATGTTGGGTTAAAGACGCTTTTAAGTGAGGGCCTTTCGGAACCTGAATTTTATGGTGACTTGGTTTACAAATTTAAGAAACTTAAAGGAATTAATGATTTTTCTTTTCAGTTCAGAAAAATCATAACACGTTACAGACGTATAGGTTATAACTTAAATGTTATGCGACAGTCTGCATGCTTAGTTTTTAACCCAATCATGGTTGATAACTATGCTGCCTTCTTTAATTGCACGCCGGTGGGTCGGGCGTCAGACTCTATGATGGCCCCGACATAAAGCTATTCATTTCAGTTGGTTGGGGCCGGAGCTTCTTGTCTGTTGCTTGGCCCACCGGGGTCCAACTGGTGTTTTTCTTTTGCTCCGGAGTTAGTAGGTTATTCGGCGCCCAGGGATCTCCATCGTCGGGCAGCTTACTCAGTCTGTGAGTCCTGGTTTTTGATTCATCAGGATGTTTATCATGATTTATTTGTTTGTTCTTGATGATTCGTTGACTAGTTAGAGATTCACCACGAGGACCAAATAACTAACTAAATGTTATGAACCACTGCAGAAGCTGAGGGTGAGGTTATGGCCATGTAAAACCGGTTTAAGCCCGCCAGTAACTTTGTGTTACTGATCGTTCCAAGTCGATACTTCAGTGGTGGTTCTTTTTGTTTTATGTCTTGGTGTATAAAATTTTTTGTGCTGTTGGCGCCTTATGTATGTTTTCATATTTTAGTTAAGTTAAGGTAACTGAGTGGCCACCTATTGGGAAAATAGCTGCTCATTCGGCTTACGATATGTTTCATGGTATAAGTACCTGATTGTTAGTTTGGTTTTTTCCCACCTCGGTTTTTGGAGTGGAAATCTTTTTCTGATTGCGCCTTTTCCTGATCTTTGCCTACTTGTACCTTTTTCTTGATTATTTATTTAATGATTTATTTATTCCTGCAATATTTAGCGAGGGTGACGCTCTCTGTATATCGCATGGGCAATACAACGCCGGACATCGAATGTAGGGATCCTGGTAGTGGAAGCGGGCTTCTAACATATCATATTAAGAAAACCAGTCGATCATGTTAGATTACAACGAATCAAAGAAACAATCAGCTTTTGAAATTCCGAACAACCAAAACACTTTTCGTTTCAAAGTACATGTGTATGCATATATGCAACTTTACAGTATCGAATTCTTAAGAAATCTTTAGAAGTGGATGAAACCTCTCCTTCCGAAAGCGCTTCTGCCATTATTGTCTGTGATGTTATAAAGAAATTATGCCATATAACTTTCAAATTCGTGGAATGAAATAAGAATGGAAACTAAAAATTTATTACTCAAGAATGATTTGAGCCGCCTCATGAGAAAACAAACAATCTGCATATGCGAAACCAAAGGCGCTGATCAGCTTCGCCGTATCTGCGAAGCTGATCAGCGCCCTTGTTTACGCCATACAGAAAGTACAATTCGTCTACTTTCTAAATCCAAAATTTCCAGCCTCTAGCCAACTTCTGTGCTTGAACAGCCTGGTTTGTGTCGGACCTTTTCGGAAACCACATTGTTGGTTTTCTCACGAGACGGCTCATTTTCGTCAGTAAAAATACATGGACAAGTTCATTCATGTTTAGGTGATTTACAAAGCCGTCAGTTGGGATGAAGTCATATTAAATCATTGCTACTGTACAGAATTAAATACCTTCGATCAAATGTTATTCATTACGAAAACTTGCCAATGCAATATACATGTATAGAGAATTTTTTCGAAAGCAAAATTGAAAATTTCATGGAAAATTTATGACATCTTAATAATTTTGCTCTAAACATTGATTGTGGGTACACCTTAGCACCGTATCGCCGAGGCGGTTCTACCGAATACACACAGAATATGTTGATAAAAAATAACAATAGGTATACGTGATCCCTGCAAACCCCAGATTTTGTACATGAAAGTGGGGTGTAAGGGGGTACATATTTCACGGACATGTTTTCCTGGATACTGATTATCCATATGTTCACTTGAAGTGTGGTTATTTCATTTTTTATTGGAAAGGACAATCCTCAAGCCACGAATATCTAACGACGCCCTTAAATATTAAATGAGTTTCGCATCCATTCTTATGTTCAAAGATTGGATAATTGTAGATGGTGTGAAACAAAACACAGTTGATAAAGGTCATTATAAAATTTAATGTAAACAAAACATTAAATATGGATTATAAGCCATCTAAAGAAATACGTAATATCCGTAAATTACATACTTGTAAAAACTTAAATTTAAATGTTTTATATTTATTCAAAAATTATCATACATGTACTCATTTTCAAAATGCCTCCGAGAAACTCCGCGAAACCGACTTTGATCGACAAATCAAGGTAATTACCTTTCTCGGAGAAACACCGAGAAATTTCACCGAGAAACACCGAGGAATTTCGCGCAGACGATTTTGTCTACCTTGCTTATTTCGCGGTGTTTCTCCGAGAAATGAAAATTTCGCGTTTGCCATGGTTGCGGAGAAACGCGAAATATGTTGTTTTTAATTTACCGGGAGTGTATGAGCTCATTTATGAGACAAAGACAAATCAGACTCCCCGCTTAGCTATCAAAAGCATACATAAATTATCGGAATATCCAGTCGTGCCTTTCTTTTGTTACATTACATTTTATGCGGTTTTCAAAATCACTTAAGCAAAAATTGAACAGCAGAGAAACTAAATTCAATTATTAAATATTTTAATTCAGGGCATATAAGGCTGTTCTGATATCCCGCTGATAACGTTTCTAAGGCATTAAAGCTATTGAAAAAAAAAACTATGCACCAAACATTTCTATAGGCAGCATTTTTTGGCAAACCCCTATCCCGCTGTTAACGCTTCTAAGACATTAAACATATGAAAAACAATAATGCAGCAAAACAGTCGGAATCTTTCCAGTTGTTTTTTTTTTCATTCCCTAATCAGTCGGGTGCTTAGCCAACCCATTGTGAATATTTCTGCAACAGTGAGCGCGGACTTTCTCTATTGTCAAGAAGGCATCTCATTTTCTCCTATCCCACTGATATACATTTTAAGGAAATAATTTATGCAGGCTAGTCACAGCAGGGTTTATGGGTATGGTGCTCTTGAAAGCTTCTAAGACATTAAACATATTGAAAAACAATAAGGCAGCAAAACAGTCGGAATTTTTCCAGTTGTTTTCTTTCATTCCCTAATCAGTCGGGTGCTTAGCCAACCCATTGTGAATATTTCTGCAACAGTGAGCGCGGACTTTCTCTATTGTCAAGAAGGCATCTCATTTTCTCCTATCCCACTGATATACATTTTAAGGAAATAATTTATGCAGGCTAGTCACAGCAGGGTTTATGGGTATGGTGCTAGAACAGACATAGAAAAGCCTCGCTGATCAACAAAGTAATGCAGTGCCTCAATAATATTCCAGAACACCAGCACAACTGTAGGGACATGGATTTTAGCAGTAAAATTTTGTGTTTTGCTCGGAGGAAACCACTTATTTATGATGACAGGAGTATATTGTAATGACTTTGGAGTTCGTTTTGGCATATTTTAGCAGTTATGTACTAGACCAGTATTGGTGGAATTATGTATTATACTTTGAGTGCTTCATATATATTTCATATTGCATTAAGATGGAAGGAGTATATTGTAATGACTTTGGACTTCGTTTTGCATATTTTAGCAGTTATGAACTAGGCCAGTATTCGTGGAATTATGTATATTATACGTTGAGTGCTTCATATATATTTCATATTGGATTAAGATGGAATATGAAATAAATATACGTTAAATATTGCTTATATTGCGTATGCATATTACTATGGTTGATATAGTAAAAATTCATTTTCTTTTCTACATAAATGTTTTTATAAATATCAATATTTACCTTCTGCGGAATCTAGACTATATCCGTTTACATTGTTTCACAAGAATATTCCTATATATCCAACATTATAGCCTAAACGCATACTGAAAGATATAGCCAAATATTCAATAATGCATTCAAGATTTAATCGAAATGCATTTTGTTTCATATTTCACTACACTTCTTTAGAAATACAGTATTCAATTTACATTTTTATTAGCACCCTGCTGAAGTTTAAATCCATATCATAGCAAGGGATTTTTTTTTATTAAACTTTTTTGTAACTACCTTTGAGATTATTTTAACTTATCAAATCAATGCAGCTTACCCTTGTACTTAGTAGCCTGATTCGTTTGGAACTTGTACTGTCCTAGACATTTTAATCGTAGTGACCAGTACAAGACTAACGCCAACTCTTTTTCACAATATCGCTCATCAAGCACTGACCGTTTGCCATGTCATTGTTCTAACAACCAAGTGATTCGTTCGCTTATTTATGGTCCGATTTCGATGGGCTTTGTAGCAGGGACCAGTATAGAACGACCGGCAACCACTGAACATGTTGTCATGGTTGAGTGATTTTGCCCCTTATTTCGCTTATTTATGGTCCGATTTCGAATGGCTTTGTAGCAGGCAGCAGTATAGGACGACCGGCAACCACTGAACATGTTGTCACGGTTGGGTGATCTTGCGCCTTATTTCGCTTATTTATGGTCAGATTTCGATGGGTTTTGTAGTACGGACCAGTATAGGACGACCGGCAGCCACTGATCATGTTGTCACGGTTGAGTGATTTTGCCCGTTATTTCGATTATTAAGGGTCCCATTTCGATGGGGTTCGTACCAGTGATCTATGCATGACCATTATTGACCATTTGGCATGTTGTTCCGGTCGAGTGATTTTCCTCTTTATTTCGCTTATTAATGGTCCGATTACGATGAGGTTCGTACCAGTGATCTATGCATGACCATTACTGACCATTTGACATGCTGTCATGGTTGAGTGATTTTGCCTCTTATTTCGCTTGTTGCAGGTCCCATTTTGATTGGTTTTGTATTAGTGACATTTGCATGACCAATACTGACCATTTGGCATGTTTGATTCATCTTGGACCATTGTTGTGGTTCCGTGATTTTAGTTTTGCTTTATATCGATTTGATTTTAAAAGCCTTTGTGCAGGCGATCAATCCAAGGGTAAAAGAATGACAAAAGCAAATAGTAAGTACATTTATTCGACACAAATCATATTTAAATACAATAATGCCCATAAGCTAATGATGATATTCCGTCATCAAGAAGCCAGCGTTTGTCATCAAAGCAACTCAATGTCTTTTTTCTCACTTTCTCGCAATGAATATTATGCGAACGAGAGCGGATAATGTCCATTGAAGCTAACATTTCAGTCTTGTCAAACAGCGTTTGCTCATATAAGTTGAAACAGAGCTCCTTTTCAATGGTAGCTTTGGCTACGCCTTTCGCTTTCTTCCTTTCTAACTCTGCATTCTCCTCTGGGTAGGAAATGACATACATTTTGGATCGTAGACCGCAAAATTGTCGTATCACTGTACCGTTTAACTCGTCCTTAAATTTTCCCGGAACCTTTTTGTTCGCTAGAGAATGTAATTTACTCGATTTTGGATAGTCTGAAAAATCGAAATGTTGTCTGTCCCTCCACATGTCCTCGTAGATATCATGGGTTTCTACGTAAAACAAGAAAGAATCTGTATCCGTACACAATAATTGGCATTGATTAGCGTATTTGCGTTTAAGGTAACAGTACCAAAACTGATACATCCTTACTTTACTTAGATCCAGAACGGTTTGTCCAGCGTACACGGGTTTCGAAATCAAGATTTTAGAACGCTTACAGTGAACGCCCACTAAACTGTCATTGAAAATTCTGCATTATTTGAATGTTGGCTTTGCTGTTAGTTTGCTAAGCTTTTTCTCTTGACCTGTCAAAGTAACGTCTAAATGTTTTCTCTGGCATTCCATCAGCTTTCCAAAAACACTGCAGTTCAGTATTTTATAAAACGATTTCTCAAATTCTGTTTTAGCCTGAGTGCGCCGCATGGTGTTGAAGTCGATGTATGGTTTAAGCCACGGTTTTTGATCAAACTCTAAGACGTTATGAATGGTTTTTATTTGTAAACCAAGCTCCAAGTATAACTTCAAATTTCGATAATGCAGCACGTATCTATCTTTATCCTCGAGTGTACAAAGCAGTTTTTCCGATTTTGGTCTTTTGGTCCGTCCATGTAATTCAGCCCAGGCTTTTTCCGCGTATGGTGAAAGTTCTTCATCTGCTACATTACGCTTGACTTGTGCTAAGGGAAAGCAATTATGGTCATCGTGTAAGTAGGACGGATAACTCAGACTCACTTCGATCAAAAAACCTTTGTTTGAGTAATCGGGAACACGCAGAACGTCAAACTTGGTTATTTCTTCTGCTGACAAGCGGCGAAATCCTCCTATAGCTAAAGGTTGTTGACAGGCCCATCCGTAAAGGTTATTAGCATCGATATGAATGATGTAAGCATGCGCAGAACTGGGGTCATAATCGTCCAGATACGGATTATTGGCCTGAGCATATCGAGACGATATTTGACTGATGCCGCCTCTACAACCTCTCTCCCAAAGGAGAAGGTCATCCATGTCCGTAATCAATTCTAAATTCACTTTTGTCATTAGCAACATAGCCGACCAAGACAGGCCTGGTGCTGAATAAAAGTGGCATGGGTCCAAACGATAGTCCCGTAGCGAAATATTTCGAAAATTTTCGAAAATGTCCGTTAGGAGAAGCACATCCGTTTTCAAGTACAGATCGCTATAGTCACCTAAATTTGATATGTTCAGACGTCGATAAACGCTACAGGCATGATAATAGTCTTCGTCCGAGATATGTGACTTCTTGATTTCGGAGTAGAAGGCCTCTTTTGGTGGCAAGCATGTTTCTTGAAACCGGCTTTCATCGTCCATATAATCGTAGGGATACACATTCTTTCTCAAGAATAAATTGGCTTCTTCTTGTGGAAATTCGCTGGAAAAATGTTGGAAATTCGTTAAGCCTCCAGTACATTTTAAATTTTCCGTTAGGGCGTCTAAGGAAGAACTTAGAAATTGATAACTGTCCAAAAACCGTAGACCTCCCAAACTGAAACTGATGTACCGTTCCATATTTTGCGGTATACACTTGATGCCTTTAGTTCTTGCTTCGTACTCCCCAATGGACTGACAAATGATGTGACCATCGAAATTCCTAAGCCCGTGAAACAGAACGGGTATAAAATTACAGATCTGAAAGTTCAGGTTGCATCCGTTACACGCGGCACCGCGGTAAAATCCAGTCACGTGGTCGTGATCGACGACTTTGTCATGCTCGTCCTTATCAAATGGTTTTTCACATAAGAAACAATGGGTAGCATTATCAAAGGCTATCTGGTCGCTCTCACTCATTCTTAGCGGCTCAATGTGACTAAGTATTTCCTTGATTTCTTCTTCTTCTTTCAGCAAACATTCTATAAATCGACGGGACGCGTCGGGTCCGCGGTAAATTACACTCTCTTTTGTATACCGAGGGTCCGTACATACTCGTTTGTATCCATAACTACAGACATCTAGACGTCTCGTGACTGTAGTGCTAGATTTGTCAGGATCTTGGATGCAAGTCGCTACATTCCTATTAACGGTCTCAAAGTCGCAATAAATAACGAATGGACATTTCATTTTTTTCTTAAAGTCATTAAATTTCAGTATGTCATCAACACCTTTCTGTGGAAGCACAATTTTTTGTTCCCCGTTCACGGCACAAAACTCTCTATGCTTTAACATGAGGTCCTCTCGAATATAACCGTGTAAACAAAAGTCACAAAAGTAGGTCACATTCCGACAAGACTTGGATCTAGACAGAAATCTGTTCAAATTCCGAATGAGACAATAATGAGACAAATCACCTTTCTGAAGATACAGCAAATTGACGTGATATTTTCTTCCTTTTTGCCTGGTAATTCGCAGAGGGTAAATTTCATTATTTTCATATCCAAATACGTTGACGGAAAATGCTTCATTTTGCTTCTCAAATTGGTTAAGCTTTGACAGCGATACAGGAAAGTCAATGCCTTTCATATTCAAGTCGCATTCGTATGACGTGTAGTGGTGAACCTCATCCGCACTCTCAGTCACTTGATGAATATTGGCTAATATCACCCATACAAAACATTTGTCATCTCTGTTCTTGATATTTAATAGAGAATGAGAATTTATCAAAGTTTTTGGTAATTCCAAGTACGAAGAACCACCCAAAGGTTTGTACACAACTGTATGTATGTCAAGATGCTTTACCCGTCGTAATATCCATCCCGATGACTCGTGAATGTACTTCTCCAAGCCCACGACCAGTTTCTGAAGTGCCTGGTTCAAATCATGGCTTTCAAACGTTTCTTCACTGAGCAGTGTATACGCTACGCTCCTAAAAAAGGGTTCTACAGTCTGAACTTCCCTATCTCGTTCTTCTCTTACAAGCTCCACTTGAGCCACTATGTACCATTTAATGGCCCTTTGCCGAACTTTTGCCAGAAGATGTTTCTCTATAGCTGGTCTAATGTTTGCCAGAAATTTTACTAAGTCAAACTTGTCTATTCCCACCGGTTTTAGTGTATTAATTTCCGCGGCACCATTGACAGCAGTTCGGCTTTGTCCACCTGTCTGTGGACGATGAGATTCGTTGTGACCTATTAGCTCTCTCGGTGTGGAAAAAGAACGACCGCAAGTAGAACACGTAAATATTGTCTCTGCCGTACACAGCGATGCCTTTTTGTGCTGGTATAGCCTGTATTTTCTCGCATACACTTTTCCACAAGTATCACATTTAAACGCCGTCCTATGAGCCAGCTCGTGCTTATCATATCCACGTTTAGTCTGAAACTCCCGACCACAAACATTACACCGATACATCTTGGCCACACTCTGGATTCCTCAGCTTCGTTTCATCTTTTATAGGGTATCCACCTCGTACGTCTTTTGTTCCCCAAAAATTCGGAAAATGTCTGTTTCACATATTTTCGACCATTTTGTTGTCCGCCAGACTGATCACTCACTGGGTGGTTGTTGTCAAAATTACTTCTCCTAGATTTCACACTGTTAACTTTATCAATCTTTTTGATCCCACTGTTGTATGTACTATCTTGATCATCCATGCGATTCGACGGGTTTGAAAGCAATGGGGTGTCTATTGAATCCTTACCAGTGGGATACAAACTAGTATTTAAATTCACCGCATCACTGAAGCGAGTTAATGACTTTGATAAGTATTTATTAAAACCTCCTGCAGAGTCATTTGCATTTATATTACTTGATGATTTTGTGGTTTTGCTACCCGCAGTGTCATCTGCATTTATATTAGTGCCTCCCGCAGATTCATTTATATTACTTGATGTTGTGGTTTGACTTCCCACTGTCTCATTTGCATCTGTATTTGTTCCTCTGTTCTGTGTCAATGACTTTGAATCATTGATGCTATCAGTTCGAATCTTATTCTCAGAAAGGAGTTTTTCGTATTCAGCTTTGGGTAGTAAAACCAGCTCTTTTGCCATGATCTAGTTTTCTGGAATACCTCTACTCATCCAACCACTGTATGACTATGTACTTTTGCACGAGCTTAATCACAAGAAAGAAGATATTAAAGTGTTTCTGCAACAGCTGCTTTCGTCGAGCATATGACAAACGTTGGTTAACAAAACTCCGAATGATGGTCTTGTATCTTCGTAAGCGCTTTTTATGTTTTTCAGGCAACGTTCCGTAGCCATGGAGAATGTTATATACAATTTCTATTAAAGCTTCGAGTTGAAGCTTAGAAATAGTTTGCAACAGCGCATGTCTTTGTTTCTTGTCTGCCCGAAGAAAAAGTCCAACAAAATAGGCTTCTTTCAATATTTTTGGTCGCATGGTAAATATACTATGGTTGTTTCTCCTGGCAATATATTGGTTCTTAGACGATATAGAGTTTCTTGACCAGATAGTTGCGGTGATAAATCTACGAATAGATAGCCGAATTTCGATGATGTAGCTTTTATATAACTATCCATAAAGTATCTAGTCTGCTCTGGATAGCATTGTTTTGCGAAAGCTTTTATTTGAAGCATATCGCGTTGGTTTTTAAAAAGTGCAAATTGGTGCGCATTTAAGGAAATTGTGCGAAAGAGTTTGCCTTGTGCGAACAGATTCTGAACCAGGAAGAAAACGGTAAAATTCATATGATGACTGAAAATCGTGAACAGATCACAAATGTCCTGGGACACAGCACACTGAGACATTAAATCATCAATAATCAGCACAGAATGTTGTCCAGGCTTAGAAAACCGTTCTAAATCTTCTCTTGTCGGAATTCCTTGGAAGAATTGAAGATTCTCTACTTCTTCCTTCATACGATCGAAAAACTCATTCTGATAAATATTATAGCAATATACAATTTGAACGGGCATTTTTTCAAACATTCCTTTGGCCCTTTTCAAGATTTTGTACACCAACGTACTTTTTCCTGAGCCCGAAGGCCCAGAAAAAATCAATGTACTTGGACTTGGTATTTTCAACACAGCCTCCTCGTTTGAAGACATGATTCTTCTGTGATGAGCATACCACAAATGCTATTATAAATACAGAAACCACTCAGGGACATATGGGTAAGAAAAACAACAATGTACATATTTACAATGATTTATTTTGACACAAACATGATTGATTATATTGTACCTTAGATTTTGGTTGACAATAAGGAAAACGTTTGGCAATGTAGTCATACAAGTATTGATCTCTCTGGTCAATGCTCCGTAAAGTTTCCACAATGTCTTTCAATTTCCGTCCTCTTGTACGATTTATGAGAAAATATAAACAGTACTGTCCACATACATTTGAATAATCGCTTTGCAACTTTATACTATTATGCAGCTGAACTCTTGAATTGTTCCGTAAACACGATGCAAATGTATTGTGATAATATTCGGGCGGGTGTCCCTAACTGTCAAAAAATTCAGACTGTCCAGCGCCATCAAAGAAAAAGGCGCACCAATGTTTTCCTGGCTTAGAACTTGCATCCGTATTGGTAATAAAGCCTCCATACTGAATCTGTCTGGGTATCTGGTCAGCCGCATAGACACCAAGTGTAGATATTCGAACAATTGGATCGCTTTTTACCACACATTTCAGCTGTGAGGTATCCATTAGTCTGCTATGATATCCCGTTCTTTGTTTATTTCAAATATGGCAGAATTCTCTGAAGCGAAATAAGGGGCAAAATCACTCAACCATGACAGCATGTCAAATGGTCAGTAATGGTCATGCATAGATCACTGGTACGAACCTCATCGTAATCGGACCATTAATAAGCGAAATAAAGAGGAAAATCACTCGACCGGAACAACATGCCAAATGGTCAATAATGGTCATGCATAGATCACTGGTACGAACCCCATCGAAATGGGACCCTTAATAATCGAAATAATGGGCAAAATCACTCAACCGTGACAACATGATCAGTGGTTGCCGGTCGTCCTATACTGGTCCCTGCTACAAAACCCATCCAAATCTGACCATAAATAAGCAAAATAAGGCGCAAAATCACCCAACCGTGACAATATGTTCAGTGGTTGCCGGTCGTCCTATACTGCTGCCTGCTACAAAGCCATTCGAAATCGGACCATAAATAAGCGAAATAAGGGGCAAAATCACTCAACCATGACAACATGTTCAGTGGTTGCCGGTCGTTCTATACTGGTCCCTGCTACAAAGCCCATCGAAATCGGACCATAAATAAGCGAACGAATCACTTGGTTGTTAGAACAATGACATGGCAAACGGTCAGTGCTTGATGAGCGATATTGTGAAAAAGAGTTGGCGTTAGTCTTGTACTGGTCACTACGATTAAAATGTCTAGGACAGTACAAGTTCCAAACGAATCAGGCTACTAAGTACATGGGTAAGCTGCATTGATTTGATAAGTTAAAATAATCTCAAAGGTAGTTACAAAAAAGTTTAATAAAAAAAATCCCTTGCTATGATATGGATTTAAACTTCAGCAGGGTGCTAATAAAAATGTAAATTGAATACTGTATTTCTAAAGAAGTGTAGTGAAATATGAAACAAAATGCATTTCGATTAAATCTTGAATGCATTATTGAATATTTGGCTATATCTTTCAGTATGCGTTTAGGCTATAATGTTGGATATATAGGAATATTCTTGTGAAACAATGTAAACGGATATAGTCTAGATTCCGCAGAAGGTAAATATTGATATTTATAAAAACATTTATGTAGAAAAGAAAATGAATTTTTACTATATCAACCATAGTAATATGCATACGCAATATAAGCAATATTTAACGTATATTTATTTCATATTCCATCTTAATCCAATATGAAATATATATGAAGCACTCAACGTATAATATACATAATTCCACGAATACTGGCCTAGTTCATAACTGCTAAAATATGCAAAACGAAGTCCAAAGTCATTACAATATACTCCTTCCATCTTAATGCAATATGAAATATATATGAAGCACTCAAAGTATAATACATAATTCCACCAATACTGGTCTAGTACATAACTGCTAAAATATGCCAAAACGAACTCCAAAGTCATTACAATATACTCCTGTCATCATAAATAAGTGGTTTCCTCCGAGCAAAACACAATATTTTACTGCTAAAATCCATGTCCCTACAGTTGTGCTGGTGTTCTGGAATATTATTGAGGCACTGCATTACTTTGTTGATCAGCGAGGCTTTTCTATGTCTGTTCTAGCACCATACCCATAAACCCTGCTGTGACTAGCCTGCATAAATTATTTCCTTAAAATGTATATCAGTGGGATAGGAGAAAATGAGATGCCTTCTTGACAATAGAGAAAGTCCGCGCTCACTGTTGCAGAAATATTCACAATGGGTTGGCTAAGCACCCGACTGATTAGGGAATGAAAGAAAACAACTGGAAAAATTCCGACTGTTTTGCTGCCTTATTGTTTTTCAATATGTTTAATGTCTTAGAAGCTTTCAAGAGCACCATACCCATAAACCCTGCTGTGACTAGCCTGCATAAATTATTTCCTTAAAATGTATATCAGTGGGATAGGAGAAAATGAGATGCCTTCTTGACAATAGAGAAAGTCCGCGCTCACTGTTGCAGAAATATTCACAATGGGTTGGCTAAGCACCCGACTGATTAGGGAATGAAAAAAAACAACTGGAAAGATTCCGACTGTTTTGCTGCATTATTGTTTTTCATATGTTTAATGTCTTAGAAGCGTTAACAGCGGGATAGGGGTTTGCCAAAAAATGCTGCCTATAGAAATGTTTGGTGCATAGTTTTTTTTCAATAGCTTTAATGCCTTAGAAACGTTATCAGCGGGATATCAGAACAGCCTTATATGCCCTGAATTAAAATATTTAATAATTGAATTTAGTTTCTCTGCTGTTCAATTTTTGCTTAAGTGATTTTGAAAACCGCATAAAATGTAATGTAACAAAAGAAAGGCACGACTGGATATTCCGATAATTTATGTATGCTTTTGATAGCTAAGCGGGGAGTCTGATTTGTCTTTGTCTCATAAATGAGCTCATATATACAGTCAGATCGCTTGAATATTTACAGAAATAAACAGTAAAGCCTTCAGAACAGTTTTCTTTCAAGTATAAATCAACTCAATGTCAATCATATGGGGCTCCGTTAAACAATGTTTAATGACAAACTCCCAAAATAGGGATAGGCATATTCAGGACACCATAGAACATAGAACAGGGTCAAATGTAATTCTGAAAGGCCTAACAAATTAGGGATAGATGCGAGTTGAAGACCTTTACAAATAAATTATTGTTTTGAACACATTTTATATGATTTTGGTACATTATTGAATCGGATTAATGTTTTAGAAACGTTACCAGCAGGGTATCAGTACCTGAATTCCCTAAGTTTAATTGAACATCAAGTTTCTCTGCACTTTTATATGTCAAACAACAATTGTAACCGTTCTGACTGTCCAAGGAAATATCGAAAATCATGCTGTTCAGGGTTACTTATAAAATTCATTTGTCACTGGTGTATGAATTTTCACAGCAGCATACCTATAAACCCTGCTGTAAATGACATGCATAAATTATTTCCTTAAAATGTATATCAATGGGAAAGGAGAAAATGACAATAGGGAAAATCCACGCACACTGTTGCAGAAATGTTCGCTATGGGATAGCTACGCATTTTACTGACTAGGGAATGCTAGTATAGAAACATACACTGTTTTGGTACATTATTGTTTTTCAATATTTTAATGTCGTAGAAGCGTTAACAGCGGGATAGGAATATGGCAAAAAATGCTGCCTATAGAAATGTTTTGATGCATTGTTGTTTTTCAATAGGTTAAATCGCTTAGAAACGTTAGCAGCAGGGTAGCAGAACAGTATGCTCTGAATTAAAGTAGTCGCTGTTAAAATGTTTGTTTAAGTGATGAGATATGGTATCGCACTGGTGGGACTTTTGATAATTTATGTATACTTTTGATAGCTAATCCATAGTCTCATTATGACTGTTGGTCCATTCATTCACAAATGAAAACAAAGGCTCTGCGGGTGGTCAGCAGCTAGGACAAAGGCTCTGCGGGTGGTCAGCCGCTAGGACAAAGGCTCTGCAGGTGGTCGAGGTCCACTTTCGCTCCCTTATTTGTAGACTACTGACGGCGCAACACATCACAAACAATTCAACAATACGCATGAAAAACAGGACTACTAGCTCTTTCCCAACAAGGCCAGCGTCCATTCTGTTAAAATGGACAATACACATGACAATAATCTAAGGGAACTAAAGTGGGCATACGCTTTAAGAAAGCACTGTAATTCTGAGCCCTGGATAGCAAAACTTCTCCGATGTTACTCGCGCGTGTCAGAAAAAAGTACATTTATATTCCATCATGCATGCATGCTAAATGTTAACCATATAACGAGGAATTTTCGAGGTCTCACGTGCAAATAACAACTATTAACATACTGGACCTTGGTCTCGACCGAAATACGAAGTTACGCGTTGGATTGAACGCGCGACCCGTTTTACGAGGCGACTGAATGAACCACTACGACATGGAGTCCTCTATGGTAACACTCTAGAAACTCATGAAAATATTATTGTATTAGTTTAATTATATTTATTTGAATTCCACCAGGTAAAAAGTACGCATACTATCACACAGAATAAATGAGGATCAGAACGAAAGCTTATCTCTTGCCACATTAATTTCCTACATCGTCACCATCGCACTGGGTATGGCTGAAATACTGTTGGAGGTCTGCAATAAACAAAATTAGTTGTGTGGCTTGGCAGAATGTAGCTACGAGTACATGTCGGATATTGTCTCCATCGCACTTCGTATTGCATGCAGATGACTGTCGAATGGACTCAAACCGAAACGTCGACAAAATAAACCTCATCAAGCTGATAATCTGTTTTAAAATACACGTATATACATATCAGAATGAATTATGTTCGCTCACGAGACAGCACGTGAAACTGTAGTTTTTACATCTAATAAATACACATATATCTGAACATGTACACTATACTATTTGATTTAGTGTCTTGTTTTTTTTTAATTCAGTTATACGTCACTTTCAAGATTATTTCAGCTCATATGAGACGCAACACATGTAGTTGGTACAAAAACGGGAGTACCCTAAGAAAAAAAAACTGGCACACCCGCAAGCAGTACTTGGTTTGTCTCACATGTGGCCAGTGTGGGGCTCGAACCAACACCAGGCACAGCGGTGAGATGATCGAGTGATTAAGAACGCTGCTTGCGTAATTTTTTAAATCATTAGAGGCGATCAACTTATCCTAGCCACATTATCTGAGCCGCGTCGCGAGAAAACCGGTCTTCGGGAGTTTCGACCAGGTCTGACACAAACCGAGCTGTACAGTCACAGAAGCAGGCTAGAAGCTTGAAATTTCGGATTTAAGAAGAATAGAAATTGTACTATCCGAGTAGCGAAAACAAAGGCGCTGATCAGCTTCGCAGTTACTGCGAAGCTGATCTGCGCCTTTGTTTTCGCATAGGCAAAAATCCGGTTTTCTCACGGCGCGGCTCAAATTTCTGTACCCGCCTTCAGGAAATAAATGTTGAAAGAAGGATCGGTCGCGGATCCGCTCTTCTGTCGAAATTTACGATCGAGCTTCAGGCTTCAATCGTAAAAAAATCAACAAGAGAAAATCATATACATGCGGACTGCCTTCTCACTAGACACTTTAATCCACAAATTTACGATTTTAGTGTTAAATGGTGATTCTTGCGGTTTTTTTTTTTTTTTTTTTTTTTTTTTTTTTTTTTTTTTTTTTTTTTTTTTTTTCTCTTATTTTCTTTTGCATTTTCACAGCAATTTTGTCACAAAGGCGAAAAAAGGAAGAAATAAAGATCAGAAAAAAGAAAGTTTTGTCCTACCCGGCCTCGAACCCAGGACCTTCGGGTTTTATTCTTTACACGCTACCTACTGAGCTAGACATCTTGGACAATGGACTATTTCATTGTTTGCCCGTCTTATTTAATTCGTCTCCGTTGTGCTATTGCTATTTTTGACCAAGTAATTCTCCATATCGCCCCTCGCCTTCGTATCAAATATGCCCTCACGAGTCGTCGCCCATCACATAGAAAGGCGTAACCGCACGCGCCAGCAAAATTTACGTTCAAAAGTGAAAAATGTCTATTATCAGTGCATTGCTCAAGCTTGAGTATACGAGGGGTTTTCATAAATAACGTAGACTTTCTTAATATGGGATTATAAAACATGATGCAATGAGTTACGATTTATGCTGACTTGACCCTCTTATCACAAAATATGGTTTCGGATCGACGAGTGCAAAGTTACCCCCGCTCAAAGAGAGCAATAATCGTGAACGCGAGGCACGCTCGATATGTCTTCAAGACGTCACTCAGCAGCGTCACTTTCTGTCGATGTCAGAATTTGTTAATTACTTTTAAAAATACTCCCCGTCAGGTTTACAATGGGCCATTTGAGGTAGCTGACTGAGTGTACCATAATCATGATAAAAGCATCTCTGAAACGATCTTATATCACAATACACATGTTATTGTACCGATCTACATGTAATTCTGAGACATTTTCTTGGCTTTAAACGAAGATTAAGAACATCAAGTTAAATGAGCTCGGATGGGAAAGTAATGTGTCTGTATTGTTCTTTCAAAACTCATTGGTAAACCGCAAACTTAGTAGCTGTAGTAATGTGGAGTTATTCAGCATCCATACAATGCTAACCTCGTACCACAATGTGTAAACTTTGTAGTACGGACTGCAACGCTCGAAATAAATGTTAAACGGACAAACTTCTCCAGCAGGGCCATCGGTATCATAAACGCCGAAAACATTTTCCAAATTTTATCCTAGAGACTATGAATTCATTTCTAAATTTAATGTTGGGTTAAAAACGCTTTTGCGTGAGGGCCTTTCGGAACCAGAATTTTATGGTGAATTGGTTTAAAACTTTGAGAAACTTATAGGGAGGAATTATTTTTTCTCTTCAGTTCAGAAAAAGCATTATACATGTACGTTACAGACTTCTGGATGTAACTTAAATGTTATGCGACAGTCTGCATGCTTAGTTTTTAACACGATCATGGTTGATGACTGTGCTGTCTTCTTTAACTGCACGCCGGCGGATCGGGCGTCAGACTTTATGATGGCTTCGACTTAAAGCTGTTCATTTTAGTTGATTGGGGCTAGAGTTTCTTGTCTGTTGCTTGTCCCACCGGGGTTCAACTGGTGTTTTTCTTTTGCTTCAGACTCTAATGCGTATTTGTTCTCATTAGCGCACATGCTCCAAAAAGCGCATATCCTGGGCGTTTCCGAAAAACATGAGCATAAGCGCACACTGTTCGATAAGTATATTGTTATTGGAAGTATAACCTTAAAGGATCAGTTCACAATCAGAAAACTTAAATGGCATCATCACTGATATTTCTGACAAGGACATTTCAGAAGTTTACTTGTTGTTTTCAATTGTGGTGTGCACTATTTGGACCGATATTTGGTTACCTATACTTTAATTTATTTTGAAAAGTTAAGCGCACAGTGCGCTAATCAAAACGAATACGGTAAATTATTTGTCAATCATCGGACACCTTACTGAATCTGTGAGCCCTCGTTTTGATTCATCATGATGGTTATCATGATTTATATGTTTGTTCTTGATGAGTTATTGACTAGTTAGAGATTCACCACTGGGGTATACATTTCACGGACTTGTTTTCCAATGTTGTGTGTCATAATTTGAAGCTGATATATTGGCCAATGATATATTTAAGATCCTTCACATGTAAGTACAGAGAGCAAATATATATCGACTATCCCGGGTGCACGTTACCATGGTAAAATAAAGAGGTCGGGCGCCTACAGTATAAACATAATCGCTTGTCGATTGTCCATGGATTCCAAAACAAAATGATATTCAAATACTTGTGAACTTTTTACAATAAAAGTGTACATTATTTATGAACAAATCACGCATGCGTGTGTTGTTGTATTCCATAATTGTTATGCACTCGTTTATTTACTTTCAGCTGGATCAAAACGGCAACAGTCTTATGGTATGTACATTGCACGATATACTGTGTTTTTAATAAAATTAATAAAAATAACAAGACTATGATTTAAGCCGTTTAAGATCATGTTGATATTAGTTTGTACGTTTGCCTAAATACAATTTATCAGTATCATTCCCCCTCAATGTTTTTATTTGACAATCATTAAAACAATCATTTCCATCAGTGAAATTTTATGTTAAAAGTTAGTTCATTTTTCTTTGATGATTTCACAGCAAGGCAACCACACGGCTAGGCTCAAAAAAAAAAAAAAGAAAGAAAAAAAAGAAAGAAAAAAAAGAAAGAAAAAAAGAAAGCGAGCACAACAAATACTATGGTTACTCGTGGTACAGTTATTTCTCGCTACAGCAACTGAATGATGGAGGTTGTCTTAATATACGTTTGTAGGCATCAATTTCCTGATTCGAATTTTCAGCTCTTTATTGACGATTGGATTTTTCCATCATCATAATGACATTATCATTTGGATGTAAATGTTTGATGATTTTTTTTAGCAAACAGAATTGCCCCAGATGGGACGCCGCGTTCTGCGGCGTCACATCTGGGAATGTATTGTTAGCCTTTGTCTCACAAAAAGGACGCCAGGCTTATATGAGTTAACAAGCTACGTGTCGCAGATTTTTTTTCCAATTACACCATTTGCTTGCATTTATCGGAGACATCGGAAAGGCGCTGCTCTTAACTTAGTGACCTAGCGAGGCACTTATCATACAATTTATGAATCTCATCTCAGCAATTATATTATGCTATCATAACGTGAAAACCACTGTTGTAGTCGGTGCCAGATCTTGACTGCAAGCGTTTAATCGGGGCCAAGGAAACTTGCGTCTGTTTACAAAAGCTAGGAATCTATACTGAATCTGATGTCAAATCAGTTTGGCACGTACAATTAACTCATTTAAGCCTGACGTCCCTTTTATGGGACATAGGCAAACAGAATAGCTCCAGATGTGACGCCGCAGAACGCGGCGTCCCATCTGGGGCTATTCTGTTTCATCGAAAAATTAAATACAATATAAAAATCACTCCTGTCGTCCCTAAAAATGAACGTGGACTCACCCAAATGATAATGATGGGAGAATCCATTCGTCAAATATGGGTTATTATTCTTTATATACTACGTTATTTTTAATAATGAAGAGGCAGATAGATAAATGAATTTCCCAAGAGATTGGTAAATATGTGTTACAAGAAACGAAATTATATCATCGTCAATTCGTACATGCATTAATTACATTTTGCATAACATAGTTAATGGTTATTCAATGTTATGATTTTCTGATACAATATTAGTAATTTAGGGAATAAGTTCAAAACTGCTATACAGCCTGCAATCTCCTATTCTAAATTGCTTTATTTGGGAAGTAAAAAGAAGGCAATGGTCAGGAAATGGCGCAATCAGAAACAAATTCCCTTAGTATAAGTACCTGATTGTTTAGTTTTTTTCAAATCTTAGTTTTTGGAGTGGGAATTTTTTTTTGATTACGCCATTTCCTGACCATTGCCTTCTTACATGGCCATAACCTCACCCTCAGCTTCTGTAGTGGTTCACAACATTTAGTTAGTTGTTGGATCCTCGTGGTAAATTTCTAACTAGTCAATGAATCATCAAGGACAAACAAAATGGTCAGAGTAGGGGGATCAAACCAGGAATCGGTTTGGCTTAATTCATTTAAATGTACATAATTGTGACTCAAATGAAATTTAGCATCACACTTATAGGTTCATGTCAAATGTATAGAAAGTTATTTTTCCGGATGTAAAAGTTGTTCCGTGATTTGTCGAAAAATCGGTCATGGTCGGGTATTGCTTGTATCACACTACTGGTACCATTCTCTGTGTTAGCGTTTGTTAGTCAGTGCCTCACGAAACCGGTAATCGAGCAGGACATACACTATTGGATGAATTACGTGGTTTATAAAATATAATCTCCAAGACAGGAAGAAGATAGCGGCGCTTCCGGTGTCAACGAAAGCCAATATATGTTGTCTACGAACAATAACAAAAAGGGCACAGAAATAAATCAGAATGGTGACGTTGAAAATCTTTTTTATCTTCATGGTGAGCTGATCCTTTACGCCTGACATGAGGATGTCATGACATCACAGTGCAACCATCCAAGTAAACGACTAAGGCTTATAAGCATGGATGGTTTAACTTGACTTGAAAAAAAAAATCTTCCTTAGAAAGACTCAGACCCTCCGAGCAGTTATCCAGTAATCAGATGACCAGTCAGTAGTTATAAGCTTTGCCTGTATGCACAAGACATACTCTTATTTCTCATTGCCCCAATGGGCTGGAGCCCATATTCCCACGCGGCCACCCTATGCAGAGTTGTAAATCAATTCATTTCCACCGTCAGTTTTGACAGCTTCTCCATTGTTGATCTTGTTGGGCTGTGTGTAACATACTGAAGTAGCATATTCTTTGGGGAGCTTCACAAAAAGTTCTGATAGGATGATAGACTTTAACCGGGTCAGCCTAAGGAAACTGATTTTTTTTTTTTTTTTTTTTTTTTTTTTTTTTACCATTTTACTCTAATTCTGGCTTAAAATTCATGATTACAGTATTTCTTCTACTATCGGGGGGGGGGGGGGGGTAGGTGCACATTAATCTTAGCAGAAATTTCTCTACTTTGACTTAAACGTTGACTGGGAGGTTAAACAACAAACAATACCGAACAAAACCAAATAGGAGGCGATGGACACAGTGATCGCTGAACAAATCTTCATTTACAAATTTTGTCCTTCCTATATACTTAATGACCTATAAATCTTGGTCTTGAAAGAGATAGAATATAACATTGCAATACTTCTCAACCATTTATGGGCATCTTTTAATGTTTTCACAACATTTGATAGCTTTTATAATATCAGAAATTCAGCACTGATTTTATTTTTTTTATTGAGAAATTTGCACTTACATGACATTTAACATCACAAAGGCACGTGCCTTCTGCTCTTTTCAGTTATAATGTAAGAGGGTCTGGATGGGGTATAATGATTAATGAATAATGGCCTAAAATTTTTAATGATAGTGAATAAAGAGCAAAAAATTTAATGATTAGTGAATAATGAGGTCCTAAAGAATAATGAATAAATGTAAATTTTTAATGAATAGCAGAAGAATATAATGAATAGTGAATAATAACATTTTAAAGAATAATGAATATGCTAAAATTTGGCTATGGAATTGTCTTAGATGGCCTCCTTGACATTCCAGAATTTCATTTTTTTCTTGGATCTGGACGCCCCCAGACCCGATTTAGTTCAAATGTTGTATTCATATTTCAGAAATCCTTGAATGTTTGGAAAGACATATGTCTGGAAGCCAAGGATGTAGGGGCTCACCTCATGGTCCAATTGAAAAAGAAATGTGTCATTTGAAGGCAGAGAAAATTAAATCATTCTGGATGTTTACTGAGCCAGACACTATTTCACTGTTTTGTTTGCTTGTTTGTATTTTCTTTTCATTCTATTACCCCACTTTGTCCTTGTTTTGTTTGTTCCAATCCTATAATGATAATCTTTTCTATGGATGGACATCATCTTGCATTTTATATGATAGAACATAATTATAGTGTCTTTTGCAATCAGAAACAAGGCAGTACTAAGAACATTAATGCAAATCTATCTGGCAATTTATATGGCGCTACATATTTTTTTCCTCGCTCGCTTCGCTCGCTCGGTATTTAAGACATTAACAAAATGTATTGTACAAACAGGCACAAGCAAAAAATCCATGCATCACATAGTACTTCCATACTAACTAAACGACAGCATTTTATTATAACTTTTACCCCGAAGTTAAAATTTTTCTTAACTAACCTTGGGTTATCATAATTGAAGAGAAAGATTCAGGGTAAAGCTTAGGGCATATTCAGTATTTAAGGTGGAAGGGATTATACTCTAACAGATTTAAATCGGTATACTATTTCGGAAAGTTAATATGGAGTTTGTGGTCTAGCAGAGTGGTATATGCTTCTCTCAAGCTGTTAATATCAAGGTTGCACTCAGCAGTCTACAATTTAATATCATAGAACTAGTCTTTGTGACTTGAAATAAGGGATGCCTTAGGTGGGAACACCTATTTGCTTATGGATATTAGCTAGGTGAAGAAGGCATGACTAGTAATTATCATATTTTAATGAATAATCGAGCTAATTTTAATGAATAAACCAAAATCTTAATGATAGTGAATAAATTTTAGTGATTAAATGAATACCAGGACCCCCCATCCAGACCCTCATGTAAGTGCCACATGTATTATAAGTGTTTACTGGGTAGTTTCAGCAAACTTATTTACAGAAAATATAGGCAACTTACACTGAATGGAGTTTTTGTACATTTTATCGCTATCTTGCATCGGGTTGATCTTTGACCTAATTCAAAGACCCAGGGCCATTTACAGACTTGGCATCTACCCCTATCTGTTACAGAATCTATCTAGGAACATATTTAGCATGGATGCCAGCAGCGCTTCTACGCCATTTTGCCATTTGAAGATTTTTTTCATGGATTTGATAGCTGACTAACATGCTTTCTTTCTAAATTAATGAATGCTGAAATCGTAATATGCCTTGGGAATGATGTTCAGGCCATTTTACTTCAGAGCTATAAAACTAGAATATGCTAAACTTTTGGCGAGGTTTATACTATGGTAACAGGTAATACACTTTTGTGAATTTGTCTATTCTCTGTTGATGTCTAGCACTACGAAGCGACTCCCAAATGATGAATTTTAAGTGCTCTGTTAAAACTTTACATCAAATTCGAAATTTGTTACGTGCGATTTTCCAATATATTATGAAGAATCCATTTACTTGACAACTGTTATTTGTACAGAGACATAAGACAAATAAAATCATATTCTTCAGTTTACTGCAAGCAACAGATATGCTTCTCATGTTATGTAGTAATTACCCGCTGAGCGACAGGTGGGTATGATATTTTCCTGACCTGTCCAGCCAAAAGCATGTACCGAGAGCCCGAAGGGCTCGAGGTACATGCTTTTGGCGGGACAGGTCAGGAAAATATCATTCCCACCTGTCGCGAAGCGGGTAATTAACTTACCTTATGACCCCACATAGTGAAATTTTAGTTTTTAAGATCTACACAACGATAATGAACACCGGTAAAGTGACTTTTCTCGCGGTGTGACTATTGACCGAACACTGCACGTGCAAAACGAGGAGGCTTGTTAACTGTACCGCGTCGCTATGGAGTATCTTCCCTTGTGCATTTAAAACATTTTGAAACCTAATTTTTATTTTGTAATGACCGTTTCTTTCTCAAATTGTCTAATCAACAATAGAAATTATTTTTTTATTGAAACAGTTAACAAACTGGGATAGCAAATATAAATTACCTTTTCTTTTATATGCTAAAACGTAATACCATTTCGTAATGATTTTCAGATAAGTATATATAGCGTGTGTAGGTTTGTAATGCAAGGTTTGAAACCAATGGACCTAACTTTCTAAAATCCCCATAGTAAGTTAGGGGACCAGTGTATAAATGCCCAACTGTATTTAAGGGATACAGCTGGTCGTTCATCATAAAGATAATCCGCAATGCAAAAATGTGTGAAATTGGTTTCTGGTTCATTGTTCTTGCACTTTAACAACAATAACCCACTAACAATAATATGAGAACCAGAAACCAATTCCAACTCAAGAAGACACTCAGCTCGGTGTAACTGCCCAGTCCGATCACTGCACAGCAATCAATATTCATGTGCAATTCATGTGCACTGGTCATGGTAAGTTCCTTGTTTCAACACTTGTTGATGACGTAGCTTTTTGCAAGGAAGTAAAAGCAGTCTGCATCGGAATGGCATGCCCACGCTTTTGTGCATTTTTATTCATCAGCTGTCAGAAGGTAGGAAAGTCACTTTCACCACCGATCTGGAAGTAAGGAAAGTACTTTCCTTACCTCCAGGCAGGTGTGAAAGTATTTTCTCTACCTTTCATAACTGCCCTAGACACCGCGCATGCAGAAAGGTATGAAAAATATTTCCCCATGATTAACATTGCAGTCATAAGGTAACAGCTTTTAAATACAGTTCGTTTTAAAATAAGCAAACATGCATCAACCGTTTCCGCGCCGTGACAGCTGAAGTAGCTAGTCTGAGAGAGAAATATATACCAATAACAATCAAAATAAAAGATACTTCGAGATTTTCAGCTGAACATATTCGGCGGATAACAGGCTTAGACAGTAAATATCGGTAAGTATGGATAAGTAAGACATATCGGGCAATGTGTACAGTTGTATAAAATGCAGAAAATAAAATGTATAAAATAACTAAAAATTGCATCTGTTACACGCAGATTAGCTTAATAATATAGAAAACAAAACACTGACTGCAATAGAAAACGGAAATAGTGCTGTCAAGAAATTGGAATGTTAAGTGCATTTATTCTGCAAAATTGTAACTGAGTAAAGTATCGTCTACGTAGTTTACCAGAACTTTATTATATAATGCAGCTTTGGCGTTCATTTAATGTCTTGGCTTAGCTTAGTGCAGTAGGCGGCCATTTAATGGTACGATATTGGTTTTCCACGGTCAGTATTATCTTTCTCGTATTCACTTAAAAAGAAAACGCTGTTCATCAACACTAATATTCAGTGTATACTAATGGATATTCGGTAATTTGATAGGCATTTAAGTGACCGCAATTATTAACAGACCCGAGATGTATTCTGAAATGTAAATACACCATACATTGACAAAAAGTCAGAGATTATCTCAAGATATTTCATTGCATCGACGCACTTGTAGAACAATCTCAGTTATCCAGCTATTCAGTTGCGTGTTCGTTCGTTCGTTCGTTCTTTCCTTCCTGCGTTCGTTCGTACGTACGTACATACGTTTGTTTGTTTGTTTGTTTGCTTTACGATCACGGCCTATAACCAAGGTCATTTCGGGATTGTCAGTTTAATCCTTACTCTAATCAATACACGGCAGCGGAAGAGGAAGGATGTCTATACAAAAATATACTGAACAAAAAAAGAAACGCAACAATAGGCCACTAAGGATTTTCGAGTTTAAGGGTAAAACATTGATAATTTCTGGTTTGTTGCTGTATGATTCCAATTCATGGGATAGTAGGGTATATCATGCAAAAGTCTGATTTTCGTTTCGATTAAAAAATTAATGAGAATTTTTTGTCGCCTTAAATAATGCAAATCGGGAAAGATTTGCTCTGCTCATGCGCACACATTTGAACCTCCAAATCGCCAAGAAACAATGTCAGCTGCACTCTAATTAAAGCTCATGAAAAAGAAATAAAGTTCCACGGCACACAAACTCGTAATTAAAACCATCAAAATCCCAATATGTTTTATTGAAAGGGGGATGATTTCAATTTTACTCCTTTCATTTTCTTAACCTGTGAGTTATCTGCTGAGTGGTACATGGTGATTTTGAATGGGGGTTTATAGCGGATTGAATCGTACCATTATTTTAATGCTTGCGCATGCACACTGTGTGGTTTACTACTTTCAGCATGCCGAAGGTTGGCATCGAATAACTCTGTAAATACTCATCAAAATGGAAATCGGTTTCTTGCATTCGGAAGCCTGACATCAAACGCAGAAGTAGAAAATGAAATGATTTCTGTTTGTATCATACTTTGTTCAAAATGTAATGGAATATAATTGTTGCGTACATAAACAACAAAAAATTCGTTTGGAGTAGACGGCTAAAAGCATAAAAATGTAATCGAACATTAAATACTTACAAGACTCAATCCAATATTTCTTTACCAAAATCCTTGTGCATCCGGTCGGATTTAAGTACCAGTTCAAAAAGAATCATTTGTCAATAATATTAACATTAATGACGGTTTTCAATAGATGCTAAGGCAAAAAATAAAAATATGGCTCACGCTTTAGCTATGCTCGAGTGAAGTTTTTGTGAAAGCGGCGTAGCTTCACGTTTGAGAGTGGGAAGCTCATCAACATCTCGTCTGAAACAACGTGTTACATGTACGACGACACTAAAATTTCTGCTAAGTCACGTCCCCGTGAACCACGTGTAACTACTGTATATCAGTTGCAGTCAGTTTATTCGTAGCAAGTGTTCATGCTTTCGTGCTGTATTATCGACAGCAGATTTATGTATACTACTTGGTAACGGACTGACTTGTTTGACAGCAGAGCCAATACAAATTTATCCCCATGTCAGTACATGTACCTGTCTCATTTGTTTGTATTAAACTCTTACAAAGCGATGAAAACATCCATTATGATAAAGCCCCGTTCTCACTGTGCCGGTTCTAACCCCGGTTTGGCCAGGTGAAGACAAGCCGATATACCGTGTGGGGAACTTTTTCTACAAAAAAGACCATGTTCTCACAATAACGGTGTTACACCGGTGTAACCAACTTGTCGTCATAATGTAGGTAGGTGTGTCTCGGTTTTACAACAGTAAAGCTCACTGTTATCCCTGTTATCTTCGATTGATCCCGGTGACTGCCGGACGCGCCACGGTTATGTCCCGGTGTTTCCTGGTATTGACAATTTAGAAACCGATACCGGGGTGAATGCTGCCGTGCCAAAATAGGTTCACCGTGGCCAGTTGGCTCCGGTTCATTACGGTGGGGTCTCGTTGAAGTCCCGGTTTGTGCCGGAATAGCCCGATGTCGTCCCGATTAACTACGGTTTACACCGGATCATCCTGGTTTACATGTAAAATGTATCACTGCCGAGCTCCGGTGGCTTCACGGTTTATCCCGGTGTCGCCCCGCTTTGACCCTGTATTTGACATACATGTACTCTCCTGGTTTGTCTCGGTGCGCCTCGGTTGCATTACATATTTTAATAGCCGGTTCGTCCCGGTTTGCCATGGATGTCCACGGTAGTAGTGCTACGGGTCTATCCCGGCATGTCACGGTTCATCCCGGTTTTCCCGTATTTATTAAACCGGAATGAACCGGGGAGCTAAATCGGGACAGTAAAACAGGGCTTAAGAGAGATGATACTATACATTTTGTAAGGGGAACGCGGTAGCTCATTTTTGGAGCGTTGAGGTTTCGACCTCTCGCTTCAGCAGGACATTTACGACTCCCTAAACTAAAATCACTGATTTAGCACGCAGGCGTGGAAGCTGTGGTTCTCCTCCGATATGACTGAAAAATGTTGACAATGAGGTTAAACATCAATTTAAACTAGGACTGAAATTAACGGTGTGACATTATCATAATACATAACTACATGGAAGGCCCAGGGAATGCTTTAATAATAATAACGCTGCCTTCCCACCGTGTTCGAAGCTAAACGTTACAGTTCGAAAAAGGGCTTAGCTTGAAGTAGTTAACCGCGCGTGATTTTGCAACTTATTATTAACCTCCAAAACCGGGTGCAGGAGCTTGATCGAGCAGGCACGAGATTGATAACCACGTTCGGCACATTTCTTTCATTAATGGTATGTTTTCATGGAAATATTCTCCGTCTTCCGCTGATTCATTTTTCAGTCAGCGTTTTGTATTGTGCTTTAACACCCTTGTCAACAATTTTAGTCATGTCGGGACAGATCCAGCACAGCTTCCTGCCAGTGGCTATTATCCGGTGCTATGATGAAAGACATGTGCATAGAGCACCAATCGTCAGGTTCCGGGAGGCTTGCTCGGGGACCGTGCGGTTATCTTACATGGCTCGGCTTTGCTGTTGAGTGTGTACGTTTTAAAAGTATTAGTGCAACCCGACAAAAGAAAGGTTTCTTGCACCGCGGCAAGAATACCATAGACAAAACTATGTACGATTAAGACAAGAAATATTATGAGAAAACCTGCTCTTTCCATCGATGCACAGATCAGCATTGATGTTACCGCTTAGCCGATTAGCGCACATACTTTGTATAAAAGGACATCCCGGATGCAAAATATTTCACAATCTATCAGCTTGTGGAAGTGCAGTTCCTGGTTAGCGTGAGCCTGACCGGCGACCAAAACAGATGAAAACTAATATTCAATTTTGAGAAACCCCCATTTAAAAGACGTTTGTTTGTCAGTGTATGGTGTACAAATCCATCTCGCGTTAGGCAAGAAATGTCTATTATTATTCAAATATAATTGTCATTGGAACGCCTTCTTTACTATCGTTACATGTATATGTTGTCATGACGAATCATAAATGGAAAGGTAAAAGTAAACAATTATCAGGAAATGGCGCAATCAGAAAGAAATTCCCACTCCAAAAACCGAGTGGAAAAAAACTGTCAACCAGGGCACAGAATTACAATCCTCCCTGTGTCTAAGTTAAGGAAGACCTTAGTTAAGAATTAAATTAACAAATAAATTATTTCGACCTGATATTCTACCGTAAAAGTCAATAACTGCCTTTTCAAAAACATAAATATACAGGTGTGGAAATTAAAATGTCACTAACATTATAAAACTGAAAAATATGATTTCAGTTTGTTTAAAATGTATGTTTTTGATGCTGAAATTTGCCACTTTAACTAAGGTATTTCTTAACTTTAATGGTGTATCCTAATTCTGGGCCCTGGTACTTATACAAATTTTTTTTTTTTTTTTTTTCACTTCCAATATTTAGCTATAGCTGACATTTTGAGTGATTGGTTGATTGATTGATTTTTTAGTTTAAACATATTTAATTGCCTCTGTACATAATAATTACAAACAATGGGGTCGGGCTACAAGTTCTACCAGCCTTAGCTACATCCCTTTCCCTATAACACGGCATACAGAACAACCAACATGGCAAGAATAATATACAAATTAATCATTTACAAACATATATTACAAAATAAATAAATAAATAAATAAATAAATATTCAAGTGGTTTGCTCTCCCACTGCCTCCTCCACGCCCCCGGTGGTCCAGACTCACAACAGGTGGAATACGTTCAACCTGAAAAAAAAATGATAGATATTGTAACATTGCGAGCATGTTTTTACATGAATAAAATTATGTATTAAATCTTGCTGTATCTTTAATAAACTTTTGCACCGCTTCAAAAAGGACGACATTATCATCATATGAGAGATTAGAATTTCCATTCAATAGTAAATGTGTATTTAATGGATAGAGATGCAGTGTTTTTTGAAAAAGTGTATTTAATGGATAGAGATGCAGTGTTTTTTGAAAAAGTGAGTGCCTTTGCATTGTGAATCGCCTGCATCTAAAAAGGTAATGCTCTGCATCTTCAGTTTTATCAAAACAGTCACAAAGTGGGCTATCCCGAAGGTGATTTCGACAAAGATCATTATTGAGATTACTGCAGGAATTTCGCAATCTACAGTGTAATACAGCCAGCCTTCTCTTTCCATAAATGTAGTTAGCAGGTACTTTTATGTTTGAGCAAAAATCGTTTTTCATTTGATAACAAAATGAGTCATTTGATTGGCTATCGCGATAGTGCACCTGTATATTATTCCATGCATTTATAGATGAAGGAATGCAAGATTAGCTAAATATTGTTGTCCGATGGGGAAAAGTAGAAATATTGGCTCTATTGCGTAAACTATAAGGCGTAGAATTGCCTACAGTAGGCGGTATAAGTTCATTTATGTATGATGGTGCCATACTATGTGAAACTTTATACATAAATTTTAACTTTTGGTTTCTTCTTCTTAATGCCAACGAATCCCATCCACATTCATTATATAGTCGTTCAAGTGAAAGATCTAGTTAAACCAGTAACAATGCGCGCCGCCTCGTTTTGGAGTTTTTCTGTGGTGGTTCTTTTTGTTTTATGTCTTGGTGTATAAAAATTTTTTGTGCTGTTGGCGCCTTATGTATGTTTTCATATTTTTAGTTAAGTTAAGGTAACTGAGTGGCCACCTATTGGGAAAATAGCTGCTCATTCGGCTTACGATATGTTTATAGTATACTTATGGTATAAGTACCTGATTGTTAGTTTGGTTTTTTCCCACCTCGGTTTTTGGAGTGGGAATCTTTTTCTGATTGCGCCTTTTCCTGATCTTTGCCTACTTGTACCTTTCTATAGAATTTGACTGCTCAACAGTACAATTATCCCATACGATAGAAGAATATTCTAAAATCGGCCGAGCATATGATATATAAATTTGATTTAAAGCTGTTCTACTAAATGTGTATTTTAGTTTTCTCATTATTCCTATTACTTTAGATGCAGAAGCCAAAATATTTTCAATATGATTCTGCCATTTTCCATTATTTATTAAAGTAACACCCAGATGCTTATGTTGATCCACAAAATCGATTAATACATCGTCAAATAGCAACCTCGGGACAGTCTCTGGTTTCATTAAAGAAAAAAGCATAACTATTGTTTTCAAAGGATTAAAATTGACCAGCCATTGTTTTGCCCATACCGATATTTTCTGTACATCGTGATTTAATATGCCCTCAATATCCTTTAAATTAGAACAAGAGAAAAACAGTGAGCTATCATCAGCAAATAATCTAGTTAAACTTAATAATTGCTTTGCTATATCATTGACATATACAAGAAAGAGTAATGGACCTAATACTGAACCTTAGGGTACGCCTGCTTGGACATCTTTATAATCGGAACTAGTTGAATTTAAAACGACACATTGTTGTCTATTTGCTAGATAATCAGAAATCCATTCTAAACGAGCACCATCAATTCCTATCCCTTTTCCTAGAATATTTTCGAATTTCTGTGTCATACCAGGGTTATCATCACTCCGAACAGTTACTTCCTTAGAAGGAATATATTCATTAACAAGGCTTAAAAAAGAATGATTAAAATACAATACGGCTTCATCCAGAGGTAAAAAATGCAAGGGACTCCAGTCAAAATTTTGATTTTTGTTTCTAATTCCGATAATTAGCCTGTTTATAGATCCAAATTTTACGTTTCAAGGTATAATGTAGACTATATTCAAAGGGACTAGTAATAAAAATAGCACAGTGGTCACTTATTTCTTGAGGAACTTGTAAAATTCCGCTGTCCAACACAGTTTGATCGAAACTAGTAAGGACAGGGTCCAATAAAGCACGATCCCTAGTGGGTTCAGTAATGACGTTATTTAAAGAATTTATAAGTAATACATTTTTCAAGTTTTGATAATTCGAATTTAAAAAATCTTCATTTAAATCACCCATGATAATAATATTCCTAGAAATGTCCATGGCGCTATCTAAGTTGTTATTCAAACGTTGAAAGAAAAGTTTATCAGAGGTATTTGGACTATAAAAAATACCAAATAGGTAAAACTGGTTGTTTTTTTAACTTTGCCGGAACCAAATACATTCGTCCCAGAATATTTCCAATGCTTCCATTCTTACGTGGGCTAAATTACTATTTATATAAACTAATAAGCCACCGCCATGACAAGTCCATTCTTTCCGATAAGGTTTATCATAATTCTCTATCAGTATATTTTCATTACAAACATTTCCATCTAAGTGCGTTTCCGTAAAGGCAATTATGTCATAATCCATGAAGGTATCCCTAATATATTCAAATTTATGACGAATGCTTCTAATGTTGTGATGAAGCGCAGATAAACTATACGTAGAGTGTTCAGGCCCTGGATTTCGTTCTACGTCACCAGCAATAATAAGATAAAAAGTAGTAAATGTCGCCCAAAAATTGTTTATTTACTTATATGAAAATGGCTGTTAATATACTGAGGCATCTACAGATAAAACATATTAAAGAAAAATGAAATGAAATATGTATGCTTACCTTTCGTAAAAATCTTATTTTTTGACATCGGCAATAAAACATTCCAACTGACACCCGCCATTGCAACAGACTATCACCCATTGAGTAACATATTCAGAAAGTGACCCAGCATGTTGGTGGCAGTAAGGATAATGAAACAATTTTCACCCGTCCGTCGGAATTCAGGAACACCGGCAGCACTAGGCAGAGACAGAGAGCAGGCAAGAACACCAACTATAGAAGATAATTGACATTTCTTACGGAGTTGGATTTGGAGTTGGAATTGGATTTGGACTTGGACTTCGTAAATATATGAGAGGGTTGTTTCTAAACAACCAAGTTAAATAACTGCACGCAGGGTGTTGTATTTTAATAAAACGACGTGAACGATAACATTCAGCCAAACAGTGATAGTCATATTATTTATTGGACCTGTTTACGGCGTTGTACTAGACAGGCGCATATTTTGACAACTCGAGGAAGCAAGCGTCTCGAATGACGCTACTTCGAGCTCACTGCAGAGTACATGTACGTCTTCAACTTTCCAATAGCATGCTCTACGCAAACTCTAACACTATTTATCAGTCTATTATGTTTGCGACATTTTTGCTGTTCTAACACTTCTTGCCGTCTTGCTATTTGTTGAGCCGTGTATGGAGTCATTAGCGGGTATCTGTTGGGATATATCTTGTCTGCAAGTAGAATGCACTGGTCCGGAAACGGTAGTCGATCTCCACACCTATCTGTGCCATCAGGTTGAATTGTTGGGCATCGTTTAGATACCCAGGAAATCCAGAGGATATAAAACAGATGTTGCCATCCGTGTCTGCTACGATTTGAGTATGAATGAAGAGCTGTTCGAAGTTGGGATCCGTCATCGGCTTGACAATCTGGTGTGAAGTGCCGTCAATGGCACCCGGCGCAGGGTATAGACCCTCCCAATCTCCGCGTTTTAATACTCACACTCATCTTCGGTTGGCCATGTCAAATAGGTAGAATATGTTTATCAGTTTACGAATTTAGACTTGGACTATGGCCGTTCTTATATCGAACATGGTGGCTAGAGCAGCGATCTCACCCATATCACAAATAGAAACACTCTGTTTAAGGGAGAAAGTTTAAAGCCCGTCCCTGGTCTCAAGTTTAATTCCATGAGCAAACACCTGCAACTCTCAGGAGTTTCACCAGTAATGTTATAGAAGTGGTATCTATTCTCAGAATACATAGCAAAGAGATCTCTCTCGATATATGTGTTATGATCTCCAAGAAATAGACGATGGCGTTCGTCAGAGGTGGAGTCAGGTGGTGGCGACACAAGGCTGATCATGAATGAGCGTCGATGCTTATTGTAATCGTCATGTATTTCTGTTGGATTGTGTAACCACACTGATTCTGTTTATTGTTATGACAGAATGAATCGCTCTCGACAGAGTCTTCTAGCGGCAGCCCTCCCTGCGATTGTGCAGGCTTCCAGAGATGTAGACGATTACACTAAGCATCGACGCTCATTCGTGATCAGCCTTGTGCCGCCACCACTGAAGAAACGCCATCGTCTATATCTCGATAGTCACCATATAAAACATTAAAATGGCTAATTAAAAAGCCCTCAGAGCCATAAACGTTATTATACTGTTTGCTACAGTCAACTTGCATACATCTCAGCCAATTCATTCCATATATTTTGGTTATCGCCATTTGTGTATATTGATTTTATCACTTTTTAGCTCACCTGAGCCGAAGGCTCACAAGGTGAGCTTATAGTAGGGTAGTCGAGCCGGCCACCGTGCGCCCGTCCGTCCGGTGTCCGTTCACACTTTCAAATACAAATATCTCCGCAACTAGTCACCCAATTGTAATAAAATTTTACATGAAGCATCATTAAGGTGGGAGAAAGGGTGCTTTAGGTTTTGAACCCGGTCAGATCAAAATTCTGTTTCCATGGCAACAGATAGCTCCCACAGACTTACAAGACTGCTAAATAGTGCTAGAGTTTGCGTAGAGCATGCTATTGGGAAGTTAACGACGTACTCTGCAGTGAGCTCCAAGTGACCTCCTTCAAGACGCTTGCTTCCTCGAGTTGTCAAAATATGCGCCTGTCTAGTACAACGCCGTAAGCAAGTCCAATAAATAACATGACTATCACTGTTTTGGCTGAATGTTATCGTTCACCACGCTAGAGAACTACTGTACTCTATGGCCGCAGTAGTTGCGGGCTTACTAGTCGGTGTGGGCAACAAAAACAGCAGTCTTGTTTATTGTGCATGTATATTTTCGAAATATTTTACTTCCGTAGGCATTATTCGGAGAGAATTGCCAACTATATGTCTAACTTCAGGTTTGCAAAGCAAGAGCCATACAAGTAAACCATTGTTGATGCAGTGACCGATCTATTTCAACTTGTATCTTTTTTCATCCAAAAATGTAGTAAAAGAGGCTTTTGTTCAATACCGGTAATGCTATTGATATTTTTGCTACTCCAAAAAAGTGATACTAGGTATTTATAATTCGTAAAAATACGAGGTTTGTAGTTAGCGCATTTTGGAAGTTGTTTAAGAATTTCGTTCTGTACGCTCAGTTCAACTTACTGCGTGCACTGTTCCAGTCGTCGGGGCGTAACTGTACGCATTAGTTGTGTTTGGATAGTCTACCGACTACTGGTACAGTGCCAACGACTACTAAATTTGGCGTACAGAGACAAAAGTGCTTGTAAGTTTGCTAATTGCGGATAAAATTACCCCAAACTCAAAAACAAATCTTTGACTTGTATTCTCAATTGTCAGATATCATAAGATGCTCATTATTGCCTGTGATTATGCACATTGTCCTTGTGAAAACACGTTTCGGACATAAAAAGTTACACTGGCCATATAGTGAAAATGAATACTACTCGACTAATTTTAGATTTTGGAGTCTCCGACTGAGTCAGGGTGTTGGAGTATGTAACAGTTGTATTTCAAGCTGACTAAATAATTTAGAAGAACTTACTGGTTTCCTAAGTGCGAGTGAATAATATATCTTTCGACTGCTACAGCCCGCAACTACTGCGGTCTTAGAGCACAGTGGTTCTCTAGCGTGTTCACGTTGTTTTATTAAAATACAACACCCTGTGTGCAGTTTTCCTTTTATGCTTATTTACATTGTTTGTTTTGAAACAATCCTCGCACATATTACGAAGTCCAACTCCAAGTCCAATTTCAACTCCAAATCCAACTCCGTTAGAAAGGTCAAATATGAAATAAAAAATAAGACGAAGAAAATAAAGCATAGCACGTGATGCAACACTTCCGGGGATCATGCCGAATATTTGAATATTTATGCAAGTTTAAGCAAAGTCATAACAGTATGTATGATGTTTCAAAATGATGTTCAGAAGTGGCACTAATTTCTAAGTAAAAACAGAAACATTTTTTTTCACAAATCAGCAGAACATTTTCAGAGAAAAACGTTAGATATACTCTTTGGTCCAATGAAAAAATATAATTCTATACCGGTCATCTAAAAATATCAGCGTGCAGTATATCTGAGCCTCATGAAATGGATAAACAAATATGTTTTTATATATGTCGAAAGGAAAGACTCTCATGAGTTGCACTATCACTATGTACAAAGTAATTAACTAATCCTAAGCAATCTTATTCAGTATACAGACTGTCGACTTTCTCCACCAATCTCCCCCAATTTTGGGGTTCTCAAATCTCAGTGATTTTCATTTTATCTCAACAGCTCTTGCAGTTAATTAGCTTCAGTTTAAATCTACTTATAAGACAGGTAGTATTACAGCCACTCTGCTGCTTTTAACATCTCTCTTTTTACTATCATATAGTTACATATAAACAAATCACTGTGGATTTCATGATATATGACCAGTTTATCAAAACACTCTTGCAGAGAAGTGTAGAGCTCTAGATAAGTCAAATTGGAGAAAGTCGTCTGTCTGTATAGCTGAGTTATGAAATTGATAAACAAACAGGTTTATTATGTGCGAAAAAAAAAGGATTCATGTTTCACAACATGAACTATTACTGTGTATGAAGTGCACGTATTTAATGATTCAAAAATTTAGATGCAATCAGTCACTGAGTTTACTTAATTGTTGTTAATTTATACTTATAGATATTTTCAAACGTTTTAGACGATAATAGTGATTCAGTCACAAGTTTCCTTAAACTGTACCTGGTATTAATTTCCAAAACAAAATGTTGTGTGTAGCGTAAAATATAGAACGACATTGTTTACTATGCATTCCATAGTACTTTGCATTCATTCAATAATCGTGTAAGTAAATTCTACCGTACATGTACATCTACATTTGAGCCGCCTCGCGGAGAAAAACCAGCCGTGCGGCATCTTAACAGGCCCGACACAAACCAGCCCGCACAAGCATAGAAGAGAGCCAGAAGCCCGAAATTCCGGATTTAAGTATAAAAGGAATTGTACCATCCGAGTAGAGAAAACAAAGGCGCTGATCAGCTTCGCGGTTACCGCGAAGCCGATCCGCGCCCCTGTTTTCGCCTATGCAAACTGCCGGCCCTCCCACGATGCGGTTCATTTATAACAAACAATAAGTGAAAATTTCGTTGCAAGTTGAAGGTACTCCTTAGAATCAGTTTAGTTCTTGATCTTACTAAAGAACAGTAAAAATCGTAAAACTCGTCGTCGCAAATGGAAAACCTATAAAATATATATGGAATATGACAGTGTGAGCATATGGCTAAATGCCTAAATCAGTTCTGTCAAACCACAGGCGCTCGACGACTGGACTCTTTTTTTTTTTTTTTTTTTTTTTTTTTGCATTTTCACCCGTTTGGAGACCCTTACGATATGTTCATGCAATTATTTTACCTTTAAAACCTTTTCTATCAATCCTCAATCAACCCTCGTCTGGATATTAAATCAAGCAACCTATGAAAACCAATGTAACAATGGAACACATATCATGCGCTGGCGTAACACGTCGTGTGACCAGTGTATTTGTCACGGCTAGATTGCCGATTTCATTCGGGATGTCCTCCAATTCTGTAGAATTCTTTAATTGTTAGTTTTTACGGGCGGTTGTGCCTATTTTGAATGAAGGCAATGGGCGAGATCTTTTACAAAGACACTCATGTGTTGACAGCCAGCATTGAAATAACGGTAAAGGGTGAAGTACTAGTTTGAGATGCGGGGAAACCCATGACCCCAATTAAACTAGGACACCGCGTTTCCGACCTTGTCTATATAGTAGCCCATAGACGAGGGTTGATTGAGGATTGATAGAAAAGGTTTTAAAGGTAAAGTAATTGCATGAACATATCGTAAGGGTCTCCAAACGGGTGAAAATGCAAAAAAAATGAGTCCAGTCGTCGAGCGCCTGTGGTCAAATATACTAGACTAGTCATTGAATAACATTTAGTGATCATTCATTTCACTTCATGCGCCAATGCGTAATATCATCACTGCTATGTTATGTTGGTTGAGTTAAGATACTAATGTGAAACGTTTGTAGAACCAAAGGACCTAAACTAATATGAGTACGTCTAGAAATTTTAAGAATTATAGGACCAGTTCAGTAGCACGTGGAACGAAACAAGCCGAAATGAGCATATGGAATCTCCCTTGGATATTTCACAGCGCTTACGATGTCATGTGCACATTTTGCCGAGTTCGGTTTGTGCGCTCTCCTGAAATGACATGGTTACTTTTGTGACCGTTTACGTTTTTAATTGGCCTCGGTGGAACGAATCATTTTTTTTTTTTTTTTTTTTTTTTTTTTTTTTTTTTTTTTTTTTTTGAAAATGCGATTTGTACATGCTGTACATACAGTCAAATAGGTCACGAAAGCACGAAGACAGAATTTCTTGAGGAGCTTCTCATTAAAACTTAAATAACAACAGCAGGTGGTTATATGAGATCAAATTTCTTCCACTATCAATTTAAAAAAGTACAAGTAGGCAAAGATCAGGAAAAGGCGCAATCAGAAAAAGACTCCCACTCCAAAAACCAAGGTGGGAAAAAACCAAACTAACAATCAGATTGTACATACATACAATTTAAAATCTACGGCGTAACAAGGTACGCGAAATAGTCCATACACAGTCATTGTTTTGCTGTTACTACACATGACCATCCCGGGTCTTAATTTTGGTTTATTTTATTTTTTTTTTTTTTTTTTTTTTTTTTTTTATGAAATTTCAATGTAGATTTCGAGTATATATGTACGTGAAAGAAGTATTATAATTACTGCTGCAAATGGACATACACATGTCATTAAAGACAATGGTATTAGTGATAATCCATTCCATCCTACTTACACATTAAAAAAAAGAAATAAATTAAATATGAATTTATTTTCCTTATTTTACAGCTTCGAATTTCGTTTGTGGGGATCCGCCACAACCGGTAAACGGTGTTACGGACGTGTCTGATAACAAAAACCATTCTCGAGAACAATCTTGTCATAAGGGTTACTCTATTGCCTGTGGCGATGGACTTTTTATTCGTTTTCTGAAGTATCCCAAACGTGCGAAGAAGGGTTACATTGCTTGCTTAGAAGGTGAGAAATGACATTTATTGCCTAGTAACACGTTTTGTTTTAAAACAAACCGCAGCATGTTAGGTTTGATAGTTTTATACACAGTATTTAACGCCATTGGAATTGAAACCTGTACGGCAAACGCCAAATACGCTATTCTTGCGCCTGTATTTCTAATAAGTATAATATTGCTAACAGGTGAATACTTTTAAGTCAAATAAAATGCTTGCAGAGTATGTTCTTTAAAAATAAATCCTTTGAACGCAATTCTGGCGAATAAGTAAACAGTAAAGAGTACTCGCGTTGCTCATTTTCTTAAATATTAAAATAGCATGTTTATTAATCCGACACTGCATGTTTAAGATTAACATAGTAGCTTAAGTAATTGACAGGTGGTTCTTTGGTTCATACACTGATTTCAGATTCGGAGAGTCAAATGTCCGGACTTAATAATAAGTCTCATGTATTTGAACTTGGCTCTGAAGATGATTTAACAAATGCCACTGGACTTATTTGGTGTGATACCACAAATCGAATCTGGAGTCAATCCATTCTATGTCTTTCAGATACAGGTACATGTACATGTATATTCAGGATACAGCTGTTAGTCGTGTATTGTTCATTCTTTCCCTCAGTATCGAGTCTGAAACCCTGTGCACATTTTAATTGCGTATTTTTCTATAATTATGAAAATACACGTCTATCTTTGAAAATGGAAATATTAGTGACGAGAAATAGTAGAGTCCAGATTGCACCAACAAATATAGGATCTTACAAGAGCGGTCATTTCATATGAAATTTATTTACCGAAAACCCTGCGAGTTTAATAAACTTCATATGAAATGACCACAAATATAAATTTCGTTTTATCATATGATTTTATAAATGTTTTATTGCCTTTGGACAAAGTGGACATATTCGCAATGAAAATTTACATTGTTGCTGCGGACGTCGCCAATGACGTTACAAAAATGCACGAATATGAACGAGGGAAAATTAAGGACTTGTGCTCTTTTTAAAACTCACGTTCAGAAAGAGAAATATCCATCTGTTTGTTTGTTTATTTGAATTGATGCTTCACGTAAGCAATGGTCATGTAGGGACATTGCCTGCACTTTATGTGACTTATACCCAACTTAAGGATGTCATTACACTCAAACATGTCAACTAAGCCAATAAGGCTAATATGTATGGATGGTTTGACTAACCAATTTTCCTGGGCAGGCTCAGTCGGTAGGTTAGAATCTTTGCCTAAAGGCACAAGCAGTCCATCTATTTCTTCTGAGCCCGAATGGGCGGGGGCCCAATCCGTATGATCGTGATAAAAACAAACGTTGACGTTCATAAATGCTTCATGTAATTTTGATTCAGTTTCCATAAAATTTAATAAGAAATAGAACAAGGCAGACATAGACATAAGAAGCTAGATGTAAAAGATAGGAGTTGTAAATTTTGTAAATCAGGGGCAGTGGAAGATGAAAAAGATCAGTTATTTTATTGCAGTTCTTATAATACTTTACGTCATATATTTATATTGTAAAGATAATTAGATTATGAAGAGACATTTTTAACTTATCACAAGACGCCCAGTTATTCATTAATGAGTTATGGCGCCCAGTTACTCATTAATGAGTAATGAATCTGTTGATATTTTTCTACATATATTTATGGCTGTTTTATGGCTGTTTTAAGTTAAGAAAAGTCTTAGGATGCTGAAATCACCATTCATTGTGATCCATTTGTTGTTTATTCATATGTCATATATGCATTCTGTTGTCCTTTCAATCATTGCCTTATGCATTTTATTTTGTTGTAATTATTGTTAAAATGCCAGAGATGGCCCATGATTGGTTGAATAAAATTATTCTATTCTATTCTATTCTATTCTATTTCCGCAAAAGCATTAATACACGTGTGGTCCTAACACGTTTTTGTATTACGTTATCCACTGGAAAACAGCGACATCATATGATAATAGCAAGCAACATGACATGCCTTCAAATTTAAGAATATATGCCTGTCTTCAACAGCGTCATCAACAGAAGTCGTCACAGCATCGCCATCCTTTCAGACTTCACAGAATCATAACAACAAACTACCCAATCAGGCAGATGGTGACGTATCTAATGAAGAAATCGGTAAAACTGCAATGGTTGCTGGAATAGCTACAGCAGCAGGCCTTGCTGTTATAGCACCTCTTCTGGTGTTCTTCTTGAAACCACTATGTAGCTCAACTGCAGTTTCACCAAGTGCTGATGGGTAGGTATACACTTTACATAATCACAACATGACAATTTTCAAAAACAAACGTTTCAGCTTATACTATAATTACCAAAATACACGCTTAGTGAAGTGCAACACACCTTTTACATTGTTAATAACCGAATACTAGATGTTCAATAAATCCTTGAAAGCATAACGCAATGCCTCTTTTAACTGCAAAAAAAAAAAAACAAAAAAAAAAAAAAAACAACACAAAAGCTACGGGTTAATATACTTTTTTAGAACTATGAATGGTTTCAACAATACTGAACACATGTATTGTATTATTGAGACGCAAGAGTATCACAATGAATAAGGGAAACAAACAAATTCCTCTTCCTTGTTGAGAAATAATATTACTTGGACTATTTTCAGATTTAATAGAAAAGGATTTATTCAGAAGACAACGCATGTTTGATTCCTAATTGGACATTTTGTTCCTGACATGCTTAAAAGAGAGAGAGAGAGAGAGAGAGAGAGAGAGAGAGAGAGAGAGAGAGAGAGAGAGAGGGGGGGACAGGGAGAGGGAGGGAGACAGAGAGAGAGGGGGGAGGGACAGAGAGAGAGAGAGAGAGAGAGAGAGAGAGAGAGAGAGAGAGAGAGAGAGAGAAATTGTGTACAAATAATCAGTACTGTGAACCAGTGTGGTGCAAGGCATGTTTTCACAACGAGCGTCCGTCCTGAGACTACATAGTTGAACAACTTTTCCATGCAATATTCAGTTTTTTTTTATATATATCTATTTCTTATAGCAGCTCAAATCATAGATTATGGGTACACGTTAAAAACGCCTCGCCGAGGACCGAACAACTTACTAAATGTTGTGTACCATTGCAGAAGATGAGGGTGAGGTTAGGCGCCTGTAAAACCGGTTTAAGCCCCCCCCCCCTCCCATTAATTTTATATTACTGGTCGTTCCAATGCGACACTTCTGTTTGGGCTCTATTTGTTTTATATTTTGGAGCCGAATTGTTGGGCTGTTTCAGTCTTATGTGTGTTATCATATTTTTAGTTAAGTTCGGGTAACTAAGTGGCCGCCTATTGGGAAATAGCTGCTCATTCGGCTTACGATATATACACATGGATATAAGTTAGGGAACACCTGTAATAATGTGACCATCAGCTTTAGACTGTGAATATCTTTCTTTGTAAAAATTAAGAATTTTTTTGATATGTTGTCAAAATCTGTAGTATCCAAAGTTGCTTCTATGTGAAAATGGTCAGCATCAAACAAAAACTGCGGCGGAGAACGGCCATCTATTATACAGAAAATGTTTGCTAAATTTAAGAAACGCACTGCAAGTCTTTGCGATAACGTCATTATTTGAACTCACATTGTCGTAATTTTTCGTAAGCATAAAGCTGAGACATTGCTTGTTGAACTTTGATCATAAATTCTTTATTTTCTGACCATAGTTTTCCGGGGGTGGGTTTCATGATCACGTTTTGTTCTTTTTGCCGGTTGTAAATGTTAGGCCAGATATTCGATATGACCCTTTAGGAATCTTAACATGCCTCGTTCTGGTTATAGTGTCCTGGCGGAACTATTCTTTTACGTCTTTATTTGCAAAATTTCCAACAATTTTGCTTTCTATAGAAATCAATGCAAACTGAGAAGATTTTGTATGATTAGTTGGTTTTGAGATTAAGCATGGAGTTTTAGGTCCGAAGTCGTGTATTCATTCAGAACGATCAGATTCAACATTTTATTCCCGTTTTGCTTTCAAAAATTGAGTTTTGCGGAGTGCAGAAGCAAAAAGGCAAACCTGTATTCAGTAAAAGTGGAGTTTTTCACATATGGCATATTGTATCCTACGTAGCACAAAGACAAAAGGTTGTAAATATCCATTAAATTGGTCTATAGCTAGGCCAAAGTATGAAATATATGTGATTAAAATTTCAGTATCGCCAGAAGAAAGGAAAATGGATTTTTTAAACTTTCCCCAGGGGCTAAAAGTGTTCCCTAACTTATTCCTATGTGTATATTTTCTTAGTATAAGTACCTAATTGTTAATTTAATTTTTTCCCTTTAGGTTTTGGAGTGATTGCGTATTTTCCTAATCATTGTCTACTTGTATCTTTTCTCCAGCCGATGTGCAAAACTATTCTCGCCCGATGCCTATCATTACTCACACGCTGTTAACAAGTACTGGGAAACAAAAATAGAACACAACCACTTAATTATTTGTCTCATTTTAATGTTTATATGAACATAGTCATGCCTGATTATAAGTCATTCATCATATACTCAGCGTCAATGCAAAGTTACCACCACTAAAATTTCGATATTTTGGAAAATATAAAATTTCTTTCACAAATGAAGCTTCTTTCATGATTCTGGTCAAAAGCAAATTGATTTAGAGAGATTCCACAGTTCTACTAACACTGGAACTATGGTGCACGTGCAACACGTGCAGTTTGTGATTTTCGAAATTTTTGAGAACTAGAAAGCCTTGTTTTCACAATATGACATGTATTCTCATGCATGTAACACTCAAAGTTGAAACGCCACCAAATTGGTTAAAAATTTCCATCGACAGCCGTAATTGAGGACCTTACTTTTTGGTAGTACCCAAATTCTGCATTTCCCCATACATTTCAATGGAAGCTTCTGACATTTGTCAAGGATTGCCTACAATCTTTTCGGCTGTGATGAGCACCGTTTTTAATAGCAATGATAGATGGCATTCTATGCCATAAAAATGAATGCTGAAGCACTGGCAGTTTTCTTTTCAGAATGAATCAAATATTGGCGTGTGTTAACTGAACCTGATTTACTGGTAACTTTTTATTGACGCTAAGTATATGTCTTCAACATTTACTTATCAAGAAACATGATAAATTGCACCCCCACAACGTACGTCAACGATCACGCGACATATGGTGGGTTTTGCTATGAGCCAGTAGACGTACTTTTCGACAAAACTGTGGACAAAACAAAGGCATCAGAAATATAGTTAATGTACCAAAGATGACACTTACTGAGAATTCTAAGAACCGAGAGAAAATATATTATACAGTTATTGACTATTGAGTCATTGAATATGATGATATCCAACACAGACTACCAATTTCGCCTCGGTCAATATTGGTAGTCTCTGTTGAATATCACATCATATTCAATGACTCAATAGTCAACAATTGTTTTTTATTGTATAACACTTTCTTTTAATACAAAATTAAAAAAAAATGAGCAGAAAAAATCATTTGAAAATGGAGTGTTTTCAACAGCTTGCATTAATTCTTAATATGACTAAAAAGTTCATTGGGGCATAAAGTCTTAATTCAAATAAATTAAACAGTAGTAAACATCAACTGTAGTTCATCAGCAGGACTGCAAGACGTCAACCAAAGTACATTTCCATGATAGACACAGTCTTCTAAATTTAGCAACAAATATTTAATGGGAAAAAGCCCATGTCATAGAATATGACAAAATATGCAATGGGCTGAAAGCATTGTCTAAAATACTGTCTATTTATAGTTATATAATAAATAAAGGATATTCAAATGTTTCAGTTGAATATGGCTTTTATTTCAAGAGTGAAGTGAAAAATATTCATATTTCACGAGTAGCAAAGCAAAATATAAAAATCAAACTTTTTTGCAAATCTGACTAATTTTGGTACCAAAATATCCCTTATGTTCTAACTAAGAAAATGAATACCCACAAATAATGTTTCGTTCACAAATAAGAAAGTGACAGGCGTTTGAAACTCTGAAGTGGTGTGTGGTATTAAAGTAAATGGTAAAGGCAGGGGCAATCCATTTCACATTTGAAAAATATAATATATAACCTTTTTTCAAATATGAAAAAAAAAAAAACATTTCATATAAATGATATACGAGATTGAAACTTAAAAAATAATAAATTGATATATATGTAACATGCAAACACATGTCTGTCAGTAAACCTCGACCAATGTCTCTTCGTTAGAACGGCATAAATAAGTTGGTCGAAGTGTTGTGGTTCAACATGCATGTGTTGCCGGCTTAATTTTATGTCAAAATTTGAAGAACTTGTATATGCTTTTGGTGTAGTAGTTGTTGAGAAATCTACGGTCCAGTGCAAGAATTTGATTAAAACGAAAACAAAAACTGGCTTTGTGTACCTGTCAGAATGGGAACACCCAACATACGACATCGGAGTTCGCCATATTCGCCATATTCATGACGTAGGTTGTTGCCCTTGAAATATAATATATACAACATTTGAACGCGGAAGCATAGTAAGAGCGTCAGAAACCAAATGGATTTCCTCTGGCGCCGGGCTGTGTGATGGAGCATGACACATGTAATCCACATTATCTGGCTAATGGCAAGGAAGTGATGAAGTCTTCCCGGCATGACTGAATAATAATAGAAAAAGACGTTAAACAAAAATAAATAAATAAAATAATAAAAAAATAAAATAAAACAAAATAAAAAGCAAAGACATTGGGATACATGTATTCATAAAACGAAAATCAAATGAACGGCTAAGGTTTCACGATATTCCCCAGAGAGAGCCAATACAGCCAATGTGGTTTCCATTACGAAAAATATGCCCATGCAATATTTTTTTTCAGCTGAAAAAATGCAAAAATTCATTTGAAAAAACAAAAATGATTTTTTCAACATTTATGCTCAAAACACTGATTGTGATACACGTACCCACAATCTATGTCTTTGATCGAAATAAGAAAAATCAGGACCGGGTGTTCATTCTAAAACCAGAGACAGATTTACCCATCATGGTTTGCCGATGGGAAGGTCGCCGTTATCTTTGTAGCAAACTCGGACCCGGAACCACAGATTGTGGCTCACGTTGGCGCGTCTTGGTCTTCACAGTCACGCCTCACTGCGCTCACTTGAAAGGGAAAGGGCCCAGTTGGTATGGCTAATGCTGAGCAGTAGGATTGGGCTATAATTGTAGCTAGATCAGGATGCTGATAAATACACATTTTTACTTCAGCAACTTGGTCTGATGGGTCGAATCACGTCGAGTAGCCGCGCCAGGAAAGACCGGATCAGGCTTGTCTTCGACTCGCGTGATCCGGCATTTCCTGTCGCAGCTACGAGACGTGATCCGACCCATAAGATCGAGGTAGTAAATTTATAACGCATTTGTTATATACCTACTGTATATACTCAGCAATGACACCGTAAGAATTCTTCTATGAAGTCGTAAAATCGATACGTTATGACGGCGTACATTACGACGTTGCGCCAAACTTTTGATGACGTAAGAGTGTGTCATTGTTTACGTCAGAGCTAGAAAAGTCGTTAAATTTTGTTAATTTTGTTTCTTTGATGACAAGCGAACAACCGACACTTCTGAAACAGTTATTGTTTTACAAAATAAAACAAAAATAACTCTGGTTGTCGTCTAGATTTAGATTGCGGCTTTTGGTGCTGGATTTTATATTGTTGGGTAAAAAATCTAGGATGGTGATACGGAATCGTATCAGGTTAGTTGATGACACTGTTAGTAGCTCGATACAAGATCTCGTATTTTTGTGTCGGAAAATTGGTAGTATCAATGTTTATTTTTGGTAGGTGTATAATAAAAATAGAGAGACACTATCAAAACGATTTAATGTTCATATGAGACGGACTAAAAATTTGTAGGTGGCACGAAAAGGGAGAACCCCGAGAAAAACACCTGCCACACATGAGCCCCTAGTGAGGCTAAACCCTATTAGACACACCAGTGAGACGATCAAATGCTTTAACGCTGTAATGAAATATTAGCACTCTTAACCACTCGGCAACGGGGACCATCCTTCTGTGTATAGACGATTTGACGAGCCAGTTATTTTGGACAGGCTGAGACCTTCTAAGCAGTTAATCAGTAATCTGGATGACGGTTAGTCGAATATCATATTTGTCTGGGGACAGTTGCAGCCTATCTCTTTCTCCTGACCACGGTAGTTGGTTGCATTCGTTTTTACGTCCCATCTGACAGCTACGGTCATATGGAGACGTACCTTTGTTTGAAGGTGTCATCCGAAAGGCTACAGAAGCAAGGGATCAAATCCGTTTACCCTGGTTTACAAAATGAGTGGCTTGACCTCAATATGAAAGTTTCTCATGTGCGTGAGAAAACCAACAATTTGGATTCCGACCAGGTCCGACACAAATAAGACACAGAAGATGGTGAGAGCCTGGAAATTTTGGATTTAGAAAGTAGAGGAATTGTACTATCCGTGTAGCGAAAACAAAGGCGCTGATCAGCAAATTATTTTATAGTATACTACGTAAGTTTCCAGATATCGGCTGTAAGTATTCGGCTTCAGAATTCAGAGACATTCTGACGGATCGTTTTGACAAGTATAAGTTTGATGTGAATCCGTTAAATCCTATGGAAAGGGAAACGTGTTATGGCTAATGTGGAGCACAAAGGTTGGGTTATTTCATCTCTATAATAGCTAGATCTGGCTACTGAAATAAATACTAGATAAACATTAAAAAAAAAAAGCTTTAATTTTGTTCATTGGGTTTTATGTTCCACCTGACAGCTACGGCCATATGGAGGCGTACCTTTGTTTGAAGGTGTCATCCGAAAGACTACAGAAGCGAGGGATCAAACCCGTTTCCCCTGGTTTACAAAATGAGTGGCTTAATCTCAATATGGAAGTTTCTCATATGAGCCTGTGCGTGCGAAAACCAACAATTTTGGTTCCGGTTCGTTTTGACAAGTATAAGTTTGATTTAAATGCGTTAAATCCTATGGATCTCGTCCGCCTGCTGTAGCCACCCCGGCACACATGTAAAGGTTTCAGTCAAACTGTGCAATTATCATCATGATAAACGGGATACGCTTGTCAAATAAAAATGGGTCGGACTGTAGATTGGTGCTATACATAGGCTTTGGCAAGCGTCTGCTCTGTAAATGCCACCCAAAATATCTGTTCCAGTAGACCCATTGTTATTTCAAGAATACTAACGAAAACAGGATTTTCGTATATGAAACATTATGATAAGTCATATTTCTTAGACAAAATTCCATATTAATAGTTAAATCAAGAGGTGACCAAACAAAACATCAACAAAATACCCATAACACGACAATGACAGACACGCTTTATACCCCATCCCCAACCCATGAATGTTACCTTTTCCCATGTTTGAGTTAAACTTTATGACAAACCAGAGTTGTCTGGTATAACCGACCTATGTACTGTGAAGGCAATTGCACGGAAGACAAACCCTATTCGAAACTCGTATCGGTGTTGTTCTTTGAGATCCAGCTGAAGTTGGTGCCCGCGCCTTGCCTTTTTTCTATACAGATATAACAAAAGCGTTTTCCCAGCATAATCATATACGAGAGTGGCACCCTTCTCTGCTGTAAATATAATATAAAGGTTTGTAAAACCCACCAGAAAACTAGATTCCGAAACGCCCTGCACGGCAATGACAGACATGCTTTATACCCCATCCCCAACCCATGAATGTTACTTTCTTCCATGTTTGAGTTAAACGTTCCGAATGGTGATCGGGTGGGAAGATGGACCCCCGCCCATTGGGGCTTAAAGAAGTAGATGTGCCTTCAGGCAAAGCTTATATGCTACTGACTGACCATCTGATTACTGGTTAAATGCTCGGGTCTGAGCCTACCCAAGAAAGGCGGTTTCAAGTCAAATCATTCATACGTATATGCCTTATTAGCTTAGTTGGGTAGTTATATTTTAAGCACGTTTTGGATGCCATGACGTCCTTAATTTTTTGTACAAGTCCTATGAAATGGAGGCAACGTTCCGACATAACCGTAGCTGTTGATCTGGACTTTAAGCATCAATTCAAACAAACAAACAAGCAAAGACAAACCAGGGTTTTCCCGGTATAACCGACACTCGTATGGACAAATCCCTGAGTTTCCCGTCCCATGTCTTGTTTTAATGGCAGCATACTTAGGGCGAGGATCGGGGCTCCGTTAAATTGGTTTAGGCCGTCTAGTTAATTCGCTACTGACTGTTCCTATGCGGTTCTGTTGTGATGTATCTTTATGATGCATGTCTTAAAGTTTGTCTGTAGGTTTTTTTTTTTTTTTTTTTTTTTTTTTTTTTTTTTTTTTGTTTGTTTTGTTTTTTTTTTCATTTGGATTTCTTTATTTGAAAATTCGAGGACGGACAGACCATTTTTTGTTCTTTCATTCTGCCTGTCTGTCTGTCTGCCTGCCTGTCTGTCTGTCTGTCTGTCTGCTGTATTCGTCAACGTTGTGTTTGCATGATACTTGTCGGATGGTTACCTTGCTTCTCATGTATTTAGTGTTTTTTCGCAAGTACCATCCTTTCTGAGCAAACGCCTTTATAGTTCTTCGCTGCTTTAAGCCCGCATTCGGCAGTACTAGACAAAAGTAATACTTAAACCAACGAGTTATGAATGAATATCAACTTTACTATGTTTGCATTTGAGTTTCCAAACAAATAAGAGTTTACCCCGTATAGCTGCCCTATATGGTTCAAATACACCTGGATGGGCTTCAATTCTTAAGTCTTGACTTCCCTAAGCGTCACTCAAAAAAGAAAATTGTAAAAACGCTTCTCAAATTGAAGTAATGTTTTGTTTGTTTGTTTTTATTTCATTCAATATATAAAACATACCTTTAGGTGTACGGTATATCAACACTCTTGAAGAGAATATTGACGATACTTAAAATGACATAAAAGAAATTGAGACAAAGCAATTGTTACTATACTCGAAATGTTGAGTGTAGAATAGAATACATACAGGAATAAAGTAGCATGTCTAATTGAATGAAGAAGATATTAAATCAAAGAACAACTTTTCATTGGGGTCCTTACCAACGGTTTTACTGTGTACATGTATAATATAGGAACACAAGAACTCTTTGTCTAGCATTTGCATCTTCTATTTTCCTCAACTGAGCGTGTAATAACCACATATGGGAATAGAGACGAATACAAAATTTTGATAAAATCCCGGGGATAAAATTATTCTGAAGAAAAAAAAAAAAGAAAACAGAAGACACAATGATAAGACGAGAGCAATTTATTGTCCGATGTGTTGTATTAATAGTATATATACATGTGCACCTGATGGAAGGTGAAGGTAAGGACTTCGATGTTTTTTTTTTGTTTTTTTTTTTTTGTTTTTTTTTTTTTTTTGTGTGTGTGTGTGTGTGTGTGTGTGTGTGTGTGTGTGTGTGTGTTTGTTTCCTATAATAAAGAGTGTTTAATGATAAATGACAATGCAGTGAGCATATTAATGAGAAAAAAGATGGGTCATACCTCGGTTTCGGCTACTCAAGCCTCATCAGTGACCCTGTAGATTTAACAACATAACATAGTAAATTTGAAACTTTCAAGATGGTAGTCAAAACAAAGACTAATATGATCCAAACGGCGCCAAATATACTAAACATTTGTTAGAAAATGATTCTAAACCGATAATAAATTTCTGATTTCTCAGAATACCCGTGCTGATCTCAAAGGACCAAAAGGAAAATATAGTCTGCACTATGGATGATGTACGGGGATACTTTTTAAGTTGGTTGGTTGATTGGGGTTTAACGTCTCACCAACAGCTAAGATCGTATGGAGACGGGACCTCGGTTTATAGTCCCATCCGACGGACTGGAGAAGCCCGGGATCGAACCTGCGACCCCTGGTTGACAATGCGAATGACATAACCACTGCACCACTGAGGCTTCTAAGACTTTTAGGGCTGCCACACACAATACTTCAATGTGGGTGAATATATCATACAAAGGTGAAAAAATATAATGTATACATATGCATATTATTATGCACAATTATTCTTATTCAGTTTTACGTCCCTTTCAAGATTATTTCAGCTCATATGAGACGGGCCAATCAGTAGGTGGGGCGAAAACGGGAGTGCCCCCACCCCCGAAAAAAAAAAAAAAAAAAAAAAAAAAAAAAAAAAAAAAAACACCTGGCACACCCGCCCCGCAAGCAGAACTTGGCTTGTCTCACATGTGGCCAGAGCGGGGCTCAAACACACAAGACACAGCGGCGAGATGATCGAGTGATTAAGATACAGCGCTCTTAACCGTTCGGTCACGGGGGCCGCTCAAACAATTATTGATACATACAATACTTTATACTGATATACAATTGAAACATATAGTGTGTGTTTGTTGATCAACATTATCAGCATGTTAATATAGATGTTCAGTAGTATGATAAATAAAAGATTCCATTTTTTTTCAAAAGTCTAGAATTATGCGCATTCATTAATTATACCAGTTTTAACATACTAGGTCTACGACAATAATAGTAAGGAATATATTTTCTTCTTAATTCTGTATACATAGGGCATTCGATTATAAACTGAAATTCATCTTCTACAACTTAACATACAATACAATTATTACGTTCATTAACTTGTTTCATTAACGTGGTCTTACCCATCTACCTGCTTCTATTTTGAGACGATGAGATGAAACTCGTAACTTACCTAAAGCTTGAGAAATTTAGTCACATTAAAATATTTAAATAAGGCTGAAAATGAAATGAAGCTATTGATCTGTAAAAAAAAACTGCATGTTACGATTCTTATAACCTGGAATGCCAATTTGGACAGTATTATCATTAAATCGCTGTTTTAGTGACAGCATAAAAATATCATAATCCCCAACTACCTGATTAACCCAAACCTCATAATGTCCTTATGTCATAGATATTTTTTGACTAAAGATGTCCATTTAACCTTTGTTGGCAAACGTTCTATGTCCCTTAGCATCAGTTCATATATTATCCTTATATATTTATCATTGCGAGCTGTAACTATTTTGAACCTATATTTTATGATGATGAAATAGCGTTTTCGACCCAGTACACCATAACTAATATCATTTTGCAAGTGTTACGAGCAAGCGTAACTAGACAGGTACAGCGAAAAACAACCAAGTAATTTAAACTTAACAACTTTAATTAAACAAATAAATACAGTAAATACATACAAACAAATGAACAAATAAGTAAATAAATAAATGAATAACTTACAAATTAAATGTCAAATAAATCCTTGTCCCCCAAATGTAAGTCCACAGGTATCCACAATCCAGTATTCAGAATATGAGCACATGTATATTTAATCCACAATATTATTCTAATCCCAAAACACTAGTGAAACAACCAAACTTTAAACTTTAATTCAATTCGAATTTCCGAATTCATGCCAGAGACTGAACTAAGACCTGTATTTATACATCTGGGGAAATTCTCCAAGCTTCTAGAGAATTATATAATAAACTTTTCTCTAGAAAAGAAAAGAATCTCTAGAAAAGAAAAGAACTAAACGAAAGTTCTTTAGAATTCTCCAGAGAATTCAAGGGCCGTAACGACCATCAAGACCAAACAAAAGGTCATTAGAAACTTCGCGAAGTCAGTAGTATAAATAGCTTAAATAAAGTTTTATCTAATGGTAAAAAAATATTCCTTCTAGTCTCATCTGGAATTGTCTATAAGGTGCTCATAGAATTTTCTATATTTCTAAATTATATAACAGTGATAAAAATAATCAATGGCATTCTTCTACAAAGTTCTAGACAATGAACTCTAGAAGCATAAAAATAAAATATATATTAATCAAGGTTACTCCCCTTTGATTATATATATAAGTTACAAGTAATAGTTTTACAAACAATCAATATTATTGAATCAACCATATATATAACACTTCCCCTCTTCAAAGAAAAGAAAGTTTTATGAAATAAAACTTTCTTTTGCAATACCGATATGTAAACATACAAGGCAAAACTGTCAAGCTCTTGAAAGGGTGTCTGGAATTATATTATCTCTACCTTTTATGTGTCTTATGTCAAGATTGTGCTCTTGCAACATGAGATTAATGCTCTAGCTAATACTCAGATGGAGTCTCATTTTTCATTTTTTGATGATGATAAACTAAAGCACTTTTAAGTATGGCCCAAACCAAACAAAAAACTCTGACAAGCCTCATTCCAAACATACCTGACCTTTTTATCATAAAGTAAATTTGTCAAAAGCTCAGCTATAACTGAAAAATTATTACAGAACTTACTGTAATATCCAGCCATACCCAAAAAGCGCATCAGTTGCCGTTGCAACAGGAAAATTGTAGGTACAGGAAAATCTGATACAGCCTCAACTTTGGCTTCTACAGGTCTGACCTTACCTTGTCAAAAATATGTCCTAGAAATGTCAAATTAGCATGACAGAATTCACGTTTTGGCAAGTTAATTGTCAGTTTAGCATCACCAAGTCTTTTGAAGAATTATCTGATGATCTCCAGGTGTTGTTCCCATTCTTCACTGTAGATGATGGCATCGTCGATGTAAGCTTTACACCCATCCAGACCGAAAATCAATCTATTAACCAAGCGAACCAAGCAACATTTCAGCGCTTTCAGTTTATTTTGAAATTGTGTTTCTGTAGTTACAAATTCTGAAAATCTCCTTTGGACTGTCTGTAAATGGAATCTGCCAAAACCTTTTCAGCAAATCAAATTTTGTCACATATTTGGCGTGACCAATGTTGTCGATGCAATCGTCGATTCTTGGTATGGGAAATGTGCCAGTTTTTGTGACAGAATTTACTTTTCTGTAGTCTGTGCACATTCGAAATGTCCCATCAGATTTTGGCACAAGTATACAAGGAGAACTCCATTCACTTCTTTCCTGAGATATTGTTGTCTTTCAGGATGAAGTCTATATGGGTGTTGTTTCACCGGTTTTGCTCCTTCAATAATGTCTACATCATGAGAGATTTTATCGGTTCTGGATGGAATGTCCGGAAATAAGTGCTCATACTCAAGAATTAACTGTTTTAGTTCATGTTTCTTGTCCGGATCTAGATGTGACAGTTTCTGATCGAGATCATGAAGAATGTCAGAATTCTGGAGTTTTGAGGATAATGGTTCACAGTTTACAGAGTTCATTTCTTAAAAGTCTGTCTGATTTTGTTCATGAGGGACAGAATTTACTATGCTTACTGATGATATAACTGAACTATCACTATCACTATCAATGTACTTTTTAAGCATATTAATATGACATAATTGTTTTTGCTTGCGCCTCCCAGGAGTGTTAACAATGTAATTAACATCACTTAACTTTTTCTCAACAGTATATGGACCATACTATCTAGCTTGTAATGGTCTGCCAGGAATGGGCAAAAGAGCAATCACCTTGTCTCCAGGGTCAAAATTTCTGTTCTTAGCATTTTCATCAAAATGCAACTTCATTTTGCTCTGAGCTGACTTAAGACTGGACCGAGCAACTTCCCAAGCTTTTGTCAATCTAGTTTTGAAGTCAGACACATACTGAAGGAAGTTCAAAGGACTGTCATTATTTGAAAGAAACTTCTCTTTCATAAGTTTCAAAGGTCCACGAACAGTGTGTCCGAAAACAAGTTCAAATGGACTGAACTCAAGAGACTCTTGTACTGATTCTCTGACAGCAAATGATAGCAAATAAATGCCTTCATCCCAATCTTTTTCGGTGTCAAAGCAGGAAGATCTCATCATGTTCTTCAAAGTTTGATGGAATCTTTCCAAAGCACCTTGACTTTCAGGATGATAAGCTGATGACTCGTATTGTTTAATGCCAAGTTCATGCATCACTTGCTGAAATGTTCCTGACATAAAATTGAAACCCTGATCTGATTTGACAGATTTTGGAAGACCTACAAGTGTGAAAAACTTCACAAGGGCCTTAACTATTGTTTTTGTCTTGATATTCCTGAGTGGACAGGACTTGCAATGCTGGGAAACATCAGATTTTAATCCTGGCCAGTAGAAATGCTTGAGAATTTTGTGGTAAGTCTTATTTATCCCTAAATGACCTGACATGGGAGTTTCATGTGCCAAGTTTAAGATTTCAGGACGATAAGCCTTAGGAACCACAATTTGGTGATTTATGGTCCACTCCTCGTCTGCAGAAACATCAGGAGGGCGCCATTTTCTCATTAAGATGTCATTTTTGACATAAAAGCAAACAGGAACCTGAGAAATGTCATTTTCATCTAAAGCCCTTTCAAATAAAAAGGTACAAGTAGGCAAAGATCAGGAAAAGGCGCAATCAGAAAGAGATTCCCACTCCAAGAACCGAGGTGGGAAAAAACCAAACCAACAATCAGGCACTTATACCATGAAACATATCGTAAGCCGAATGAGCAGCTATTTTCCCAATAGGTGGCCACTCAGTTACCTTAACTTAATTAAAAATATGAAAACACACATAAGGCGCCAACTGCACAAAAAGTTTTAAACACCAAGACATAAAACAAAAAGAACCACCACAGAAGTAACGCCTTGGAACGATCAGTAACACAAAGTTAACACAAAGGCGAGATTTCAGGATCACTGTGCTGTTCTTGACAAAGTTGTGACCTTGACATTTGGTCTTGACCTTTGTCAATTAAAATTGAAGGTGAAAGGTCACTGTCTGACCTTTGATTGTTCAAGTCAGTTTGACTTGGAGAAAGAGATTTTGAAATCTCATCATGAAAAGACTGACCTATAAAAGTGTCAGTTAAGTCAATATCCTGTATCCCATCATTCAATTTGGCTTTCTTTGCCATAGCCCTTGTAACGGCACATGAAGGGTAAAGATCAGGAATTTCCTACTCAATGGGATCAGGCGATTGATCCTCACAAGGTGTATTGGTCAAAAGTGGGTTTACCACAACCTTATCTCCGGCTAAGTCATTGCCTAATAGCAAGTGAACACCTTTAAAAGGTAAAGAAGGCCTAATATCTACAGCCACAGGACCAGAAACTAAGTCTGAAGACAAATAAATGTTATGGAGTGGTACATTAACAAATCCACACTCTACTCCCTGAATAAGGACACTTGTCCCATTTGAAGTCTTCTCGGAAAAAGGCAGGGTATCTGCTAATAAAAATAAAACGCTGAGAAGCTCCGGTATCTCGAAAGATTTTAATAGGGGTAGACTGGGCAGAATCACTAGTAAGTGACACAAAACCTTCTGATAAGAATGGTTCATGAATCTCCATAATACAATCAGTCACAGACGTTTTGGCCAAAATAGGATTTTCATCCTGAATAATAGACTGTGGTTTTGACCTTAAAGAAGTATGACCTGTTGGTCTAGAATTATTTTGATTTTTTCTCTCTTTTCTTCTTTTCAAAGTTTCACATTCAGAAATGACGTGACCGTCACCTTAGCAATAATTGCAAAACAGCCGGGGTGAGTATGAGGATCTTTGACCTTTGTTTTTACTAGTATCTTTATTTTTGGGATTATGTGATGGACTGGAAGTATCAGCTGTGAGTAGTCCAGCTTGTGGTTGTGGATTAGGTTGAGGAGAATTAGTTCTCTGTTGAGCGTTAAATGGTTTTGATTGAGGTGTATTAGGTTTAAATTGAGGGTAAAAAGGTTTCTTGTAAGGCTTATTTTCAAAAGAAAAGCCTTATGAGTCAAAGCATAATCATCAGCTAAACGAGCTGCTACATCTAATGTTTCTACTTCCCTTTCGTCAAGAAAAGTTTTGACATCAGAGTGTATGCATCGTTTGAACTCTTCAATAAGCATGAGCTGTCTTAAATTTGCATGATCAGACTTTACGTCCTTTGAAGAACACCACCTATCAAATTAATTGCTCCTTAGTTCTAGCAAATTCTACATGGGTTTGATCATGTTCTTTCCTACAATTTCTGAATTTCTGTGTATAAGCTTCTGTCTATTTAGGTACATGTACTAACTCATAACCCTTAAGAATAAGATCTTTGACTGTGTCAGAATCTGAACTTTGATAAAGTGGAAGCTGAGTGTAAATTTCTCTAGCTTTACCAATTACAACACTCTGTAGAAGCAAGGCCCCATGCTCTTTTGGCCATTTCAAATTTTCTGCTACCTTCTCAAAAAGTAAAAAGTACTTATCTACCTCTTTTTCTTGAAATGGAGGAACGAGCCTGATATGTTTTGTAACATTAAATACTTTACTAGGATCAAAAGACACAGGAGCCATTGATTTACTGCTTAATTCAAGCTCTTTCATTTTTAAACTATATTGACGTTTTTCTTTTTCAACCTCAATCCTTTCTTCTTGCACTAATTTTTCCTTTGCAATCTTTTCTTCTAATTGTCTTTGTTTTTCTATTTTTTCCATTTCAAGTCGTTCTTCCATTTGATTTCTATTTTTTCTCTTTCTAACTGCATTTGTTTTTCTTTTTCTCGTTCTTCTTTTTCTCTTTGTTTCTGTTTTTCTCGCTCTTCAAATGCTAACTTTTCTTTTTCTAATTCTAACTTTTGTTTTTCAAATTCTAACCTTTCTTTTTGCAATCTTTCTTCCCTTTCTTCCTTATCTGCCCTTCTTCTTTCTTCAAACTCTAATTTCATTTTTTCTAGTTCTGATTGCCTTTTAAATTCTAACTCTTTCAACTGTAAGTCGGTTTGTGAGACCATAATATGAGATGTTGCTGAGGGTTCAAAAATGTCCTCATCAACAAAGAACTGAATAATAATATTCTTGATTTCATGCTTCAACATAGATGTTTTAACACAAGGTATGCTATAAGATAAGATATTTTATTTCCAATTATGGACCATAACATGGTATGAAATTTAAGTGCATATAAGAACGATTACAATTAATTTGATTGGTGAAGAAAATTAACAGAAAAAAGGAATACATACACACCCACATTATACATATGTCAATGTAAAATGTCACATAATAGTCATAATAGTGCATGAGCCGCGTCGCGAGAAATGTGATCATTGGTTCTGACAAAACCCAAAGCAAAATGGGACTGCATAACCATAGAAGGTAGACAGGTGCTTTAAATTTTTTAGAAAAAGAAAGAAAATGGAATGTTTATCGTTTTAGCAAATACATTCAAGGCACAAACTACGCGACACGCCTCACACCATATTAATGATCATAATGTTCGATAAATCAAAGCATAGGCCTTAAACTCATCATGCAGGGTCACGCAATGAAACACATATGTACACAAATTCTGCAAATCTACTCAGAATGTCACTATTTTCACAAGTCATCAGCCAAATGAATTTATCATGGCTATTCAAAGAGACAAAATTGCTATAATGACTAGCAATGACTATTGCTATAATGACTAGCAATGTCTAAAAGATCACTCTTCTTGGCCAAGTTTAACAGCTCTTGAGAAGGCGCAGCAATGAAATCTTCAAGTTTGAATGACATGGTTGCTTTCTGCTGGTATGACAAACAGTAAATATTGTTTCAAATTCAAAATGAATTTGGTGCACAGAATGTCCAATCCCGGCGAGCCCCCAACATCTGTTACGAGCAAGCGTAACTAGACAGGTACAGCGAAAAACAACCAAGAAATTGAAACTTAACAACTTTAATTAAACAAATAAATACAGTAAATACATACAAACAAATGAACAAATAAATAAATAAATAACTTACAAATTAAATGTCAAATAAATCCTTGTCCCTCAAATGTTAGTCCACAGGTATCCACAATCCAGTATCCAGAATATGAGCACATGTATTTTTAATCCACAATATTATTCTAATCCCAAAACACTAGTGAAACAACCAAACTTTAAACTTTAATTCAATTCGAATTTCCGAATTCATGCCAGAGACTGAACTGAGACCTGTATTTATACATCTGGGGAAATTCTCCAAATTTCTAGAGAATTATATAATAAACTTTTCTCTAGAAAAGAAAAGAATCTCTAGAAAAGAAAAGAACTAAACGAAAGTTCTTTAGAATTCTCCAGAGAATTCAAGGACCGTAACGATCATCAAGACCAAACAAAAGGTCATTAGAAACTTCGCGAAGTCAGTAGTATACACAGCTTAAATATAGTTTTATCTAATGGTAAAAAAATATTCATTCTAGTCTCATCTGGAATTGTCTACAAGGTGCTCATAGAATTTTCTATATTTCTAAATTATATAAGAGTGATAAAAATAATCAATGGCATTCTTCTACAAAGTTCTAGACAATGAACTCTAGAAGCATGAAAATAAAATATATATTAATCAAGGTTACTCCCCTTTGATTATATGTATAAGTTACAAGTAATAGTTTTACAAACAATCAATATTATTGAATCAATCATATATATAACACAAGATATAAACGATTTCCAAATAAATTTAAATTAGTGATTGTATGGTGTATGAGGCGCTTTAAGTTGAGACTAACACAGGATTTACTTCGGTATCATTTTGGAAATACGAGTAATAGCCGAGCGGATAACCATAAGGTGATCGATCACTGGTCTTTGGTCGATCACTGGTCGCCTTACGCTGTTGACTGGCATGGCGTAGATTACGAATAATTGAATGAACTAAAGAAAATAACTAAGTATATGTTACAAAATTCTGGCAACAATAATAAACGCTAGTATTGCTCCGATGGGTATCAACGGAATTCAGGTGAAGTCTCTTAACTTACAGTCACAGAGCTGTTGCCCGTGTTGGTATAAAATGTCTAAGAGAAACCAAACAAAACGTAACACTGACAATGGAATTGATCTGACAGACGTGTATGTTAGCACTAAATAATGCTGTGCCATGGCGACACAGCCACACTTGTCCCTTATATCAAGCAGTGTTTGTATGTTTTTCCCTTTCCATTGATCTGTTTCTGTTTACGTTTTAACGTATAGTCATTAATGCCGTCACATTTCTAATGAACAGAGACCTATAATGAACGTTCACATAGACTTCCATTGTAATTTTCCCCCAAAGAAAGACTCATACAAAGCTAGATTTATTGCAAATTCTAGCTCTTGTACTACCACTGAACTTTCTAAATTATTAACTTCCTGTCTTACTGCTATCAAATCTCATGTTATAAGATACTGTGAAACAGTGTATGAAACTTCAAATAAAAATTGGTTTTGGTCAATAAAAAATTCTGGTGAGGTGCTCAGTAAATTGAAGTGTAGAGGGTTCCGTGCGGCAAGCTTGTCCACATATGATTTTTCTACTCTGTATACAACATTACCACATAATCTAATTAAAGAAAAACTTCTGGATTTGATAGAGTGGACCTTCAAAAGGGCATTAAAAACTATGGTTCACTTTATTTGGCATGTAATGACAGAAAGGTTTTTTTTTCACTTCCTCTGACCAAAGTCGGTATATACTTTGGTCATGTCAGAATGTGTGCGACGCCTTGTCCTTTCTCCTTGATAATATTTATATTAGATTTGGGACCAAGTGATACAGACAAATTGTTGGAATTCCGATGGGTACAAATTGCGCACCTCTCGTAGCTGATTTATTTGTATACTGCTACGAAAGAGATTTCATGGATTCTCTTAACCATGATAATCAAGCTGATGTTATCGAGGCTTTTAATTCCATATCTAGGTACCTCGATGACCTTTTGAACATTGACAACCCTTATTTTGAAGGTATGGTCAATCAAAATCATCCAACTGAACTTCAGTTAAACAAAGCCAATATCTCATATACCGAAGCCCCCTTTTAGATCTACATCTTTCTGTTTCAAATGGATTTGTTTCATATAAAATTTATGATAAGCGCGATGACTTTGATTTTGATATAGTACATTTTCCTTTTTTGGATGGATCGTGCTTCTTATGGTGTATACATTTCGCAACTTATTAGGTTTGCTAGAGTCTGCAATCATGTTACAGACTTCAACGCTCGAAATAAATGTTTAACGGCAAAACTTCTCCAACAGGGCTATCGGTATCATAAACTTCGAAAAACCTTTTCTAAATTTTATCGTAGACACTATGAATTGATTTCCAAATATAATGTTGGGTTAAAGACGATTTTAAGTGAGGGCCTTTCAGAACCTGAATTTTATGGTGACTTGGTTTACAAATTTTAGAAACTTAAAGGAATTAACGATTTTTCTTTTCAGTTCAGAAAAATCATAACACGTTACAGACGTATAGGTTATAACTTGAATGTTATGCGACAGTCTGCATGCTTAGTTTTTAACCCAATCATGGTTGATTACTATGCTGCCTTCTTTAATTGCACGCCGGTGGGTCGGGCGTCAGACTCTATGATGGCTCCGACTTAAAGCTATTCATTTTAGTTGGTTGGGGCCGGAGCTTCTTGTCTGTTGCTTGGCCCACCGGGGTCCAACTGGTGTTTTTTTCTTTTGCTCCGGAGTTAGTAGGTTATTCGGCGCCCAGGGATCTCCATCGTCGGGCAGCTTACTCAATCTGTGAGTCCTGGGTTTTGATTCATCAGGATGTTTATCATGATTTATTTGTTTGTTCTTGATGATTCATTGACTAGTTAGAGATTCACCACAAGGACCAAATAACTAACTAAATGTCATGAACCACTGCAGAAGCTGAGGGTGAGGTTAGGTACCTGTAAAACAGGTTTAAGCCCGCCAGTAACTTTGTGTTACTGATCGTTCCAAGTCGATACTTCTGTAGTGGTTCTTTTTGTTTTATGTCTTGGTGTTTAAAATTTTTTGTGCTGTTGGCGCCTTATGTATGTTTTCATATTTTTAGTTAAGTTAAGGTAACTGAGTGGCCACCAATTGGGAAAATAGCTTCTCATTCGGCTTACTATATGTTTTATGGTATAAAGTACCTGATTGTTAGTTTGGTTTTTTCCCACCTCGGTTTTTGGAGTGGGAATCTTTTTCTGATTTCGCCTTTTCCTGATCTTTGCCTACTTGTACCTTTTCATTCATATGGTTCACAATTCATAGTCGACCCCAACACATTCAGCAGACCAGAGAATACCCCAGGCCGTGTACAAGAGCTGCAAAACAATAGGTGTTAGCCAGCATCCAAGGACGATCTTTTCCGCTGTTAAGGGACAACTCAAAATCGCTGCTCAACAATGAAAACATGATTTTTCAAAAATCACTACATGCGCCATTTGGCCATTGTATGGCAAAACGGCAGCTGATTAAATCACACAATAAAGCAAAATATTCAAGAAAGGTTATACTATCATGTGGCAAAGACGGTTGGTAGACACACTTTAATGACCAATTGTAGGTAGCATTACATCTTAAATTTACCGCGGTAGATCTGCCCACACTTTGGGCCAATCGCTTACAACGTTATAATTAGAGGTATCTGTCCTTAGGACAGAGACCAGTAATTGTAACGTTGCAAGCGATTGACCCAAAGTGTGGACAGATCTACCGCGGTAAACTACCTACCATTGGTCATAAATGCGTATCTACAAACCGTCTTTTGTCACATGATAGTATAATCTTTCTTAACTATTTTGCTATATTGTATAATTTCATCAGCTGCTGTTTTGCAATACAATGGCCAAATTGTGCATGTAGTGATTTTTGAAAAATCATGTTTTGAAACTCACACAATTCCTTTTTTGTAGTCACTGAAAGGTTTTCTTCAGAAAAAATAGGTTTCGATGACGTTGAAGAAAGCAGCTTTAGCAAAGATTTCAGCGAACAGAATTTTATGAATAAATATCGTGAATGGTGTTAAAATTCAGGAAATTATTTTTATTTAACGTTTCAGTTTTTTAGCAAATGGAAACCGATGTAGGGTGTTACATTATTAAAGTCCGTCAGTATACTTAATATTGGTGAGCTCACTCTAAGGCTTAGTTCTAACCGGCCACCAAGGTTTTTATCGATTTTCTCCGAACTCAAGAGCACTTTATAAATCCTTTTTGCTTCATTTAATACTCTAATATGCCCGTAAAGATCACCACTAAACAGCGGAGCATAATTCAGAAACATGCACCAGAGAGGCCTCGCCAAACACAAGTACAAGTTTCAAAAATGACAAGAATTTGCATTAGGCGGTGGGGTAATTTTTCACATTTTGTTCAAAAGCGACAAAAGTAATTCCAAGTTTTTTGCATGAACATGTTAAATATGAGTTTATCTTTAGGACTGAAAAGTTTTGATTGATGAAAAATGGAGTTCCAAAACATCGTACCTCACAAAATAATTAAATATGCGAGTTTTGAAAATGGGGGTATCGAAATTCATTGGACCATCCTGTATGAGATGTGGATAATGGTTTTGTAAAAGGTTTTTAAGTGAGGGCCTTTCGGAACCTGAATTTTATGGTGACTTGGTTTACAAATTTAAGAAACTTAAAGGAATTAATGATTTTTCTTTTCAGTTCAGAAAAATCATAACACGTTACAAACGTATAGGTTATAACTTGAATGTCATGCGACAGTCTGCATGCTTAGTTTTTAACCCAATCATGGTTGATAACTATGCTGCCTTCTTTAATTGCACGCCGGTGGGTCGGGCGTCAGACTCTATGATGGCCCCGACATAAAGCTATTCATTTTAGTTGGTTGGGGCCGGAGCTTCTTGTCTGTTGCTTGGCCCACCGGGGTCCAACTGGTGTTTTTCTTTTGCTCCGGAGTTAGTAGGTTATTCGGCGCCCAGGGATCTCCATCGTCGGGCAGCTTACTCAGTCTGTGAGTCCTGGTTTTTGATTCATCAGGATGTTTATCATGATTTGTTTGTTTGTTCTTGATGATTCATTGACTAGTTGGGGATTCACCGCGAGGGCCGAATAACTAACTAAATGTTATGAGCCACTGCGGAGGCTGAGGGTGAGGTTGTGGCCATGTAAAACCGGTTTAAGCCCGCCAGTAACTTTGTGTTACTGATCGTTCCAAGTCGATACTTCTGTGGTGGTTCTTTTTGTTTTATGTCTTGGTGTTTAAAATTTTTTTGTGCTGTTGGCGCCTTATGTATGTTTTCATATTTTTAGTTAAGTTAAGGTAACTGAGTGGCCACCTATTGGGAAAATAGCTGCCCATTCGGCTTACGATTGTTTCATGGTATGGGTGCCTGATTGTTAGTTTGGTTTTTTCCCACCTCGGTTTTTGGAGTGGGAATCTTTTTCTGATTGCGCCTTTTCCTGATCTTTGCCTACTTGTACCTTTTCACTGCTCTTAGTCAATGATATGTCTGCCTACTTGGAGGTGTTAACAGCCTCACCCTCTTACAACTTATTGTTAAAATATGAATATTCTCAATATCCTTCATCGGCCTTTTTCAAAATTCTTAGTTACAAGTCAACATTTTGCAATACGCATTTAACATTTAGTATTTAGCAAACAGCAATAAGCACATCGCCGTGGCCTTTCATACATGACCATCCCCAATCTTAAATTTGGTTTGTGTTTTTATGAAAATCGAAGGCGGGTATAAATTGTAATTTAATGGTACAATGTAGATGCCGAGTATACATGTGAGTGAAAGAAGTATTATAATTACTGCTGCAAATGGACATACACATGTCATTTAAGACAATGCTATTATCGACACTCCATTCCATCCTATTTATGCATTTAAAAAAGAAAAGAAAAACTAGGATTTTATTTTCTTTTTTTACAGCTTCGAATGTAGATGCCGAGTATACATGTAAGTGAAAGAAGTATTACTGCTGCAAATGGACATACACATGTCATTAAAGACAACGGTATCATCGATAATCCATTTATTTAAAAAAAAAAAATAGGAATTTATTTTACTTTACAGCTTCGAATATTGTTTGTGGGGATCCGCCACAACCGGTAAACGGCGTTACGGTTGTGTCTGATAACAAGTCCATTTCTCGAGAACAATCTTGTCATGAGGGTTACTCTATTGCCTGTTGCGGTGGACTTTTTATTCGTTTACTGAAATATACCAAACGTGCAAAGAAGGGCTACATTGTTTGCTTAGAAGGTGAGAAATGTCCAGTATTGCCTAGTAATAAGTTACTTTACTTCGTATTTTTAAAGCATGATTTTTTTATACAATTTGATTGTTTTATATACAATATTTAACGCCATTGGAATTGGAACCTGTATTGCAAATGCCAAATACGCTATTCGTGCGCCCGTATTTCTTCTAACAGGCGAATGCTTTCAAGTCAAATAAAATGCTTGCAGAATATGTTCTTTAAAAATAAATCATTCGAACGCAGTTCTGGTTAATTAGTAAACAGACTTAAGAGTACTCACGTTGCTCATTTTCTTAAATATTAAAATAACATGTTTATTAATCCGACACTGCATGTTTAATACGAGGGCCATTCAATAAGTAATGCAATATTGGCCATATTATTTGATTGAACACGTTATTAAAATTCGATTTAGCTTTCTTGAAACAGAAATTCAATTCGCCCTCTGCGAGACAGCTTAACACCTAGTCACATGCTCGACTTACTGTTGCCTAGCAACAATAGAACACTGTGTAAAGGCACTTGGCCACGACTCTTAAAACCGTTGCCATGGTGACAGGCAAACCAAAATACACGTATTCACTTTATTTTCTTACACCAAACTTAAAATAGTTGCATTTAATGTTCAAGATCATGTAATCTGGCTGATATATTTTAAAAGACACCCAATCAAAGTTGAAAAAAAAATCACTAAAATTTCTCAATCGAAGGGTAAAAAATGGGGGTAGAGATACAATTTCTGCTTCAATTTGACATCTAGTTTGCTTAATCGAATATTCATACGCCTATTTGTATCAGTCATTGACGCTTTGTAAACTACTTGCTATAAAATGCAAATCCCAGATAACATAGTTCGTTGCCTAGCAACCAAAATCAATGGAAAATGCATAAAACCGAAATCGCATAGGTTCTGGCGTTGCTAAGCAACAGTTGGCACGCGAGGGTCTGTATGAACATTGCAGTTGCCTAGAAAGTTCTGGCAAAGGGGACATTATACAAATATGTATATTGATAGCTATTTTAAACACCACCAAAGAAATACCAAAACTTTATGTTTATCTATTTAATTTTTGAAAAGTGGTTTTCGCGGCCACAACACCTTCACTGCCATTCTATGGTTGCTAAGCAGCATAAAGTGTATGGTCCGATTTAGTCGATGTTTATTTTGCTCAATGCGGATTGAATCAAACTTTCAGAAATTTAAAACATTACCTCTGTCAGATAAAAATACACAAAAATACACTAAATATTGCATTACTTTTTGAATGACCTACGTATTAACATAGTAGCTAATGTAATTTCAGATTCGGAGAGTCAAACGTCCGGGCATAATAATAACTATCATGTATTTGAACTGGGCACGGAATATGATATAACAAATGCCACTGGACTTATCTGGTGTAATACAAATGGAAACTGGAGTCAATCCATTCTTTGTGTTACAGATACAGGTACATGCATATACAGCTGTTAGCCGTGTAATGTTCATTCTTTCCCTCAGTATCTAGTCTGACACCCTGTGCATATTTTAATTGAGTATTTTTCTATAATTATTAAAAGACGCGGCTATCTTTGATTTATTTACTTCAAAAATGGAAAATATGTGACAAGAAATAGTAGAGTCAAGATTGCACCAATAGATAGAGGATCTTAAAAGAGTGGTCATTTCATATTGTTTTATCAAACAAAAACTACGCGAGTTTAGTAAATGTTGAATAAATATGAACTGATCACGAGTATAAGATTCGTTTTATCATATGACTTTTAAAATAGGATTTTATTGCCTTCAAACTGGACAAATTTTCCATGAAAATTTACATTGTTGTTATGGATGTCGTCAATGACGTTATCATAGTTGAATTAAATGCACGGACATGAATGAGGGAAAATTAAGGACTTGTGCTGTTTTTAAAACTCACGTGCAAAAAGAGAAATATCCATCTATTTGTTTGTTTGTTTGTATTGACGCTTTACGTCCCAGTCAACAGCAATGGTCATGTCGGGACGGTGCCTCTATTTTATGGGACTTTAACCCAACATCATGCCACTCAACATGTGCTTCATAAATATAACCATAAAGGTACATATTAGTCCGGCAGAGAAACAGCATATTTTTGGTGGACCTGGATTTGCGGTGTATAGAAAATATTTTGACTGATAATGATACCCAACACCTTCAGGATATAGAATCCATTTGATGCCACCTTGTCACCCTTGAGCAACTCCCATAATTCAAGATGGCGTTCAAGAGGGTTGCTATCTGTTAAAGCCTCACAGATCTAAGCTGTTATAGTGCAAAATCATGTGTTTTCTTATCAGATAAAGTCATTGAATGTTCAATAGGTATCAAATTGTGGAACAGTTGCACTCTCATTGGTATTGTGTAATTATTAAATAATAATGGCATCCAAGACGGTGGCCAAAATTAAAAAAGTTGAATGTTCAACCCAATTCTATAATTTTACATTCTTTCTTACTTTATAAGTGTTGCAGAAGAAGACTATGCAACAAATGAACCCAGCAGGTACCCTTGGGTAGGTACCCTTGGGTACTTAAAATAATTCAATATGGCATCCAAGAGGGCTGTCATCTGAAACAATCATACAGTACTTGTCCCTTATAGTGAATATAGTGCTTTATCAGATATAGTCCACAAATGTCATATATGTCTCATTTTCTGAAAAAGTTGCGCCCTTATGGGTATTATGTAATAATAATAATAACAATGGCATCCAAGATGGCCGCTAAAATTTAAAAAGTTGAATTTTCAACCATATTTCATAATTTTACATTGTCTAACTTTTTAAGTGGTGAAGAAGAAGAATGTGCGACAAATGAACCCAGCGGATTTAACTGTTACCCTTTGGCAACTCACATTGTTCAATACGACGTCCAAGAAGGTTGACACCTGTTATATCAATACAGTACTTAGCCCCTAAAGTGCAAAATTTTGTGTTTTCTGATCAGATTTAGTCCACACGTTGCATACCCTGTTGGGTATTATGTCATTATAAAATTGTCTCATCCAGAAGTCCAGAGAAGCACGGGATCAAACCCAAGGCTGTGGCAAACAGATGGCCTGCTTGTGCCTCCAGGCAAAGCTCTGAACCTGTTCTGGAAAAGCGGTTACGTAAAACCATTCATGCATAAATATAAGCCTTAGTTGTTTATGTGGATGGTTCGATTTTGAAGAATATTTCACTTGCCATGACATCCTATGGTTGGGTAGATGTCTTAAACATAGAGACAGCATCCAGAAACAGCTATAGCTATTGACTGGACTGTAAAGCAACAAATAATAAATAAATATAAGTGAATGAAATTCGCAAGCAGACAATTCAAAACATCTAAAGCAGCAATATCACGATAATATAGGGTTATTGCACTGATATCGGTGAATATTGTCCCGAGTTGGGATATCGAAGGACGCGAGCTTGCGAGCGTCCGTAGATATCCCAACGAGGGACAATATTCACCGATATCAGTGCAATAACCCTTTTATTATATAGCTATAAATATCTGCTGCTTATTTGATGTTTTGATGAGAGTTAACTTTTAAAAAATGAAATATCTACACGGAGGCCGCGATAATACCCATAAGTGATATCACTTTTGCACTAGTGCAATATCAGATGATATCATTTTTGCACTGTTACTTTTCGGAAGCAAATTTTGCAATTGAATCAATTTCTGACATTTTTGTTCGTTTTTGGGGCTTTAATTTATTAAATCTGAGATTGTCAAAATTCAGTTTACGTTTCGGACCGGTATGACGTCATTTTCCACGCGACGTCAGATGAAGATGACGTCATTAGAGTTGACGTCCCAAATTCGCAATATTGCATGATGACCGTCAAGTCAAGGATTCTGCAACGTTTTACAAAAAGATTTTTTTCGCTTTTAACAAAGTGTGCAATATCAAGTAAGTGTGCTGATATCGACTGATATCTGCACACTTGTTACTCGGCTTTTATCCTTATGTTTTAATCATTTGATATTTATAGCTTTATAATAATTTCTGATATTACAACTGCTACTTCTTCATTATTATTGTTTGTTTGCTTCTAGACCATTAGTTGCATACATGTATATGCCATCTGTCATATGGAGTCACAATTTGCTGTGTGTTGTTCTTACTTCAGCAGAATAGTGTTTCTCTTTTTTGGTCTTGTAAGTCCTAATTACGGAACAGTGTTTCTTTGCTTAGATTGATAGATGATAGTGTGCTGAGACCACCAAGGAAATGGCAAAGACTAAACCAAAGAGACTTCAAACCATAATAAACTGTAGCAAAAAATACACTGATGTCCTATATATCGTGCCCTTAACACAAAGACTGAAGCTGACCATCACATTTCAATTCATAACCAAAGATCACGTATTATGTACATCACATACGAGCATTGAACGGCCTCTGAAATTTCAGGCAACACTGACTGCACCAGTTTATTATTTAAAAAGAGAAGGATTCAACCTACCACCCTTATATATGACTTTATCACAGGCTGTATGTCTAGTGGTGAATTTGTTAACATTACAATCGACCACATACATCCAGATAGGTGGCGCTAGTTATATTTTTGTCAGTCAGTGAGACTTTGTAGACCCAAAACGGATAATCTAGTATGTAAGTGCCAAGGCAAGTTGACATAATATAGTGAATGCAAATATTCATGGGATAGGTAAGGATTAGCACCCAGCATATGTTAGATATGATTTTAAGAATACGAGAAAGCATACAATGTCAAGGAAATAAGCACTTCCTGAACATCTGTACTCTAAGTGACCTATACAAACAATTTCGCCATCTATCTGAATGTGTTTGGTCTTTTTTAAGGTACCCCCACAGAACAGACTATATGTCCTAAAATGGCGGCGTTTTTGATCGATGCCTTCTATTCATATTCATAGGTGATGAATGTACCCAGTCAGTCATATATACATGTATTTCAATAGTTGTTGCATGTGAGTATATGATGTGTATATTGTTACACATGATTTATGGGTATGAAATGAAAAGTGTCATCATCAATCTATGCCTTTAGCTTACAATATATAAGCCGCCTCGTGGGAAAACATACAATGTGGTTTTCGAACAGGTCCGACACAAACCTACCTATACAGTCACAGAAAAGCGCTAGAAGCTTGAAATTTCGGATTTAAGTAGAAGAGGAATTGTACTATCCGAGTAGCGAAAACAAAGGCGCTGATCAGCTTCGCGGTTACCGCGAAGCTGATCTGCGCCTTTGTTTTCGCCTATGCAGATTCTTGGTTTCCCCATGCGGCGGCTCATATGTTATTATTGTATAATCTACTGAAGTTTCTTATGACTTGAACTCTCTGTGGCCCATCTTTTATCGGTTCTGTGGTTTCACAATGCAAGCATCTTAGAAAAGTAACAAAGCCCCTTGTGATGACGTTAAGCACTTTCGAAACCTGAACAAAAGAGAAATGTTATTCGAATAAAGAAAATTCAACACGAAGCTCATGACCCCGTCTGACATATTACATTATCAATAGAAATATGCATTTCTGATAAAAAAAATAGTGATTACAATACCAGAAGCAATAGAGACGTTTGATACTATATCCAATACCATTTTATTTCAAACTTATTAAACACTATTGGCCTCCAACTCCATTGAAGCACTTGTAGATGTATGGATGACATACTCAGTTTACGATCAGAAAACACCTTTTGCATTATATAGAAGTTTATTATTATTATAGTTATATACGTACAATGTGCCAAACCACAAGCCTCTTGGATTCGATATTGAATTTTGGTAGTAAACCAAGGGCGACAGGGTGGCATCAAATAGATCCATTATGTTGCAGGCCACTGTGACACAAGTTGTAAAGATATGATAAAATAGTGTAAAACTGTTTCATTTTTTTTTTAACTTTTGTTTCCATCTTGGAAGCCATTTTTATTTTTCACAGACAAAAGGCCAATGGGCGTGCAATTTCATCACAATATGATACATGCTATATAAATTTAATCGCCTTTTTGATCAAAGCATTTTACCCTAACCTGGAAGAATGTGATGGGTTTGTCCCCGAGATGAAGAAAATCCTTTTGCATGCAATTGTATTTTACCAATACACAAATCATATACAAACGGCATTCTTGATCCCTGTCATTTTTACCCGTTCCTTACCACTACATGTATAATTTATAGTGATAACAGGGTACCAGTTTAGTTTACTCCATCATTTTGTTCACATTGTCATTGTTGTTACGGACATTGACAATGACGTTAAAGTTTCCTTCAAAAGTGTTAATTTACACAAGAACTGTATTGTCTTAAGAGATAATAACCCTCTTGGTAGCGATTTTGATTATGAGAGTTACCCAAGGATGACAAAAGTAAGTAAGTAAGTAATGGTTTATTTAAGTGTCACATATCAAATACAGATACATATACAAATATAACAAAAAGGTACAAGTAGGCAAAGATCAGGAAAAGGCGCAATCAGAAAAAGATTCCCACTCCAAAAACCGAGGTGGGAAAAAACCAAACTAACAATCAGGTACTTATACCATGAAACATATCGTAAGCCGAATGAGCAGCTATATTCCCAATAGGTGGCCACTCAGTTACCTTAACTTAACTAAAAATATGAAAACACACATAAGGCGCCAACAGCACAAAAAATTTTAAACACCAAGACATAAAACAAAAAGAACCACTACAGAAGTATCGACTTGGAACGATCAGTAACACAAAGTTACTGGCGGGCTTAAACCGGTTTTACAGGTACCTAACCTCACCCTCAGCTTCTGTAAATATACATTTGATACCCAGCCTGTTAGGCTTACGAGACACTATAATTTGGCATTTTGCCTGTCATAATGATGATGATAATAACTTTAAATAACACGAAGGCAAGTCTAAAATATGACATTTACGTTAATTGTCCATGGTATTTACACTATGTACAGAGTTTGTGAATTCTCCGTACATCGAGCCGACTGCGAGCGGGCTACCCAACCCTACTCCAGTGGAGGGGGAGGTACGATTTATCCAGGCTCCAGATCAGTCAGTTGTTAGCAGACGCACACCGAGACAGGCGACGACGCACCTGTCTCGGCGTGCGTCTGTTAACAACGGAGTGTTGACTCACTCGCTCGATGTTGATTTAAAAATCTATGTACAAGCTTTTTACAGTCATTCATGCATAAACCATTTGCAGCCATTTTCTGTTTCCGTATGACGTTAGCAATTAGTGGGACTATGAAACACTTTCATCCATGCATGTATCACTAGAATTGTTTAAAGGCATATCTATTACAGATAACGTTATATATACAATTGTACATGTACATGTAATAAAATAAATTCTGTTTTAAACACATGACCAAGCAAGAGACAACTATTTAAACAAATACTGCGTTGTTGATATTCTTACTTTAAATATGAAATAAAGTAAATGACAATAAGGATGTACCGCAATTGAATAAGCTCGAGTTATAGGACTCGTAGTCTATTGCTGGAACCGGAGCGTCACGTATAGCTTCTCCACGATCCAGCCCCGTATCTCCAGGAACCGGTTGTGCCCGGAGCATACAGGGTACTAAGTACGTGCGGACAAGATACGTTTGTTAATACATTTGTACTAATTATACGTAAAGGAACGTTTGCGTGAAAGTATGTCATAAAGGATTTTGGCAGTAGTTCTTACTAAGTGACAATTTGAGAGCACAGCAATCATTTTCTCCTCTGAATTTAAGAAATCAAAACTTTGGATGACATGTTTAGCTTTATCAAATAACGAATTTCGCAAGTCTTCATATAATGGGCATTCACATATTACATGTTTTTCACTTTCGACGACATTGCAATTAGTACATAATCTATCCTCTAATGCCAATCTCTCGTATCGACCCGTTTCGATTCTTATTGGCGCAACCCCACATCGAAATTTTGCGAGCGCGCTTCTGTGATGAATTGGAAGGTTTGCAGTAATATAGCTTTCACTTTTGTATTCTGACTTAAAGAGTCGATATGAACGTAGCTTGCTTTGTGCGCCGTTTGCTCTGTTAACATTATTAAGATTTTCTGTCCAATTCTGTTTAAACAACTCAAATTCTTTTTCTTGGATCATTCGTAATATGGCATTTTTAGTGTAGTTTTGGTTATCGTCAAATATACAATCTAGTTCTAGCAAAGACATATGATTTCGAAATTTATAGAACCAATTTTTGCATCTATTTTCACCATGTTTCATGCACCATTTGGAAGTACGTTTGTTGAGGCGGTTATCGTCCATTTCCCTAAATCTAACCCACCGGCTTCCCATTGATTTCCAGATTTTGACCGACGTTGGCGTCCAACCCATATCTCCTTGGACTGCAATATTTGGCGTATACTTTCCCACAGCCATAAAATAACGACATGCTCTGTTTTGAACGGCCTCTATGCATGACCTCTTGCTAGTCCCCCAAATACTTGACCCATATTCAATGACAGGCCACACCAGCGAGTCATACAGCTTAGTAAAACATTCAAAAGGAAAGCCACCGTTTTGTTTACTTTTATGAATAACTAAACCGAGTGCCCTGCTAGCAGACTTTGCAACATTCGATGCCATGATATCATAGTTCAAGAATTCTGTGAGTGTAAGTCCTAGATAGTTATACTGATGGGTAATTCCCAAGCTGAGATCTCCGCATTTAAAACTGAAAGATGACCTTTGGACAGAAGGCGTTCTGAAATGGACAATGTTCGACTTTTCACCGTTAACACATATGTTGTTGTTTCTGCACCATATACCCAAAGTATCTAACATAAGTTGTAGGTTTGTTTCATTTTCAGCTATTAAAACCAAGTCATCAGCGTAAAGGAGGATTCCTACTTTTTCTCCGTCAATATCAACGCCTACATTCAATGAGTTGATTGTTTGAACTAAGTTATTAATGAATAAGTTAAACAAGAGTGGTGAAAGCAAACAACCTTGTTTCAGGCCGGTTCTGACATTAAACCAACCAGTATGGAGCCCATTTAGACGTATGCAATATTGAACATCCATATATATAACTTTGATGACATTTAAGATATTCCCAGCCAGGCCTAAGTCTTCTAGTTTAGACCATAACAAATTGCGGTTGATGGAATCGTACGCCTTCTTGAAATCTATAAAAGCGGTGAAAGTTTGTTTGCGTTTCAACTTGCGTGTTTCAATTATAATCGTTAAAGACGAAATGTGGTCAATAGTGCTTCTTCCACTGCGAAAACCATTTTGCTCGATCATCTGCTAAGATATTGTTACTCTCTGTCCACTTCGTTAACCTATTGTTAATTAATGCACAAAACAGCTTATAAGATGCAGGCGCGAGTGCTATTCCCCTATACGACAATGGATCATGTTTGTTCAAATTAGAAGACTTTGGAATTGGGTTTAATACACATTTAGACCATTCTTTAGGAATTTTTCCAACGGAAAAACATATATTGAAAAACTTAACTAGGAAAAGACACGTGGCTTCATTCTTCAAGACGTCAACTGGAATTTCGTCGAATCCCGGTGCTTTGTTGCATTTTGCGCGTTTGACAACTTTTTTAAGTTCATCGCAAGTAAACATACCATTCATTTCAGGGTCGTTCATCATAGGTTGTGCAGCGCCTATAGTATGTAAAATATTTGCCTCATTGTCTAGAATCTCATTTTCATTCGGGTTAAACAAATTAGAAAAATCATTTTTCCACTTTTGCAAGACTGTTGGGATATCATTGGTGATCGAACCATTTTCAGACTCAACTTGCAACGGAATAGTAGATTGACGAGCATTTGCAACCCCAATAGAACCTACTTTCTTCCAAAATTCTCTCTGGTCTAAATTTTGTGCTGCTATAAGGTCATCATCTTTACGTTTTTTAAAATTTCGTTTATTACTTCTTACAGCAAGATCAAATTCTTTTCGTTTTGCAATAAAATCTAATGTAACTTTTTTCTTTGCTGTAACACATTTTGATTTTAAACATTCCCTTTCCATAATACATGTTTCATTCCAAAGTGCCGTAAGTTCTTCATTCCACCAAGGCTTGTTTAACCTGCGCTTTTTATTTGAACTTCCGTGTTCAATTTTAATAGTTTTCTTCTCTAGCTTGTCTTCCATATTAATTTTGATTACATTGCAAAACTCATTATATGCGTTATCAATACATAACTGATCTTGAATGCTTGATTCTAACTGAAAGATAGTTTGTCTAAGTGCGTCTTTCGAGCTATCATCCGCTAAAAATCATTTGGTATATTCCTAACATCATATTTTGTTTTAAAGGTTGTGTACGGGGCATTTGCAGGAGTTGTAAACGAAAAGTCAAGAGAAAACGTCCATTGAAGAAATGAGTGATCTGGGATTTTAGACACAGGGTCCACTTGCCCTATTGACATGTATTGGATTATTGAGCTGCATATCATTTGTCTATACTACTGATAAATAAAAAGTGTGTAAAAAGACTATAATTGGATCGAAAATTCCATCTTTATTAAGTTTTAGCAGCCATCTTGGATTCCATTTTTATTTCACTATGACCTATATCCCATATGTGTGCAACATTTACACAATATGATACATATATGACATTTCTGGATTATATCTGATCAGAAAACACAAGGTTTTGCACTACAAGCGTTTAGTACTGTGGGGTTGAAATAGATGACAGCCATCTTGGACTCCATCTTGAATTAATTTAATTCCCAAAATGTGACAAGGTGGTGTCAGTTGTGTTCATTTGTTGTATATTCTTCTTCTACACCACTTATAATGTTAAATACATGAAAAAGTATGAAATTTGGTTGAAAATTCAACTTTTTTTTAATTCAGGCGGCCATCTTGGATGCCATTTTTGATTTACACTCACAAAAGACCAATGAGAGAACAACTTTTTCACAGAATGATACATCTATAACATGTATGGATAAAATCTGATTAGAAAAGTTTGAATTATGCACTATATTCATGTAGGTCTTGTACTTTAAAGTTTTAACAGATGACAACCCTCTTGGACGCCATCTTGAATTATGGGAGTTGCCCAAGGGTGACAAGGTGGCATCAAGTGGATTCTTGCTTCTGAAGGTGTTGGCTATCATAATCAGTCAAAACATTTTCTATACACCGCAAATCCAGGTCCACCCCCCGAATCAGCCAGACTATATGTATCATGAATGGTTTGACGAAACCACTTTTCCTGGGCAGGGTTTTCCTGAGGGGTTAACCAGTATGAACGATTAACCAGTTATAAGATGGTCGGTCAGTTGGTTAAAAGCTTTGCCTAGAGGCACAATCAGCCCATCTATTTCTCCTAGGCACCAATGGGCGGGGGCCTGAATATCTATCTTTGATAACAGACAATGACGTTCATAAATATTATACGTCATTTCGAATAAGTTCCCATAAATTTGAAATAGAAGAAGGCAGACATAGACAAAAGAAGCTAAATGTAAAAGATAAGATTTGTAAATTGTAAATCAGGGACAGTGGAAGATGAAAAACATTTGTTGTTTTATTGCAGTTCTTAAAATACCTTACGTCATATATTTATTGAAAAGATAATTAGATTATGCAAAAACTTTTCTAGTTAATCACAGGACTCCCAATCCGTACGGTTAATGAGTAATGAATCTGGTGATATCATTGATTGATTATCTACTTATAAATACGACTGTTTTAAGTCAAGAGAAGGCTTAGTATGTTGAAATCACCAAAAGTTTCTCAGTTTATTGTGATCCATTTATTGTTTATTCAGTTATCATATATGCATTCTGTTTTCCTTTTGATCATTGCCTAATGCATTTTATTTTTAAATGCAAGAGATGGCCCATGATTGGTTGTATGAAATTATTCTGTTCAATTCTATTCTATTCTTTTATATTCCATTTTATTTTATTCCCGCAAAAGTATTAACAGCCGTATGATCATAACACTTTTTATTACATGACGTTATCTATTGGAAAACAGCGACGGCATAGGATAATAGCAAGCAACATGACATGCCTTCAAATTTAAGAATATATGCCTGTCTTCAACAGCGTCATCAACAGAAGTCGTCACAACATCGCCATCCTTTCAGAATTCACAGAATCAAAACAAACTACCCAATCAGGCAGATGGTGACGAATCTAATGGAGCAATTGGTAAAACTGCAATGGTTGCTGGAACAGCAGCAGCCCTTGCTGTTATGGTACCTCTTCTGGCAATAATCTTAAAACCACTATGCAGTAAAACTGCAGTTTCACCAAGTGCTGATGGGTAGGTACATGTATACACTTTATATAATCACAATATGACAGTTTTCAGAAGCAAGCGTTTCAGCTTATACTATAATTACCAATATACACGCTTAGTGAAGGAAGCTTGCAACACGTCAATAACATTATTAATAACTTGAACACCTATCCAAATAGATGTTTGATAAATCCTTGAAAACAAATAGCCATAACAAACTACGGGTAAAAGGACGTCTTTTAGACCTCTGAATTGTTTCAACAATATTAATACTGGACACAACATTTATACTTTCATTCACAATTATATCATGAAGAATAAAGAAAACAAACAAAATTTATTCTACTTCCTTTCGGTCCTTTGAGATCAGCGAGGGTATAATTCTGAGAAATCAGTAATTCATTATCGGTTTAGATTCATTTTCTAACCAACGTTTTATATATTTGGCTCTGTTTGGATAATACTAGTCTTTGTATCGACTATCCTGTTGAAAGTTGCAAAATTATAGTATTTATATTTGGCTCAGTTTTTCCAAATCTAGAGAGTCAAGTTAGTAAGCTTAAGTAGCCGAAACCGCGGAATTGTCCATCCCTTTTCTCATTAATATGCTCACTGCTCTAAAAGGATCTCAATTTTATTTGTAATACCTGGACTCTTTTCAGATTAACTGGAAATGGATCTGTTCAGAAGACAACGCATGTTTGATTCCTAATCGGACACTTTGTTGCTGACATGCTTAAGAGAGAGAGAGAGAGAGAGAGAGAGAGAGAGAGAGAGAGAGAGAGAGAGAGAGAGAGAGAGAGAGACTGGGGAGTAAGAGAGAGATGGAGAGAGGCAGACAGAGAGACAGACAGACAGACAGACAGACAAAGAGAGAGAAAGACAGACAAAGAGAGAGAGACAGACAGACAGACGGACAGACACAGAGAGAGAGAGAGAGAGAGAGAGAGAGAGAGAGAGAGAGACTGGGGAGTAAGAGAGAGATGGAGAGAGGCAGACAGAGAGACAGAGAAAGAGAGAGAAAGACAGACAAAGAGAGAGAGACAGACAGACAGACAGACAGACACACATACAGAGAGAGAGAGAGAGAGAGAGAGAGAGAGAGAGAGAGAGAGAGAGAGAGAGAGAGAGAGAGAGAGAGAATCAGTGTGGTGTAAGTCGTATTTTCACAACGGGCGGCCTGAGATGATATATTTGAATCATGCAATATTCAGTGTCATCCTGATGGTTATTGCAATATTCCATGCGATGTCCTGTGCTGTCCTAATCATCAGTATAACATGTCCGTCAAAAGATGGCTAGAGGCTGACAATTTTAAATTAAGAAAGAATATACTATCAGATAAGACAACATGGTCGGGATGATCTTCCTCACCTTGCGTAAATCACGGGGTTTCTCCAGCCGATGTGCAAAAACAATTTTCGCCCGATGTCGATCATTTCTGACACGCTGTTAAAACCAGTAATTGGAAACAAACAAAAACAACCACCTGATTATTTGTCTCATTTTAACTAAATATTGATCTTAACATTATAAGTCATTCATCATATGTCATCAACATTTACTTATCAAGACACATGATGAATTGCACCCCTCACAACGTACGTCACAATCAGGAGACATATGGTGGGATTCCTATGAACCAGTAGACGTACTTTTCGACAAAACTGTGGACAAAACAGCTGTTTTATTAGTAATATAGCAAAGATGTAATTAATGTACCAAAGATGACACTTACTAAGAATTCTAAGTACCGAGAGACAGTATATAGAGGATATTGAAATATTTCTTTTGAATATGGCTTTTATTTCACAAGCAAAGTGTAAAATATTCACATTTCATGAGTGTCGATGCAAAATATGAAAAATCAAAAACTTTGGCAAACCGGATTATTTTTGGTACCAAAATGTTCCTTATGTTCTAACTAAGAAAATGAATACCACAGTTTATGTTCTCGTTCACAAATAAGAAAATTACAGGCGTTTGAAATTCTGAAGAAGTGTTTAGTATTAAAGTAAATGGAAAAAGGCAAAGGCAATCCAGAAATGTTAAGTTTTCACATGTGAAAATATAAAATATAACCTTTTTTCACGTGTTAAATATAACGTTTAAATATATGATATACGAGTTTGGAAGATTTTCTCTTTATTTCATGACTTTAAAAATAAATAAATTATGTGACATGCAAATACATGTCTGTCAGTAAACCTTTGCCGACGTAGTGTCTCTTCGTTAGAATGGCATAAATAAGTATGTTGGTCGAAGTTTTTTGGTCCAACATGCATGTGCTGCCTGCTTACTTTTATTTCAAAATGTGAAGAAATACTTTATGCTTTTGACGCAGTAGTTGTTTGAAAATTTACGGTCTGGTGCAAAAAGAAACAAACATTGTGTGCCTGTCAGAAATGGGAAAACCCAACATACATCATCGGAATTCGCCATATTCATGACGTAGGTTGTTGCACTTGAATATAATCTGGCGATGGGCTGTGTAAAGGAGGAGCATGGCACATGTACTCCTGATGGGTTCCAACAAATACACACAATCTATGTTAGTATATATATATACTTTATTTTGCGAGTAACGTGAAGTGTCAGTGCTGTCTTGATATTTGTTTAGTTTCTTCTATAATATTTCATCTATTATTTTTTTTATTTTTTTATTTATTTTTTTTTTAACTTAAGCAGATCAAGGAAATCTATCTAAATGCAGTGGAAAAAGAAGCACCAGAGTTCTCGAAAATTATTATCTTGAGAGACATACCTTTGAAAAATGTCCCCAGAGGGAATAACGGAACAGTTATCAAACACTGGAAGTGTAAACTCTAGTCCGTCTTACATCTGAGTAGTTGGGCGGGAGAAATTCAATTTATTGTGAAAATCGTCATCAAAGTTGAGCTTCCGGAATGTGTAAAAAACGAAATCGATAACAGGCGACACGATCATTTTGACAATCCCTGGAAAGAAAGTCACCCAAAAGTGGCAAGTTATGGAATAAACACGATAAAACTCTCCAGTGTTACTGTAATAATGTTCATTGTACATTTCAAAATATTTCTCAAAAGCTTTATTGGAAAGAAAATAAATCGGTGACGGGTCAACAATGATCAATGACGCGACGATTTTTCTGGCATGCAAATTTTCTACACGAGATTTATGTAACCACTGTCCAACCACCACCTCACTTGTGGGGAAGGGCGGAGATTATGACATTTCAGTTTCCAGTGCCCTGCAATAAGCCACCCCACTGCCCCAGGAGACTTGTTGGTATTGAGGCTTATAGTCGTCAACAATTTTTCAGTCATGTCGGGATGGAGCCAACGCTTCCTGGGTTTAACCAGTAATGTAGGGAGTCAATGTCTTGCTTAAGGACACAACACAGTGACGCCTGTGGGGATCGAACCCAGGACCTCTTGATTCAGAGTCAAATGCTCTACCACTACGACACCGCGTTTCATACTTACTTGAGGTTAAAACTATGCTCTTTGCCCTGCCATTCACCATAGAAAATCTGCTTGAGGTAAGGATGATAATGTCAAAACCCTGTCATTTTTACCTGGACTGTGGGGATAATAAAAAATAATGTGTGTGTGGGGGGGGGTGTTATAAATGACTCATTATGAAAACTTGTCCTTGCAATATATATCTTTTTCTTCTGTAAAAAATGAAAATTTTCAGTTTAATAATTTTGATATTTTTAATATTTTGCTCAGAATATTGTGGGGACACGTAAGAAGCGCCTAGCACTGGCGGTTCAAACAAGTACCCTCAATCTATGTTTTAGATTAGTACTTAGAAAAATAGGTATACCCCTCTATACTCCAGTTTCACTATATACACGTGGAGTATGAGAGGGCATTTCATGGACATATTTTCCTGATGTGGTGCATTAGTTATTTTTGTTTGAATTTTTATGTTTTACGTCTCGTTCAATATTATTTCAGCTCACATGAAACGGGCCAATCAGTACCTGGGGCAAAAACGAGTGAACCCCGAGAAAAACCACCTGACACATCCGCAAGTAGAACTTGACTTGTCTCACATGTGGCCAGAGCGGGGCTCGAACCCATACCAGACACAGCGGTGAGATGATCAAGTGGTTAAGAAACAGCGCTCTTAAGATGGTGCATTAGAAGATTTCCTATTCTATCTTCTAAATACATTTTTATCTGTTTGATTACTAACTCAATAATGATAATGCAGTATGTCTATAAAAGATGTTTATATCATCTGATGAGCAAACCAAATGAGCCGCGTCATGAGAAAACCAACAATGTGGTTTCCGACCAGGTCCGACACAAACCGAGCTGTACAGTCACAGAAGATGGCCAGAGGCTGAAAATTTTGGGAATTGTACTATCCTTGTAGCAAAAGCAAAGGCGCTGATCAGCTTCACAGTTATTTCGGCTATCATTACAATTATTGCAAGTTTCATTTTAATTGTTTTGCGTCTAGGTTTTACATACATGTACTAAGCTGAAAGCTTTCAGTGTTGACCGTGATGCCGTGAATTTAATTCCATGGTCAGATGTAATATTATTTTTATTCTGATTTTAGTGAATCAGACCAGGCCTAATATCAAATGAACAGCCACCACCACCCCAAACTAAAGAACTCCGAAGCTTAGACAAGTCATTGAAGAGGATAGAAACAGGAAGCTAAAGTGAAATGATTAGACACAATAGCGCCAACACCACCCAATATGTTTGTATGTTTTTCTTTATGTATTTGATATTTTATACAAACACAATTTTGTATTTTGATTAAGATTTCTCTATTATGTGAAATATAAACAGGCTTATGCATGTATGAGGGTTATATAAACGCAAAGCAATTGGTTGTTACATAGCATTGTATTAATACGTATTTTGGTCCAGTTTTATCAATTTTTAAGTATTGTGTGCATTGGAACATTATTTTTGCAAAATCCAATTATTAATTTAGTGGTACTAACAAGAATTTGATCTGGTGAGGTAAATTGGAATGGTCACAAAATACATTTACTATTATACAGCGTGCTCTGATCGTTATTGCATACCCCAATAATTACATTTTCAATAGAAACATTCAAATGAGTTTTTCTTCTTCTTCTTCTTCTTCTTCTTTTTTTTTTTTTTTTTTTTTTTTTTTTTTTTTTTTTTTTTCTAAAGACACCAGCTGCCGAAGGCAGCTTCGACCGGTCAGCCGTAGGCTGGCCGGTCGAGGTGTCTTTAGTATGTAAACACATTGCCCTTCCGAAGTGTCTTCGGCTGTTTCCGCCACATGCCGAACAAATACGAACGCCGTAGGCGTTCGTAAAAAAACACCGAAGGTGTTTTAAAAAAATGATCAAATAAAATGAATTGCAGAAAAATATGTTTTTCGGAATATTTATGTATACATTTTCAATAAATGATTTTCTAAATAAAATACGGAATCGACCGAACTGGGTGGCCATATTGTTTTAGAATGGATCCATCATATTTTTTTTCACCAGCTTATCGAATCTCACGGTGCGCGAAACGCGGTAACCACAGCGTTTCCGGGTCTCCGTAGCAACCACTGGCATCTGACCTGCACTAAATGCACTGTATATCAGTGATTTTAGCATGTTTGAGCTTTTTAAAAAAGAAGACACTTGTATTGATATCTATATAATGGCGGTGCTCTGTATTTTGATATAAAACAGTTTCTGATGTTTTCTTGTTCTAAACGAAATTTCTCTTACACGCCACTTCGCGGTTTTATAAAGCTAATATCCATTTACAATATACAAAAAGTAGAAATCCTGTACCCTCCAATGTCCTAAGAAAATCGCAGTTTTATAGTCCAAATTCGGCAGTAGACAATCCAAAGTACCCCGCCGAGACAGGTCCGACACATGCGGTTCGTTTAATTTGGTTCCTGGTCGTCTCGGCCCAAAATCCATCCTCAATCCGTTTTCCGGCGCACCTGGCTTAAACAATCAGTAAGTGTCATTCTTTCACCAGGTAAAGCTACAACTACATTTTTATGATAAATTATAATTGAAAGAACAGATACTGTCATAATGACATGTAGTTGTATCTTTGTCTCGTGGAAAAAGAGACCCCATTGATGGGTAAAGCAAAGTGCGCGGAAAAATGGAGTGAGGATGGGTTTTGGGTCGAGATGACCATGAACCAAATTAAACGAACCGCATCAATCGGAATGTTCTCATGGTGGTGACTTGAATGTTGGACTGTCAATTTCAGATGATAAAAGTGATATTTTCTCAGGAGATTGGAGAGTACAGGATTTTTACTTTCTGCATTTTTGAAACGGACATTTGCTTGACTAAACCGCGAAGTGGCATGTAGGAGAAATTTCGTTCAGGACAAGAAAATAACAGAAACTTATTTTCTGTCAAAATCACAATGTCCACCATGTTGTATATGGTTCAACAATAATAAACATACAAGTACTAGCTTTTATAAAATATACAAAACTAGAGTGCATTTAGTAAAGATCAGATGCCAGTGGTAGCAACGACAAGGTTCTAAAATTATTCCAAGTCTAACGCACTGCAGCAATGAACGTTTCTCGCGATTTCAAGAGCTATTTCGAGTCGCTAGCTGTTATGGACAGTTGTAATGTCTTTAAAGTAATAACTGACGTAGAAACAAGCTGTTAAATCAGGAATTTACCTTCTAACGTGGAATAAATTCAGGAGGAAGTCGTTCTTCGAAAGTGAAAGTAGACAGGTCATGCAGGTGTAAGTTTCACACAAACAACTTTTACTCATTATTTTCACATATTTTGTACATTCACCAGCTGCCTAGTAGCTGCCATAGGCAGCTCGACCAGACTCAGAGATTTTTTTCGGTTCCTGAGACGGAGACAAGACAAGACAAGATTCCGTCACTGTCTATCAAAGTGTCTTAACTGCTGTAATTAATGCAGTTTTCGGTTCCTCAGATGGCCTCTCTCAGTCACTGTCTATCAAAGTTCTTAACTGCCTCACGCTTGGCGTCACTGTCCATCAAAGTGTCTTAACTGCCGTAAGGCGGTTTCGGTTCCTGAGACTGATTGTCTGGCTGTCTGTCAAAGTGTCTTAAGTTTTCGGTTGCTGAGACGGTTGGCGTCACTGTCTATCAAAGTGTCTTAACTGCCGTAAGGCAGTTTTGGGTTCCTAAGATGGCTGGCGTCACTGTCTATCAAAGTGTCTTAACTGCCAGTAGGCAGTTTTCGGTTCGTGAGTCAGTTGGTGTCAACTGTCTATCAAAGTGTCTTAACTGCTGTAGGCAGTTTTTCTGTTCCTGACATGGTTGGCCTCTCTGTCTATCAAAGTTTCTTAAATGCCTGTAGGCTGCTAAGGCAGTTTTCGGAAACGGTTTCTGAGACAGATTGCCTCACTGTCTATCAAAGTGTCTTAACTGCCGTAAGGCAGTTTTCGGTTGCTGAGACAGATGATCTCAATGTCTATGAAAGTATCTTAACTGCCCTAAGGCATTTTTCGGTTGCTGAGACAGTTGGTGTCAATGTCTATCCAAGTGTCTTAACTGCCGGTAGGCAGAGGCAGTTTTCCGTTCCCGAGATGGATGGCCCCGCCCCACTGTCTGTCAAAGTGTCTTAACTGCCGGTAGGCAGTTTTTGGTTCCTGACATGCATGGCTAACTGTCTATTAAAGTGTCTTAACTGCCCTAAGGCATTTTTCGGTTGCTGAGACAGTTGGCGTCAATGTCCATCCAAGTGTCTTAACTGCCGGTAGGCAGTTTTCCGTTCCCGAGATGGATGGCCTCACTGTCTGTCATTACTGCCGGTAGGCAGTTTTTGGTTCCTGACATGCATGGTTAACTGTCTATTAAAGTGTCTTAACTGCCGGAAGGCAGTTTATAATATCAGTTCCTGAGACTGATGTCCTCACTGTCTATCAAACTGTCTCTCATTTGCTGAGGCTGATGGCCTCACTGTCTATCAATGTGTTTTTTATGCCAGTTCTTTTTTTTTTTCACCAGTTTATCAATTCTCAAGATTTGCAAAAACTGAGTACCAGAGCGTTTCAGGGTCTCCTTAGCGACGACAAAGTTCTAAAATAACAGGCCGAATATGCAGCAGCAGGAACCCTTAAATCCAGAAGCTTTTTGCAAAACTTTCTGTATCGAGCAGCTATAAAATCGAAGTTTGGAAGCTTTTAATTTGTTTGTTGTCCAAGGAAATGCATTGAAGTCCGGTTTTTAGTCAAACAGGAAGTGACTTAGCCTGTTAGAACCAATGAAAGATATTCGGAAAGTGAAAGTAGAACAATGAATAATTGTGCAGAGGCTCAAATGAAAGTAAAACGCTAAACAGACTAGACAATACACAACCCAAAAGACTGTAAGTTTATATCAAGCACCAGCCGGCAGCTGCAGCCTGTGGCTAGTCTGTGTCTTTACTGTCCATACAACATCCTCCAGAAACTATGTTTTGTGTCTTTTGAAAATTTCTGTGGCTGGTTGGTGTCTTTATTGTCATTACACCATCTTCCAGAAACTATGTAATGTATCTCTTCTAAATACACCAGCTTTTCTAAATACACCAGTCAGTGAATCACAAGTTTTATCAAGCAACTGAAGCAAGCAGGTCGATGGTCGGTGTCTTTACTGCCCAAACACCATCCTCCAGAAACTATGAAAAATTGTCTCTTTTGAAAATTTATAAATGCTGTAAATCTGGAAATGTTCGCGAGAATATAATTTTCGCTAATATTTGTGAATTCGATGTCTTGCAAAATTAAGTTCTCGCTAATGAAGAATTACAATAAGATTTTTAAAAAATATCTGTGTGTTTATCCTGCTGCGGCAGCATATCTAACCTGTACGAAACATTTTGCCGGTAAAAGATACAGATTTTTTCTTTAATTTCGCACGGAAATTTGTTAATTCTCGGATCCAAAATAGCCCGGATAAGGCACTAAAGGGAGTATCAATTCATGTTGTCTCTGCTTGATTTTAAGTATCACAAAACACATTAGGATGGTCTAAAATGAGTTTAAGTGACAACTAAGGCTCTAATAAGAGGCTTTTACAATGTTTGATCCAAAAATTTAAGTTACTTTGAATGCAAATGGAGTTTTTCCCTTCATTTTTACCAAAATCTGGTGATTTTCTGTCAAAAAAGCTGAAAACAGTGAAATTTGATACCTAGTTTTCTTGACGATTAGTGCAGAACATGTTGGTTTCACCAGAAATAAAATGATACTGTCTTAAAGTTAATATATTAGGCTATTGCTTTATGAAAAAATATCATGGATATTTGCTCAAATAATTAAATTATCAGTTTTTAAACTTTATCAATTACAGCTTTGACAATCTAGCCGAGACCACATATTTCCAATAAATACCATAAATATACCGTAGTTACCTATCCTGGATTTATTGGATCCGAGGTTAATTGTACGCCTCTAGGACTAGTTTCCGTGCGGAATCTGGGCTTAAAGGTGGGGCGTAATATGCAAATTAGATGGAATTTGCAAACTTTTCTGGACGGAAAATCAAAAAAAACTTCCGGGTGGGATCAAAAAAATTTCTGTGCGGAATCTGGGCGTAAAACAGGGGTAAAATATGCAAATAAGACGGAATTCTGGTAACTTTTCTGGGCAGAAATCAGAAAATTTCCGGGCGTAATTGTAAAAGGTTCTGAGCGGAATTATTTGTATACACAAAGACCTTGAATTTCAGTTTCAACACACCTTTCAGTTTATAGCATAGAATATATTATATAAACATTGAATAACTGACACGTAAGCATGATGAAACATGCATATGAGTGCTTTTCAACTTTTTGGGTGGAATAATGATTTCGGCTTCCTGGAAAACAGGTTTGATGCCCCAATTACGCCTCATTTACCGGCAGAATCCACCCCTAAATTTCGTACGGGCCGTCTAGACTTTAAGATGCATAAAATGTTTTCTCATGATATGTATGGCTCTTTCTAAAAAAGTTTTCTGTCTTTATTTCAGTATAATGGCCAATGGTTGGGAAGGTTGGTTGAAAGATGCAGAGGGGCAGAACCTGGCTGATGCTGTACTCAAAACAGCTAGCTCATCTTTTTTTGTGATTCAGTGAGCAGTATTTTAGGTATGTGTGTAACTTTTGTATACTTCTTATTCTAAATACTTTAATATATTAAAGATACTGCAAAAATACATAAAAGCTGTGAAACTCAGTGGCAAGGGTTTGATGACTAGAAATGTGATGTACTAGTAGTCTACTGATCATAGCTCTTGATACAGGTTTTCTAATCTGCATTTGATGACTAGAAATGTGATGTACTAGTAGTCTACTGATCATAGCTCTTGATACAGGTTTTCTAATCTGCATCTGCAAAATACACAATTTTATCATGACAGTGGCTGCTTACACATGAGCTTTGTCTTCGAGGTTTGTGACAAGGAACAATATAAGCCAGGCTGCATATCCCGTGAAATGTTAAAACTATGAAAGATCATGTTGTGAAATAACCGCCACTTTGTGAAATTATTTGTGAAATAGATCAGACTGAGGCTGTAGTATGTTTCTGCATGAATTAGTAAAAATAGCTTATGATATAGTCTGCATGAACAGATGAAAATTGTGTTTGAAGATTGATTTATATATAAAAAAATGCTATGCCTTCATCTCAAACACTTTCTTATGTATGATTTCTATTATCTTTCAGCATGATCATGTTCAGAGGCAGGGGATGTAATCATCCATGACTCACTCCACAAACCAGAAAAGCTTAAAGATGGATTATTGGGTTCTGATGATAAATTGTTAAAAACTTTATCAACTGTATAAATGAGCCGCCTCGTGGGAAAACCAACAATGTGGTTTCAGACCAGGTCCGACATAAACCGGCCTGTACAAGCACAGAAACGAGCTAGAAGCTTGAAATTTCTGATTTAAGTAGAAGAGGAATTGTACTATCCGAGTAGCGAAAACAAAGACGCTGATCAGCTTTGCGGTTACTGCGAAGCCGATCTGTGTCTTTGTTTTCGCCTATGCAGATTGTTGGTTTTCCCATGAGGCGGCTCAAATGAAGGACACCATAACAAGCACAGCTCTGACAGCCAAGTTTAATTTTTTCTTCTTCATTAAATATTGGACTAGCCAAAGTCTGTGGGACTTTCAGTATATGATCTATATCACCAAAGCCAGCCAGTTGTCCTAACTGATAAATGTAATAAACAGTACTGCTAATAAGTTAATGCTGTCCTGATATTTTTATGCTCAGTTGATTTGAGAATGAAAATGGTTTTATAAATACTGTTAACCAGAAAGCAAAGATCTTCTCATGACACAGTCCAAAAATGGGAAACAAAGAAAACAGAAATAAATAAAGGAATAGAAAGCAATATTGTCTGTTTCATGTCAAAACATCACTGTTACACCCTACATGTACACATTTAGATATGGTTTACACCAAACCTCTTTCAAAGGGGCTTACAACCAGGTTAGATGCACACAACAGGCTTTATAAAAATCACAAAAGATATGCATGAAATTTGGCATTTTATGCAACAGCGATGGCCTGGTGGTAGAGTAGCAAATTCCTGAGCTAGAGGTCCTGGGTTCCATACATTTGCAGTGCAGTGTCCTAAAGACTCCTTGAGCTCTAATAATATTGGTTATATACTCAGAAATGGCTGGTCCACACAACATGACAAAAATGATATTCTGCCATAACCAAACTAAACCAACAAAAGGATTTAAGAATAAGAATAATTGTTCTGTATATATCTTGGGCGGTTGGACGATAGTGTCCAATTCATAATGAAATGGGCCTGACAGGCATTCCCACATATAACACATTTCTTTCATGAAGATCAGGTTATAAAGCAAACAAACTAAAAAGTTACATGTATGTTCTGTCTACATACTAAAAAATAAGTTCACTTAAGGGAAGCATGGTACGTGACCTAGTGGTAGAGCATCGGACTCGCAATCAAGAGGTCCTAGGTTCGATCAACACTTGAGGTGCTATGTTTTGTCATTGAGCAACACACTTTAACTGCCCAAAGTACTGGTAAATACCCAGGGAGTGGGGGCTCTGCCCTGACACGACTGCAGCATTGTTGACTAGGACTTTCTGCTACCACTTTAGCTCACCTGAGCCGTAATGCTCACAAGGTGAGCTTTAAGTATAGCCATGATCGGGCGTTCGTCTGTCGAATGTCCACATTTTCAAAGATCTTCTCTGAAACCGCTTGGCTGATCAAGTTGAAATTTTATGTGGAGCCTCCATGGGTAGGGGAAAGAAAGTTTGTTTTCATGGGATTCTTGACCTTGACCCAAGGTCATTTAATTCTTGACCTTGACCCAAGGTCATTTAAATTAATATTATGTTTTTTGTCAGCAATCACATGGCCGATCAAGTTGATATTTTATGTGGAGCCTTCTTGGGTAGTGGCATTAATATTTTGTTCACGATAGCTTGGTCACATGACCAGCCTTCTTGGGTAGTGGCATTAATATTTTGTTCACGATATCTTGGTCACATGACCAAGATGGCCGCCACACCCATATATGTTAAAACTTCTTCAAAAATCTTCTTCTCCAGAACCAATTGGCGGATTTACTCGAAATTTGGCATGTACCATTTGGGACTCCAGCCAATCATAGTTTGTTCAAATGATGAACCTGGGATGACATGTTTTATGGCAAGTTCAATTTTGGAAACAAAGGCTTTTACATGGGAAAAGGCGAAAACAATGGATATTTTGGAAACTGTTTCAGCATGAGACGAAAAAAAGAACAGAAAAGTTAAATTTTACAAAATAACCCACATGCTTTCGAGAAAGGCTGGAAATCAGCTGTCATTAAGTATTGCCTAAAGTATTACACCAAGAGCTCACCTGAGCCTTCTGGCTCACAAAGTGAGCATACAGTTTACCTATGCTCTCGCAACCCAGATCTCTGCAACCTTGAGGACAGTCCAGCATATAGCCAACTCCATGTGTACTTACACCTTCATATCAGTGTCAGTGAATGGCATACCAAATCTTATTGCTCATGCTTTAAACAGTAACTGAAATTGTTCTTACTGTCTTTAGGACTGGTGTGTTGGTTTTGCCTTAACTCTGGATGAAACAGAGTATTTAAACTCCCGCAGCTTTGCTGCTTTTTCTTGTTTTTTTTGCTGTTACAATAGTGAACAGAAGTGTGGTAACGCTCAATCACTATACATAATCGTTCGGACCCACACTTGCTGCTCCACGGAGTGATTTCACTACAAATACTAGAATAGATATGAGAATCGCGGTCCCAGCAGCGACCACTAACAAGTGCAATTTGACCAATTTCCCAACCAGTTGTTTTGCGGTTTGTTTGATCGGGAGCTGGTCCTGTCGTTTCTGGGTTGACGTTGTATTTTCATCAAACGTTGTTCCTCTAGTTGATATCGGTTATGTTGACAATGTTGTTGATGCGGAAGTTGCTGCCGGTTTGAAGGAAGGTGTCGTTATTTCGGTAGTCGTTTTCGATGGTTTTCGTGACACTATCGTTGTATCGGTAGTCGTTGGTGGCTTGGAGGAAAATGTCGTTGTTTCGGTACATGACGATGCTGTTTCGGTGATAGTTGTCGGTTCGAACGGAGATACCGTTATTTCGCTCGTTGTTTGTTGCATGGACGACAATATAGTTTCTGGAATGGTGTTGTAAAAATTAGTATCTGCACTTATATGCGTTAATATTTTCAACACGTAGCCCAAAGGGCAATATACCCATATCCACTCTCCATTTAAAATACGAATAGCGGGACAAGGAATCAATGTACACTTAAAGATAAGAGGCCACCTCATATTTTTTCCTTCTAATTCAGAAAGTAAAATGCGATCAACTAAAATTCATAATCAAATGAATAAACCAATGTCTAACAGTGGCTCTGTGAGTTTCTGCATTCCAAAATGTGTGATAGATCTCCCACAGACGGAGCATGAATAAAGGTACCCTCTTTGCAAAAAGTCACTCTTTATTAACATCAAATTAAATGTCTTATTATGACGTTGTGTTCTACATTTTGATTTTATTGAAAGTTCTACTGACTGCCATAATGCAAGATAAAATTAAGACAGATGTGTTGCTGCAATAAGAATCTTCGTTTCTGTTTTGTACATGCAAGAAGACAGCAACATGAATAACAGGAATTCAGCTTTTTGCATGCAATTTGAATACAAATTTTGTTCATCTATGGTTGCACTATTATCAGCAGTATGGAATTGAACTTTTCAGCGATTATTAAGGTCTAATACTAGACTCTAATAAACTTTGAAAATTTAAAAAATTGTTCACCAATTTTGTTATTTTGTTCCGAAACAAGACTAGTCGAAAATCCTCCGCGACCAGAAAACGGTATCTCGTGCCATAGCTTTTCAAGATCAGTTTAATGACATATATGCACTAACCTTTATTTTTGCATGCATTAACACACGTCTGGGGTGTAATGGAAGTTAGCGCTGTCCAGTGCGATAAATCTCTATCAGATGTATCGTTATAACAGCCGACATATTCTGCGCCGTTGACGCCTGAAAATAGGAGTTTAGAAAAAGAAAAGCAAAACAGTTTACTGTGTTATAAGAAATTTTCGAAAATGATTTAGTAAATCTTATTTAGCTAATGTGTTTGCTTAAAGAATTTTGTCAACCTTTACAACGCCGCGATATTAAATTTCGCGTAGTGTTCTCAGTGACAAGACTAAAACAAATGAAACGTATCAATTAAAATACGGATATACTGGGTGGAATAAAACAAGTTTGACCAAATTCAACAAAATATTCTATACAAATAATAATAGCAAAGTCCTAACCTGTGTATTCAGGGTTTTGTCCACCTGCGGATTCATGAAGATGTATTAAAATCACAGCACATAAAATTATAAGAGTCGTTCGATGCATTATTGCCTTTCTTCTTTGTCCAGAATCACTTTATCACGCATCAAATTTATTTTTGTATCTTGTAAAATTCCTTGTTACCTCTAGGGACATTGAAACTTCACGTTTAAAACAAGGGTGGCTTCAAGTGATTTCAAGTACCAGAGGACGGGAGTATAAGCGTATGGAATAATTTTCATTATGAAAACTTGCCCATGTAATAAACAGAGATTACTTGAGCTTAAAAAAATGAAAATTTTCAGCAGAAGAATTTTGATATTTTTCGTATTTTTGCTCAAAACATATATTGTCGGTACACGTAAGAACCGCCTCGGCGAGGCGGTTCTAACGAGTACCCACAATCTATGTTTTGGAGCAAAAATAAGAAAAATAGGTATACCCCTGCATACCCCAGTTTTGCTATTATAAGTGGGGTTCAAGAGGGTATACATCACACGGGCATGTTTTCCTGATGTAAAATAAGTTTATTGATTCTGTCTGGTACCTCTATAGTACAGTGTACATTAAAGAATCCCTTTCCTATAGAGTTTTCAAAGTCCTTTTCTGAAATGCGAGTCATTGAAACTGCAAATAACATTTTTCAAAGTAAGATCATGAGTGTTGATACAAAAAGTCCTTTAAGTTTATCATCAAACTGTTTTAGACAACGTTTATATTCTTGTTGATTCATTTCAAGGTTTTCTTGCTTGAGGTATAATGAATGTAAAAGAAATGATGTTGTTTTTATGCGGATGGGGTTGTGGCATCATTAATCTGGTTTATGTCACTTAATAACTTTTCTTAAACCGCCAGTTGATGCTCAGATATGTTGATGCTCATTCTTATTTCATTTTATGTCAATTTAGGTAACACACATTTTGCAAGTCTTGTTTGGGTGGATCAATTGACAATTTATACTGCAAGTACTTTGACCGTGCCGCTTGACCTTACCTGATAAAATTTAATAAACACTAGAAAAAGGGCACCTAATTCGTTTTATGATTATACACATTTTTCAAGTGCCATGTAAAGCACGTGGTCATTGATTGATAGAGTCGCATTATTGAAAAAAAAAGTTATATTAGCTGCCTGATCAACAAATGCATATCTAAGTCGGAGGTTAAGCGACACGATCAAAGTATTTGCTCTATAGTACGACATTTGTCCAGTCCTATCTTGTCTATGTATACGTCTTTTTATTACTTTGTTTTCCTATTTTATTTGTGGTTCTCATGATGAGCTTGGTTTTATTTGTGGATTTACAATTAGGTTAGTTTAAGGTCATTGCTTACATTTCACTATTACAACATTTGTCATATGACGTCGCTGTTTTCCAGTGGATAACGCCATGTAATAAAAGTGTTATAACCACACGTGTATTAACACTTTTGCGGGATTACGTAACGTCATTGACGACGTCCGTAACAACAATGTTAATTTTCATTGGAAATAATTATGTCCATTTTAAAGGCGATAAAATCGTTTTTAGTAAGTCATATGATAAAACGAATATTACATTCGTGGTCATTTCATATGAAATTTATTAAACTCGCCTAAGGCTCTTTAATTAATTTCATATGAAATGACCACTCGTGTTGGATCCTCTATATCTTGACTACAAGGATAACAAGTAACTTTACGGATACACGACTTTGTGAAGACAACATAGTACCAATATTCTGACGTCATTGTTTGACTTATTTAAAAGTTAAATATATTTATAATAAAGTATAAAATTTAGAACCTTTGTAAATAAAAATAAAACTGAGATCCTTTTAAATGAGAAGCCCTGAAACCATTCAAAGGGCGATAGTATGGACCATATTGTGCAATTTTGGGTACTGAATCTTAATCAGCGACCCTCATCAACCGGCAAACGAAAGCCATACAATTGTACTGTCATTTCGAGAATTAACACAAGGGTTGTCTAAATTAAAGACAATTCCTAAACGAGGCCAAATACAAGTCAAACAATATTTAGAATATGTCTCTAAACGTGTATGTTTTGAAAACCCTTATACATGTTATAATAATAATGAAATAAACAGTTTATCCGCTTATTTACTGCCGGTTTACTCATCCGGCATTAGGAGCCACACTGGTTGCTCCGCATTTTGATTTCACCACAAATACAAGAAGCGGTATGAAAATAGTCATCCCTACTGCCGCCGCTATCCCTGCCACTAATGGGATATAGCGGTTTACCCGTTCAGATATTTTGTCGTCCTCATGCACTGCGGTGTTGTTATTGCGGTCTTGTGGTTTCTGAGTTGACGTTTTATGTTCATCGGACGTTGTTCCACTAGTTTTGTTACGTTTGCTTTGCGATTGTGTTGTTTCTGTCTCAGTTGGTTTGGACGAAGAAGTTTCGGTAGTTGATGGCGGTTTGAAGGGAGGCGTCATTGTTTCAGTTAATGTTGTCAGTTTGGCTGAGGATGTTCTTTCGTTCGTTGTTGGTTGCATGGACACCAATGTCGTTTCTGAAACGATGTTGTAAACACTCTGTACTTACTGACATTTTTAGCGGTTGCCCAACAGGCAACGATCTCCCACCCGAGAACCACACTTAATTTAAAAGTTTAGTATTTACGGCTCGTAATATGGTGTTTGATAGTAGTAATCATACTATTTGTTGATCAGTAAATATTACAAGATCTTAAGATTTCGGACAATTAAGCGCAATCGAAATCGAGTTCACTGAGTATAGTAGTTGATTGAAGTGTGACTAACAAATTCCCTGAATGAAGGGGCTTAAGGTTCAATAAATAAAGCAAATAAAAATCAACTGAGATCCTTTACAAGCAGGGTGAATTAATGAGAAAAAGTATGGAACATAACACGGTTTCGGCTCTTCAGCCTTAAGCCTCTTCAGTGACCCTTTTAATTTGGCAAAATGGAGCCAAAGAGAAATAAATTAATTTTGCAACTTTCTACATGAAAGTCGGAACAAAGACTAGTATTATCCAAACAAAACAGCAATAAATAAAGAAGCATTTTTTTGCTTTGTTCCCAATCAAGAAATTCAACATTGACATGTCCCAACATGGGACATTGAAACTTCACATTTAAAACAACCGAGGCTTCAAGTGATTTTAAGTACCAGAGGACGAGAGTATAAGCGTATGGAATGCTTTTAAAATGAGTTCTGTCTAGTACCTATATAATACACATTAAAGAATCTCTTTCCTATAGACTCTTGAAAGTCCTTTTCAGAAATTCGAGTCATTGAAACTGCAAATAACATTTTTTCTGAAAGGAAGATCATGAGTATTGATAAAAAATTTTAGACAACGTTTATATTCTTGTTGATTCCTTTCAAGGTTTTCTTGCTTGAGGTATATAATGAATGCAAAAGAAGAGTTGTTGTTTTATGTGGATGGGGCTGTGGCACCATAAATCTGGTTTATGTCACTTAATAACTTTTCGTTAACCGTTAATCGTCTATGCATTATAGCTGGGCCGATTAATCCAATTTTTCATAACAATTGTGCATTTAGTGATGCAAGCATGAAACTTGGTAGAAATGCTCATGTTGAGCCTCTCTTACAAAAAAGCCCGTTAGCCACCTGAAATTTCAAGATGGCGGCCATTTTTCAAGATGGCCGCCAAATCATAATTGAAATCTCACCCTTACAACTCTACAAATATTTCAGATCAATTGTTATCCAAAATAAATAGGCAAAATTAGTGAAATAGTATAATGGAACTTAAATTGACATAGAAATATATTAAAAGATGATAATATGGATCAATACTGCCGCGAATTTCAAAATGGTGGCCATTATATTATGAAAAATTCACGTTTTTGCCCTATGCTCAAATTTCCAGATCAAAACTCATGTATTCTTCTGACTTTTCTGACTTTTGTTGGAGTGGATCAGATAAAAAAGATAATTCTATCTTGCTCGTTGTGAAAATAAAAATGAAAGTGCCGTAATATACTTTCCAAGAGCTTGTGTATACAGCTTCAAGTATACGTTATGATCCTTTACTTGAGGTAGTGATATTAGTTTTGTCACTTTCTTAAAACCCGTTTAAACCTTTTATTCTTTTCTTCTCTTCATAAATGTTTGTATCTAACAATGAATTATATTTCTCATTTAAATACATATGAGTGGATGTCATGACACAACCAGGGCACACTGGTGACTTCACAGCTGTGAAACTCAGCATGGGGAACAAGCTTCTGGTAAGGTAAAATCCTTGAGGACTGTTTAGTGTCCCAAATGCTATCTAGTGAGCCCCATACACATAGAAAGTTATGTACATTTAGCTTGCAATGTAATGATGGCAAAAACTTGTTATGTGTACCAGCTAGATAGCCGCACCTGAATTGACAGGATGTGCCAGCGCGGGAAAGCCGAGCCAAGGGTAACGGGGCAATGTTACCCGAATGGTGTACAGATCGCACGGGAATTAAATGACACTGGATGAACGATCGGGCTAGGTGTAGGATTTATACTTCTGTGGTGGTTCTTTTTGTTTTATGTCTTGGTGTTTAAAATTTTTTGTGCTGTTGGCGTCTTATGTATGTTTTCATATTTTTAGTTAAGTTAAGGTAACTGAGTGGCCACCTATTGGGAAAATAGCTGCTCATTCGGCTTACGATATGTTTCATGGTATAAGTACCTGATTGTTAGTTTGGTTTTTTCCCACCTCGGTTTTTGGAGTGGGAATCTTTTTCTGATTGCGCCTTTTCCTGATCTTTGCCTACTTGTACCTTTTTATAAATTTGAACCTTGTCGTATCCCATACTTGAATGTGTCTTATATAGTCAACCAGAGGACCAATGGTCCTGTAAACGCTCACCTGAGACCTGAGATGTATACCAATAACTTTGTTTGACTAGAATGGTAATATACATGTATATAACCCCAGGGCAGGGTCAGGGCAACCTCTGGAGTCAATTTCTTTAATAAATCATAAAGATTCAGTCATGTGCAAATTTTAATACTGCACGTTTTGCCCTTCAAATGACATTATAACATTTTTCCCCATTCAAATGCTTAGGCAATCTAAGTTGACCTTGCCATAAAAAGGTCAAGGTCATCCCAGGGTCATGATTTATACAAACTTTGAAGAGCTCAATTGCTTGATGCTTCATGCCAAGTTTCAAAATCATAGGCCTTCTAGTACTGGAGAAGAAGATTTTTAAAGGTTTTTGCTATTTATAGCCATGGTGGCCATCTTGGTCATGTGACCTTGACCATTTATACAAACTTTCATTCACTCTTCCTACGAATGTTCCACATAAAGTTTGGCTTTGATTAGCCAAGTGGTTTCAGAGAAGATGTTTCAATATTATGGTCATACACATGTATATAGCCCCGGGGCAGGGGCAGACAACCCTCTGGGTCCAAAATATTTTCATAAACATAAATCTTCTGTCCATTTGCTCATTCCTAGCAAGTTTTTTGCCATTAAATGACATTTTTCATTTTTTCACATTCAAGTGCATGGGTGGCCTAAGTTGACCTTGCCGTAAAAAGGTCAAGGTCATCCCAGGGTCATGATTTATACAAACTTTGTAGAGCTCCATTGCCTGATGCTTCATGCCAAGTTTCAAAATCATAGGCCTTCTGGTTCTGAAGAAGAAGATTTTTAAGGGTTTTTGCTATTTATAGCCATGGCGGCCATCTTGATCTTGTGACCTTGACCATTTATACAAACTTTCATTCACTCTTCCTAAGAATGCTCCACATAAAGTTTGGCTTTGATTGGCCAAGTGGTTTCAGAGAAGACGATCTTTGAATATCACTAATATACATGTATACTGCCCCGGGGTGGGGGCAGACAGACCCCTGGGGTCCAAATTTTTTCAGAATCATCAATCTTAAGTCCATTGGCCCATTTACTGCAAGTTTTTCCCTACAAATGACATTTTAACACTTCCCCATTCAAATGCATGAGCGGCCTATGTTGACCTTGCCATAAAATAGGTCAAGGTCATCCCAGGGTCATGATTTATATAAACTTTGTAGAGCTCCAGTCACTGATGCTTCACACCAAGTTTCAAAATCATTGGCCTTCTGGTTCTGGAAAAGAAGATTTTTAAAGGTTTTTTCTATTTATAGCCCTGGCAGCCATCTTGGTCATGTGACCTTGACCATTTATATAAACTTTCTTTCCCCCTTCCCAAGGATGCTCCACATGAAGTTTGGCTTTGATTGGCCTAGCGGTTTCAGAGAAGAAGATGTTTGAATATTATAGTCATATACATGTATATAGCCCCGGGGCAGGGGCAGACAACCCCCCAGGGGGTAAAATTTTCCATTAACATTAATGTTCTGTCCATTTGCCTATTCCCAGTAAGTTTTACCCATTAAATAGCATTTTACCATTTTTCCCATTCAAATGCATTGGCGACCTAAGTTGACCTTGCCGTAAAATAGGTCAAGGTCATCCTAGGGTCATGATTTATATAAACTATGATGGGCCCACGTCCCCGATGCTACATACCAAGTTTCGTGGAAATTGGCCCACTGGTTCTGGAGAAGAAGATTTTTAAAGGATTTTGCTATTTATAGCCATGGCGGCCATCTTGGTCATGTGACCTGGACCATTTATATAAACTTTCGTTCCCCCTTCCTAAGGATGCTCCACATGAAGTTTGGCTTTGATTGGCCAAGTGGTTTCAGAGGAGACGATCTTTGAAATTGTGAACGACGGACGACGGACGACGGACGGACGCCGGAGCATGGGTATACTAAAAGCTCACCTGTGAGCCTTCGGCTCAGGTGAGCTAATAATTTACACTTTAAGGCGGTAAAAGGATAGTCCCTCGGCCTTTAATTGTAACGATAAATATGGCTACTCTAAGCACCAATTTAGAAACTGACTGGGGCAAATGTTGCCTCTGTCAGACTAAGAAGAAAGAAGATCTGAAATCTCCACCACCAGGTAGTACTGAGCAAGATGGATATTCAATGTTGGCAACAAACATTCCTCTATTTCAAGCAATCAATCAGCTACCTTTCATTTTCGATCCAAGCAGACTGGATGATGGTGATGGTATTGAAGCAACATTGCGCAAGAACAATGCTAAGTACCATCAGAGCTGTCGACTGTTATTTAATAACACCAAACTCCAAAGAGCACAAAAAAGGAAAGCTAGCACCGTAAGCTCAACAGAGGAGAGCCGCTCTAAGATCCGAAGAGCAAGTATTGATTGCCAGCAATGCTTTTTATGCGAAGAAGTAGATCCTAAGTCTGAACTTAGGCAAGCTATGACCATGGAGCTTGACAAAAGATTGAATGAATGTTCCCGTAATTTGAATGATGGCAAACTCTTAGCTAGATTGTCGGGTGGCGATATAGTGGCACAAGAGCTAAAGTACCATAGGTCTTGTTTGACGTCTTTGTACAACAGAGAAAGAGCACATCTTGCAGCAATTGAAAAGGAAGACCAAGAGGAGTCACAAGAGAACAAGATATACCCTCTAGTATTTTCAGAGCTTTTAGCATACATTGTTGAAAAGAAATTAAGCACTAATGAACCTGTAGTTTTTAAACAAGCTGATCTTATTAGTTTGTACAAGCAAAGACTTGAACAGTTTGGTATAGTTTCATCAGAATCAAACAGGCCTATCCATTCAAGCAGACTGAAAGAGAAACTGCCTGCCGAAATACCTGAGCTTGAAGCCCACAGTACTGGACGTGATGTTCTTTTGGCTTTCAAGAAAGATGTTGGTTTTGCTCTATCACAGGCGTCCAACTATTCTGAAGCCATCATAATTGGCAAAGAAGCAAAGATTCTGCGAAGGCACATGATTGATCATGAATTTAAATTTGATGGCCGATTTTATGATGGCTGTGTTGAAGATGCAGTCCCACCAGCACTTCTTGAGTTCATTTGTATGATTGAACATGGTGTTGATATAAAATCACAACTGAGATTCGGTGCATCAAAGACAGACTCTGCTATGGCACAGCTTCTTCAATATAATTGTTATTCAAAGTATAAAGAAGGTGCAACGGCTTACAGACACTCAAAGGAACGTGAAACGCCATTTCCTTTGTTTCTAGGTATGTCAGTCAGTATATGCCAAAACTAGGAAGAAAGTTTTAGTAGAACTGCTACATGATCATGGACTCAGTATTCCATATGACAGGGTGTTAGCAATCTCTGCACAATTAGGTGATGCAGCTGTAAGCAGATTCCAGGAAGATGGTGTGGTTTGTCCCCCGGTTCTTCGGAAAAGGCTTTTCACAACAGCGGCCATTGACAATATTGACCACAACCCCACAGCAACTACTGCAACCACTTCTTTCCATGGAACCAGTATATCACTCTTCCAACACCCAACCACAGTCAATAAGGGTGAAAAGCTAGAGCCCATTAAAATCAGAGATCAAAGCGTAAAGAAAGTTCCAGACCTTCCCGATTCATACACCAATGTTCGTCCTGCTGCCTTCTCAAATAAACATCCGTTGCCCCCAAAGTCAGACACAGGTGCAACCACTCTGTTACCAAAACTTCAGCTCACTAATGAGTTTGAATGGCTAGAGAAGGTCAGTATCACAGAAAACATTGATTCGGATATCAGCTTGAACTGGTCAGCACATCATGTATCCATGAATAGGGGTCATGAATTTGAAGTCTGTATCACTGCACTTTTACCTCTTCTACGTGAGCAAGCGCATTCTGTAGCAACAGTACGCCACGTAATGGATAAAGTCAAGGACACACTGATATTCCTCAACCCTGATCAGACTCCTGTGATTACCGCTGACCAACCTATCTTTGCGGTCGCTAAACAGATACAGTGGCAATGGCCGGAACAGTATGGAGAAGACAAGTTTGTAATTATGTTTGGAGGTCTACACATTGAAATGGCTGCTTTGAAGTCTGTTGGTAGTCTTCTTCAGTCTAGTGGTTGGACAGGTGCCATTGTAGAGGCTGAAATAGCTACAAGTGGAACGGCAGAATCATATCTGTCCGCTTCCAGTGTAACAAGAACTCGTCAAATACACCAAATTACAGCAAGTTGTCTATACAAGCTCCTTAAAGATGGATATTACTATAACTGCAATGAAGATGCTACAGATCTTGATGCAAGTCTTTCATTTGATGCCTGGTGTCAAAAGCGCCTCAAGGAAAGCCCACAGTTTCATTTCTGGCATTTGGTGTTGTCAATGGAATTGACAATTCTGTCTTTGGTGCGTGCATTCAGAGAGGCAAATTTTAATTTGTATTGTCAAGCGGTCAGTGCACTGATACCTTTCTTCTTCGCCAACAACAATGTAAACTATGCTCGCTGGCTCCCTGTTCACCTCAGAGACATGCTCTCTCTAGAGCACAAACACCCAGATGTTTTTGAAGAGTTCCAATCCGGAAGGTTTGTAGTCTTCAAATCCAGTCGAGACTTCTCTGCCATGGCCATTGACCAAGCACATGAACAGGCAAATGCTATTATAAAAGGTGAAGGTGGTGCTATTGGCGTTACAGAGGATCCCTCAGCACTTAGAAGGTGGATGATAGCTGGACCTGAAGTCAGTCGTCTAGCTTCAGATTATGAAATAGTATCTGAAAATACCAGACAGCTCTTGCACAACGGCAGTTCTTTGAGAAAGTTGGTAAACTTTATACTGTGATGAAGGAAATGGGAAATCCCTTTTTAGAAGAATCTGCTGACTTGCTAACTCTGGACACAAAGGTAATAGCACATGCTGGTGTTGGTGAAATGGTCATGCATCATTATGAAACCGGAGAAAATCGTTTCAAATCATTCATAGGAGCCTTAGACAAGGGTGATGAAGGTTCATTCTATGACCCCATCAAGAAAAATAAACTTGACTTCTTTCAACAAAAGCCAGAACCAGCTACTGCTGATTTTAAGCAAAAGGCTTTAAAGGATGACTGTCGCCTCTTCTCAAAGTTGTTTATTTCATGCCAGTCCAGAGAGTGCGACCTCCTGGAATTCTTTCACCATGAAAATCAGTCTTTTCCAGCCGCACTGAGTGATGGTGGTAAACTTCATAGCGGGCAAAAGTCTCAGCTTGCTTCAATTTTAGAAGCCAAAATTGCAGTTCTTGATGCTAGGCCAGAAGCTTCTGCTATTATAGTTGATGGATCGGCTTTGATAAACGCATTGCCACCCCGTGCCTCCAAAACGTTTGAGGAATATGCCATCAAAGATGTAATTCCAACTGTCGAAGCCTTTTCAGCTATCTATAGGCGGACAGACATTGTGTTTGATGTTTATAGATCTACCAGTCTAAAAGCTGAAACTTGATCGAAGCGTGGTCAAGGCACTAGGCGTAGAGTTTCAGATAAAGGGAAACTCCCTGCAGTTTGGCGCAGCTTCTTGAGGGAGAGTGAAAACAAGACTGAGCTATTCAAGTTCCTGTCAGACAAAATTGTTCAGTCATGTCAGCATAATACTGTGATTGTTACAAGGGAAGAAGGGGCTGTCTGTAACCAAGTCACAGATCTTGAAGGGATGATACCTTGTAACCATGAGGAAGCAGATTCCCGCCTCTTCCTGCACGCAAGACACGCTGTAGCAGAAGGACATACATCCCTGATCATTAAAGCCAATGACACCGATGTCCTTGTTATAGCCATAAGTGCATACCAGATTCTTGCGGAAATTGGTCTTGAAAAGCTATGGCTTGCCTTCGGGCAGGGAGCGAACCTCCGATGGATACCAATACATGATATCAGAAACGCTATTGGCCATGACAAAGCAAAAGGGATCACTTTCTTCCACGCATTTACTGGATGTGATGTTGTCTCGGCTTTCCGTGGAAAAGGTAAAAGTACAGCATGGCAAACGTGGGATGTTTATCCTGAAGCTACAGATCTTGAAGGGATGAACAAAATATGATAAGAATTAGTTTTCATGTGCCTTAGTTCATACATTGTGATAAATAAACGGTCAAAGTAGGCCAAGTTTGACAGGTTTTTGAGCAAAAATCATATTTTTTCCTTAAATGGCAGCCATTTTGAAAAATGGCAGCCATTTTGATTTTCAAATGTACAAAATATGATAAGAATTTGTTTCCATGTGCCTTGGTTTATACAATATGATACAAAAATGGTCAAAATAGGCCAATTTTGACAGGTGGTAGAGTAAACCCCCTTATTTTTTTCTATTTATGGCGGCCATCTTGAAAAATGGCGGCCATCTTGATTTTTTTGAGTGGCTAACGGGTTTTTATTTTAGCATATGGTCTCACCAATGTTTGTGCCACGCATTTACTGGATGTGATGTTGTCTCGGCTTTCCGTGGAAAAGGTAAAAGTACAGCATGGCAAACGTGGGATGTTTATCCTGAAGCTACAGATCTTGAAGGGATGAACAAAATATGATAAGAATTAGTTTTCATGTGCCTTAGTTCATACATTGTGATAAATAAACGGTCAAAGTAGGCCAAGTTTGACAGGTTTTTGAGCAAAAATCATATTTTTTCCTTAAATGGCAGCCATTTTGAAAAATGGCAGCCATTTTGATTTTCAAATGTACAAAATATGATAAGAATTTGTTTCCATGTGCCTTGGTTTATACAATATGATACAAAAATGGTCAAAATAGGCCAATTTTGACAGGTGGTAGAGTAAACCCCCTTATTTTTTCTATTTATGGCGGCCATCTTGAAAAATGGCGGCCATCTTGATTTTTTTGAGTGGCTAACGGGTTTTTATTTTAGCATATGGTCTCACCAATGTTTGTGCCAAGTTTCATGCTTGCATCATTAAATGCACAATCTTTTCACTAATCTGCCCAGCTATTAAGGCATCCAATATGTTGATGACATTAATTTTCGGCTTATGCATGTGAAACCACTACAACTAGGATGTAACAGCATAATTAAGCATGCATCTGAAATGGTATATCTGTAGGTAACTCACTAATCGTGAACAATACCACTGAACATATTTCTCTCTTTTTGCATGTCTACCACGTGTTTTGCTAAAATGGCAATGGTTTGTTTCACAATATGCAATATGTAATCTAGTTACTGTATAATAGAAAAAATAACACAAATGTTGTTTTAGAGTATGATTATCTCCCTTTATTTGTCATTTAGGGATACATCAAATTGATATGTAGTAATATCATGTTCAAGGCTGTATATGATTTAATTTCCCATTTGTGTGACCTTGAGCGCAATTCATAAACAACAGGAGCGTATTTTGGGATACTTTCATTTAAATAAACTATTTTGGCCACCATCTTGGACGCCATCTTGTATTTGAAAACCTGTCCAATGATAAAATGATGCATATCATTTGTTTTCACAATTTATTGGCCATAAAAGAGCAATTTAGAAATAATATGAGTGTTATATGTGTCCATTTCATGTAAATAACACTTTTGTCCACCATCTTGGACGCCATCTTGTATCTAACAAACTGTTCAGTGATGAAATGATTCATGTGATTTAATTTCACAATTTATTGACCATGAAAGAGCAATTTAGAAATAATATGAGTGTTATATGGGTCCATTTCATGTAAATAACACGTTTGGTCGCCATTTTGGACGCCATCTTGATTTCAGCCAGTTGCCCAAGGATGCCAGAGTGGCATCACTTGGTTTTGTACTATGTATCCTCTTTCAAAAAATGCAAAAACATTTTCTATAGACGGTATTGCACGCTTTGGCTGATATTCTTGGTGTATGTGCCGGACTATTTGTTGATGCTCATTATTATTTTCATTTGATGTCAATTTAGGTAATACACATTTTGCACGTCTTTTGTTTGGGTTGATAACTTGACAATTTATACTGCAAATACTTTGACCGTGCCGCTTGACCTCATCTGATTAAACACTAGAAAAAGGGCACCTAATTCGTTTACACATTTTTACAGTGCCATGTAAAGCACGTGGTCATTGATTGATAGTGTTGCATTATTTAAAAAAATAGTTATATTAGCTGCCCGATCAACAAATGCTTATCTATGTCGGAGGTTAAGCGTATTTTGCTCTATAGTACGACATTTGTCCAGTCCTATCTTGTCTATGTATATGTCTTTTTATTATTTTCGTTTCCAATTTTATTTGTGGTTTTATCATCTTGGATTTATTTGTGGATTTATAATCGTGTTAGTTCATGTTAATTGCTCACATTGTACAATAACATCATAATTATCTTGATTACAAGGATGACAAGTAACTTTACGGATACACGACTTTGTGAAGACAACATAGTGTCAATAATAGACATTTCTTGCCTAACCTGAGATGTACTCTGAGATGTAAATACACCATACATTGTCAAAAAGTCAGGGATTATCTCAAGATATTTCATTGCATTGACATACTTTTAGAATACTTTCGTTTATCCAACTATTCATTTGCAAATTAAATGTTTGTCGTTCGTTTGTTTGTCTGTTTTCTTGCTTTACGACCACGGCGTACAGCCAAGATCATGTCCGACCTGTCTGTTATCCTTACCCTGAAATCCTGTCACACCAGGGCAGTGCTATCACGGCGTTCTAGAAAAATGCAGCACGCCGAGGTGAGCGCGGTAGGAACGCCACCAACGCCGTAGCGCACGACCTTGCATCGCCAGCTAACGACTAGGGAAATCCTAGAACGCCAAGGGTCGGCGTTTCGTTTGGACATACTCAAAACAAATGCCGTGGCTTTGAATAAGGGCGCCGTATAAACGCCATGAGGACGCCGTGGCAACGCGGTGAGAACTTCATCAACGCGCCATGAGCTCCGCGGGCACGCAGTGAGATCATAGTGCAAACGCCGTGGTAGCCTATGGCGTTTGCAGATGGCATGGCGTCTATCACGATGTCTACACGGCACCAATTCGGCGCTTTAACGGCGTGTCATTTATTTTACTATTTTCCTACATGGCGTTTGCTGGGCGCTGTCACGGCGTTCGCAAGGCGCTGTCACGGCGTTTATTGCGCTTGCGTGGAGCTCTCACTTACCGAGTCTAATGGTGTTTTTCTGATGAAAATTGATGAAAAAATATATGCAAATTTAAAAAATGACAAAAGCAAACAAAACACTATTTAAATCAGATGCACATACATGTATAAGGATTTCTTGGTTTATTACTTGTATATATGTAGGAGCAGCAGAGAAAAATTGCTGTTGATGCTGCCAGCATAGATCTGTAAAGACACAGAGCAGGGGGCAAAGAATGCTTTGGGTCTGGCCATGGTTGGAGGCAGCCAGAAGTTTTCAGAATAGTCATTTTCACAGAGTTATGCCAGAGTTAAGAGGATATTCTTGAAAGCAAAACGTACAAATGACAGAGTCTTCGTTTCCATTTTGCCTATAATCCGTCAGCGCAGTGCCAGAACGCCGTGGAAGCGGAGTGCGAACGCCGTGGAAACGCAATGTACACACCCAAAAGCGCCGCGCAAGCACAGTGGAAATTGTAAGGTCGTGCAAGCGTTTTGAATTACCGGCTAGAACTCCGTAGAAACGCGGTAGAACGCAGTGTGAACTCCGTCGCAACGCAATAAGGACGCGATGAGGACGTCATAGCTTGCATTTTCACAAATAAGTTTTTCCTTGGCGTTCTTGCGGCGCTCTGGCGCTGACCAATGCGCTACGTGTAAGTTGCGCAACGCTGAGTACGTTCTTCGCACGTTTAACATACGCTGCATACGTTCAGAGTACGCTGCTCGTAGGTTGGCAATGTGATGCATACGCTTCTCATACGCTAAAAACATTCAAGGGGGGGGGGGGGCTTTGGGATATGACAATGTATGCGAATGTATGAGTTACTTACAGGTAACGTTCATGAACTTGTGCATAACGTATTCGTTGCGTACGCCTAACTTATGAGTAACGTATTATCAGTACGTCGGCATATGTTGGAAATTTTGTGCTCGCACAAAATTCTTGGCGTACACGACGTATAACAGCGTATGCCAACGTATTGTAGCGTACCCGTAAGTTATGCAAACTTTATGCCGAACGTACGCAACGTACACCAACGCATGGACAAAATAGCTCATACATCGGCATAGGTTGGCGCTATACGCTGTTGTGTGAGCATCCCTTAAATGGAAGGCCCAGGGAGTGCTAAAATGAAATAAATGTTGCCTCTCCAAAAAGTGTTCAGCAATTATCCGCATCCAGTGTAATAATTTTCTGTGCTTATGCATCTAATTCTCTTGACCGTTCAAGCTAGCGCATCCAGTTTTGGAGTTGAAGATTAAACTCCAAAACCGAGTTCGGTTGCGAGATCGGCCGATCGAAAATCTGGCTCGTATTGAAGCAAGCCCAAGAGTGATGACCGCGTTCAGCACATTACTTTCATGATGCATGTATTCATAAGAACATTTCTACGTAAGGCTGCGTTCACATAGAAATATACGGTATACGGTATATGGTATTCGCTATACGCTATTCGGTATTCAATATACGCTATACGGGCACGGCGGTTCACATAGAAGTAGCACGTGCTGTCAGTGTGCTCTGTTCGTGAGTATGAAAAAAGTTGCAAAGTCGGTGTTTTGCATATTCATGAGGATTCAAATATATGCCTTTATTGTGCAAAAATTGTTTTTAACTTAGTTTTCTAGCAAAACGTTTTAAAACTCGTGTAAATACAAAATTCAGACCAGCAAAACCACTACACGCTATACGAAAATCGAACATGTTCGACTCCCACTATACTAAACAATACGCTCCTATACGCGCCTATACGAACTTTTCGAATAGTGTCCTCCTATGTGATCCGGTATAAGGAAATTATAATGTTTGATTTCAAGTATTCGCGTGCCCTCAAAAACGTACACCGTATACCCGAATAGTCTACTCCTATGTGACCGCAGCCTAACAGATATTCTCCGTCATCCGCTGATTTTTTTTTCTGTGAGCGGTTTGTATTGTGGTTTAATATTCCTGTCAACAGTTTTGTTATGCCGGAACAGAACCACCGCTTCCTTGGTACTAACCGGTTGGTTCTGGAAGGCTTGTCCGAGAACAGTGCGGCTAACTTCCATGACATAGCTGTTGTCCGTGTGCGTCTTAAAAGTACTAATGCAACCTGACAAAAGAAAGTTTTCTTGCATCGCGACCAATTATAAGAATACGATGTACAAAACTATGCACGAATAGACAAGAAATGTCATGCGATAACCTACTTTTTTGTCCGGCAGTGCTCATATCAGCATTAGTGTGATCGCTTAGCCGATTAGCGCACATTCTTTTATTGGACCAGCTATCAGACTTCACTGTGGAGCTCCTGGTTAGCGTCGGCCTGATCAACTACTAAAAACGTATGCACATGTGCATGTATAGAAGACTGGAATTTTATTTGAGACATCCCCATTAAAAACATGTTTGTATTTCAGTGTATGGTGTACAAATCTATCTCGCGTTAGGCGAGAAATGTCTAATTGGACTTATATAAAATGTCCGATCAACAAATGCATATCTATGTCAGAAGTTAAGCGACACAATCAAAGTATTTTCATCAGTGACCCTTATCAACCGACAAACGAAAGTCAGACAATTGTTCTGTTATTTCGAGAATTTACAAAAGGATTGTCTAAATCAAAGACAATTCCTAAACGAGGCCAAATGAGTCAATTAATGTTTAGAATATGTCTCTAAACGCGTATGTTTTGAAAACCTTCTATAATAATAATGAAATGAAAGAAAAGTTTATCCGCGTATCCACTGGTTTCCGACATTAGGAGCCACACTGGATGCTCCACATAATGATTTCATCACAAATACGAAAAGCGGTATCAAAATAGCCATCCCTGCTGCGACCGCAATCCCTGCCATCAAAGGGATATGCCGACTTATCCAATCCGATATTGTGTCGTCCCCTTGCATCGCGAGCTGGTCTGGACGAACTGATGGTTTCTGGGTTGACGTTGTATTTTCAAGGAGAGTGGTGTGTGGTTTGTTTCAGACAAAGATGCTCCGATAGTTAATCCTGGTTTGTGGGAAGACGTCGCTGTTTCAGTAACTGTTATCGGTTTGGCTGAGGTTTTTCTTTCGTTCTTTGTTGGTTGCATGGGCACCAATGTCGTTTCTGAAACGATGTTGTAAACACTGTGTACTTACTGACATTCTGACAGGTAGCCCAACAGGCAACGATCGCACACCCGAGAACCACTCCTAATTTAAGAGTTTGGTGTTTAATATGGAGTTTGATAGTTGTAATCATACTATTTGTTGACCAGTAAATATTATAAGATGTTAAAATATCGGATTATTGAGTAAGTTAGTAAGTTATTGGGCGCCCAGGGATCTCCATCGTCGGGCATCTAACTCTATCTGTGAGTCCTCGTTTTTGATTCATTATGGAGTTTATCATGATTTATTTCTTTGTCCATGATGATTCATTGACTAGTTAGAGATTCATCTAACTAATTTGTTCCCAATCACGGAATTCAACACCATACACTGTAACTATGACGTGCGTTTTATGATTGATACCTTTATGTGTGATATTGTATATAGCATTCGCCCAACTTCCTCCACAAAACATACTATCGCCTCCGTTACATGGGGTGCGACATTCGGTAACGCTTAGGGCACCATGTTTTCCGTACGTATTCCCACAAAAGCATGCATAACCAGCTTGAACACCTGCATATTGATAACCTTAAAAGATTAAAAAAAAAAAAAAAAACTCTCGAATGGTAAAAGTTGTTTATGCCAGTTTAGCCTAAAATACCATGTTCATCAAAAAAAAAAAAAAAAAAAAAAAAAAAAAAAAAAAAAAAAAAAAAACAATACATTAGTCTTGTTGCTAAAGCTATACTTACAGTGATAACTAAGTTGACGTATAACATAAAGGTACATTATTCCGGTTGCATGGTTAAAGGTGCGCGGAACCAAACGTCACCTTACAAGCGACTATTACAACTATGCCTTCTCTTGAGCCCGATAGCCATTTATATATTTTTAAGTAACATAAGAAACCCCGGTCATTTCGTTTTCGCAAACAATTCAATGTTATTGTGATGGAAGTAATATATGTTCATGGGGTGGAAGTGTTTGCGAAAACGAAATAACCCGGATTCTTATGTTGCTTTCATCCAATAAATGATCAATTTCTGCATTGACTGTACCTATCTATCAGTCAATAGAGTAAACGCTATAGGAGAAAACTCGAAATTCTCATCTCAACTTCGGACAGAATTTCATTGTGCGTCATCCATTCCGTACCTCGTGTTTCTCAGCTGCGTTATCTATATCTATATCTATATATTCTTTTACCTTTTGCCTTGTGCACCGAGACAAGACTAGCCGGAAAATGACATTGGGCAGAAAACGGAACATGTATGATATATACCCGTGTCTTTGTTTTACATGACCAGTGCGTCATATGAAATATGTACTGACCATTATTTTCGCATATATTAACACATTTTTGGGGTGTGTTGGTATAGTTGGTAGGGTGTCTTTCCGGTAGATCTCTATCATCAGTATCTTTGTAACAGCCGATATATACTGCGCCGTTGACATCTGAAAGAACGACCTAAACCTTTAGAGGAAAACCTGGTATTAATATAACAACGAACTCATCATTAAGTCGTCAAAACAGAAGAATATCACCAAGATCCACTGCTGATACTAGAAAAAGAAAACCACATATTAACAGCGCAGACTACGAACGAAAGCAACACAAAAACTGCTGACTAGCATGTCAACTTGAAATGTCAACGCTGATGTCATTTACGCGCTCAAACAGCCACAAATATGTGTTTCATCATTTATTGATGAGTTTTAATGTGATTAGTACGGCAGTAATGTGTAAAATTAGTGTAAGATACCAAAATGCTAGTGAAGCAGTATGCACGTATGCACGTGTTTGACCATGGTGTACGTTTGGAGCATGTGCACTAATTAGAAAGAATATGGTAAATTTAGAAACCTTAATGTTTCATATGTTTTGTCATAGTGGACAATTTTTGATTGAAATTGCGAGAATATAGATTGAGGATAGTGACAAGATGAATTTACAGACGTTGATTGTTTCGTAACCTTTCACGTGCAAGTCATTTTCGAAAGGTCGCCACATATTCCTATGCTGTAGTCCAAAAATAAACTTTATGTATTATGTGCAGCGGCTTACGCATGTAAAGAAATTTGCTAAATTTATTGCGCATGGTAAACGTTGTGATGACACCATATTGTGGATATGCATGGCTCTTGTGATTTTACTCCAGCTGAAAGTACAAGGAGCGAGTGTAAAATATTTCAACCAAAGACATGCATACACGTAAGCAAGCATACTTGTTTGATGGGTCATCTCAGTTGTATTTTTATTCAACATGGTACGAATATATTCTTAGTTGAATAACAAAAGGCTTGCATAAAATGCACACATCGGTACCTAGTCCGACAACCGGGCTTTTGTTCCGTTCCGTGACTTCATTTATATTGTTTGTTGTGAACTCAGCTGACAAAGCTGGAGAGAATTGTACCCGGCTCTGAGGCGACAGACTACTTCTAGTTTTGTAATTTATCAGTACCATGTATTTGAATATTCCTTTATTGCAGTATAAGTTTCCCTTTCATTGTTTTCTACTTTTGTATTTCTTAATTTATTTATCTTTATATTTATTTACTTATTTAATTATTTACGTAATACTATTGAATTAATTATTATTTTTATTTGTTTATGTATAATTTATTTATTTACAACTGGTCACATGGTATTCAGTAAAATTACCTTTAATGCAGAAGAACAGTAAAGCCAACTCCGCACCGTATTTCCTCATAATCATTTTCTCTATTTTAGATATAAAGACACTTCTTATTAGACAAACGAAACGTCATCGAACAAGTGTGTGTCTCTTTTGCTTTGGTTAGGCAATTTGGTTTAAAACAAAATGAAACAATGTCCCAGAATGCGCCATTTTGTGAGGACTGTTACTCTGTACAGTAGGAAAAACGAGAAACATGTAGTCTGTATAAGAAATAACTGAATTCATAATTATGTTTATTTAGAGGAGTGTTTCAAATCATACCATTCCCTGGCACGTTTCGATCTTAGACGGCAAAGCCTATAATTTCCTTAAATAAACGGACCGGTGTCTCTTTGCTAGTAATTTTGATATATTTATTCTAAAGAGTCATGCAAGTAAAATAAACATACGTACTATTGGTATAGTGGAAGGCGTCTTCTTAAAAAAAAATCCAAAAGCATATTGAAATGCTATGCTTGAAAATTTGTGCTCGTTTCTACTTCATCAAAGTGTTTTATATCTTGTTTTTGCGATGTTTCCGAGCTAGAAACACAACTGATAAACACGTGGTATGGAATGGGTGACGAACAATGCAATTCTGCCCGATGTTCGGGTGAGAAATTCGTGTTTTCTCCTATAGCGTTTACTCTGTTGACCGATGGTACATTCAGTCCGTGCAGAAATTGAATATTTTATATTGAATGAAAGTAAAAAAATTAATTCAGGTTATTTCGTTTTCGCAAACATTTCAGAAAAATGAAAATATTTTACTTCGATCACAATAGCATTGAAGTGTTTGCGAAATAGAAATAACCGGGATTTCTTATGTTACTTTCTTTCAATAAAGTTTCAATTTCTGCATTATGTATCATTCAGTAGAGTAAACGCTACAATAGGAGACAAGTAGCCCAGGGGCAACGATCGCTCACCTGAGAGCCAACAAGTACAGTCACTGGACAAAGTAGTTGGGGATTTTACCATATATATGGGTATGATGGCCATCTTGGTCATGTGACCTTGAAACCCTACTTACATCAGCAGAAGAGCTCTTGTCTGGATTGTGTATCCTCTTTTCTGCCATTATGGTTCACTTGAAAAAATCATCTAACAAGGTCAGGGTCCTATAATGACCCCCGGGGTTGGGCCATATTTGACCCCAGGGACAAGATTGGCAGGATTTATGTAGAGCTCCACATGACAATGTTGTATATCAAATATACAAGCTTTGTGTCATACTGTTGCAGAGAAGATTTTTTCATTTATTTCCATTATAAGTCTATGGTAGATAATGACATGCCTGGGGCGTGGCCTGTATGGACCCCAGGGGCACCGTTGGCAGGATTTATAAAGAGGAACACTATACATTGCTACAAACAAAATATGAAAGCTCTGGGCCTTGTGGTTTCGGAGAAGAATTTTTTTTTATGTTTTTCCCATGACGCCCCCGGGGCGGGGCCCGTGTGGACCACAGGGGCACGGTTGGCAGGATTTATAAAGAGGATCACTATATATTGCTACAAATAAAATATGAAAGCTCTGGGCCTTGTGGTTTCGGAGAAGAAGATTTTTTTATGATTTACCCATTACCCCCCCCCCCCCGGGGGGCGGGGCCCGTATGGACCCCAGGGGCACGGTTGGCAGGATTTATAAAGAGGACAGCTATACATTGCTACACATAAAATATGAAAGCTCTGGGCCTTGCGGTTTTGGAGAAGAAGATTTTTTTATGTTTTTCCCATTGTAAGTCTATGGGAGCTAATGACCCCCGGGGCGCGGCCATTTTTGACCCCAGGGGCATGATTGGCAGGATTTATATAGAGGACCACTAAACATTGCTACATACAAAATATGAAAGCTTTGGGCCTTGTGGTTTTGGAGAAGAAGATTTTTTATGTTTTTCCCATGACACCACCAGGGCGGGGCCCGTATGGACCCAAGGGGCACGGTAGGCAGGATTTATAAAGAGGACCATTATACATTGCTACACACAAAATATGAAAGCTCTGGGCCTTGTGGTTTCGGAGAAGAAGATTTTTTTTATGTTTTTCCCATTGTAAGTCTATGGGAGCTAATGACCCCCGGGGCGGGGCCATTTTTGACCCCAGGGGCATGATTGGCAGGATTTATATAGAGGACCACTATACATTGCTACACACAAAATATGAAAGCTCTGGGCCTTGTGGTCTCAGAGAAGAAGATTTTTTATATTTTCATTATGACGCCCCCGGGGCGGGGCCCGTATGGACCCCAGGGGCACGGTTGGCAGGATTTATGAAGAGGACCACTAGACATTGCTACACACAAAATATGAAAGCTCTTGGCCTTGTGGTTTCAGAGAAGAAGATTTTTATACGTTTTTCCCATTGTAAGTCTATGGGAGCTATCCGTTGCCATGGAAACCAGAGTTCTGATCCGACCTGGCCCAAAACCTCATACAAGCTTTCTCGCTCCTCAATGATGCTTTAGATAAAATTTGGTTACGATTGGCCTTGTTGTCTTAGAGATATTGAAGTTTGAAAATGTGGACGAACGCACGGACGCACAGACGGACGGACGGACGCCGGCTCGACTACTATACTATAAGCTCACCTTGTGAGCCTTCGGCTCAGGTGAGCTAAAAACTCGAAAATCTTATATCAACTTCGGTTTCAATTGCAGTGTGTGTCACCTAATCAGTTATCGGTTTGTATGTACAGCTGTATACAGTACATGTACCATGTGATTCCCGGTAGTTTAGAAAGCTTCTTTAGAACAGAATAGCTCTTTGCTGTTAAATCTCAGTAGACAAAGGGTGGGGATGTAACCACGTAAAATCGATTTAAACCCTCCTGGCCATTCCGATTCGGTTTTTCGGTTATTGATGTGTTCTAATGATTCTGCCTACTTCTCTGATGTGAGTTTTGTATTTGGGTTTGGCTAGCCGAATGGCCACCTGGTTGGGAAAGAACTTGTCGTCTTGCTCTTCATGCGTGTTGCAACATTCTCGTGGTGTGATGTGTTGTACTTACTTTCTTAACTAACTGATGTGTGGGTTGCGATTTTAAGTTTAATTGTACAGTCCCTGTTTCTTCTTTCCTATTTTAAAATTAATTATTTCACTCTTGTACTTAGAATAATATGGTGTAATTTTATATACTGGTTTAAGATTTTAACTGATCCAAAAGGGCTCGTTTATTATTAAGCGAAAGTCCCTCGACAAAGACTTGCGTTTAATTGCAAAACAGAGTTTTTTTTATTTGTTTCATTTATTGTTTTACATTCCCATCAACAGTAACAGTATGGTCATACCGAGATGTAAGCTGTCGACAGGGACATAAAGCGAACATTCCTTTTCGCAATGTGTCGAATGAATTATATGTGACGAGCCCTTTAAGTATCTTATTTGTTTTAACATATTAGGATCAATTTTTGTTTTAAGAAGATACAAGTAGGCAATGATCAGGAAAAGGCGCAATCAGAAAGAAATTCCCACTCCAAAAACCGAGGTTGGAAAAAACTAAATTGACGATTAGGTACTTATACTAAGAAAACACATCGTCAGCCGAGTGAGCAGCTATTTCCCAATAGGCGGACACTCACTTACCCGAACTTAACTAAAAATATGAAAACGTACATAAGGTTCAAATAGCACAAACACTCCAAAACATAAAACAATTAGTATCGCCTCGGAACGATCACTAATATAAAATTACCGAGGGGCTTAAACCGGTTTTACAGAGCCCTAAACTCATCCTCATTTTCTTAAATGACTCGCAGCTTTTAGTTTGTTGATAAGTTGCTAGACCATAGTCAGGATTTGGAGAAACTATATTTCGCTGATAATTCATACAGCTTACATATGTTTGAATATCAAAAAACACATCTACAAAAATATAAGAAAAACCCGATTATATATGCTGACGATACATGTACATGTATATATACAAACATTATGACGTTGATAATTTGAGACCCAAATGACAACGATCGCTCACCTCAAGCAAAAGGATTTCAAACAATTCTGACCAACAGCAACAAACAAATTCGCATACTTCCATTCAGGGGCAGCTAAATCTGAATAAGGTCAATAGATCATCATTTTGTTAATGCATGACCCTTTCAGTTACCTGTAAATGAACTAAACTGATACTGAAACAAACACTAGAAATTTACGTTCAAGTGAACAGGAAATTTTGAAAGATCCATTTGCACGAACGGCATACTATAACAAATCTTTTTCTGTCACCGATCCAAAACTATGGAATGCTTTGCCACTAGAAATTAGAAAATCAACAAGTCTTACCACTTTCAAAACGTCTGTAAAGAAATACTATTTAAATAAACAACTAAACGAGACATAGAATACATTGCATGTATAGCCAGCCATAAAGCACACACTTATAATTGTTGGGACAGTGCTGTGATGTCTGAACATTCGTTTCCGCCACACTACCACTGTCCAGATTGGCTAATACTAGAAATTAGAACATCAACAAGTCTAAACATATTCAAAACGCCGCCGCGAAGAACTATAAAGTAAGCAAATTAACGAGGCATAAACTCTGTTGCACGCACACCCAACCATAAAAGCACGTACTTGTGATTGTTGGGGTGTGCAGTCTGGACATTGGTTTCCGCAACATTACCGCTGTCCCGACTAGCAAATACACACAGAATGAATTGTATACCAAACCCTTATTCTCTTCATGTTCTCAAACTTGACTGAATGTGGCTACATTATTAGTATATTGTATTGTTGTCCCAAAATTTGATATTGTATCTGTTATTTCATGTTTTGTATTGTTGCTTGTGGTTGCTGGACACAGTCTAGCTGACTGCAAACATAGGGCTGAGAGATTTATTGGAGGTTTTCGACAGCAAGGTAGGGAAACCACCCAGCCAGACAGTTTGCTAACGCATGCCGTCGATGAGTCTTTCAGCTCTGTTTATTAGTATCTTTCATGCACCGGGACAATTGATTGAGGCCACCCAGAATCTTTCCGTATCTCAATTAGCAAGTAAACAAATTTGGTACCTGTCTGTCGACCAGGAGACAATAAAAAATATAATGGTTATAGTGAAAAAAGTTTTAGTTAGATAATTTCACTGGTCATACAGGACCGTCACTTATAAAGATGATAAAATTTACAAATTCTGTATGGATCAAAAGTCTCTTGTTCTCTGTTATCAATAAACACGAGTGTCCTTAGGTTGTATTTTCATTTTACATGTAATTCGATGCCTCGACTAGCAAATACACACAGAATGAACTGTATACCAAACCCTTATTCTCTTCATGTTCTCAAACTTGACTGAATGTGGCTACATTATTAGTATATTGTATTGTTGTCCCAAATTTGATATTGTATCTGTTATTTAATGTTTTGTATTGTTGCTTGCGGTTGCTGGACACAGTCTAGCTGACTGCAAACATAGGGCTGAGAGATTTATTGGAGGTTTTCGACAGCAAGGTAGAGAAACCACCCAGCCAGACAGTTTGCTAACGCATGCCATCGACTCTATTTATTAGTATCTTTCGAGCAACGGGACAATTTTTCATGCTTGAGGCCACCCAGTATCTTTCCGTATCTCAATTAGCAAGTAAACAAATTTGGCACCTGTCTGTCGACCAGGAGACAATAGAAAAAATATAATGATTATAGTGAAAAAAAGTTTTAGTTAGATAATTTCACTAGTCATATACTTATAAAGATGATAAAATTTACAAATTCTGTATGGATCAAAAGTCTCTTGTTCTCTCGATGACTCACATATTACCTAAAATCTGTTATCATAAATATACATGGGTGTCCTTAAGTTGTATTTTCATTTTACATGTAATTCGATGCCTCATTTAAAAAAAATGATAGGTCTCACAGACATCACATTTTGTACATATGTATATAACTATGTTAATATATGTTTTACTCTTAAGAGGACCATACGTGCGATTAGTCTATGTACTAAATATGTCATCCTCTTTAAATAAAGACATTATTATTATTATTATTATTATTATTATTATTATTATTATTATTATCTAGTAGCGGTGTCCTTATTATTCGCAAACATCAAACATAACATGGATTGCCTCTCTTTGTCAGCCCATTTTCATGATTTAAGCTTTATTTGAAAGGTGTATCGTTAAAGCAATACGCAAGGTAAGTTTCCGGCCGTATGGTTATTAATTTGGCACGTAATTGTACGTGCGCTTATTCTTAAGGCAGCAAACACCGTCGTAAGAAGAGGAAGCTATTCATTTCAAACTCAAACAGACTTTCTGCTTAAAATGCTGGAGTGCTCGGGTGTTCATAGCATCATTCATTATTTTAAGACACTAAGGGCAGCTACATTATACACCGTAGTTAGTGTTGAGATGTGGCCAAAATTCGAACTCTTGCAGAGCGTTTTTGTTTTGTTGTCCATATACATGAAAACTGATTACGATTTGATTAAAAATAAAACCAATGATGACTTCACGACAATTTCTCATAATAAGTTCATTGGGATTTGTCTATGAGGCCAAGCGCTGCTAATTCCGCAGTCTGAGATCAGATTTTGCCGACCTTGCCCAACCCTTATGACGTTTCAGGTGGAATTTGCTAATGACTGGCTCGCGTGTCTAAGGGATATTCATGTTTGAAAATTGTGGATACACGGACGCATGAAGTTGAATCCCATCCCATAAGCTAACAATGACAGTCGATTCGGGAAAAAAAGCTAATGAACATATAAAGGAGCGTGATCACCAACATCCTTATACAGTCTAAAGCTGTCAAAAAGTAGTACGTGAACAATTGACTAGCGGATATTATCTCGGTTTATCATATGACGTCGCTGTTTTATAGTGGATAACGTCATTTATTATATGGCAAGTGATGAAATATAGAGAAATATGTATTAAATATAACCAATATTTGAAAAAGTTATATTTTCACATGTGAAAATATAAAAAAGTTATATTTTCACATACATGTGAAAATATAAGATTTGGGAATACGCAAATTACGATTCCACCGTTTTATTTCTAATTTATACATAACTAAATTTTATAATCTATGCTATTGTTGACGCAATGAACGTTCACACACAATAGCGACGTAATGAAGTGACGTAATGACGTCATTTAAGGTTTTGACGTCATATGCTTTAGCGCGCAACGTTACAATGACTACATGCAATATAATAAAAAGAAAATTCAAGTTTTTGTCGTGAATATGAGTTTTATTTCATCTCGTGAAGTGAAAAATTATATATTTCATTCGTGCCTTCGGCACTCATGAAATGTAAAAAATTTTCACTTCACTCAATGAAATAAAACTCATATTCACTCCAAAAACTTGAATATCCTCTATTTATCATATGACGTCGCTGTTTTCCAGTGGATAACGTCATGTCATAAAAATCGTATGACCACACGTGTAATAACACTTTTGCGGGAATAAGTAACGTCATTGACGACGTCCGTAACAACAATGTAAATTTTCATTGAAAATATGTCCACTTCGAAGGCGATAAAATCCTATTTTAAAAGTCATATGATAAAACGAATCTTACACTCGTGGTCATTTCATATGAAATTTATTAAACTCGCCAAAGGCTCGTTTAATAAATTTCATATGGAATGACCACTCGTGTAAGATCCTCTATGTAATAAATAGAGGATATTTGCTTTTTGGGGGGTGAATACCAAATATATTTCATCGAGTGAGTTGAAAACATCAGAATTTTCACGAATGCGCAGCACGAGTGAAAATTATTATGTTTTCAACTCACGAGATGAAAAATATTTGGTATTCACCTCAAAAAAAGCAAATTTTCTCTTTAGTTTATACCAAAAGTAGTTACTCTTCTACAGTGAAGATATAGGCTGATATCAGTCACTAGTGACTTTTGATATCAGTGAGATTTGATACCAGCGAAATTTCATATCAATGAAAATATCAATTCTATCATGTTTTGATATACATTGGTTTTCACTGTAAAGTATAAGATAAAAAGTGTTATGACCACACGTGTATTAACACCTTTTCAGTATACGTAACGTCGTTGACGGCGTCCGTAAAAACAATGTATTTTTATTGAAACTATATCCACTTTAAATGCGATAAAATCCTATTTGAAAAATCATATATCCACATTAAAGGCGATAAAATCCTTTTTGAAAAGTCATATGATAAAACGAATCTTACACTCGTGGTCATTTCATATGAAATTTATTAAACTCGCCGAGGGCTTGTTTAATAAATTTCATATGAAATGACCACGAGTGCAAGATCCTCTAGATTCTGGATTTGTCAGTTTTCAAGTCCGGAAACATATATCTAAAAGACCTCAGTGATTCAACAAATCGTTGCAAATCATTTTATATAAAAATCTTAAGCTTAAGTTGGATGTGCTAACATTGTCATTGTCGATTATCCATCTTGTCTCTTCAATTTAAACATGCGTTGTTATCTTGGCAGCTCCTTTCTTATCATCTACAACATAAGGATTCGCTGATTCGAACAGCCTGTAAGGAATAGAAGGAATCCTATGATGAAACAAGAGTGTTGCTTGTACTGGGTTATCTTTTGAGTGGAGGGCGACTTTGACAATCGATTGTGATGGTTTCATCACATTTATCCCTTTTTAAGCAAAAGGTAAACAAATGTGTAATCAGAACAAGACAAGAGACCCTTAACAGAGATAAGCAACAAATAAAAGTACACGTAAATGTGCTGGTTTAATTATGGTACTTTTGTTGGTGCTATTCAGTTGAGAAAAATGTACAAGTAGGCAATGATCAGGAAATGGCGCAATCAGAAAGAAAATCCCACTCTAAAAACCAAGGTGGGAAAAACTAAATTTACAACCAAGTACTTATACCAAGAAAACATATCGTAAGCCGAGTGAGCAGCTATTTTCCAATAGGTGACCACTCAGTTACCAAACCTAACAAAAGATATAACTATGAAAACGCACCTGAGGTGCAAACAGCACAAAAATTCAACACCAAAACATAAAATAATAAGAACAACAACAGAAGTATCGCCTTCTTAACGATCAGTATTATAAAATTACTGGCGGGCTTAAACTAGCATTTCATGGCCATAACCTCACCCTTAGCTTCTGCAGACACCTCTCGCTTTGGCTGCTCGAAATAGGCGTCGTTTTTATGACATTCCATGGGCAATATTATTGTTTATAAGTAACTATTAACTTTCCGCACTAACCTAGCATTTGGATCCACTTTTGCTGCACCACATAGAGATTTTATCAGCCAAATGAGAATAAGGATCAAAACTGCGATTCCTGCAGCAACCAAAACGCCTGCGACCAGTACAATGTGCCCGTTTACCAAGTCAGGTGGATCAAATGTATTGTCGCCCCCTTGCAACGCTTGTTGGTTTTGACGATTTTGTGTTTTCTGATTTGTTGTCGATTTTGCATTCGATGTCGTTGCTTCGCTATTTGTTTTCAGTTTGGCTGTCACTGTCGTTGTCTCGCTCAATGTTGAATGTTTGATTTGCCATGTTGTTCTCGGTTCGTAACTTTTTTGCAGTATGGATAGCCGTTTACTGTCTGTTGTTGAGGGCGGTTCGGGTGAAGCTGCTGTCCTTTCGCTAGTTGCTTGTGTAAGCACTGAAACATAACCAGAATCTGACTAATTTACTAGTGAAACGCAAAAATGACAATACCGCATCAGGGGATGGGGCTTGACCGGAGGGTATAAGTCCCGAGCTCTCACAAGAGAAGTAAATTTAGGTACACAATCATCTGACATTTCTGCAGAGGAGATTATAGAATCAGGGAGGTAATTCAAATCCCTGATGGTCTGGGGGAAAACTTGCACTGACTAGCAATTATTAAGGTACGTAGATGAAGATATTATATCGAATTCATTGGAGATGGAAAATGATTGAGTTTTACATTATGTTTTATCAAGCAATGTTAAATATATGATAATTAAATGGCTACAACATGATTTCGTATAATATCGGTCTTATTCAAAACTTGAAGCGATGCAACCTTAGTTGCTCTCAGCGTTATTTTTTTTTACATGAACTTGGTCAAACACACTATTATATATCGGTCAATCACAACTGGTCACATCTTCGCAAGCACTAGTTGCTAATGCACGAAGCGATGATAAGAAAATGATCGACTCAGTATATGCAGATAGAAAAGATAAAAAAGTAGGCTGAGTTTGGCCTGCGAAGATGAACAAAGATTGGACTCAGTGCCCTTGACTTGCGAAGATGACATTGCCTTTGCCGTGTATATTTAGTATAATTCACATCTTCAAAATAAATAGAGACGTTTTATCATGTGACTTTTAAAATAGGATTTTTTCGCCTTCGAAGTGGACATATTTTCAATGAAAATTTACATTGTCATTAATACGGACGTCGTCAATGACGTTACGTATTCCCGCAAAAGTGTTTTTCTTTTTTTTATAAAAATAAAATACACGTGTGGTCATACGATTTTTATGACATGACGTTATACACTGAAAAACAGCGACGTCATATGATAATTATGTTTAAAGAAAGCTCACCTTTTTCATCCGCTCCATCTCCTCCACCACCAACATGTAAATGAATATTCATTGCTGCAAAATAAATAGCAACGTGTGAATGCAATATACATGTAGATGGTTGTTACTTTGTGAAGAATTCCATTTATTTAATCGCGCGAAGACAGATTTGCGCAAATGACGGTTATGTTACTAGATAGACAGAAAAGACAAATAGACATACCTCAAAGCTATTTACATAGCTATTTACAAAGCTGTGGTGATTCTTTTTGTTTTTATGTCTTGGTGTTTAAAATTTTTGTGCTGTTGGCGCCTTATGTATGTTTTCATATTTTTAGTTAAGTTAAGGTAACTGAGTGGCCACCTATTGGAAAAATAGCTGCTCATTCGGCTTACGATATGTTTTCGTGGTATAAGTACGTGATTGTTAGTTGTCAAGTTGTTTTTTTTCCCACCTCGGTTTTTTGCGTGGGAATCTTTTTCTGACTGCGCCTTTTCCTGATCTTTGCCTACTTGTACCTTTTTTACAATATGATTCAGTCTCCAATGATAGCATAGCATTATCATCATCACTAAGTGGGGGTATCAAGAAATATAAATATAATAGGGGTTTGTTGCTCTTCTATACAGCTGTCATAATAAAGATGTGTTAGCCAGGATTCCCAATACGGAGCTGAGAAGAGCTAACCACCTTGCTCGTCTAACATGTTGTGACATTTTTTATACTTTGTGCTGAACTTTCAAAGCATGGTAAGCTGGTGTTGCATTATAGGAAATTCAATATACATGCATTCAACATCTATGACGGTCACTTTATTCAGTCCCGATCATCACCAGATGTTTAGCATTAGACATGACCTGATCTACTTGCAACTTATTGTTAGAGCTTTAAATGTCTAAACTCAGCCTCCGAAGAACACAAGGTCACAGACAAATAATCAATTTCCAGAAAATATTTCGGTCATGAGAGACGAAATGTCAAACTGACTTATGACATTTTACTCCCTACTACTCAAGGAAGAGTGACGTCATCTGGGCATAACTAAACATTTTAAGCTATGCTTACACAGAACTTGCGACCCGGCCGCGACTGATTTTGTTGCAACTGACCCGCAACCGATGAAACCTATGAAACCAAAATATGCCCATATTTGGAAAAGGATTCGAATCGCCGACCAGTCGGCGACTGGTCGCCGATAAGTCGGCGACCGATCGCCGTAGACGTAAGATCTGTTTCCGATTTGATGAAATGGTCGGCGACCAGTCGCCGAATAGTCGCCGACTTGTCGCCGACTGTACGGTGTTTATATACACAAACGCAATGCACAAGCTGCAGGAAGTCTTCGAACGCGCTGTGGTTAACATTTTCAACATGGAGGCACATCAAATGCAGTTATTGCCTCTGCAGTGCGGGCTACAGAGACTTAATACCCCATCAAGTGCTGCCTGGGAAAAGATGCAGATTACAAAAAGAGGTCTTTTTATTTTGCTCGATATTTTCAGCGATGTTGTTTGGCGCCCAGGGATCTCCATCGCCCAGCAGCTTATTAAATCTATAAATCCTCGTTTTTGATTTATCATGGTGGTTATCATAATTTGAGCCGCCTCGTGGGAAAACCAACAATGTGGTTTTCGAACAGGTCCGACACAAATCGACCTGTACAGTCACAGAAAAGTGATAGAAGCTTGAAATTTCGGATTTAAGTAGAAGAGGAATTGTACTATCCTAGTTGCGAAAACAAAGGTGCTGATCAGCTTCGCAGTTACTGCGAAGCTGATCTGCGCCTTTGTTTTCGCCTATGCAGATTGTTGGTTTTCCCATGGGTCGGCTCATTTATTTGTTTGTCCTTGATGATTTATTGGTTAGTCATAGAGCCGCCACGAGGATCGAACAACTAACTAAATGCTGTATGAACCACTTCAGAAGCAGAGGGTGTGGTTGGTTACCCGTTAAATCCGGTTTAAGTTCCCTGTAATTTTATCACTGTTGTCACACTATTGTAAGCATAATTATAATACATGTACTCCTCCATACGTAGCTCATACTTGGCGTCCCCGATACACCATGTATACGTCACACATACGTCGTACATACGAAAGCAACGTAGCAGGTACGCCGTTGAAACGTACCTTTTACTACTGATACGTCACACGTACCGTGATTTATATGTCTCGTAACCATGTCGTATGTACGGCATATCTTTCATATCTGTTACGTATGTGTGACGTATGTGTGGCGTATCATCGACTCTCTTTTCGTATCTGCGGCGTATCAGCGACCCACGTATGACTTGACTCGCGTATCAACGGCTAATGTTCTACGAACGTCCTACATGTACAAACGTTTGCTGTGGATTATGTGTTTCGTATTTTGTGGCGTTCCAAGAGTATGCCTCTATATATGTAATTGTGTTTACTTATTAAAATAGCTTTGTGTTCGAATTTCCACAGTCGTGGCTCAGATGTTTCTAACGGTCCCGGGTGCCGTGTCGGGCTCTCACGGTAGCCTCTGTATTTGTTGGAGACGTCTTACGAACACGATGGGGAGCTATTAAAAATGTTTTCCCCTCTCACTCGATCGTTTTATTTTAGTGTTCATCTAGATTATCTAAATTATCTTTGGTGAAATCTTTGACCTCTGATTATTAATAACTGTAATGCGCGAATTGCACCGACAAAGTGAACACAACCGTTTGTTCACATAGGTTCTCAACGTATCAAAATTCTCATAGATGCGCGAGCGATACGCCATTGATACGTGAAAGTGTGACACATGCTTATATTACTGATCGTTCCAATGCGATACTTCTGTTGTGGTTCTAATTGTTTTATGTTTTGGTGTTGAGTTTTGTGCTGTTTGCAGCTTATATGCGTTTTCAAATTTTAGTAAAGTTCGGGTACCGCCTACTGGGAAACAGCTGCTCATTCGGCTTACTATTTCTTAGTACCTGATTGTCCATTTAGTTTTTCCCATTTCTGTTTTAGGAGTGGGAATTTCTTTCTAACTGTGCCGTTTCCTGATCATTGCCTACTTTAATCTTTTCATTTCAAAAATTACGTGACGAGTCGCCGATTGATCGGCGACCGATCGCCGAATAAAAACACACCGTTATAGTCGCCGATTGGTCGCCGACTAGTCGGCGACTGATCGGTGACTTGTCGCCGACTGGTCGCCGACCAGTTCGCGACCTTTGAAACCTCTTTGCGACTGAAATTAGTCGCGGTCAGTCTTTTGAGCAAGTTCAAAAGACTGCCCGCGACTGATTTAAGTCGGCGACCGGTCGGCGACTTAAAAAAAGCTTGTCGCGACCTTTGTAACCTCACCGAGACCTCAGCGATTTTAGTCGCGAAGCGGTCGCGAGTCAGTTGCAAGCTCTGTGTAAGCAGGGCCTTAACGGACCATTTTATGCAGCTCGAAGGCACTACACTTTCAATGAACATTGTGTCATTCAGTGTTGGGCATGGCTACAACTATAACAGAAATATACGTACGCAATTCAACATTATGTTGAGTTCTTTATCTCAGAAAGTATTTTTAGAATTAATGTTTTCCAGAACAATAATTTAAAATTATAATGATTAAATGATACCTGCAGATGATAATGATAAAAGATGTGTAAGCAGATAAAACTTAACGACGTTTGTTTCCAACATTTTGTTTGATTTTGTTTCAGTAGACTGAATAGTCTAAGTCACTTTTCGAAACTGAACAGCAAAATTGGCATGATACAGCGAGGTTGTTTGCCAAAACAACATTCATGGCGCCGCCTAAACAAATACTGAATTTTTCAACTATAATGAAGACGCCTTTTTCGGTGAAAATTTATACGTTTAATTGTTTTTTCGAAATTGTGAATATGATAGGAATCGAAAAATGGGCGGTGTGCTTCCTGTGGAAACATTGTAAAAAGTTATTCAGGTATTCATTTTTTGCATTATGTACTTTTTTAAATTATACATTCACTGTATCGAAATGTATGTATCAAAACTGACTGACAAAGAATTTTATTTCAAGCTTTCAAACAGAAACGTTTCACTATTGAAACTGTTTATACCTGAAAAAAAATTAGAAGCTCGCAGTTTATTTCGAATATAACAGCCACCGGTTTTGTTTTTTTTTTTTGCCACACCGGTTTTTGGCAAACTCAACATGCCTTTAAATTGATCAAAACTTCTCAAAACCACTTTTAAACATAACAATGGAACATACTGACTAATTTCTATATGTTTTCATGATAAAAAGTTTTACAGTTTGTGAGAAATTTACCGTCAAAGTTGAAATTCCCGCGGGATTTTTGGAAAATCCCATGGGAATAATTTCCCTTAATACATAATGGGAAAAAATACCATGGGAAAATTGAAGGCAAATGAAACACTTTAATAAACATTCTATAACCTAATAGAACAAGAATAAAGATCAACCATGTTTTGTTTCAGTGTTAAAACATTCGCGGTGTTGAACGCGCGGCCTTCGGCCTTGTGTTAAAACACTTGCTTATATAGAAAGCGACAACAACCGGGAATCAATATCAGAAGTAATACGTTTTCATTTGAGACCAAGTTTTCCCTAATGGGTGCATGTTATCGCCAAGTTTCAGGTTCATGTACCAGAGTAATAACTTTGAATCAGCGAGTAACTGGCCAATACAGAACATGTCAAAATAACAAAACAGATCTTGGCACCAGTTCCTCCGACAGTCCTTTACGACATATACTCGTAAATATTGACATTGACTTATCAAAGTTACAAGTTGTCACTTTTCAAACACATTTTGTGACTGATTTGTTCTTCAGGTTCGTTTTTCCAGAATAGTTTTCTTACATTTCACTTCTATTGTATTTGTATTTTTTGGATACGATTACACCCGTGTGGGTGTAATGTTAGCATTTAGCAGAGACATGTTCCGCTCTATGTTTTTTTATCTGACTGCTTAAAATGGGCATTTTTCACCAATATAATTATAATAATTGAATTTTACATTGTTCACAGTTCACATTATATATCTACACCACATTACTTTTTTTCAATATCTCATTTTTTCACATGGGAGAGAAGGTTTGAATTTGTTTAAAAAAATATATATATTCTTTAAGGCACTCCAGCAACCACAGAATGAGAAATCAAACATTCTGTTTCAGGCGATGCCTTAGCTGTGCGAAGAACTTGACGTGGAGCGCTTTTATGGGTGGGCTACTCATACATTATTCTTAGAATTCAATCAACATAAGGTTAGAGGTTATGCTTTCCTCTTTAATTGCATGCCGGTGGTTCGGACCTCAGACTCAATATTGGCCCGACTTAAAGACACATTTTGCATTACATAACACCCTAATGACCTTAAGCAGACTACTGATAAGAAATCACAGGTAATGCAAGGGTGGCTTTACAGGTAGGAGCCATAAAAGGGAACCTAAAGTCAATACCTGTGAAATATATTGTATAACAGAGATTGTGTTTTTTTATCTATGATCATCATTTTGGTAATTTAGATGATCTGTCCCTTTGGGTCTAATTCAGAAATAAAGAATATTGCAAAATTATTTATTTATTTATTTATTTATTTATTTATTTATTTATTTATTTATTTATTCAGCAAAGCATTTTCATTGAATAACTGGCATATACTTGAAAGTCTACTGTCTTGTGTCTAATAGTCGAAAAATATTAATCCAAGCTGATAGCACTGTTCACAGTTTAGAAGGCTCCTTAATCCAGTTTTTACAGTTTGTTTGTTACATAAATGAATGTTGCATGAATAATTGAAAAGGAAAACTGTCATAAAACCCAATTTACATTGAAACAAGGATTTTCACACGGTTTGACAGATACTAAACAAACACAGACTTAGTGGAAGACAGTGAATACCAAATTATGTTGGTTTGAAAAACAGATGACCACTTCATCAATGTAATACACTTTAATGACACTTCATGCATTTCTAGTTAGACCTTTAGAGTGACAAGTCCCTCTGCGATTTATGACACAAATGTTTGGATATCATTCTAGTGATACAAAGACGGAACCTATATGTGCAGTGTGACATGACACATTTATTTCCATAATATCCATATTCCAAACAGAAATAAGTATATCAGCATTCAATGAACTGTTGAGAAAATGATCAATGGTCTAGGCCTGCTCTTTCTGACATAGAATTTAGGTTATGCTTCTGCATTGGCTCAATTCAGAAAAGTAGATGATTTGAAATGCAAAACTGAACTTCAGAATAAAAAACTATAAGAAAATAAAAGAGTTTCTAAAATTTCATTCTAGACACTTCTCAATTATATTTAAAGTTCCCTTCAAGTGGCCCCCTCAAGGCAGAGGCCAATGACCCCATAATCACTTAGATAAGATAAGCCTTTGATGTGCGCTATGCCTCCTGGACTGTTTATTAGGGGTCATTAGACCAGGCCACCCCAGGTAAAGAAGCAGCAATCTGTGTCTTTAAAGCAATCATAAAGCTCTAAGGGATCTTACTTTGAGTTTGGATAGCATGCTAAATTCTTGTCTCTTGTCAGATCCTCTGGGATTTTATGTTAGCTTCCATATTTTTTATATTTTTATACTTTGCGGAAGCTGAGGGTGAGGTTATGACCATGTAAAATCGGTTCGTTAAACCCGCCAGTAACTTTGTGTTACTGATCGCTCCAAGTCGATACTTCTGTGGTGGCTCTTTTTGTTTTATGTTTTGGTGTTTAAAATATTTTTGTGCTGTTGGCGCCTTATGTATGTTTTCATATTTTTAGTTAAGGTAACTGAGTGGCTACCTATTGGAAAATTAGCTGCTCATGCGGCTTACGAAATGTTTTCATGGTATAAGTACCTGATTGTTAGTTTAGTTTTTCCCACCTCGGTTTTTGGAGTGGGAATCTTTTTTCTGATTACGCCTTTTCCTGATCTTCGCCTACTTGTATCCTTTTGCTTCTAAAGGTATTTCTGCGAGTCGTCGTTACTGTACAGTTCTCGTTTCTGTTTTGTCATAGTGCTTACACCTGTTCTTTATGTGATGCTTCATTCAAGAGTTACGAAACGTCTTGGTGATTTTGAATTTTTTAAGACAAGGTCCTGGTCTTCCTATCATTCCTTTACTAAATGCATAATGCTAGCGGCCAGATTAAGAAACAGCTAGGGCTTAAAGAAGAAATAAAACTGGTATTTGTTCTGATAGGCTTTATTCATTAAACTTATCGGCATAATTAATGAACATATTTCCAGCTTTGGTTTATGTTACTAGTATACTTCTTCGATGATGGGACGGGATATTGTTTTGTATTGTGTTGTAACGTACCAGTCCTGTGATCTATTTTTCAGTGGCGATAGCTTTCTGGGTACATGTACCATCTGTTTTACGTGAAGCTTAAATAGCCTTGCTTTGGAACACTGCACTGTGGCGGTTGGGTCTGAACCCATGACTTCTCGGTCCAGAATTCGACAACCTTTCACTAGGTCATCTTAGAATCACGTTTTTCTTGTTTCAGTAATGAAAATTTCTCTAAAATATCCTTTTTAAGGATAATCAATTGCATTCCATTTTTTTTTTAAACAAAATTGCTTGTTTTTGTGCATTCCGTCATTCCAAAAATAACGTGAATTCCTGTGTCCCTGTGGTATTGTTTTACGATTTATCACAAAAAATAAAAAAAAAAAACCAAATGTAATTCTCAATGTGTTTCATTTATTTACTATACTTAGACAACCTTAAACATATAAGAAATCTAGTGAAGGACCAGTCCCCACATACATGTATCAAAAATCAATGTGTCCCTATAACAGGGCTGCAGGATGTTTAGATATTTCTATCAGATTCAATATCAAAATGATACCATGTTTTGTCATTAAATGATAGTGAAGCTGAAATTTAGCCAAAATAACTCCAATAAATCAATGTTTATCTTTGCCATTCTGATTTATCACACCTGTTACATGTGTATGTCCCTGCATTCTATATCAACTCCGTAACGAACAATAGTTTTGCCTATACTATGATATATGTACACAAAATTGTTGATCAGTGTGTTCACTGTAATATGCAGGTGAAAACTCTTTGATGTGTAAAAAACCTGCTTTTCAGAGACCCCTTTAATGTTTATACTTATATTTGGTCCACTCCGTTCATGCTTTACCCTACAGATCTAATGCAGTAATTTTAAATCAGTGAAACACATAGAATAATGATCACACCCAATTGTACTTAATGTTCATTCTTTACGATAATGCTCCCGAATAAAGAAGCCAAACCATATAATGTTATTAAACTGTCAGCTCCGTAACGGTCAACTCCGTTACAAAAACATCAAATGACAACTCCGTAACGTTCAATTCCATTACAATGAGTTTTGTAACGGAGTTGACAAATATTAATTTAACAGTCTTCATGGCAGTCACATGACAGTTTATGAGTGATGCACATGTATTTAACAGTCAAAAGTCAGTAGAGTATTTTAAATAAAAGGCATTAAATGAAACATGTATATGATTTGTGAAAAAAGCAGGTTTGAAGTTGTCAAATCTGTTACAATGTCCACTCCGTCACTTAAATTATCCACTCCTTTAAATGAGGTAAAATATTAAAAATATAAAATTGCTTACATTTCGTAATCTCTATTACGCAATCATAATCAAAATGTTGAAATTCCAATTCAAATGTATTTCTTATGTGGAGCAATCACCATTTTGGACAACAACATTGACACTTTTTTTTTCTAAATATATTCAATCTTGATCGTTAAAGTGAAAAATCGGCTTCTTACAATTAATAATCTGAGATCGTTTCTTTGGCATCTGTGCACATAGATAAATAGAGGATATTTACTTTTTTGAGGTGAATACCAAATATATTTCATCGAGTGAGTTGAAAACATCAAAATTGTCACGAGTGCGTAGCACGAGTGAAAATTTGGATGTTTTCAACTCACTCGATGAAATATATTTGAACCTCAACGCGACAAATTGTACCTTCAGACATTCTGACATTACTAGTAGAAAACAGCAAAAAGCGGAAAAATGATGAAATATACGTTTAAGAAAGAACACTGTATTTATAATCTTTGAACGCTGGGCTTCCATATAAATGAATTTTAAAACATATTTATTTTCAATATTTGGAGTTATCTGCCCTTGTTTTAGCCCTTAATACACATAATTTTCCTATATATGTTATTGAACGGTAACCATAGCAACCGCATCATCATAAAAACAGACAAAATAATTACGACAGATTGCCTGTAAGGATGGTATGCTTCTATCTTAATAATAGGTTCTGACCAGTGATTAAACAGTTTTATGCAAATGCATCGAGCTTTGTTAGCTTTACTAACATGCAGAAATGCACTACGCAACTTTGACGTCATTTTTCAGGACAATGACGTCTTTAGGGTTCATAAAGTAAATTGGTCATAACTCACAAAATAACTGAAATAATCTGGTGTCAAATAAAGACTAAAAGACTCTAGACACATCAAACATTCAAAGTAACTTTGTTTTTCTAATTCTCAAAAAATTGTCCGAAGGTACATTTTCTCACGTTGTGGCCCATTTGGTATTTACCGATAAAAAAGTAAATTTTCTTTTTATTTTATACAATACACGGGCATTTTCCTATTCACAAAGCAGGCGGTGAAAATGCAAAAACCAAAATGTTTTGAAAACACAAATAATTTTGGTACCACATTGTTCCTAACGTTCTAACTAAGAAAATGAATACCCACACTTTATGTTTTCGTACGTAAATAACGGAGTTATAGGCATTTGAATTTCTGAAGTGAGGCATGATATTTAATGACGTCAAGTGAATGGAAACGTCAGAAGTAATCCAAACTCTACAGTGAAAATATCGGCTGATGTCAATCACTAGTGAAAATATCAATATCAATTCTGCAGTGAAAATATAACTTTTATCCATGTTTGATATACATTAATTTCACTGCTAAGTATAAAATAAATGTAGACTCTTCCTTCATAACAAATTGTTTTATATTTCATACATATATAGTGACTTATCGATGAGAAAATGGTCGTAACGGTGTTGACACTTGAGTGGCAAGACCGTAAATAACATTTTTGCATAGGTCAAATAAATAAGGAACTCTAAAAATTATGAGTCATTTTGGTTTCTGAATGGATGTACGTGTGTCTAATGATATAAACCATTAGGGGAACTATTAGTAGTCATCACTTTTGATTGCTGTTCATTTCACAGAATGTTCATTACGTTTGGAATGACTGACACACAAATGCAAAAGTACTGAAAGGCAAACATACTAAATGTACGAAACTGAGAAAAGTTGTTGTATTTATACAAATATCCTACCACATAAGAAAATCGTGGTTCTAAAATTTAATCCCCTTTATACAAATACATATAGTATGGCACATCTTAGTAAAAATATATTTGATCTCTGATTCTCAATTAGCTATGTATCTTTGACAAAGTTGTTGTAAATGTATTTACAACACACTCGTTCTATAGCTTATACAAATATCCTACCACATATAAGAAAATCTTGGTTATATTATTCACCCCTATGTACATTTGTTATGATATGTTGCATTAAATCATAGTTCAAATTCTCATACAGCTATGTATCTTTGAGGAAATCGTCGTATTTAGAACAAAATCTAAATTCAACAAAATCTGTATTAGCAGATGCAGCCCAACTACAGGAAAATATTTCCATCTTAATATACCAATCTGATGGCTTATCCCATCTTAATGAAATGATTGATAAAGATTAAATTGAAGCTGTCAGTGTTTAAGCGACATTGTCGGTTGTTTATTTCTTCTCTTCAGTTCAAACATGTGTTGTCAACTTGGTAGCTCTTTTGTTGTCAGCAACAGAATAAACATCCACAGAATTTTCAAACAGCCTGCAATGAATAACAGTAAAATGTTTAATCGAACCTATAACGTGTGAATTGTTGTCTGTGCAAAGGTAGAGCAGAAGTCCGCTACAATGAAACCGACGTCCGGATATGACCACAACTACTGACTGGGACGTAAAGCATACAACAATCATTTAAAATCTTGACAAACTAATGAAATGTACATGTCAAATGTTTGATCAGAACTTAAAAACATTCATTCACCAAGAGCTAAGACAATTTTATTCTGTATGCATATTGCATCATTATAGAATTTATGTAGATAAACGGATTAATTTTCCTGTTTCCATACATTGCTTACTTGAATATGTTAAGTTTTATAAAATGTTATATCAGGCAATGAAATGATGTCAAAGATTTAATCTACACGTATATGTATAAGTTACCCGCTATTCGGAGCCACACTGGCTGTTCCACAGAGTGATTTAAAAGCAAATATGAAAAGCGGCACCAACACAACGATCCCTGCTGCGACAGCAATCCCTGCTACCAGTGCAATATGGCCGATATTATCATCAGTTGATTTGCTATTTCCGTGTATCGCAAGTTGGTCTGGTTGAACTTGTTGTGGTTTGGTTGACGCTTTACTTTCATCGTTCGATATCCTGTGTCGACGTTCTGATGGTGGTGATGTAGTGACATGTTCTGCTTTTGGCGTTGGTGTGGCCACTTTACCTTCGAAACGCTGTTTTGGTGTTGTTCTGTTAAGGATTGCTTTGTCCGAATAAAATCTAATCGGCGCTGTCGGCGATGATACTGTGTGTGCAATCGATCTATACGAAGTCTTTGCGGCAGTGTTCATTCGTTCGTTTGTGGATGACGTCAAATAAAATATCTGATCTGAAATTTGTTTATGATGAATGTCTGTATATGCTGCCTGTATCGCGGTTGCCTCTTTCATGTCGCTGGTAGTTGTAGGTATTGTAGACTCTGAAATTCGCGATTCTGTTTTTGTATAATCAATCATAGCCCCTCCTGGTCTGGCTGGTGGAGATGATGTTGAAGAGGATACTTTTTCTGTCGTAATATTAGTGGTAGTCGTCTGGGGGTCAGTAACTGTATTGTCTGCTGAGGAACCGGTTCCATCTTGAATATTTTCAAAAAAGACTGTTGCGATGGCTGTTGTAGGTTGTGGCTGATCTGTATCTATTATATTTGATACTAGGCTCCACTTTGTAACTGCAGATGTTGCATTGATAAGCATCTCAGTGAATTTAAGTACAGGTGTTGTACTTGGTGAGGCTTCTGCTGAGATCGAAGATGCTTCGGGTGTCCTGCTAAGAGGTGGTGTTACTGAGAATTCTTTCGTTCGTTTTAACGAGCTTTTCAAACCAGTTTCAGGAGCATCTGTCGCTACTGATGCTACCATTGTTGAAACACTGACAGACGGCGTATATGACGAATTTTCTTCTTCTGTCATATCTCCTAAAATTAATTTAAAATTGAGTTTAACTTTTTATTTTATTGAGGTAAAGAGACAACTTGCTTAGTTTTAAGTAGTTGTATTTCTATTATTCAATGTCTCTGACAAAACGACTGCACTATCCTTCGGTTTTACCCTGATTATCTACCTTAAAAACTTCTTAAAAGGTTTGCGAGAGTCTGCAATCAAATTACGGACTTCAACACTCAAAATAAATGTTTAACGGTCAAACTTCTCCAACAGGGCTATCGGTATCATAAACTTCGAAAAACATTTTCTAAATTTAATCGTAGACAGTATGAATTGATTTCCAAACATGTTGGGTTAAGACGCTTTTAGGTGAGGGCCTTTCGGTACCAGAATTTTATGGTGACTTGGTTTACAAATTTAAGAAACTTATAAGAAGAAATGATTTCTCTTTTCAGTTCAGAAAAATCATTACACGGTACAGACGAATAGGTTATAACTTGAATGTTATGCGACAGTCTGCATGCTTAGTTTTTAACCCAATCATGACTGATAACTATGCTGCCTTCTTTAATTACACGTCGGTGGGTCGGGCGTCAGACTCTATGATGGCCCCGACTTAAAGCTATTCATCTTAGTTGGTTGGGGCCGGAGCTTCTTGTCTGTTGCTTGGTCCACCGGGGTCAAACTGGTGTTTTTCTTTTGCTCCGGAGTTAGTAAGTTATTCAGCGCCCAGGGATCTCCATCGTCGGGCAGCTAACTCAATCTGTGAGTCCTCGTTTTTGATTCATCAGGATGTTTATTATGATTTGATGATTCATTGACTAGTTAGAGATTCACCACGTGGCCGAAGAACTAACTAAATGTTATGAACCACTGCAGAAGCTGAGGTTGAGGTTATAGTGATGTAAATCGATTTAAGCCCGCCAGTAATTTTATATTACTGATCGTTCCAAGTCGATACTTCTGTGGTGTTCTTTTTGTTTTACGTCTTGGTGTTTAAAGTTTTTGTGCTGTTGGTGCCTTATGTATGTTTTTTTAAAGTTTGGATACTTGAGTGGCCACCTATTGAGAAAATAGCAGCTCATTCGGCTTACGATATCTTTTCATGGTATACGTACCTGATTGTTAATCTAGTTTTTTCCCACCTCGGTTTTTGGAGTGGTAATTTTCTGATTGCGCCTTTCCCTGATCTTTGCTTTCTTGTACCTTTCAGTGCTAACGTTTTGTGAGATTTATCATGACTTTAAAGCTCAGGACGTTCATGTTATTTTCGAGTTATTCGGTTTGTCGAACAAGTCGGATTGTATGAATTCGCATACGCAAGGATTAATTCCACATGTGTATTTATGCGATCCGACTTGTTTGATTTACAACCCGGAGTTACCCGAATAACTGGGATTAAGACCTTGAAAATGCTCTTGATGACAATGGATCTATCGACAGATCAGTGGGTGTACATAATGAAATAGACTGTACGGCGAATGACGATTTGGTATGAAAACGTTAAAGAGAAATATAGATTTAAACGTGTTTACTCGAAAGGACGTAACTATGCTACATGTATTTTAGATAATCAATCATTTGATTAACACGCCCATATTTCCCCTTACCTTCAAAAGTTACTGACTGATCCAATGTACTTGAAGATGTGATAGTTTTTGTGCCAGAAGTATGGTTACTAGTGACGAGATTAATACGTGTTGTTACTACTTCTGCTGCTGTCGAGATTGTTGCTGTTGATGTTTCAGCAACATTTGTGCCAGACATACTCGCTGTTGAACGTGGGTCTTTTGAGCTGAAACCTCTTGTCACGGCTCCGGAGGAGAACGTCCGTTTTGAATCTACAGAGAAGGACGTTACTCCCGTTGATGTGCCTGTCGAGCTGCTTGTAGCTACAATCGGCATCATCGGTTTGTTTGTTGCTGGCGAGCTGGAACCGATTGTCGTATCAGCTAATGGAGTCGATGGACGTTCTGACGTAGTCGGTGTGTCAGTACTCGCCATTTTAGTTGCATTTGTTGTATAGGTGGAGCTTGAGTCGGATGTCATATCAGCAGAGGATGTTGTCGGAGCTATTGAGGAGGCTTGGGAAAGAGAGATGTGGTTTACGAATTGACATTTTTATGACAAATCCTTTTCATTGTATTAATTAATATCGCTTTTTGTGAGTGATAAGTTCATTAGTGACATGTAGGGGCAGTACTGGTAATTGTTTATCCAAACGCCGTCATAATGTACAGAAATGCAGATAAGGACGTCCTCTTTCTCGATGCTTGGCAATGCTAATAACTAAGTAAATGTTGTGAACCACTGCAGAAGATGAGGGTGAGATTAGGGCCCTTGAAAACCGACTTAAGGTCAGGGTGAAGTAAAACGTCGTTATGTAGCGTTACGCGTGACGTTGCTTTGCGAAGCCAGCGGAACAAGAATCGACGCTCTTATGTCGCGCCTTTTTGAACCAAAGAAGGCTGTAGCTTTTACGTCATTTAGTACGAATTTTACATTTTTCTTCCCTTAAAGAATGCGCGATTTTTTAACAAAACACAGAAAATGAGAATTTCTGCAGTAAAAGTCATTTATTGTAATTCTTGCGTCAGTCGCACACTGAAATGCAACGCGTGTTCGCGCCACGACGTTACGTTACGTCGCGCAAAATACCAAAAACGCACTACCATACATAACAAAACCTCCAATAGCACGAAAACGAGCTTGGTTGTCAAGGACTTTTTTTCAAGCAACCTGTTCCAAACTGATTCACGCAGATAATATCAGTTTTTAAAAAAACTTCATCGTCGAATTTAGGAGAAAAATATGTTTATGTGCGAAATCCGACATCTATTTCCCATTTCCCCGTTGAGTTCAATGGCAAAAATGGTGTTTTTATATTGTCTATAGCTCAAAAACTAATCTGGTAGTCAAGGAATATTTTTGCATATTCCGATGGGGGAGCATTTAATACATCGATATGCAAAAAATAAGGAAATTCCATCGTAGCGTTTTTTACTTCACCCTGACCTTAAGTCCTCAGTAATTTTATATAACTGATCGTTCCAAGGCGAAACTACTATTTTGGTTCTAATTGTTTTGTGTTTTGGAGTCGAACTTTTGTGCTTTTTCATATTTTAAGTTAAGTTTGGGTTACGCCTATTGGGAAATAGCTGCTCACTCGGCTTACGATATGCCAATTTAGCTTTTTCCCAACCCTCGGTTTTTGGAGTGGGGATTTCTTTCTGATTGCGTCAACTCCTGTTCATTGCCTACTTGTTCATTTCTTAGTCAGTACAAGCTATATTAACAACAAGTTTAGAGATCAATTTTTGTTTTTGAAAACGAAAGTGTACATATAGTTTATGTACAGAAAAAAGTTTCGAAAAATAAAATTGATTCTATCAGTGAACATTTAAGAAGTAGGCCATGAGAGCCAGATGCAACATTCATACTGCAATTTCGAGTTTGAGGGCAACTTGTCCGATATACATGTAGAAGACGAGCACTGAGCAAGAGCAAAATTTAAAAAAAGAGTAAAATATAAGAAATTCATTCAAACAACTTTTCGTTCAGAATAGACACACCTTCTTCATCTGGTGGCAAACATTTTATCGATGGACTCCATGCTCCATTAGTCTGACACGAAACTAAACCATTACAATCTGTAGATAAATAAAGTGTTATGTTTTGTCAGATTGCCAAAAGTAAGTATAGTAGCATTGGGTGACTAAGGTACTATACGCAAAATGCTAGCATTTTCAAATTGGTAGTTTAATCGTCATTTAACGTATCCATAAATATCGACATACCAATTTTTTCGAGCAAACAATGGCGCTTTTACATTAATTGTTTAATACATGCATGTTCCTGGACAAGATCATAACAAAATCAAAATTAACTGCTAAAACTATTTAACATACCTTTACAATTTTCCTATATACCGCAGTGTTAACTACCCCATCTTTGGTCTATATTTTGAGGGCAATCGGCAGGGAAAAATTTGCTTTGTGCCTCGAAATTACTGATTACAAAAAAAAAAATGGATACTGTAATCGCCCTTGTTATCTCCATGAGTCGTTTTTTTTTTTTTTTTTTTTTTTTTTTTTTTGTTTTTTTTTTGCAAAATTTTAATTGCAAAATTTTAATTTTGCTTAAAAGGGCGTTTTTCCAAAATGAGCTAAAACATACCAATTGCAGGGAACTTTGAATGCGAAGGTGGACTTTAAAATAACTGAACAAAACAACAACAACAAAAGCAATATGCAAAACAAAATCCATGGACTTAATCAGGTCATATCCATTATTGTGTTATCGGTATTTTGAGGCATTTGTAAACATTGCCAAACGAAGGGGATATTCTGATTCCTTGCGGATTGCCTCAAATTATGGGCCAAAGTATGGGTACACTACATTACTGTGTATTAAAAAGGGCAATTATTTTAACAAAATACATTCAATTTGTAGTATTTACATTTACAGTGTTCAAGGAGCATCTGTGACCGAGTCGTAAAATGCACAGCCAATGATACGGGTGTATGTTTATTGTTTGAGTATACAACAAACCACTTTTAATCTAATCTCTTCGTATAAGTGTGAAGACTCCGTGTCCACAAGACGTATGTGATGTTCGAAACAGATGTATACATAACCTGCGCCTTGGTTGTCTCCGCTACTTGAATCACTCGCACACGACATTGAGTAGCTATCTTCACAGGACAGACGGGCATACTGAAACTTCTGTTTCCATTGACCTTGTGATGGAACGCCCCAGCACACTGTCAAAGTAAGAACTTGGTTTATTTTATGAACAAAGTGAAGTTCTGGTTTCCAACTATTTTTGCATTGCAATTATCTGTATTTTTGCCCTCTTATTTCTTAGGAAACCTAACTGAGGATACGTGTTTATATACATGTAATTTAAGCACCAGTTATGCATAGGTTACATTTGTCCCGATTGCCGTACGAGTTTTTGGTCTGCGATTTTCCCTATGATTTTTCGGACATCGTAGGTGACGATGGGCTACGATATATGTGTTTACAATTCATACGGGCATCGTACGATTTTTTGCTGGCTTTCATTGACGTTCTAAGACAAAACCGCGCGGAGACCGTACAGAGATCGTAAGGTCTACGCAGTATTTAAGTGGAAATCGTAATCAATCCGTGCGATGTGCCTATGATGACCGCACGATGTCTGTATGATTTTTTATGGTAACATACGGACACCGAGTGGCAACCGTGCGATAGCCGTACGGAGCCCGCAACCTCACCCAACGATGTGTGTCCCCAAATCATCATAACAAATCGCGCGGTGACCACACGATCATCGTAGGGTCTATGTACGGCGCCCGTACGATGCCACTACGACGTGTCTACGGCCTATGGTCTTGCGATTTTTAAGAATTTGTCAAAGTGCATACTATTACAAAATCGTAGAGACTACGGCGAGTAGGAAGCCGTAGAATCGTCGCCTTGCGGAGACCGCAAGAAAGCGCAAAAATGTCATCGTAGGGTGACCGCATGCTAAATGTAACCTATGCCAAATGTAACCTAGGTATCAATAATTCATAAATTTACAAAACACAATAATAAGATAATCAATCAATAAAATGAAAATAAAACAAGCTTAGAATACTAGTACAAGAGGTATAACAAATTGTATTATTGTTGAATGTGTAAACTATGAAATTTGTAAATGAGACTGCAACACGTTGGGTAGATGGACGTGCACGACGGATAACAGGCTTTTCAACTTGGTTTTATTCGTTTAAAGGGTTGCGTTTTAAATTCAAGAAAACTTGGAATATTTTGCTTTTCAAATCGACATTTTAATATGTCCCATGTACCAATGCCCATCCGCACAACATCCATGATTTTCGTCATCCATTTGTCATTTGGACCATCGAGATTATCTAGGCATTTTTGGCCGTTGGAACATACGCAGTATGTGCAAAATAACATGTTATGAACTATTCTACACATAAATCTGTTGATATAAAATGCTTTACAATCGAGAGGTCCTGGGTTCGATCCCCCCAAAGGCGGCACCGTGTTGTGTCCTTGAACAAGACACATTAACTCCCTACAGTACTGGTTAAACCCAGGAAGCGTTGGCTCCGTCCCGCCATGACTGAAAAATTGTTGACTGGGGCGTGAAGCCTCAATACTAACAAACAATTTAGATTCACAAAAAACTTCTTTGTAGTCATTTATTTCTTTTAACCGAATTTTAGACACAATCCCAACAAAATAGATAACTGAAAAAGTAACCGAAGCCAAAAAATACCCTTTCATTTGATACATTTTCTACTCATATTTTGACAATTCTTACACTGTCTATACTTAATTTAACTAAAGGTAACAATTTTTAAATAATATGAAATTCAACTGGCAGCAGCTATTTTATGTTAAAATTGTCATAACAAGTTGACTGGCAGCAACGATTTGTAAAAATGGCTGGTGACAGTCAACTGGCAGCAGCCAATTTAACGTCAGTCAACCGGCAGCAGCAATTTCAACATAAAATCGCTGCTGCCAGTCAACTGGTACTAGACCTTTCTTAAACTTATACCAGTCTCCTCCAGGTTTATTTCAAAACTACATTATATATTATAATGGAATCTAAAGCCGACTATGTGGAGGCATTTACCGGATTGAGTTGCCTGTTTCGAAATCTGATTAAGAATGATCTGTGTGTTTTACAAGAGTCAAAATCACGATTCCCTATTCTGTGTCATTTGAGGGTATAAGGTTTGATATATTGAATGTAATTGCGGTGGCATATTCTGTTCGGAAGCTATCAATGGGCCTCAGAGTACTCGTGTTAAAACTAAGTATCGACTAAATGATCCATTTTTCGTTAAACCTACCGCTTTTGACGAGACATGTAAAAAATATTTGTCGATGTTCCCACCTGTCTTCTGCACAGCCTTCGCAGTTTAAAGTTACTTTTTGTACTCCGTCGTCTCCTTCTTTATCACATCCTTTTGAAAATAAGCACATATGCATGTACATTTACAGCTCATTATTATGTACATGTACAATCAGCCACAAATCAATGCCAAATGTCATGTGACGTTTACTTTGGAATTGGGAATCAAATACTAGTAGTCAAGGTCAGGGATTGGGAAAATTAGCGACGTAAACCTTGAATCTGGGAAATTTTAAAACATTCAAAGTTGACGATATCTTCCAAGTTGACATACTAGTAGCTACTTAAGGCTTTTCATTAAGAATGATTAAATAATAACTTTGAATAAAAATTAAACATCATTTCAAACAGCAGAGTTTGAATTTCACAATGTATGGCACTGTTGAAAATTATTTTCTGTAGTGATTGGGGATTTTTTTCTCCAAATTGGGAAAAAAGTTACCTAAAATCAATTGGGAATGGGGCCTTATTTCGGCCCCTGAGACACCCGAAAAAAAAATCCTTGAATGTCCAAAAATATTATAATTAATCAAACTGCTTTTTCATTCAGCATTTTCAATGATCTTCAGGAAAGAGATCCCTTTGTAGTGAAATTTTATTTGGACTATATGTCCTTTTGTAACTAGGGTATAAATGGTAGTAGAAACTAAAATAGTGTAAAACATGATCTCTGATAATGAATTTTGAGAGTTTTGACTCTCTCGTCAATATCTTGATCTTTATTTGTCAGTACCTGCAAAACTAAATTCGCATGAACAAGACCACGAGAGAAACTTATAGGGAAACGTATCGGGAATGGTCCATTTATAAGGGAAATCATGGTATATACAGATGTGCAAGACTAAAGTGCTCTTATGGTAGTTCTGTTTCAGTCCCGGGTCTCTTAATAATGACAGGTATGAAAATAATGGCCTGACAATGACTCAGAATACAGGTAGGGGCCAAAAAGGAAAAATCAATATTGATTGCAGAGGGAGGCAGTTTTATTGCCCGTGTTAAGCAAGGACCCTAAAACCAATAAGCAGTGGTACTTAATATACAAGCATTATCCCTTATATTAGGGGCATCTTTATTATCCCCTGCAGAGGTGAGATAATAAACAGTGGTACTACAGGCATTCTCCCTTAGGGGCCTCTATAGTACCCCCTGCATAGATGAGATAAACACCTCATTATTATGATGGTCCTTTGATCTATGGGCCATATTGCACCAGCAGGAATAAATTAAAAAAAACAGTGGTACCACTTTAGTTCTTTCAGAAGCTAAGCCATTAAACCTACTGTATTTATCGAGACATTTAAGATATCTACGTTGATGTTCTCCCCACACATCTATACAGCTTTTCCAACCTTCGCAGGCTAATTTTGCCACTTCTACTATACCATTGTTCGGTTCTTCAGGTATATCACACCCTGTTGGAAATAAATAAGACGATTCTGTCTGGTTATCATTATGTTGCCGTGCTTACGGCTCGTACTATCTTTGTTTAGACAACGTTGCTGAGAAAGAGCACAGGCGCTTGAAGTCCTATATCGCATTATACCCATGGTATATGTTAAACATATATATATATATATATATATATATATATATATATATATATATATATATATATATATATATATATATATATATATATATATATATATATATATATATTGACCTTAGACACGAACGTTTTTTTATTCATTTTTACGTCCCTTTCAAGCTTTTTCACTCATATCGAGACGGATCAATCGGTAGGTGGGGCGAAACCCGGTGTACCCGGGAAAAAAACCACCTGACACACCCGCAAGCAGAACTTGGCTTGTCCCACATGTGACTCGTGCCCCGAGCGAGGCGCGAACCCACATCGGTGAGATGATCGAATGATCAAGAGCACTGAAGTCAGCGACCTTAACCACTCGGCCACGGGGGCCGCCCGACCGTGAATCTGATGATTTTGGGTCACTAATATAACTTGAAGTGCCTGTGGAAAGAACTAGTCACTATAATCACCAGAGTAGGTCAAGTTTAACCGTCAGTATTCCATTTCAGATCATCCAACTATGTGATTATTAAGTTTACACTTGAATTTTTGAAAACCATATTTAAATTGTGTTGATTAATAATACTTGTAACCACAGATGCAACCCTTTTATTGCAAACCAGCTACAGTAATATCTGCAAGTCTCCATAATGGAAGTCTACCTGATTCCAGCAAAGCCAAGCAGGCTTGTAGCTGTCCTATCAATATAAGTATACCTGAAACAAGTAAGTTATCTCTGTCAAATATTTGCCATATGGACCATGACAGTAACAATCGCTTGATATCATGAGATATTTATAAACGTAGAAGATTCGCAAAAATGAAATTCCATTGGCATTATTGCTCGCCAACTCACTTGCTACTTTGTTTTCAATACGGACCGTAATGCCTATGTCTTTTATGACAATGATCTAGATAAGCGATTTCAGTCATACAAAAACAACTTTGAAAATAATTGTCTTTGAAAGCAACAAAACATGCAAAAGTAGAATAAATCCAAATTTACCCATCATGACAAGTGACCACATGATGGTCTGATCAGTCCATCCGACTTAAGTTACCAGGAAGCTATCCGAAGTGTGAATAAACTGACGTGCTTTAGTTGGTATTTCTATATAAATGCCAAAGTTAGAGAAAGATTGCTAAAGTGTTGACGGCGCCTGTTACAAATGTATATGACCTCCTATAACGCAAATACAGTGAAATACACGTATTAAAGTCATTGAGACGAATACTTTGAACTCACAGCGAATCTGATAATTTTCCTAGAATAACCTGAATGCTTTTTTGAGCTTTCTATTTCAACTTGTTGGAAAATTATAGGTTTTGAAATTTCATCATTTGTATCAAACATATGAAACCAGGCACAAGGCTGGCGGAAAACTTTAAAAGTTTGTTTTCTTTCAAAACACTGCTTATCAAAGTGTTTACCATTTACATACAGTTCAGAAAGTGAACATACATGTACTATGGTATAGAAAAGAATCATTTCAAAAAATAAATCTTGTGTGAAACAAATATTCATAATTACATGTATGGGACTTAAATATGTTTATCGTGTTTGCAGAGAACTGATAATAATATACCAGCATTTCGATAACGCCTTTTACTATTTGACAAACATGTTTTGATACTATTTCGCGAAAACAAAGGGTCGTACCGCATTATACAGATTGATATCAGTTTCCACTGCTGCTTTCGTAAAAAGTATCAAAAGCCAAAGTTCTAATGCTTATCCATTTCAAGATATATTTTAATGCATTTTAACATTAAAAGTTTTCAAGATGGCGACTATTTTCAAAGATGGCCGCCATTAATTTACTAAAAATCGAGTTAGCGAGACGAAAATATGACGCAGTTAATAAAAAGAAGAATTATTCATTATAAAATGTTTCAAGCACACTACATGCCACAAATACAAGTTACAAGTAGATAATATCAAAACAAAAACAGATTTAGTGCCACAAATGTCCTGTAATGGCCGAAATTTATTATTTTTTGCAAAGTGGCCACCTATTTGCAACTTCTTTATCAATATGACATTTAATATATAATTGCCGAAATCATACTTTCTTCGAATAATGTTACATAAATTGCTGTAATAAACATTCTTAAACTCATACTGCTGATTAGAAATATCAAGAATGATGCTAATTCTCAAGATGGTTGCCATATTTAGCTTCAGTGTATATTGGTATGTTACATATGGATACTATAAATTATGATTTTGGATGGGAATCTCTTAATCTGTTCTAATGAATAGAAACATTCTACTTTCACAAAAATCTTACCTATCTGTATTGTTTCAGTTGCATTTTTAAATCAGAATGGTATTCAAGATGGCTGCCAAAGGACAAAAAAAAATCATATTTTAGGAAAATGTTGATTGAATAGTTTGAACTGCTGAATATCTTATTAATTTTCTAGTATGTTGATGTTAACTATCCTTGAATAGAAGTAATGACATTATATTTGACATTCAAAATGGCTGTCAAAATCATATATGGTCATCAGTTGTGATTTTTGTAATAGACATTACTGCCAGTCTTGCAGCACATTCAAATGCTTGATGCAAACTATTCCACGTTTAAGATTTTACTAAATCCTGTAAAGATATGTGCATACATCCAGCAAACAAGCTATCATTGAAACAAATTTAGCAAAAATATATAGTGATTCTACATATCCGAAACAATCTCTGAATCCGCCTACATTTATTACTCGAGTAACAGGTCATCTCATGCCTGCTTTCTGGCAAGTGCCATACTAATTGCAACCTTTCAATGAGTTTTTGGCATCAATGACATCTACGTTAGGACTTCCCATTGCATAGGGTGATGGCTGGAGACTTCAAAATTTCTATCCCTACTAGCTCAAGTGCGAGTTTGTGCCACACATCAAACTGCAGGAGCTGAAGGGTCAAGAGAAACAAGCAGAGTTCCACTTTCTGAAGTAATTTACTTCCTTTGTGATAAGACATTTAGCTGCAACAGAAAAGCGCAGTAAATGAGCATATGTCTTCTCTAAGTACAACCTTCTGCATGCTGCAAAAGAAGTATGCAAATTAACCATGGAGAAAGCAGAAATGGTACTTTAACACGCTGGTAGAGGAAGCAGTAAGGGAGGAGGTCAGGTCCTTCAAACTGTGAAAGGCAGGTGTCAGGCAAACTGCATACAACTGGTAAGAGTTCATCCAGTAGAATAGAATGGGGGGGGAGGACTTTATATCCTTAGTCAGAAAATGTATTTTGTTTTACCAAGTTAATATGTTGTGGTAGTCAGGATATCTTGGTAGATAAACCTGTCAGGAATAATGAAGACCAACTGTTGCTACACCAGAAAGCAGAAAAAGAGCATTATGAAAATCTCCTGTTGAATTTCCTTGGAATCTGGAGGACCAGTCTGAGAAAACCCATGTCGAAAACCGAAATGAACTGAACACAAAGGCCATCTGCAATATAGCATCTGGCAAAACAGCCGGGCCTTCAGGTACCATCACAAAAATTCTGAAGTCACTCGGGAAAACTGGAACACCCAAAGTGCCTAATCTTGTTGACATCACCACAGACAGTTGCATTCCAAGTGACTGGCACTAGAGCTTCATTGTCCACCAGTTTAAGGGAAAAGGGCACATTCTGAACAGAGGCAACAAGGGCTTGATGCTGATTGAACAAGTGGTGAAGGTGTTGGAGCATAAAGGGAAAAGATCTGAGCTTGATGAGATGCATTGTGATTTGATGTCAGGTTGAGGCTCTACAGATGCAGTTTTTATTTTTTAGAGAATCACTCGGCTGATAATAAGCTTCTCTACATGGCCTCATTTGGCCTGCAGAAAACATTTAATTGCGTCAAATTGGATTTCATCTGGTAGACACTGTGAAAACTAGGAAATGATGAGAGGCTAGTGCCTCTTGTCCAACCCATGTACATGTATTGGGATGTGAGAAGCAAGGTTAGAATTGGTATTGGGTACACTGAGGACTTTGGTGTCTTAGTGGATGTTCACAAGGGCTCTGCCAATAGCACGCTGCATCATTTTGCTAGAGGTTATATCTAGGGGCCTGATGTCTAGGAAAGAAACGCCCTATTGATGGACGAATGGTGAAGAAGCTTGAAGTTGATAATGAAATTATTGAAGTAGTTCCAAAAGTCTGTAATCTAGTAGACATCTTTTCTGCTTGTTGTGAATATGACCCATTTGTCATCACTGGCTGTTACAATAAGCTTTTGGCAAATTTCGCCAATTTTACCAACATTTTCTGCTGCTTCTGACAAACGGTAAAATGATTTTGATTCCCCGTATAATGTTAAATGCAGCATGAAGAGCACAACAATGGCCAGATTGCTAAACAAGCTAAACGTAGTTGCACAAAAGAGACTGGTAACGAAACCATGGGATAAAATGTTGTTTGATATGAGAATGGAGCTTGGAAAGGGCCATTACGAAAACTTGTCCATACAATATACAGAGAATTTTGTCAGCATTAAATATTAAAAAAAATCATTGGAAGAGTTCTGATAATTTTGAAATGTTTGCTCAAAACATTTATTGTGGGTACAGATTAAAACCGCCTCGCCGAGGTGGTTCTAATGAGTACCCACAATCTTTGTTTTGGAACAAAAAAAAAAAAGAAAAGAAATATAGGTATACCCCTGTAAACCCCAGTTTTGCTTTATAAAAGTGGGGTATGAGGGTGTATACTTTTCATGGCCATGTTTTCTTCATGCAATGCTGATCCTCAGAATCATTCATAGTGTAGAAGTCGTCTAGGAAGATAACTTGTCAGACAAGTACAATTCTCGGTAGAGGACAAAAGACGACCAAAATGGACATGATGATGATGATGATGATGATGATGATGATGATGATGATGATGATGATTGACTAAAACTTAGATACACTTAACAAATACATGTTAAATAATTTAAATAATAAGAACTTTGAAAAACAACATGTAAAAATGAAAGAAAAAAAAGAATATATTAATATTTTCCTACTTTGGTAGCCATTTTGGATGCCATCATTAATCAGTAAAAAGATAATTTACCTAATACAAACTAAAATGTAACTTGCATTTGTGGTGTTATGTGCTTGAGAACATTTCATCAATGCAAATCCTTCATTCTGATCAAAACAGAATGTTTTATCACACATTCAGTACTGTGTGTACTAAATTTCCGGTAATTTAATGGCGGCCATTTTGAAAATCGCCGCCATCTTTGAAAATTACGAGTTTATTTTCATAATTTGATATTTTGAAATTTTCATTTATTGAATTTGGGGGTTTTAAAACTTTTAAAGAAAGCAACACTGTAAACTGATAACTAACTGTAAAGGCTGTATATGGGAAAAAGCCGCCATTTTGAAATTCAAGATGGCGGCCGTCACAGGGCGAATTTCACGTGGCACTGACCCTCAAAAATTCTTATAATTATAGATATAGTCATGTACCAAGTTTCATGCTTTTATCAAAAAGTGCACAATCATTTCACATATCCGCCCTGCTAAAAAGAAAAGACGGAGCTTTGTGTGAAACGCCTATTCTGTCAACAAACGTGTTTTGATGGTTCGTGCTATCATTAAATTCGTTCTAAATACCTGCAAAACCTTCATGTTACAAGAAAACCTGTCAATTTGCAACAGCCTCGCAGTAGATCGCAGTAGACGGGCGCATATCATAACAAAGACATTGCATTAAAGTCCCTCTATTTCTAAATAGCCAATGTGGTTCTGTTGCGACTTTAATTTTTTATATATGACGTCGCGCACGCTACTGAAACCTCTCGTGTTTAAAGCGCCATCGCTCATAGTTTCTAATCATTAATTAGCATAATATTAATAAAACCCTTGCATTATCATATATCATTGAAAAGGTTATGAAAATTACTTTCCGCTGGTGTACAATTTTACTAGAAGAAAACGTTCTTTTTCTCAATTTTGAACATCAAAAATTGCAAATGACGCAATTTTTGCTTGTCCCCGCGTAACAAATGCTCCGGGGGTGCATTGCATATTTTTGGATGCTATTGAAAGCGCGCTAACAGGGATGTTATTTTTTCCTTTATATGAAATGTTTTTTCGTATCGGAAAAACATTCAGTTCCGGTAAAATTGACGTTTAAGCAGTTTAAGAAGTTTTGTCCCCAGAAGAAGAAATGGTGGGGGTGCCTTTGTGAGGTAGCCAATGAAAGTTTTTCATCGTCAGATATGGGTAAGTTGTTGTGTTATTATATTCCAAATTATAAATTCAAATCAGAATATTGTTTTTATTTGCGAAAAAAATAAAATGCTTATGAAATCGATCGACTTTTTTTTAAATCTTGCATACTGTCCGCAGATGTTATTTTGGATACGTTATACCGACCCCTGTGTTGCAAATATATAGATTTTATTTTGTTCGGATTGTTAAAAGCATCTGAAATCAACACATTAGCTGGTGCATAGTATTATCGTTAAATAATGGGTAAAATGATTGCTATCCAATGCGATAAATGTGACGAATCGGCCGTTCAAGGTGTGAATTTCGTTTTGTCCGCATAGTATAAAAATATATGTTTATAACCCAAAATTTTGCCGGCTAACGCAAAAATACGGTTTAATCAACAATCGCATCTTTAAAAAAATGTGTATAAGCCGAGTGTAATTTCTTTTCGTATTATTTTGGTAAGAAAAAATAGGATTTTTGAGACACATTGTTTCAGTTATACCGGTTGTTTTATGTCTAATGAGTTAAGATTCAATTTTGCTAAAATTCAATATTATTTGACAAATAAATGACTCTGCATCACGTTTTTGACAACGGATACTTATGGAACGCCAAAGCTGTCTGATGGTAAGGAATAAAAACATTTGATGCATCATCGTCATTATATCCTGCTCACATTTGATTATATGTTGTATAGTGTGCATTATATGATGAGAAAAGTCCATTATATGTTGACGTCAATAAAAAACGCCTCATCGAAAATGTTGCATAACTTGGTCAATAGATATACAGTATAAAGGAAATTTTTATTTTCCTTATTTTTACGTTCCCTCTCATGGTATAGCATAAACCGAATTTGGTTAAGATGCGCAGTTTTCTCAAAATTTGCGTGGGTGCACCGTTTTTAAAAATGCATCCTGACGTCATTATACAGACGTGTTTGACTTGAAAATTCTTGAAAGCCGTGCAAAGTCGATTTACAGACTTACGAACATCAAAATTTTGAAACGTAACATTACTGAACTACGTGAAGTTGAAATACTGAAAAAAAAACGTAGGGACTTTTCACAAGAAAAGAAACAGACGGAACGAAAAAATGATCTTGTTCGGTTTCTGGCGTTCGAAGTGACTCCAAAGTCTGGGACCATCGTTCGCAATGATATAAAATTCCCTCTATCGATTTTTGTGACCGTAGCTCTTTCGCCGACTCTTCTGTAGCAAAAACTTTTTGACGTCGACGCCCGGGGGGGGCACTCCCTGATAAGCAGTGTACCGATGCGTGATCAAAGGATTGTTGAACATACCCTAAACAGTGTGATCGACATTTAAAATTTGACCCCCCTTTTCACTGTGTTTGCTTTAAAATGTGACCCTTTCCACTGTGTCCCGTCAAAAAGTAACCCTTTCCACTGTAGTCAACTAAAACACTGGAATGCAATAATTCTTTTATAACCACGTGAAGATGCTATATGTGTAATATGCAAACAATCTGCCTGATGGCTTCAGAGATGTAATTTTAAAATATAGACAGACTACAGTAACGGAAGATGGATGCAAGGTACCTGCCTATCCTATAAGATCACCTTTGAGACTTTGGCTCTGTTGGGTTAAAATGTTTAAAAATGTGGAACTGATATGATCATAAACAAACATTTGGTCATGCAATCAACACATGAAATAGCTAAAGTTACAAATAGGCAACATACAGGTACAATAAGAAAAGATGGTAAACCTTAAAATGCACATACAAAAGAAATTGTCATCACTGAAACAAGAAACAGACTAACCACAGAGGAAGTATCGCCTTGGAACTGTCAGTAATAAAGTATTGGGGGTTTAAATTGTTTCAGGGCTTTCAAGCTTTGCCCTCAGCATCTGAATTTGTTCAAATGTACACAGAAAATTGACACAAATATATATGAAATAATGGTTGGTTGGTTAATTTTGTGTTTTGTCCCACTAAACAGCTAAGGTAATATGGCGATAGGAAATTAGTTTAAGTCTTGTACGAAAAACTGGAGAAGCCTGGAATTGACCCCTGGTTTACAAGGCAAGCAGCTTTCCCACTACACCACTAGGCTTCTATACATACTTGAAATAAATCTTGATATAGTAGATAAATACCAAGCACTTACATATAGCAAGCATTATGGAGAGCAGGGTACAAAAGACAAGATTTAATACTAACCATTTTTATTTGTATGAACTACTCAATTAGCAGAAACAATAATTTCTATTGAAGCAACACACATTGTTGAACAGAAAGGGAAAATCATATATTGGCCAAGGACGCCTCGGTCCACCCCTTTTCACAGCGTTTTAGCAGAATTGTAAAAAACATACCCTTTTTCCACAAAAACGACATTTTGCCTACCCTAAATGATGTCAGCGCTGCGCACTGCCCTTCTTGAAAAAAAGTACCCTTTCTCATCGTTTTTTTGATCACGCATCGGTACACTGCTGACCAGGGAGTGCCCTCCCCGGGCGTCGACGTCTCTTATGCTTACGAGTTCTAATGATGAAACATTTCAAAAACGATGTCGTTATACTCGGATGCACACCTTGAGTTAATTTTCATAACGTAATCGCATTATTTCAAATGAATAGCCAAGAATGGAGCTATGATATTCTGACGCTTATTTCACTAGACGCCAAATACACGTTATTCGTTAGGACGTTCGTTTCAAGCTGAAAGGCAGGAGAAACTAGAAATGCGTGTTTGTAAAACACTATGCCCCCAACTGTATGCTTGCCCCTAAACTGGCAGCTTGTATGATTCATTTCATTCGAATGAAGTGAAATTTATTTTCCTGATGAAGCTGTTCGGTTGCCTCTGTTTTGACCTTGATCCAGAAACAGAATGTAAGCTTTTAACATACAAGTTAGAAATGGAGTGAAAATTTCAAAATCGAGTAATTTTGTCAAAGTTTGACGGAAAGTCCTCAAAAATTAATCAGGTGATCATCTTCTCAGCCCCAACCAGTATACCAAATATGAAGGCTCTAGCTTTAATACTTTTTGAGATATCTTGCACACAAGATTTTCAAATTTTGTTTTGAAAGGGGCATAACTCCAAACAGGGGGCATAACTCGGACATGAAAAAAAATATGGGTCAACTATTTTTTCATGAGAAATCTGTATATGAAATTTCAAAACCCTAACATTCACCTTTCAAATGTTTCGAATTTCGCCGAAAAGTGGAAAAATCAATCAAAATTTCAAAATTCCGTATTTTTGTCAAAATTTGACGGAAAGTTCTCAAAACTTAATCAGGTCATCTACTCCTCAGCCCCAATCAGTATACCAAATATGAAGGCTCTAGCTCAAATACTTTTTGAGATATCTTGCACACAAGATTTTCAAATTTTGTTTTCAAAGGGACATAACTCAGAAAAGGGGCATAACTCGGACATGAAAAAAAATACGGGTCAACTATTTTTTCATGAGGAATTCACACATGAAATTTCAAAACCCTACCATTCACCGTTCAAAAGTTAACGGACGCACACACAGACAGACAGACAAGCCAAAAGCAATATGCCCTTCCAACTTTTTCAAAGTTGGGGGCATAATTACAATAGAAACTATTCTTTGTCCGACAGCTATGCCAGGATAGCCTTTGGAAACTTTTTGACAATATATTCATTAGCTACAGTGACGTCAATAACGCTAGAAAACGAAATTCGGTTTTCAAAAAATGTGTTACAACAACATATGGTCACGTGTTGATATCCCACTCTATGGTGTATGTGTTGGTATTGCAACGTAGACTTTCAGTAATCGAAAGAAGCGATGCCTGATAGACCTGTTCATGAACAGAATAGGGATTTTGCGAGGGGTGTGCGTTTTCAACAGCATGTCATTTTTCAAGCAATTGTCTGAATAATTCCATTTCAGCATTTCCGAATGCGTAAAAGGTTCATAAAAGATATGATCAATATCTAAAATAATTTAAGTTTTTAATTTTGGCAGTATGACGTGTCAGAGTTGACTGAGGCGTTTTTTGTTGACGTCAGTATATGTTGGACCAGGTTCTTTATATTATGAAAATTTTCATTATATGATGAGTAAACATCTTTATATTATGGTAGACTTACATTTATGATGGGTAAACATTTTTATATTATGGTAGACTTACATTATATGCTGATACAACCTCATTATATGATGTGACAACTACATTATATTATGGGCGCAAACTTCAATATATGCGCAAACTTCATTATATGATGTGACAACTACATTATATGATGTGGACGATTTTGCGAGAAGAAGAATTACATTGACACCGTTTAGAGAGTTATTGTATACATGCCGGGACTACCGGACATACTGCTGATTCTATCTATCTATCTATCTATCTATCTATCTATCTATCTATCTATCTATCTATCTATCTATAATCATCATGATCATGATCGATCATCACCAATCATCATCATCATCGTTATTATGATATATCATCATCAATATCGATCATCATCATCATCATCATGATCGAAAGTAGTATAGAGGGTGGATTTTTAATCTACTTTCCCGGTCGCCTGGTGTTGTTCTGTTGTTCAATATGGCGGCCTCCATGGGACCGATATTGCGCAATATTTCGTAAGATCCACGAATCATTATATTTCCGTTTCCGTGCCACTTTCGATATCTGATCCGTTTCTTACTGGCATTTTAAGAACGGCTAGCGTCATCCTGGCCACCACTAGCAGACTTCCAGGATACCGATGCCAATTAGATTAAGCTTAGATTTCGACTCCCAATACCCTTACGAGTCGAAAGCGTAGGTCTGCGACACTACCAGACCACTCGCAGACTTCCAGGATACCGGTGCCAATTAGCTTAAGCTTAGATTTCGACCCCCAATACCCTCCCGAGTCGAAAGCGTCGGTCTGCGACACTATCAGACCACTCGCAGACTTCCAGGATACCGATGCCAATAAGTTTAAGCATATATTACGACTCCCCAGACCCTCAAGAGTCGAAAGCGTCGGTCTGCGACACTACCAGACCACTCGCAGACTTCCAGGATACCGGTGCCAATTAGGTTAAGCTTAGATTTAGACCCCCAAGACCCTCCCGAGTCGAAAGCGTCGTTCTGCGACACTATCAGACCACTCGCAGACTTCCAGGATACCGGTGCCAATTAGTTTAAGCATATATTTCGACTCCCAAGTCCCTCCCGAGTCGAAAGCGTCGGTCTGCGACACTACCAGACCACTCACAGACTTCCAGGATACCGGTGCCAATTAGCTTACGCTTAGATTTAGACCCCCAATACCCTCCCGAGTCGAAAGCGTCGGTCTGCGACACTATCAGACCACTCGCAGACTTCCAGGATACCGGTGCCAATTAGTTTAAGCATATATTACGACTCCCCAGACCCTCCCGAGTCGAAAGCGTCGGTCTGCGACACTATCAGACCACTCGCAGACTTCCAGGATACCGGTGCCAATTAGTTTAAGCTTAGATGTCGACCACAAAGACCCTCTCGAGTCGCAAGCGTCGGTCTGCGACACTATCAGACCACTCGCAGACTTCCAGGATACCGCTGTCAATTAGTTTAAGCATATATTTCGACTCCCAAGACCCTCCCGAGTCGATATACTCGGTCTGCGACAATATCAGACCACTCGCAGACTTCCAGGATTTAGCTCGGATTGGAGTTTATGTAGCTATTTTATCTTCATGCCTCCCCAGTTCCTCATTCTGACTCCTCGCACCCTACAAAATGGCTATTTGACACTTTCCGGTGACTGTCATACTCAGCGAAAACCCCACCCCCACCCCCGTATATTATATGGTTTATGCGCAGTTGTGTGCTACATACATTGGATATAGGTGTATTTGGACGAACGATAGTCAAGGTTTGGTAGCAACAATTGTGTCACCGGATTCCTGGAAGTCTGCGAGTGGTCAAAACGTGTCGCAGACAATTCAAATGGTCTTATAGGGTCTAACAAGGTCAAATCAGATTTTATCTCTATTGACATCGGAATCCTAGAAGTCTGCGAGTAGTCAAAACGTCTCGCAGACCGTTTCAAATGGTCTTATAGGATCTCAGAATGTCAAATCATGCTTTTACCCTATTGGCACCGGAATCCTGGAAAGTTGCGAGAAGTCAGAACGTCTCGCAGACCGTTTCAAACCGTGTTATATGGTTTGAGAAGGTCAAATCAGGCTTTTACTCTATTGGCACCGGACTCCTCCTGGAAGTCTGCAAGTGGTCTGATATTGTCGCAGACCGACGCTTTCGATTCGGGATGGTCTTGAGAGTCGAAATCTAAGCTTTAACTTATTGGCACCGGAATCCTGGAAGTCTGCGAGTGGTCTGGTAGTGTCGAAGACCGACGCTTTCGACTCGGGAGGGTCTTGTGAGTCAAAATATATGCTTAAACTAATTGGCACCGGTATCCTGGAAGTCTGCGAGTGTCGCAGACCGACGCTTTCGACTCGGGAGGGTCTTGGGAGTCGAATTATATGCTTAAACTAATTGACACCGGTATCCTGGAAGTCTGCGAGTGGTCTGATAGTGTCGCAGACCGACGCTTGCGACTCGGGAGGGTATTGGGGGTCGAAATCTAAGCTTAAGCTAATTGGCACCGGTATCCTGGAAGTATGCGTGTGGTCTGATAGTGTCGCAGACCGACGCTTTCGACTCGGGAGGGTCTTGAGGGTCGAAATCTAAGCTAAAACTAATTGGCACCGGTATCCTGGAAGTCTGCGAGTGGTCTGGTAGTGTCGAAGACCGACGCTTTCGACTCGGGAGGGTCTTGGGAGTCGAAATATACGCTTAAACTAATTGGCACCGGTATCCTGGAAGTCTGCGAGTGGTCTGATAGTGTCGCAGACCGACGCTTTTGACTCGGGAGGGTCTTGGGGGGTCGAAATCTAAGCTTAAACTAATTGGCACCGGTATCCTGGAAGTCTGCGAGTGATCTGGTAGTGTCGCAGACAATCGCTTTCGACTCGGGAGGATATTGGAAGTCGAAATCTAAGCTTAATCTAATTGGCACCGGTATCCTGGAAGTCTGCTAGTGGTGGCCAGGATGACGCTAGTCGTTCTTAAAATGCCAAAAAGAAACCGGATCGAAAGTGGCATGGAAACGGAAATAGAATGATTCGTGGATCTTACGAAATATTGCGCAATATCGGTCCCATGGAGGCCGCCATCTTGAACAACCGAACAACACCAGGCGACCATGAAAGTAGATTAAAAATCCACCCTCTATACTAATTTCGATCATGATGATGATCGATATTGATGATGATATATCATAATGACGATGATGATGATGGTGATGATCGATCGATCGATCGATCGATCGATCGATCGATCGATCGATAGATAGATAGAAAGATAGATAGATAGATAGATAGATAGATAGATAGATAGATAGATAGATAGATAGATAGATAGATAGATAGAATCAGCAGTATGTCCGGTAGTCCCGGCATGTATACAATAACTCTCTAAACGGTGTCAATGTAAATCTTCTTCTCGCAAAATCGTCCACATCATATAATGTAGTTGTCACATCATATAATGAAGTTTGCGCATATAATGAAGTTTGCGCATATAATGAAGTTATCGAACCATATAATGAACCTGATACATATAAAGACAATAGCCCATAATATAATGCAGTTGTCACATCATATAATGAGGTTGTATCAGCATATAATGTAAGTCTACCATAATATAAAGATGTTTACCCATCATATAATGTAAGTCTACCATAATATAAAGATGTTTACTCATCATATAATGAAAATTTTCATAATATAAAGAACCTGGTCCAACATATAATGGACTTTTCTCATCATATAATGCACACTATACAACATATAATCAAATGTGAGCAGGATATATAATGACGATGATGCATCAAATGTTTTTATTCCGTACCATCAGACAGCTTTGGCGTTCCATAGATACTCCTACGATTTATATACTTTAACCTTGTAATTTTAATTGACAGCACGCTTACTGGCTATTTGATATCAAAATGGTTATTAAGATAAAACGAATAAGCAATATGTGTGTCTAAAGCGATTTTGTTTTCGCGTCTAGCCAAAAATCTGCTTTTCACATGATGCGGTTCATATCATCACCATCGGTAATTTGATTGATTTGAATTTCGATTGATATTTTCTACCAGGAGAAACATTTGAGAGTTCATTTAATCACTCATATAGATTAATTTGTGAACAGAATGGCTTGTTGCGGTGACAATTGTCTTATGAGCGCCCTTATATTCAACGTTCTTTGCCATTGTTTTGAGGATAACGTCAGTGACGTCGTGTTACGCTTTGAGGTATCAGTAGCGTGCGCGACGTATTATTAGAAAGAACAAATTCTAGTTTTTGAATCACAGTAATCTGTAATTGTTTAATGGTGAGGAATGTGGTCCACAATCTAAGTCCTCCATTAATTTCTTAACCGACCAACCGAATTATTATTATATGAGCTATATAATAAGATATATTGGATATCTACATTGTACTATATTGTAGTAGATACGATTGCTAATATTTTGTATAAAATATCTAATACAGCATTATGAGATATCTTATATATAAATAATCGAAAAATCACCCTTAACTTTGCAGATATTCTGACCAATCAAACAATGTTTTGAAAACATGGTAGCTAAGATGTGGGTCTTGGTTATCTATTTTGATTGGGAGAAATTGCACATATATTAGATATCCCATGTGTTGATATGTATGATATCTTATATGTTACATAAGATATCTCAGTTTCATATTAGATATGTTAATGAAAATATATGACACACTCATTTGATATATTATTTACTAGAATAAATAAGATAGTTTAATAATGAAATAAATCTATACGCCGAGGTGCTACCTTTTTTATGTGTGCGCTTAAAAATTCGTAGCACGCACGTGGCAGGTCCGATACGCCGTACATACGTCACACATACGTGGTACATACGAAAGCAACGTGGCAGGTACGCCGTAGATACGTGGCTCATACTCCTCATACGCCACACGTACGTCGCGGTTAACATGCCACGTATCCGTGACGTATGTACAGCGTACCTTTCGTATCTGCTACGTATGTGTGACGTATGTTTGGCGTATCCTCGATTCTCTTTTCGTATCTACGGCGTATCAGCGATGTACGTGTGGCGTATCTCGCGTATCAATGGCGTATGTTTAGATGCTGTGGAGTATTAGGAGTATTGCGAATATTTTATGGCGTTCTAAGAAAATCTTAATGCTTCTATATACATGTTTTCGTTTTTCCCAAGTCATGGATCAGATGTTTCTCATGGTTCGGGTTACCGTTCAGGGTTCTTTCAGGGCTACGCTTGGTGTAGCCTCTGTTTTTGTTCATTTCGTCTTACGACCAGGATGGGGAGCTTGGAGATGTTTCCACACACACCACCACCACCACCATCACCTCGGGTTTTGTCTTCGGTGTTAATATAGATTATCTAGATTTTCTGCGGTGGCATCTTCGACCTCTGATAATTGATAACTGTAATGTGTGAATTGCATGAACAAAGTGATCACAGCCGTTTGTTCTCATAGGTATTAAAAACCAATTGGTACAGAACAGATACGCCGCAGATAAGAATAGAACGTAGTACATACGCCGTAGATACGTCACGCGTACACTTCATACGCCATATATACGTCACACGTACGTAGCACATACGCCTTGATACGTCGTACATACGAAAGTAAAATTCCATACGAATACAGATACGTCACGGATACACCACGGGAACGTAGCAGGAACGTCACACTTACGTGGTACATATGTCGCTCGAGCAAAATACGACTCAGACCTCGGCGTATCGAAATTTTCATAGATACGCGAGCGATACGCCGCTGATACGTGAATGTGTGACAGTGATATTAAAGATAGCTTATATATTTTAAAAATCTAATATGATTTTGTTATTCGGAGATCTTCTATAGGACTGTATAGTATAAGATATTTAATTCAATATATCAGATACAAGTATCTTCGAATCCATTCCATAATCATTAGTTAAACGGAAAGGGGAAAAGGCTATTGGAAGTTTAACAACTCGCTTCTTAAAGATAAAAAATATGTAGAGATTGTCCATAAAACTAGTACAGACGTATTAAATCTGCATTTAGTAGATAAAGGAAACCAAATTGACAACACATCTTTCATATCTTGTGTTTTTGATAATAACACATGTAATAATAATAATAATAATAATAATAATAATAATAATAATAATAATAATAATAATAATAAAGAAATTTATGACCAGCTACTTTTAGAAACCATTCTTATGATGATAAGAAGCGAGTCAATAAAATAAAGCTCATATAAAAAGAAAAATAACGAAAAACATGAAATTCAGTTAGAAAAAGATATTCAAACGTTAGAACAACATATAACAAAACACCTTCAGGAAGTCGCAGAAGAAGACATCAAAATGTTAGATGAAAAAAAGAATTTACTTATGGAATTAAGGAAAAATAAAATAGATGGAACAATTTTAAGATCACGGTGTAGGTATGAAGAGCTAGGTGAAAAACCATCCAGTTACTTTTCTTAAATTAGAAAACAGAATTTCACTGATAAAGTAATGGCCAAGTTAATTGATGAAAATAACGAAGAAATAACAGATACCAAAGATATTTTAGAATTTCAAAAGCGATACTACGAAAATTTGTATAAAGATCAAATCAAGGTTACTGGTGGTACTATACAAGACATGATTGGTGAAAATGAAAGTAAACTTACGGATCATGATTCAAAGCAATTGGAAGGAGAAATAACGTTAACAAAATTATCTTTAGCTCTCAAAAATATTAAAAATTCTAAAAGTCCAGGTAGTGATGGATTTACTGCGGAGTTTTATTAAATATTTTTGGAAGCCTTGAGTATTTCATTCTAAATTCTATAAATTATGCCTATAAAAATGATTGTCTATCCGTTACTCAGAAACAAGGAGTTATAACTTGCCTCCCAAAACCAAACAAGAATAAACATTTTTTTTTTTTTTTTTAAAAATGGAGACCAATTTCACTACTGAATGTGGTTTATAAAATGATGTCATCTGTAATAGCAAATCGAATAAAAATGGTTTTAGACAAAGTTATAAGCAATTACCAAAAAGGTTTTATTTCCGGTAGGTTTATAGGAGAAAATATAAGACTAATATATGACATTCTGTTTGAATCAAAACAACAAAATATTCCGGGTTTGATCCTGTCAGTAAACTTTCAACAGGCTTTCGACTCCATATCATGGAACTTCATAGACAAAAACTTTAGATTATTTTAATTTTGGCCCGTCTTTTAAAAGATGGATTAAATCATTTCAAATAGGTTCGGAATCGTGTATATTGCAAAATGGTCATATGTCAGATTATTTCCCTTTACAAAGGTACAAGTAGGCAAAGGTCAGGAAAAGGCGCACTCAGAAAAAGATTCCCACTCCAAAAACCGAGGTGGGAAAAAACCAAACTAACAATCAGGTACTTATACCATGAAACATATCGTAAGCCGAACGAGCAGCTATTTTCCCAATAGGTGGCCACTCAGTTACCTTAACTTAACTAAAAATATGAAAACATACATAAGGCGCCAACAGCACAAAAAATTTTTTTAAACACCAAGACATAAAACAAAAAGAACAACCACAGAAGTATCGACTTGGAACGATCAGTAACACAAAGTTACTGGCGGGCTTAAACCGGTTTTACATGGCCATAACCTCACCCTCAGCTTCTGCAGTGGTTCATAACATTTAGTTAGTTTTTCGGTCCTCGTGGTGAATCTCTAACTAGTCAATGAATCATCAAGAACAAACAAATAAATCATGATAAACATCCTGATGAATCAAAAACCAGGACTCACAGACTGAGTAAGCTGCCCGACGATGGAGATCCCTGGGCGCCGAATAACCTACTAACTCCGGAGCAAAAGAAAAACACCAGTTGGACCCCGGTGGGCCAAGCAACAGACAAGAAGCTCCGGCCCCAACCAACTAAAATGAATAGCTTTATGTCGGGGCCATCATAGAGTCTGACGCCCGACCCACCGGCGTGCAATTAAAGAAGGCAGCATAGTTATCAACCATGATTGGGTTAAAATCTAAGCATGCAGACTGTCGCATAACATTCAAGTTGTAACCTATACGTCTGTAACGTGTTATGATTTTTCTGAACTGAAAAGAAAAATCATTAATTCCTTTAAGTTTCTTAAATTTGTAAACCAAGTCACCATAAAATTCAGGTTCCGAAAGGCCCTCACTTAAAAGCGGCTGCAGACAAGGAGATCCGATATCACCATACATTTTTATTTTATGCGTTGACGTTTTAGGATAAATGATAAGAAACGATAAGGTAGTAAATGGTATAAGAATAAATGGGAAAGAAATTAAATTAAGTCAATATGCAGACGATACTCAAGTATTTTTAGATGGTTCAGAAGAATCAATGAAACAATTAATGTATATTTTGCAAACGTTTTATAAAATGTCTGGTCTTAAAGTTAATGAAGAAAAAACAAGAGCTCTCTGGTTTGGTTCCATGTCACTGTCAAAGAAAAAAATCTGCCTTGAGCATGATTTAGATTGGGAACAGAAACCTCTTAAGATATTGGGGGTTACCTTCACTGCTGATGTAAGCAATGTCTGGGAGTATAATGCAGAAGATATTATTAACAAAATAAATATACTGATACGCAATTGGTCTAAAAGAAAACTAACATTACCAGGAAAAATCACCTGAATTAAATCTTTGATGTTAGCAAAATTTACACATTTATTTTAGCACTCCCAAATCCGCCAGGAGAATTGATAAAAATGTTAGAAAGAGCGTTTAACAAGTTTTTATGGAATAACGGTCCAGACAGAATCAGTAGAAAAAATATAGTTAAAAACATAAAAGCAGGCGGTTTAATGATGATCAATGTTAGTTCATTTATTACAGCTTTAAAAGTATCTTGGTTGCGGAGACTTATTATATATTCAAACAATGATAGTTTTAGCCATTTGAGCAAACTGAATTTTAGTAAATTGTATAGTTTAGGTGACGTATATAGTGCGGAAATGTTGAAACATATATATAATCCTTTCTGGAAAAATATGCTTGAAAGTTGGAAAACTTTTTTGAAATCTCTTGAAATTGGAGAATTAGAAGAAATTATTTCCAGTCCGCTTTGGGAAAACTCACAAATAAGTGGTAACGAACATTTTATCTTTAAAGAATGGTACGACAAAGGTATTAGGAACATAATAGATCTCGTTGATGAAAATGGAAGGATAAGTGATTTTGGAGTTGTAAAGGAAACATATAATATAAAAGGAACATATTTAGATTACAACCGACTTTTAAGTAAAATACCAAAACTGTGGAAAGATATCATAAATGTAGAATCTGATAAATGTGCAAAGATGAAGAATGATGTTCAATTAAACTGCTATATTAAATTTTAAAAAACAAAAAAGGGTGCAGAGACATATACGATACTCTTTTACCAGTAAATGAAATAAATATTCCAACCAAATGGCAGCAAGAACGAAATGATATAACAATTGAGGAATGGAAAACATAATATAATAAAAAATTATCCCATATAAAAGAGGTTAAACTAAAAGATTTTCAATTTAAGATTTTAAATGGAATTTTGGTGACAAATAGGTTTCTCTGCAAGATTAAACGAATTGAAACAGATAAATGTTCATACTGTAATAAAGAGAGTGAAAGTATCGCACATCTTCTATTTGATTGTGAAAAAGTAAAAGAGTTTTGGAATATGTTAAAAATATGGTTATATAATAATGCCAATATTAACCTCCAGTTAGATTATAAGTCTATTATATTCTCTGCCTGCTCCCAGGCACTGGAATATTTTATATCAGTTACAGCAAAATATTATATATACAAAAGTAAATTCAACCTAAAAAAAACTCAGTATTGAAGGTTTTCAAAGATATTTGAAAATAAAATTTTCAAACGAAGAATATATTGCAAAAATAAATGATAAAACTGAGGCATTTGTAAAAGCATGGGGTAACCTATATACTTTTATGTCAAAGTTTGCTTTGTAGTGAACACCGCAGGTTTTTTGGCTATAATGTGGAATCTTAGCTTAAACAGGTCCCTAGTTGCTACCGGGGCCTGATACAAATGTTGAGGTTACAAATGTGGATAAAGCATTTTACTAATCCGCCTAGTTTCCCTAATCATGTACAACTTTATAGTACATTTTGTTACCTATGTAGTTTTTTTAAATTTTAAAATCAAACGTTTAATAGTATCTGTGTATATTGTATACTGGAAGTTCACTAGTTACTAACAGTTTGGAAATGATATTATATTTCTTTAAACCAACACATTAACCAGATTTAATTCTAAGGGTTAATTGAATAAAGTTTTTATTTATTTGCCGATGTGGAATCCTATCTAAGCTTAACTGATTACTATCAGTATACAAAGACACAGGTACAAAGTAGAATGGAAGATTAGAAGTGATATCATGTCATCAAAGTCAACAATTAACACTTGAAGTAAAATGTTTGTATGAAAATGTATACATGTATGTACTATATGTGCTGTGCTATTTGAAAGGAGGAAAATAAAATGATACAGTTAAAAAATCATTAGTTAAACGGCTTGCCTTATTGGTATACAAAACTGATTCAACTACTGTAAAATACTTTCACAATTTCTAACAAAGTAATAAAGACACATATGCATACATGGTACATGTGTTGAGTATGCGTTGAGTCTGTTTATACAAAATGTAATGTTCGACCTTGTGATAATAAAATTGTATTACCTTTATAGACCAATTTCACACAGTCATTGAGTGTGTATTGTACAAATATCATAATAAAAACGTTTTGTGGTTAAAAAATGCATATTATATAGGGCATGGGTAAGTATATAATGTTTTATTTATCAATTTATTGTTCATTTTAACCGTGATGTATGCAGAGATTTTGAATAATTCAATAGCATATGGCCATTTGTGTAAGCCATATGTAAATCGATAACATACGAACTTACAATGATGTATTTAATTAAAAACACATCATTGAATGGCTTTCCAGTAAACTTTGGTGTTCTTGTCCATTCATTGTATTAAACTGCCATGTAGTCAGGACTTCGACACGTTCCATCCGAACACGCCAGTAGTGATTACCACTGTTGTCCAACATGGGTGGCTGAAAATTACCAGTTGGTTAGTTTTTATTAGAGCTACGCTGTAGATCAGCTAGCTATCCCCCACTACGTTTCATTTCGTGAGATGAATCACAGAACAACGACAGAAACATCCTGTCTACATGGGCAAGGACTTAAAGCAGTTGAAAAACAACCAGTAATTTTCAGCCGTCCGTGTTGGACATCAATGATAATTACTGGTCGTTTTCGTCTCCGACCGTCGCTAATGAGAATGACCGTCACTAATGCTTGAATAAGGTTCGTGTGTGCAGAAGAGTTCTTCGATGGCTGAATAGGCAAATTCTAGTTCTACACTGTCGGTTGCAAGTAGAGCAAGACATTTGTAGCGTTTCTTCTGGCCACCTTCGTTGAGACCGCTTTCCATCCTGTAGTTCGCCATAGAAAACTTTCTTTGGAAGTGGCTCATTATGCATTCTCATAGCATGACCAGTCCATCTTAGCTGTGCTAGCTTTAAGACGATATGCATGCTTGCATCCCTGCTTTCTTCTGTACCTCTGTGTCTGGAATATTGCGTTGCCACTTGATTTTAACAGCTTTCTCAAACCGCCTAAGTGGAAATGGTTAAGTCCCTTTGCATGACGTTGGTATACTGTCCAGGTCTCACATGCAGTACCACAGCCTTGTAGACTTTCAGCGTGGTGTCAAGATTGATTCCATTTCGCTCCCAGACATTTGCACGGAGTCTTCCGAATGCCACACTGACACCCATGTGCACTGCTCTGGAGAGAATGCTTCCCAGGTAGGTGAATTTATCAACAACTTTCAGTTTTTGTCCATTCACAGTGATTGTTGGTTCATTTTTCTGGTTGGCGCACGACTTCTGTCTTTTTGTGCTGATTGAGAGATCATAGTTATCACATGACTGTGAGACTTGATCCATGTTTGTGTGTGTGTGTGTGTGTTTTTGTTGTTTTTTACCTTAGAGCTGGCATTCTTATCCATATCGTCTGCATAGAGAAAAAAGTACAAGCAGGCAAAGATCAGGAAAAGGCGTAATCAGAAAAAGATTCCCATTCCAAAAACCGAGGTGGGAAAAAACTAAATTAACAATCAGGTACTTATACCATGAAAACATATCGTAAGCCGCATGAGCAGCTATTTTCCCGATAGGTGGCCACTCAGTTACCTAAACTTAACTAAAAATATGAAAACATACATAAGGAGCCAACAGCACAAAAAAATTTAAACACCAAGACATAAAACAAAAAGAACCACCACAAAAGTATCGCCTTGGAACGATCAGTAACACAAAGTTACTGGCGGGCTTAAACCGGTTTTACATGGCCATAACCCCACCCCCAGCTTCTGCAGTGGTTCATAACATTTTGTTAGTTCTTCGGTCCTCATGGTGAATCTCTAACTAGTCAATGAATCATCAAGAACAAACAAATAAATCACGATAAACATCCTGATGAATAAAAAACCAGGACTCACAGATTGAGTAAGCTGCCCGACGATGGAGATCCCTGGGCGCCGAATAACCTACTAACTCCGGAGCAAAAGAAAAACACCAGTTGGACCCCGGTGGGCCAAGCAACAGACAAGAAGCTCCGGTCCCAACCAACTAAATTAAAGAAAGCAGCGTAGTTATCAACCATGACTGGGTTAAAAACTAAGCATGCAGACTGTCGCATAACATTCAAGTTATAACCTATACGTCTGTAACGTGTTATGGTTTTTCTGAACTGAAAAGAAAAATCATTACTTCCTATCAGTTTCTTAAATTTGTAAACCAAGTCACCATAAAATTCAGGTTCCGAAAGGCCCTCGCTTATCTAGCACATCAGTCTGCTTGCAAGCTCCTAAGGTTGAATATATTGCTATCAAAATGGCACCTGATTGGAAAACCAGTGTCGCTGTCCTGAAAAGCATCCATGAGTATGAGAGAACACGTCATGCTGAACAGTGTTGGTGCCGCACCATTGCTATGAATCTGGGTGGACAGCCAAACTTTTTGGCCATGATTTTCCAGAGTTCATCACGACTGTGTCGAAAGCTTTGGTGAGGTCGACAAACAGCATGTATAGATCTACATCCTGTCCCTGGCATTTCTTCTGAAGCTGTCTTGTTGTGAAGACCATGTCTATTGTCCTGTCTTTTCTGAATCCAGATTGACTTTCTGGGATGCGTCTCGTCTGATCAAGATGAACATTCATGCGATTCAACAGAATTTTGCCAGTATCTTCCCAGCAATGGATAGGCGGGGGATACCTCTGTGGTTGTCACAGACTTAAGGATTTCCTCTCCGTTTGTATATGTGGATTATGGATGCATCTTTAAATTCTTGTGGGATAACCTTTTTCCTCCACATACAGTGAAACAACTCTGTCAGTTTCTCTGCCATGGGTAGTCTGTTGAGAAATAAGATGACGTGCGCTATGAAATTGGATTATAGTGAGGAGGAGGTGCGCAACGTCAAGCTCATTCGCTCGTCCTAACCCAACTGCGTCCAGAGGCGAGACACAGGTCAAGACGTCTGGAGTTGGGTTTGGATGCAGTGGATGACCGTAACGTCTTTAGTGCATTGTCAGGCAACATCTCTGAACCGTTCAATCAGATGATTTCTTCCGCTCTGTCTACCGAAACAGTCTTTGCATATCAATACATACAGGTTTTATTTTGGAGTAACCTTTTTTAACGAGCCCAATCTGTACCGCATGTCAACAGGTAGTACTGATTACATGTTACAGTAGCAGTTAATCCGACCTGACCAAATTATTATATACTAAGACGGCCTCGACCAATGTATTTATTCGCTCAAGGTTTACAAAACATACATTGAGGATGCAGTCAGCATGCAAAAATGAAGTCCGTACCTACTCCATCAACGTAGCGTTCAGCTGAATTATTTTCTTGATTTATTTGCAGATCCCAGACAAATATCATGACCGATTTCGTCAAGTTAATGGGCCCGACGGGAGCATATATCAAAGTAAAGAAATTAGATGATGATAGTTATGGTCTTGCTGATGCTGCCTTTCGTGAGGACATAGAGCACGTGCATTCTGAATTCGAGGCTCGAGATGATGACGTCATCATTTGTGCCTATCCTAAGTCAGGTTAGCAATATAGACATAATCTTGATCAATGTAGGTCTTAACATTATCAATGTTTTGCAACAAAATCAGTGCGCATTTAATTCAGTTCGTACACCACATTTTATATATAACATGAAAAGTACAATTAAAATATTAAAAATATGCTGGTTTCAGGAAGCAAAAATTTTAAAAAGGTAAAAGTCAACAATGACCAGGAAATGGCGCAATCAAAAAGATATACCACCCCAAAAGCTTAGGTGGGGAAACACTAAATTGATAATTAGGTACTCAGACAAAGAGAACATACCGTAAGCCGAGTGAGTTGCTATTTCCTAATAGGCGGTCACTCAGTTACCCGAACTTAACTATATGTATGAAAACGTACACCACCAAAATTTAACAAAAAGAACCACAACTGAAGTATCGCCTTGGAACGATCAATAATATAAAATTACTGTGTGGCTTAAACCCGTTTTACAGGCGCCTAACCTCACCCTCATCTTCTGCAGTGGTTCACAACATTTAATTATCGTTCCTCGTGGTGAATCTCTTACTTGTCAATGAATTATCAAGGACAAACAAATAAATTATTATTTGTCGAAGACATCTCAGATCATTTTTGACCTGCATCCGGGTTTTTTCCATATGGAAGATGAAAAAGGCAACAAACTGCATCTCTTTAAAAAGTACTTTAAGATGATGTTTTTTTTACTATACAAGTCATCATTGATCCTTATTGTTATTCATTTTAATCGCTTTTTATGTGATGAAAGCTTTTGCATAGAAAAAATAAAATAAAAGATCTGTGGATTTTGAAATTTCATGATCCATGCAGGCCATCGTAGATAAGATGCGTTCGGATTTTCTCCATTGAATATAGGCGTGTTCGGATCAAAGGCTCTGCTTCACAGAATGAGTTGTTTCCGCCAGTAAGGGCTCACCGCACAATAACGATATTTTTACACCATTTTTTTTTTTTTTGCATCAGATTGATATCCAGGAATTTTGGGGTAGGTATATATGCATTAAAACTGTCAACATTAATACGAATAGGTACAGTTTTTTCACTGAGCGTTGAGAAGTCAGGCTAAGGTAGTGATGTCATTTCAACAACAGAGCAAACTAGTCTTGTGTTCGTCAAAAATGGAATTCAGTCCCAAAACTATATATCTTGTGCTTAGGTATCACTACTACATCACTGAGCTTCTATGCACTGTCAACAATTTATATTTTAGAATAAAGCATAAATAAAATGTACATCATGCATCCTGTACCCTATTGCAGAACAGATATTAATCTTCGACAATTATCTTTTTTAAAGATGTTTCTTGTTAACACAACGATGCAATCACAGACCAATCAGCTGCCCGGCGACTGGAGAAAAAAAAAGGCCGAAATACCGGTCGCTTTCCTTGCGAGTCACAAGTAAGACCTAGATAATCGAGGCCTTGATGCAATTAAAGTCAATATCCTGGCCCTGACACCAGGTGGGGAAGAAGAGGACAATACAACACTGGGCGTCACATGAAATACGTATAAAACATGGAGAGCAAGATAGTAACACTAGCATTCAGAGTCAATCATTTAGTGGAATGAGAACAGGTTCAGATGTCTTCAGATTTTCATGCAAACCGGTAATTATTTGCTCGGAAGAACGAAGAACGATTTTTGTTTTATAGGGTTACACTGGGTATGGGAAATCGTTACCTTGCTGAAGACGAAATCCACAGTACCTAACAAATTAATGGAACACAGAATGTTTGAAATCCTGCCGGCAGAGGTTATGAGCCGGGTCCCATCACCGAGGGTGCTAGCCACACACTGCAGACCAGAGCAGCTACCTGTGTCAATACAGCGTAACGGTAGTATTTTTAAACATGTTAGAAAACATTAATTGTGACTTACAATGATACAACGATGTCCTAGGCCTTCTATCTGAGGCTCTGGAATGGAATGTTAAAATGTTCAAAAAGAAAAAAAGGCTCTGGAATGGAATGTTAAAATGTTCAAAGAGAAAGAGAATACTTTTCCGAAACCTTTAAATGGATATGGGATATTGGGACACCCTTTCACGGCCTCTATCTAAATAGCTACATATGAAAGGACACCGGTGTCTTCCACGCAAATGTGGCGACCGGGTAGATATTGGTGAATTAACTATATTTTATGCTCTACATAGTGTTTATTTTGTGGAATTTAATTTTCGTCACTTAATTGTATAATGGTTTCATCTAGGAACACCCCTGGTCTATGTCATACGTGACCCACGGGCAGTAGCCGTGTCATGGTTCTATCACTTGTCAAAGATGTCACCCCCTGCCAACTTTAATGGAACCTTCTATCAGTTTATCTACTTTTTCAATAACGGCATTGGTGAGTGTGTTTCATTATTTTGTGCCATCAGGTAAACATGTCCGTGAAATGTATACCCCCGTAAATGCCACTTTTATGTAGTAAAACTGGGGTATACAGGTCTATACATATTTTTCTTATGGGTACTCGTTAGAACCGCCTCGCCGAGGCGGTTCTAACGTGTACCCACAATCGATGTTTTGAGCAAAATTATTGAAAGTATCAAATATTTCTGATGAAATTTTCAATTTTTATGCTGAAAAAATCTCTGCATATTATACGGGCAAATTTTCGTAATGTTTAGAATGTGTGGTCTATCGTTTTATCTACTTTTTCAATACCGGACTTGGTGAGCGTACGTGCTTTATCACTTTGTGGTTTTAAGTGTTCTATAGTTTATGTGTTTTCTACAAAACACATTTCACACCCGGTTAACAAGGTATATATGGGAGGCGAGAATTTACGGCTATCGGTCAATTGCCTTTACGGCTATGTCATAGAGAATTTCGGACTAAGTCATAGAGAATTTACAAATCGTATGTGTTCCTTTACGCTATTTGAAGATTGCAGCCGGACTGGGTTGAACTGAAAGTGTTTTGTCCAGCTTTTCCAGACATCTATTCAAGAAAAATGATATGGGGCAAGATAGTGATCATGTATTTTGTTGGCAGCTTCAGAAAACATGTTTCGTGTTATATGAACTTTAAATAAATAGTTATATGTGAAATTGCCTTCTCACGGAGTTCTGAAAAAAATATAATAATTTATGTTCACAAACATTTGTAAGAAACATTGGTCTAGAATGTAATTATTTTCTGCAAAAAACGGTATTTTTCGGAAGAATAATTCCTTTTCGTAGTTAATTGTGGACTACGTCTTGGTGACGTTACGGCCGCCAAACTGAGCGCGATAGATAATTTACGACTATTGTCTTGGCGAATTTACGGCTATATGTTTGTTTTAAGCATATCCTGATTATTAAAAGGCCTCTGCTTTGAACGATTATGATCAATTATAAAGAGAATAAAAAATATGCACACCGTGTGTGTGTGTGTGTGTGTGTGTGTGTGTGTGTGTGTGTGTGTGTGTGTGTGTGAATAGACAATCATAGGGTGTTTGCCAATGTAACGTTGCATAATAGTAAGGAAAAAAATGTAGGAGTATAATTCAGGTCTAATGATTTTTAAGGGATGGATGACATTTTGCCGGCTTTGCTATTGGGCTCACTCGGTTTATCAGATGTCCTCTTTGCATTAGTACCCGATTATCATTTTAAATAGCAGTCATACACATTAGCGCATAAGCCAAACGCGCTTCGGACATATTTGGTGCACGTTTTATGCACGCCAGTGTACGCTACATGCGCGTTACGATTTTACAAGATATTGCTTCAGTAACGTGCCTCAGGCGTGCATGAGACGTGTGTACATCATCCAATTTGGTCATGCCTCTGACGTGCGTTGAACGTTTGATGCACACCTATAGCGCATGTTTAGCGTTTCTGGGACGTAACACAAACATACTCCAAAATTTCAGCCTATTGACATTTTAATACATCCGGTACACGCCTCAGTCACACGCTAATGTGTGACTGCTAAAACGAGTTTAAGAAGCATACTAATTTCTATTTGCACCCCGGTGTATTTTATGCCTTGTGAACGGTGTTTTAAGAAAATACACCCGGTGCAAAAATACAGTCGGGTGCAAATTTGCCCCTTCTTTCGAGTTGGAACAAATTGAAATTGAGCCCGGGTGTATGTTTGCACCCGTGTATATATTGTGCATATGAACGCAAAACGCTTAACCGCTATGCATTTTCTGTGTGTTTGAATTGATGCTTTATTTCTTAGTCAACAGCTAAGGTCATGTCGGGACATTGCCTCCACTTAATGTGACTTTTACCCAAAATTAGAATGTCATGGCATCAAAATGTGCTTAAAATATAACCACCCAACTAGGCCAATAAGGCTTATACTGAGGCATGGAACCGACCAAGACTTCCAAGAATGGTTTACGATTCAGCTACGATTGCAAACAAATGAATGAGCAATGTTGCACGCATTTTTATGTCACTAGCGTATGCAGATTTCGCGGAAAAACATCACGAATTGTTGAGTTATTTATTGGTACAAGATGGGTAATAAGAAAGATACAGACAAGGGTAAACGAAGGGATAAGGGGGAAAAGGGAAGCAAGGTTATGAAAGAGGCGGATGGTAGTCCAGCTACAGTAGACACTCCTGAGCCTGAAGGAAGAGAAAGCACTTAGGCCGTTTTATGAGAGTATCCGTACCCGACTTGGCAAATTTAGAACCACGGTCTCTTTGTCTCATACATGCATATGGTGTGAAACGTCACAGATACATGTATCTATCTTGACAAAAAAAATGTTCTTTTATTCGTACATGAGGACAGAGACCTGTAATTGTAACGTTGTATGCGATTGGCCCGAAGTGTGGGCAGATCTACCGCGGTATTTAAGATGTAACGCTACCTACGATTGGTCATAAATGCGTATCTATCAACCGTCTTTAGTATAACCTTTCTTGAGTATTTTGCTATATTGTGTGATTTGATCAGCTGCTGTTTTGCCACACAATGGCCAAACTGCGGATGTAGTGATTTTTGAATAATCATTTATTCATTGTTGTGCGATTTTGGGGTGTCCCTACACAGCGAAAAATATCGTCCTTGGATGCTGGCTAACACCCTATTTTTTGCTGCAATTGTACACGGCCTGGGGCAATCTCTCGTCTGCTTAATGTGTTGGGTCCACTATGAGCTGTGAAGTATATGAATGGGTATTGTTTTGGTGCAAATTACAATGGGGATTTCTTGGAACGATAATTAAAGGTCTCTGCCCAATGATATAGCTATCTGCACATTCTTCATATTTCATTCCCCAAACTTCCGTGCCGTATTTCCCCTTTACAATCGTGTTATCGTAATGAAATCGTAATGAAATCTTGTTCTCGTGCGATTCCAGCCGATTCTGCCGAATATTCTTAACTGTGTGGTTTCTGTACCAGTCATTTGTATCTGTACCAGACATTTGTATCCCCAGAACCCCTAGAGCTGGGAAATAGCGGGGCTTTTAACTTTTCAAATTTTAACGCCCTGGTAAAAGCCCCGCCCTGCGGGGAGAAATGTTTGGTAAAATCCCTGCTAAAAGCCCCGGTCACCCGGGGACAAATGACCTAAGCTATTTGAAAAATCTTTACTCGTATATTCAATGGCGGTGAGATTAGACACTGCCGGGACTCGTCGTTAGTTAAATCTCGGCACTTAAGCCCCTCTATGTCCCTGCTATATCCGGCCCTAGGGCAGCCGGGGATGTAAATGACTGGTGCATTACAGATTCGTACAACAATTAAGGACAGACAAGAAAATTTACAAGTTGGCTTCTTTAAAAAGAAACCTATGAAAAGGTCAGCAGCCGTTTGTTATAACAGATTTTGCTCTAGATTTTGTGATGTTGATTCTCTGGTTTGTCATTAATTTCGATTCTCATACGTTTCAGTTTCGTTTCCTATACATGAATGTCGTTTCTTGTTACGAACGCTTGACCAGTGTGTGTATCTGTCACTCAAGGCATTGACCAAAATTTCTGATGTTATGGAACCAAAGCCAATACTAAAGGGAACACGATTACCATCAATATGTAGATGTGTAGAAAACCATTTTGCAGTGCAGTCAATTTGTGACAGAGTTCTGAATTTTGACCTGCAGCCACACTACCAGAAACAATCCCATGGGACCGATGTGATGTACTAAAAGTCAGCCATATAGAGTTCCTATAGTCTCTGTACCCCTCGTCAGGGTATCTACGATCTAAACCTAGATGCGCTATGATAAGCAGTCACCACGATCGAGACTGCTTGCTAGATTTTACCGCTATTTGACGGGGAGTGTCAAAAATGGATAAATTTAATTGATTGTGGTTAACTATCTATAGACGGGTTCACTAGTTTTTATTAAGCGCTTTATATGACAAAACGCGTAATTGAGAGAGAGCAGTCGATCATGGGTAGAATTTTCTTCATATTCAAAGTAAACACTGTGGAAAAGGTCCTGAGGGACCTTTTCCAATGAAACTTCACGAAACTTCACGAATCAAAAATTCCTTCAATTCCTGACAATTCGTGAGACTGACAGGGACATAACAAAGATATTTAACTAAAATGTTACATTCCATAGTTCAACTTGTAAACCCTGAGAACTTTCTGCAACAGTTGCACCTGATACCTCTTCCACTATCCAGTCTGTTTCGCTACAATGTCCGAAAGGAACATATACAGAAAGTCGAAATGTAACATATGCGTAGTACGTAAGTCACCAATACATTGTTACATAGGCCGTAAAGGAACATTCGACAAAACAAACAAACTATGGCATTTCACTTGCATTGTAAATATAACATTTGCGATCACTCTTGCCATAAAAATTTCGACATCATTCAAATTCCAATGGTTCATCAAAGCCATTAATAATAAATTGATGAACCTGGAAGTACAAAAAATAATTATTTTTATAGCTTTTAACACCGGACTCCAGAACAGGATCTGCCTTTGGGTCAAACTTCATATAAATATTCAGAGTGTGCACAAATTAATTCAAGCTGCAAATGTTAGAAACAAATTACCTCATTTTTGTACTTCCTCTCTTGCAACCACACACCTTATTCTTATTCTTATGATTCTTATTGTGTAAACGCACTGAATGTGACAGTGTATTGTCCGAATGTCTCTAATACCCTGCGTAAATTCTCTATGACTTAGTCCGAAATTCACTATGACTTAGTCGTAAAGGCAATTGACAGATAGCCGTAAATTAACGCCTCCCATATATACCTTGTTGACCGGGTGTGCATTTGTTTCAATATGTATCGCATTTATGTACCTCTGTAAATCATAAAGTTACACAGATCGAATTATAATGGAACGTTAACATTGAATGCATTTGCTAACAGTTTTTAGCCGCTATCTGAATACTTGCTATGTACATTCAAACTGAAACGTGACATAATACGAACGTGCAACAACAAACCCTGTCCGTGGTGAGCAATTTTCATCCACCAAGAGTGTTTTACTGCGTTTTAGATCGCCGCGGTTTTAATGGCTTGCACTCGAACGTACAAATATTACAAATGTATTTTGTGTTCTAATTTTAGTTCCATTAGGTTCATGGTTCCACCATATAAAACTCTGGTTGAAGTTTATAAATGACAGAAAGCGCACCAATCCTGTACACGTCATCGTTTACGAAGATTTGATAAAGGCAAGCAGACTATCAGTTTTTCAGATACAGGGGTTAAACTATCGTTTATCGTGTTTCTAGTCATTTTGTACCCATGTCATTTCGTACTCGGAGTACGAAATGGCCAGGTACTGTTCATCAATGGAAACATGTCGTATTTCTATGTTTTGAACGTTTGTTTTTCCAAAACATTAACTGCAATTGTTGTTGCACTAGGTCGGAATGGGGATCATCCTTATAATAATTTTAATTGTTATCTACGCATTATATGCAAAAAAACTTTTTCGAATAGAATTGGGATTTTGGTAAAATGAAAAATAATAACAAATAATAACAAAGTGCCTGATGACAGCCAACGTAGGGTATTAACAGAATATATCGTTCTTTGTTATTTTGTTTGCTTCAGGATCCTATGTCTGAAATACAACGTCTGGCTCAGGCTTTAGGTCTTTCAGCAGATAAAGAACACATTGAAGCCGTTGTAAAAGTAACGCGGTTTGATAAGCTAAAAGAAGCTAAAGATGAACTTGCAGAAACAAAACTGCAACCATCATTTAAGAGGAGATGGCAGCGCGGCAAGTGGGATATCTTTAGAAAGGGTTAGTAAAAAAATCACACTGCACAATTTTCGTGTAGTTGTGCACTCGATCCGAGGTTGCACAACTTATTAAGTTGAAATGTGTGTATAGTAGAAGAATGTTATAGCGTGATTGTTTGTTGTTGTTGTTGTTGTTGTTGTTGTTGTTGTTGTTGTTGTTTTTCAAGTTTAAATCAATTTGATATGACGATCGATTCAGCTATTTTATAATAGTGAACATTCATGTAAGACAATATTTGTTTATGTTTTTACATCTTGTGCGGTCTTGTTACTTGATTTCTTCAATGATTTTATTACATAATTATAAACATATTAAAATGAGATCCTGTTGAAAAACTGCAGACCGAGCGGGCATATGACCTCAGAATGACATCAGATCGACGTCGCATCGACGTCATGACGTCGCATCGACGTCGATCTGACGTCATTCTGACGGCATGTGCCTGCTGGGGAAAATCGGATGGGGCCCATCTTTCACGTCATATTGGATCTCCAGTTTGATATTCTTAACACTGTGTAGCATACATGTACCTTGTAGCTAAAGTGTTGGTGTGTCTGCATCGGGCTTGCGTGGTGGCAGGTTCGAACCTCACTTGCGCTAAATTGGTGAAAAAATGGTACCAATTATTATTATTATTATTATTATTATTATTATTCGTTTTACAGGTGAGGCAGACGACTGGAAGTCCTATTACACCGTCAGAGACAATGAACAATTGTTGAATTTATTTCATTCGGAATTCACTGGGGTAGACTTCAGACTTAAATCATTATTGTAAATTCAGAACCTGGAATCATTGTACAAATCTACCTCTTGTTAAAAGCATGTATAATGAGCATCAAATTCTTGCATTTTTATGTCTGATACTTAATAAATAAGAACAATATGTAGCTGTTACAGAGGTGAAAATGCCAGATTTTGTTCAGAACTTTAAATGACTGACTGTCCTTTATCCAAATAAAATTTTGAAGAATTTGTTGACTATTTTCTTTCTTTTCTTTATATCTTCAATCGGTCTATATAGATTGACCCTTGCGTTGCATAGGCCAAAAATAAAAATTTGTTTGTTTGCCCTCTCCCTACCTACTAACAAAAAATGGGGCCTACTAAAAAAAAATATTGCCCTTTCACCAGATTTTTTTAAAATAAAAAATGTTTCTGACAGAGACTTGTTTTCCCTAGAAAGTAATATGTTTTCATTTAAACCATGACCCTCCTCACTAACTGGATATTTTGTTCTTATGAAAGCACTACAAAACATGCAACTGTTATTGTGAGTAGCTTTGACAAAACTGTAGCTAATTCCTTTGACCAAAAATAACGCATAATACAGTAGTTCATTAAAGAAAGCCTACGTACCTACCCATTTTTTCTAGACGGGGTAGGGACAGGGCAAACAGAAATAATTTTAAATGTGGCCTTACTGTCATTTTGTCCTTAAAAACATCTAAATAAACTTTTTTGCCAATCTTGAGTGATTACTGAAATCAAAATAAAGAAAAGCACACAGGGTATAAAATATAAATGTTTAAAGAACTTTCACACAACCTACATGTATAATCTCCCACACTACAACACATACATGTAAGTTTTGAGGGTAGCGAATCGAAATCCATGTGAATAACAATAATATTAGCTTCATGGTCTTTGTTGTTGTATTTTAAATCATTTCAATATGACCTTTCTCCATGTATACCATTTCAACTTAATCACATTATCATTCTGCTGGCAGAATAATTGTTTATAACTTTGGTTCATTCTTACCATATCAAATTTCTTTAAACTAAATTATGCATCTTACAATTGTTAGACGCTAATGACCCATTAGGGTTGACGCGTCGTTAAACATCAATCAATCAATCACAATCATTTCAAATGGTGGTACAGCCATCAAAAAGCAGATTTAAGATGTATTAGATTCCGGAAATCATTTCAAATGATGGTACAGCCATCAAATAGCAGATTTAAGATGTATTAGATTCCGGAGGCAAATACTGTAGCATTCAGCTAACCGACGGATACTACGCTAAAACAACACATGCCAACGAGTGTGTTCAGTGATAACAGCCATCGCCGTGGCGTCATAAAACAAATATCATCACGATCACGGTGAACCAAAAACGAAGGCACACACCACTTGCCCACTCATCCAAACCAACTCGTATCACTACACCAACTCCCTCAGCCATCCACAAACACGACCTCAGCCACTCACACCGACACAATCAGCCACCTTCGCCCACTCACTCAGCCTCCGCACCGACTCACTCAGCCATCCGCGTCCACTTCCTCAGCCACCATCAACGAAATTCTCAGCATCTCGCACCGACTCACTCAGTCACCCACACCGACTCATTGAGCCACCATCGCCGACTCCCTCAGCCACCCACACCGACTCACTCAGTCACCCACGCCCTCAGCCACAAACGTCCACTCTCTCAGCCACCCACGCCCGCTCCCTCAGCCACCCACACCAACTCCCTCAGCCACGTGCACCGACTCCCTTAGCCACCCGCACCGACTCTTGCAGCCACCCGCACCGACTCACTCAGCCACCGGCACCGACTCACTTAGCCACCGGCATAGACGCCCGCAGCCACCTGCACCCACTCACTCAGTCATTCGCACCGACTAACTCGGCCACCCAAACTGACTCCCTCAGCCACTCGCAAAGACTCAGCTGCCGCATCGACTCCCTGGGCCAGCATCGACTCATTCAGTCAACCACTCACTTTTCATCTTCAATGAAAATAAACTCAACATCCGCTTGTGGACATCAAAGTCGAGAGAATCATTTACTCACTCATTCACTTACTCACTTACTCACTCATTCGCCAGCATACTCATATACTTAATAGTATATAGCTTAATATATATAATAGTATATACTTAATAGTATATACTTAATAGCTGCTCATTCGGCTTACGATATGTTTCATGGTATAAGTACCTGATTGTTAGTTTGGTTTTTTCCCACCTCGGTTTTTGGAGTGGGAATCTTTTTCTGATTGCGCCTTTTCCTGATCTTTGCCTACTTGTACCTTTTTACTCACCGAACCTCCTCTACACCCACCCACTCACATCAAAGTCGAGAAAACCATCTCTAAAGTCTGTTTCGTAGTGTGTGATAATACAACACCTCCGTTGCTCTCCGATATCGATCACTGCCGACACCAGTGTAAAATGTTTTCTGAGAGGACTTATGTCCTGAAGTGGAACACTTGCACCTTCCCTGACAACTCTTCCGGTATCAGTTACAAGTTCCGAGTTTTATCATTAGGTATTCGGTAGCTCGTCGAACCGCTTTTGCATTCAAGGGAAAGAACTCTCATTTCCGCCTGAAAATTTTCTTGTTTTGACGAGTTTTACACAGAGATTTTTATCAGTTTAATGGCATCCTAGAGACAAGACAGTATTTTGATACATTCAGGTTAATGTTTGTGAAGCATTTTAGCCATTGCTTATCGAGAAAGCACATGTGTTCATTTATTTGAGCTGGAGCAATCAAAATATTGATAGAACTCTCTATTCTGATATTCGCCACACACAACTTCGTACCAGTTTGATATCGCATTGTTAGAAATAAACAATTGCCCGATTGCCCAACACCGGTTGAAACCATGTCGGGCAAGCCACGTTTCATGATAGGGTGCCCGCCTGGCCGTAACTAAGATATTGCAAATCATGTTTGTAATTATCTGCCAAGTACTCCAAACACCTCATAAACAGAGTATTACATGGAGCTCCCATCATTGAAATTATCTTTTTTTTTTTTTTTGGAAGAGAGAGAAGGGAAGCCAGTGCTTGCCATATTAATGCTGAGCGCCAAGCAAGGTAGCCACTGGTACCATTTTTAACGTCTTTGGTATGACGCGGCCTGGATTAGAACCCGCGCCTCCCGCTTCCGAAGCAAACGCTCTAACCATTACGCTATCGGCAACAAGTAGTAAAAAAAATACCTTTATGCATAAGTGTCCTTTTAATCCTAATCAAATAATTGTTATCCATTTAATATTCAAATTCGACAAACATGTGCAGCAATCCCAATTATTACAAATAAATTACCTCTTGACACATGCTGATGACAACATTAAAACACCGACGCAATAAACCTGTCAATTAAAATAGTGGGTGGTCTGCTTGTTGACCCAAGCGCTGATTGGCCAATCGATGTCTCGCTCGGGTGATTTTCAATAACGACACCATCAAACAATCAAATTCTCCTTACTGGTGTGTACCCGATTTTTTGGGGAAGTCGGAGCTAGTATGTCCGAAGTCTACATGTTCGGCATACGGCGGCATTTGTCGATGGGAAAACCTCCGTGTAGTTCGTTTGGGTGGGGAAAAGCACATGTATCGGTGCGAGACAGCGGCGTAGGGTGATGTGTTACTGTTGTAACAGTACACAGCTCATTCTACCCGGTGAAAATCGCTTTATTTGAGCAGATCAATTAGTCCGGCAGAAAACAAATTTGACCTGGAATTGAGTTCTAAAGTTTTTTTCTTTACTGAATCATGTTCAGTAGACATTGCCTTTGAAGAATCTGAATGATGCCACCTTGGGGTCCTTGGCATCATTGAGCAATTTTGTATTTTCAAGATGGCGTTTAAGATGGCGGCCAGAATATAAAATATTCTTTAAAACGGGTCTCTGATTGTTTTTGTCTGGTAAAATTGTGGTTATTTCAGTGCCAAATGATGAATAGGTATCGGATTTGTGTAGGTATGTATATTCTATCACAGTTTTTTAAGATAGGATACAAAATGGCTGTCAGCTTTCTTATAAAAACACTGTATAGATGAAATAAGTCGAGGTTTTTCATGTTTTTGGTTTTACTTTCAAGTTTTGATTCATACAATTAGCACTTTAACTTTCAGAACCATTGCTCAAGCTAGTTTGCCTTATCAAGATGCAGTGATTATCATATTCAAGATGGCATTCAAGAAGGCAGCCATGATTTCTTGCGCAAAACTACATGTAATTTGACCTAGAATTGAGTTTAAAATTAACATTTTCCCGCACTGAATACACTTAGCACTTAAAAGTTATTACTCTAGACATTTTGCCTTATCAAGATAAAGGACAATAGAGCAAGTTTGTATTTTAATATTGTGTATTTCAAGATGGTGGAAGGGTGGGTGAAAAGATAGTGAGTGTTGATAAAGATCTCGAACCAGGTTCAAAAACAATGAAACGGTTTGAAAGCAGATACCATACAAGCTTTAATGAGGAAACTTTTAAGATGTAGAAACTCAAGCAGCAGTATAAATAATCTTACAGTTGGTAATAATAAAGCAGTAGCTACAATCTTAATTAACACTAGAGTGATTGGACAACAGGCAAGGTCACATGACATTGGCATAAACACATTAGCACATGAGTTTGCACTAGAGACAACCTCGATATTTGCAGGTACATATACAGGTGATATTCAAAGCAAGACGAAGAAAATATCACAAACAAAAGTATATGTGGGTCAAATAAAAAGAAAATCATTTGTTCTATATCAGATGACTCGATCTGTCATTTTATATACTGGTCTACTAATGATCTCTTAAAGTACAATGTGGGCAACTAACCCAAAAGTGAATGATGTTTACCTGGTATTTGGTAGATAAAATTTCAGCACAACAATGTCGCAAGACATGCAATTATTGTTCCCACAAAGTGTTGTACAGACAGTGATAGAAAACCAACAGTAGCTGATTAAACTTATTAGTAAATTAGTGTAGCAGACAATCAGAATTCTAAGTTGATAGTTTAAAAGAGAGAAGATGACATGTACTTTCAGAAGTTTGCAAGGGTATTGTTATTGAAAGAAGTGATATGAAAAGCACCCATGAAGAAGGGGGCACCCGTATGCAGCAAATGGTGTTGGCAGCACTTGAAAATCTGAAAAGGATTTCAGCCACCACAGATGTCACAGATGCATTTGTACTGTCATGTTTTCAGTACCTGACTCACAGGCTAAGCATTGTTGTGGTAAAGTCATCACCAGTGAAAGAGAGGTCTGCCATGATTGATGTAGAGACACAATAGGGAATAAATAAAGCTATTGATCCTTACCTGATTTAATTTAGTGTGCATGCCCTTTCGGGATGCAACACATTCAGCTATTGTTATGTCATTGGTAATGGCATTGTGATCAAGGTATTGCAAGATGGTTATTTACTTCCAATTCTGGGTGACGCTGATGTCACATTATCTTTTATGGTTCAAGAATAAGCCATGTGCTTCTACGTGCTGCGATTGCTGCTGAGCAGGACTTGGTTGTACAATCTTCGTATTTGCCAAGACAACAATGTATGCATAAATGAACAGACAGTTATGTTTTAAAAAATGTTTACATGCGATTTTAACATTTATCTTTCATACCATTATGTTGGTCTAAACAATCATTATAATGGCTAGTTTTACCATTTTTCTTCTTCATGACTGGAAGACACATAATGGTGCTTTACATTGTGTTAAATTGTACTTTGTAAGATACATATTTGTTTGGTTTGCTTGTATTGTGGTTTAACAATCCATTAAATAAACAATTAGTCAGGTTGAGATGGAGCTTATATTTCTTTGGTTTGAACCAGTACTATTATAACCAGCACCATGGAAAGGTTAACATGGCATGCACAACTCGGTGGTGGTGGGCCCAAACACCAACCTCTCAATTCAGAGCATGGGCTACTGTTGTCGTCTTACAAACCTTTGTGATTCTTGCGTAGCTTAATATATATAGGCCAAGATCTGACAAGAGGGGTCTTATGTCCTAAAAATTCAAAATTAATATATATAAATAACAGTGTGAAAGACCAGGTTTAGCTGAGTATTTACTGAAAGTTTGAAGAGATTATCTGCATAAATATATGAGAATCAAAAGGTGTGTAGCAATCTAAACATGACGCCATAAAAATATTGATGGCGTTTTGACATTGATGATGTTAACGCCTTTATACCATTGTACTGAAAAGAATCTATGACTAAAATTCTCAAACTTTTATGTGTTCCTTGAAATTCAACACCTATACCAGCGTTCAGATTATGAAATAGGCACAAATTCACACACAATTTGCGTGATACTAATATCTTTGTTTCATAAGATATTATATGTTTCTTGGATTGTTTTACAATATCAAAGCAGTTTGGCATAAATATCAAAGCATGCCAAATATTACAAATTCATTTGGTTTTTAAATTTTAATTGCATACAGTGTACTTTACTGCCCACACCTCTTTTGTCTGATCCGCGCTCATATATGCGCTACTACTTGGCAAAATTTACGAAAACATCTAAGCTTTTAGCACTGGATGGATTATGGCCAAAATTAGACTGGACTGACATGATACACAAATGGATGACACGTATATTATTATGCAGGTTGCCAAAGAAATGAAGTATTGCACAGTCAATACAAGTGTAAAAATACATGAAATACAGTTTTAATGTTTTGACAACCATCTTGGATGCCATCCTGCATATTGTAATTAGATAATTGGTGAAAAAGACATGCCTCCATTTCTTAAAATGATATGCCTTACACAAAATGCTTACATTAGCACAACATCTCAAATGTGAACAGATAAAATTGTGTTTTTGTGCTTCTTATCATGGCCGCCATCTTGGATGCCATCTTAGTTTCTTAAAGCTACAAAAATGACTTGTTATGAACTGTTTTGTTTCATAACTTCTTTATCCATGTCTTACTCAAGAGCAAACCAATTCAAATCATAGATTTGTCCCATATATGTAAAAATATTGATTTTTGCTATTTCTGGCTTCCATTTTGGATACTATCTTGAATATATCAAAATGCTCAATGATGCCAAAGTGGCATCACTTGGATTCTTCAAGGGCTAGGTCTGCTTAACAAGATTCAGTAAAGAAAAACACTTTAGAACTTAATTCCAGGTCCTCTTAGATGCAAAATATTGATTTTTGCTAATTCTGGCTTCCATCTTGGACACCATCTTAAATATATCAAAACGCTCAATGATGCCAAAGTGGCATCACTTGGATTCTTCAAGGGCAAGGTCTGCTAAACAAGATTCAGTAAAGAAAAAAACTTTAGAACTCAATTCCAGGTTCTCTCTGAATTCAGCTCTTTTCTACCGGACTATAAGGTAACGTTGCGTAACATGTTCCACAGTAATAACACTGATGGACGTTTTTGGTGTGTTTGACATCGTCAAATGACTATCATACGCCAGACATTCTAGTGTGTAGACGGCCATTGATTTTCCAAAAAAATATATGACATGCGTGGAGAGAAGTTGTGCTTTTGATCATACCGTATTGAAAAATCAGATGAGCGAGATGCCATCGATTGGCTCGTCAGAATTCAGGCCTCGCCCACTATCCGATCTGTGCAGATTTGATTCACAGGTGATTTCCCTGTGTCCGTGTAATTCTTTTCAAGTGATAACTGATTTGTTTACTATAATAATTGGATTAAATAGGTGTTGCGCATTAAGCCCTTGTATTGTTTGTCGGGCATGAATAATAATTGATAGCGATTATCGGATTAGGAACAAAGGGACAATGACGTAAAGGTAAGACTTTGTTTGTCTCGTTTACGCTCCTCTGAAATATTGCTTAAAGTTAAATTATAATGAAAAATTACTCGTATGAATTTTCTTTGAAAAGGGCAAATTTTCTCTTAAAGATGGTTCGCAAACCTTGTGAATATATGGGTGGCGATACGCAGGTTCGTTCAAGTTGGCGACTGGACCGCGAATATCCGTGTGTTTGGTATATTGCTGCAGCCCTAACGTCAAAAACTGCGATCTACAAGATCGTCGTCTTTTGAGATGTTGTATCGCTAATGACCATAGATATCCGCTGCTGACAATGGCTGAATTTTCAAAACAATGCAGAGCCCTGTTCCTCTTCAAATGTTTGGGCACATTATTAGCTCACCTGAGCCGTTAGGCTCACAAGGTGAGCTTATAGGATGGCCATGATCTGCCGTCCGTCGTCCGTCCGTCCACAATTTCAAAGATCTTCTTCTCTGAAACCGCTTGGCCAACCAAAGCCAAATTTTATATGAAGCATCTATAGTAAGGGGGAACCAATGTGTATATAAGAAATCCAGGTCACATGACCAAGATAGCCGCAATGCCCATATGTGGTAAAAACCCTTAAAAAATCTTCTTCTCCAGAACCGGTGGACTGATTTCAACGAAACTTGGCATGAAGCTTTGATGGCTCAAGCACTACAATGTATATATAAATCATGACCCTGTGATGACCTTGACCAACATAGGTCGCCAATGCATTTGAATGGGGAAAACTTCCAAAATGTCATTTAAAGTCATTTAAAGTGAAAGTCTTGCAGGAAATGGACAGTAGGACTAAATATTAATGATTCTGAAAAAAACTGGACCCCAGGGGCTCATATGCCCCCCACCCCGGGGCAATATACATGTATATTACCATAATATTCAAACATCATCTCCTCTGAAACCGGTTGGCCAATCAAAGCCAAATTTTATGTGAAGCATCAATAGGAAGGGGTAATCAATGTGTATATACATGTAAATAATCCAGGTCACATGACCAAGATGGCCGCAATGCCCATATATGGTAAAATCCCTTCAAAAATCTTCTTCTCCAGAACTGGTGAATCGATTTCAAAGAAACTTGGCATGAAGCATTGATGGCTCAAGTACTACAATGTGTATATAAATAATGACCCTGTGATGACCTTTACCTTTTTTTACGGCAAGGTCAACATACAGTGGTGTTATGGCTAAAAACCCAAATTAGCCGTTTTAACGGCTAATTTGTTAACGGCTAATTGTAAAATTTCGCGGCGAAATTGTGTGAAAAATAAAAGTCAGCGCGGAATTTCGCCGCGAAATTCCGGATTTCGCGGCGGAACACGGCGAAAAAGTATACCTGTCATTATGCATAAAAATCAATTGACCGGTGTTTCGCGGCGAAAAAGATGGCAGTCACAAAAGTTTTTTTTTTTTTTTTTTAATTTAATTTTGAATTTGGATGTTTTTATATCATTTCAAGTCGTATCAATGTTTTGTTTTTGTTTCAATTGGCAATTTTGTAAAATTATAGTTTTAGTCCCGACAGTCTCAAAAATTTTATTGTTTAAATTTCATTTTAATTTGTATGCATTTATTTCCTTTCAAGTCGTATAGATATTTGTTTTCTTTTCAATTTTGTATGAAAATCGTTTAAATTACGTGTTTTATTTGTGTCTTAACTGCTTTGAAGTTTCTGAGACCCTTGTTTATTTTCATGCTTCTTTTTCAGATTAATCAGACTTACCCGATAATATTAGATCCTATTATCTAGCTTTATTAATTAACAGAACAAAAGCTTGTAGCGGCGTAAGCAATTTTCATGGGATGATTGCCCACAGAATTGTTTGTTTGTATTGAGGCTGAACGTCCCAGTCACCAATTTTTCGGTCATGTCTGGACGGAGCTACCGTTTCCTGGCTATTAAGTAGTACTGTGGGTAGTTAATGTGCCTAACTCAAGGACACAACACGGTGTCGCCAGTGCGGATCGAACTCATGACCTCTCGATTCGGAGTCTGATGCACTACAACTATGCCACCGCGATCCCAACCCCAATATGTATACAAGTCTTTGGATTCAACATGATGAAGCAATCGGCTTCAACTCTGTAGACATTTAATCGCCTGTGGTAATGACACTGCTAAAAGCATCAGTGAATTTTCGATTACGTCAAGTGGACACCGTTTCGTTGAAATCAATTAAGTCGAAACAACATAAGACCTTCACCGGGTCGATACGATATTTGATCAAATACGAGCAGTACAGCAACGTACGTGTACACAACTGTGCCGAAATTGTCAATAATTGACGGGGTTCTTTTGCTAACCGTTTTGAGTTAAACAGCATATTGTATGCCTTCCAAAATCCAAAAATTGCGGATGGCTTGGAACACGTACATACATGTCGAATGTCAAAACCTCATTGTATACAAGACACAATACACTAGTAAAAAGGAGGATACTGTGTTTAAAACAAAGTATTGTAGTTCATACTTGTACACTAATTTTGTGTAAGAAATGGGTCATATGAAGTTTTCAGTTTATTTCGGGACTCGTACATGTATATACAGTAAGGGCCACCGTGGCAATATGAGCGCATGCCACATAAATCGATGGTGAATAGATTAATTAGAACAAAGTTGAGCGCAGAAGCCTAGTGGTGGATTGTAGGAATTGGCCGGAAACAAAATGCCCTGTGTTCGATGTCTATATTCGTTGGGTTTCGTATTTGAGCAAAACCGGTGTACATGTATTACCCTGAAAGTGTTGTCGCCATGAGACTCAAACATTGTAGACTGTTAATCTGAACTCAGGATGATCTTCGCTAGTTGTACTTCTACAAGGCAAGTACAATGTATAAATCGATATGATTGCGATTAGTCTTGTGCTGGCATTCATAGAGGATGATCAGAGTGGTAACCAGCAAGCCTAAATGTCAATATGTCTCTTTTTGTTTTGTCGTTTTACATGGTTGAGCTCAAATTGAATTATCGTAGTTCACATCGCAGGAATCTAACTGTTAATTGAGCAATACCCTTCAGACAATGCTTGTGCTACAAAACAAGGCACAAAGTAAGATGGCCCCTGCCCATTGGGACATAAAGAAATATATGGGCTGTTTGTGCCTCTAGGCAAAGCTTATACGCTATCGACTGATCATCTGATTACTGGTTTACCGCTCAGGTTTGTGCCTGCCTAGGAATAAAGGTTTCAAGTCAAACCATCCATACATATAAGCAGTATGGCCTAGAGGGATGGTTATATTTCAAACACTTGTTGGATATCATGAAAATGGAGGCAGCGTCCCGACATGAACATTGCTGTTGATTGGGACGTAATAAACAAACAAATAAAGTTAGATTAAAGGAGCTGGCTCATTACGATATAAATATTTTCGTCAATCCGTGATTTCGCTATCGTACCATGTAATACCAATGGAAAAGTCGCATTATGCACGTTGTTCATTTCTTTACATGCATAATTGTACAATCATACTATTAATGTGCACGTAAATCACGATCTATACTAGGAACAGATGAATCATAATTTGGTCATTAAATTAAAAATAAAAAATTTTATGTTAACATTTACAGATATTTCGCCATGTTTCGCGGCAAAATAGGAAATTTAAACTTACCTGTTGTTAACGTTAAAAAATGAATTTCGCCGCGAAACACCGCGAAATTTCACCGCGAAAATCGGATTTTCGCGGCGAAAAAATTAACCGATTAAACGTTTAAATTTTCCCTTGGCCGGTGAAATTTCGCGGTGGTTTCGCCGCGAAAAATCACAAGTGATCAGCGCGAACTGTGCAAAAGTGGGTTTTTAGCCATAACACCACTGTAGGTCGCCAATGCATTTGAATAGGGAAAACTTTTAAAATGTCATTTAAAGTGAAAGTCTTGCAGGAAAGGGGCAGTAGGACTGAATATTAATGATTCTGAAAAAAATGGACCCCAGGGGCTCATCTGCCCCCACCCCCGGGCAATATACATGTATATTACCATAATATTCAAACATCTCCTCTGAAACCGCTTGGCGAATCAAAGCCAAATTTTATGTGAAGCATCTATGGAATGGGGGAATTAATGTATATATAAATTATCTAGTTCACATGACCAAGATGGCCGCCATGCCCATATATGGTAAAAACCCTTCAAAAATCTTCTTCTCCGAATCTGGTGGATCGATTTCAAAGAAACTTGGCATGAAGCACCAATGGCTGAAGTACTACAATCATAATGTATATATAAATCATGACCCTGTGGTGACCTTGACCTATTTTACGACAAGGTCAAGATAGGTCATCAATGCATTGGAATGGGGAAAACTTTTAAAAAGTCATTTGAGGTGAAAATCTTGCAGGAAATGGGTAGTAGGACTAAATATTAATGATTCTGAAAAAAAAAAGGACCTAAGGGCTCATATGCCCCCACCCCCGGGCAATATACATGTATATTACCATAATATTCAAACATCTTCTCCCCTAAAACCACTTGGCCAATTGAAGCCAAATTTTATGTGAAGCATCTATAGGATGGGGGAACCAATGTATATATTGATAATCTAGGTCACATGACCAAGATGGCCGCCATGCCCATATATGGTAAAAACCCTTCAAATATCTTCTTCTCTGAAACCAATAGATTGATTTCAATGAAACTTGGCGTGAAGCATCCATGGCTATAGTACTACAATGTATATATACATGTAAATCATGACCCTGTGATGAACTTGACCAAGTTTATGGCAAGGTCAACATGGGTTGCCCATGCATTTGAATGGGAAAAACTGTTAAAATGTCATTTGAAGGGAAAAGCCAGCAAGAAATTGGCAAATGGACAGAATATTGATTATTCTGAAAAAAGAAAACGGCCCAAGGGCTTCATCTGCCCCTGCACTGGGGTTAAATACCATAACATTCAAACATGTTTATTGGTATGTGCAGCAGACTCAGGTGAGCGTTTACAGGACCATTGGTCCTCTGGTTGTTTATAGCGAGGGGAGGATGACGGTATTTTGCCAATGTTTGCCACAAACAAGATCGTCGGTAGATTTTCAAACCTGGCAGCAGAATTAAAGATACATGCAATGTATAAATCTTCAAACTTTTATGTTCACTTTTTGTAATGGGTCGATTGCCTTTGTACTGGATCATAAAAATGCCAATAAGTGCCAATATCGCAGAATTCTACGATTCTAAATCCCGCCTTTTCTGCAAGATCGCGCTAAACATACCGAGATGTACCAATATTGCGGGCAAGTTAAAATATTGGGGGGGGGGGGGGGGGCAAGTTGAAAGTGGCTTCAGGTTGCCCGTCGTACAAGTTGCTGTCCAGATCTTATTTCTAACAATGTATTGATCAGTGTGCATTGTTATGTCCCATTGCACCACTCATTCATTCGAGATTATCTATGATGCGTAGCTTCAATAAATAGCACAGCTATTGGATACAATGTATCACATATGTACAATCTCTGACATACTGCGTCAGGGAGTCGACTCTTTGGCTCAGTGGTTAGAGCATTGGATTTCTACCCCGGCGGTCCGGGTTCGAATCCCATCTGGGACGTGGGATTTTTTCAAGCTATGCATCATTTCTTAGTTACGAATTCTCATATTCGTAAGATTGGGGGCTGAGCCGGGATTGAAATTTCTTGTGCACCAAATTTATTTAAAATTCTAAAGTATCTTCACTGTTTGCTGTTTAAATAGCTAAAGCCAGCAAAAAGCAACCATGTCATTCAAACTAAGTGACTTTATTGCTGCGCCTTCTCAGGAGCTGTTAGATAAGGCCAAAAAGAGTGACCTCTTAGACATAGCTGATCATTATGGGTTGTCAAATATCAAGACTTCCATGTTAAAACATGAAATTAAGAACATTTTGATTCAGTTTTTTGTTGACGAGGAAATTTTTGATTCCTCGGCTACTTCTCAGATTCTAGTCACTCAGACTGACTTGCAGTTGAGGGAACTAGAAATCAAAAGACAAATTGAGATGGAAAAACTAAAATTTGAGTATGAAGAAAGAATAAGGTTGGAAACTTTAGAACGGGATGAAAGAATAAGGGCAGAAAAGGCCGAAAGGGAAGAAAGAATAAGATTGGAAACTTTAGAACGGGAAGAAAGAATGCATAAACAAAAGTTAGAAATGGATAAACAAAAGTTAGAAATGGAAGAACGAGAGAAGGAAAAACAAAGAGAATTAGAACGAGAAAAAATTGAGTTAGAAAAAGAAAAATTAGAAAGAGAAGAAAGGCTTGAAATTGAAAAAGAAAAATTTAAATTTGAAATTGAAGAAAAAGAAAGAGAAAGGCAATTTCAGTTACGAATGAAGGAAATTGAACTTAATGACAAATCAAAATCAAAATCTTTGCCTTTGGCTACTAGTACAGTATTTGATGTCACAAAACACATTCGTCTCGTTCCTCCATTTCAAGAAAAAGAGGTTGACAAATATTTCTTACATTTTGAGAAGGTGGCAGAAAACTTGAAATGGCCAAGAGAGCACTGGACCTTGCTTTTGCAAAGTGTTGTAATTGGTAAAGCTCGAGAAATTTACACTCAGCTTTCTCTTGAGCAAAGCTCAGATTATGATACAGTAGAGGAATTTATTCTTAAGGCTTATGAGTTGGTCCCTGAGGCATACAGGCAGAAATTTAGAGACTGTAGAAAAGAACATGACCAGACTCATGTTGAGTTTGCTAGAACAAAAGAGCAACTATTTGATAGATGGTGTTCTTCAAAGAAAGTAGGTTCTGATCATGCAAAGCTAAGGCAGCTCATGCTTGTTGAAGAATTCAAAAGGTGCATAAATTCTGATGTTAAGGCTTTCTTGAACGAAAGAGAAGTTGAAAACTTGGAAACAGCAGCACGTTTAGCTGATGACTATGCTTTGACTCATAAGGCTTCATTTGTCAACAAGCCATATCCTAGGAAACCATATAACCCTCAATCAAAGCAAATTACTCCTCAGTCAAAACCATATTCCCCTCAGTCCGGTCCCAAAGCCAATCCCAGTAATCCAACTGACAATTCCAGTCCAAAACCCAAATTTTCTAGTGAAAACAAAGGACAAAATCCCTTATCCCAGCCAATTTGTAATTATTGTAAGAAAACTGGCCACATTATTTCTGAATGTTTTGCACTGAAACGAAAGAAAGAAAGAGAAAATCTAGATAGTGCTAAACCGACAGGTCTCACCTCAAAGGCTAAACCACAGTCTTGTATCTAGGAAGAAAACCCTATACTGACCAGAACTTGTAAAGAGTCAGTCTCTGAGGATTCTATTATGGAGATTTATGAACCATTCTTATCAGATGGTTTTGTGTCACTTAACAGTGACTCTGCCCAGTCTACCCCTATCAAAATCTTACGAGATACCGGAGCTTCTCAATCCCTTATCTTGGCAGATACCTTGCCATTTTCCGAGAAGTCTTCTTCTGGGACAAGTGTCCTTATCCAGGGCGTAGAGTGTGGATTTGTTAATGTACCGCTCCATAATATCTATTTGTCCTCAGACTTAGTTAAAGGTCCCGTGGCTGTAGGTATTAGACCTTCCTTACCCTTTAAAGGTATTCATTTGCTGTTAGGCAATGATTTGGCAGGAGATAAGGTTGTGGTAAACCCACTTTTGACCAGCACACCATGTGTTGATCAACCGCCTGATCCCATTGAGCAGGAAATTCCTGACCTTTACCCTTCTTGTGCTGTTACTAGGGCAATGGCTAAGAAAGCCAAATTATATGATGGGATGCAGGACATAAATTTAACTGACACTTTGATAGGTCAGTCCTTTAATAAAGAGATTTCAACATCTCTTTCCCCTAGTCAGTCTGATATTCAGACTGACCCTAGCAATCCAAGATCAGGGTCAGAAAATGACCTTTCACCTTCCAACTCAAATGACCAAGGTCATGACCAGCTGTCAAGGTCACAGCTTTGTAAAAAACAACACAGTGATCCTGAGATCTCGCCTTTATTTGAAAGGGCTTTTAATGAAAATGAAACATCCCAGGTTCCTGTTTGCTATTATGTCAAAAATGGCATTTTGATGAGAAAATGGCGTCCTCCGGATGTCTCCGCAGAAGATGAGTGGACTGTTAACCACCAAATTGTGGTTCCTAGGGTTTATCGCCCTGAAATCTTAAACTTGGCTCATGAAACACCCATGTCAGGCCATTTAGGTGTAAATAAGACCTATCACAAGATCCTTAATCATTTCTACTGGCCAGGAATAAAATCTGATGTATCTCAACACTGCAAATCCTGCCACACTTGTCAGATGGTAGGAAAACCCAATCAGACTATTCCTAAAGCTCAGTTACAGCCCATTCCTGCCTTTGATGAACCTTTCAGCAGAGTGATTATTGATTGTGTAGGTCCCTTACCCAAAACAAAGAAAGGTTGTGAATATCTTCTGACCATAATGTGTGCTTCAACTCGCTTTCCTGAAGCTATCCCACTCAGAAATATCAAGGCTAAAACAATAGTTAATGCACTTGTGAAGTTCTTCACATTTGTAGGCCTCCCAAAATCTATCCAGTCAGATCAGGGCTCAAATTTTATGTCAGGAATTTTTCAGCAAGTTATGTACGAACTTGGAATTAAGCAATACAAGTCATCGGCTTACCACCCTGAAAGCCGATGCCTTAGAAAGATTCCATCAAACTTTGAAAAACATGATCAGATCTTACTGCTTTGACACTGAAAAAGATTGGGATGAAGGCATACACTTGCTTCTATTTGCTGTAAGAGAATCTGTACAAGAGTCTCTGGGGTTCAGCCCATTTGAGCTTGTTTTTGGGCACACTGTACGTGGACCGTTAAAACTTCTAAAAGAGAAATTTCTCTCAGATGATGACAGTTCTTTGAACTTACTTCAGTATGTGTCTGATTTCAAAAACAGACTATCAAAGGCCTGTGATGCAGCTCGGTCCAATCTCAAATCTGCTCAAAGCAAAATGAAGATTCGTTATGATGAAAATGCTAAAGACAGAAATTTTGAACCTGGAGACAAGGTACTTGCTCTCTTGCCCATTCCTGGCAGACCTTTACAAGCTAGATATTATGGCCCGTATACTGTTGATAAAAAGTTAAGTGACGTGAATTACATTGTTAACACTCCTGGGAGGCGCAAGCAAAAACAGCTATGTCACATTAATATGCTCAAGAAGTATATTGATAGGGATAGTTCTGTTATTTCATCAGTAAATATAGTTAATTCTGTCCCTCATGAACAAAATCAAATGGACTCTGAGGACTTCAACTTGGAGAAATCTGATCCCTCGTCATCGAAACTCCAGAATTCTGACATACTACAGAATCTTGATCAGAAACTGTCTCACCTTGATTCAGACAAAAGACTTGAACTGAAACAGTTAGTTCTCGAATATGAGCACTTATTTCCAGACATTCCATCCAGAACTGACAAAATCTATCATGATGTTGACATTATTGAAGGTTCAAAACCTGTAAAGCAACATCCTTACAGAATGAACCCTGTAAAACAGCAATATCTCAGGGAAGAAGTTCAATATTTGCTGGACAATGATTTCATTGAACCCAGCCAAAGTGAATGGAGTTCTCCTTGTATTCTTGTACCAAAGCCAGACGGGACATTTAGAATGTGCACAGACTATCGAAAAGTCAATTCTGTCACTAAAACAGACACTTTTCCCATCCCACGAATCGATGACTGCATTGATAATATTGGACATGCCAAGTATGTTACAAAGTTCGATCTGCTAAAGGGATTTTGGCAGATACCCCTCACGGACAGAGCAAAGGAGATCTCGGCATTTGTTACACAAGATGGACTGTACCAGTATAAAGTCATGCCATTTGGAATGAAGAACTCGCCTGCGACTTTTCAGCGGCTGGTCAACAGTTTGATTTCCAATCTGGATGGCTGTAAAGCCTATATCGACGACGCTATTATCTTCAGTGAGGAGTGGCAACAACACTTGCAGACAATCAGAACATTCTTTGACCGGCTAAGTGATGCTAAACTAACTGTGAACTTGGCAAAAAGTGAATTTTGCCATGCAAACTTGACATTTCTTGGACACATTGTAGGTCAAGGTCAGGTAAAACCTGTAGAAGCTAAAGTTGAGGCTATCTCAGATTTTCCTGTACCTACTAGCAAAAGACAACTGAAGCGCTTTCTGGGTATGGCTGGATATTACAGGAAATTCTGCAACAACTTCTCGGCTATAGCTGAGCCTCTGACAAACTTGCTTGGTAAGAAGGCCAAGTATGTTTGGACGGATGACTGCCAGAAGTCATTTGATAAGCTCAAGGCCATACTTAGAAGTGCTCCGGTTCTCTTAGCACCAAGTTTTGACAAAGAGTTCAAGTTGGCTGTAGATGCCAGTGATGTTGGTGCAGGCAGTGTATTGTTGCAAGAAGATGACAATGGTGTTGACCATCCTGTTTGTTATTTTTCCAAAAAGTTTAACAAGCATCAGAGAAATTACTCTACCATAGAGAAGAATGCCTATCTCTAATCCTTGCACTTCAGCACTTTGAAGTTTACTTAGCTTCTTCACATGCACCAATTGTTGTCTTCAGTGACCACAATCCACTGACTTTCATACATAAAATGAAAAACAAGAACCAGCGTTTACTCAGGTGGAGTCTCATGTTGCAAGAGCACAATCTTGACATCAGACATATCCGAGGAAGAGATAATATCATTCCAGACACCCTAAGCAGAGCTTAAGTGCCTCTACAATGCTGATGTCCAGCTTTGTGCTGTTGTATTTGATTAGTTTTGCACAAATTTTGCTAAACATATTGTATACAATTATCCAGTATTGCAAAAGAAAGCTTTATTTTATAAAACTTTCTTTTCTTTGAAGAGGGGAAGTGTTATGTATGACAGTTACTTGTTGAAAGATGTGCATTCAGTACTGGTAAACTTCCCAAGGGAGTATGCCCAGGAAAGTATGATGTTATACATATGATGTTTACTTGTTGTCCTTAGCAATTATTTACTTTTAGTGTCCCAGATATTGGACATAAACAGGTTGTTTACTTCAGAATTTTCTAGAAATTTCAAATTGTTCTTTGACGGAAAAGTCCGGAAAAATCTGGAAGAACCAAAGATGTAGAATCTTCTAGAAAAATCTTTTTTTATGTTAAAAGAATATTGTGGAATTTTCTGGAAGGATAATGGCCTCTCTAGAATATTCCAAAACATTGAATTTTGGTAAACAACTTGTTATTTTTAGTATATGATATCATAGAATTTGCTGGAAGAATCCTGAATGTTCCTCAGTGCTATATAAGGGCTACAAATTTTCATAAGGACAATCTTTGGGTACTGTTACTATTAAGAAGTCAAAATCTATCTTACTGGAATTTAAACTTATTCTTGGATTACTTTGTGATATTCGATTCTGGATTGGGACATAGTGCTATTTTGAAACAAACTTTAATTCTCGGGATCAGAAACTGATACAGACTTGTGTTAAAAAAATTCTGAGGGACATTCAGACATTCTTTAAGGGAATTAACATCTTGAAAGGTATTGTACATTCATTTTTGTTTGATTGTATATATGCTTTTGATTGTTTCACATGTAATTACTGGTTAAATCACTTCTAAATAGATTTGTTAAATTTTAAACAAAGCTTGTTGCTGGCTAACCAACTTGTTGGTTTCCTTGATCTTCTAGTTACGCCTGGCACGTAACAGCATTAGAAAGTGGGACATACTTCCATTATGCACTACAGTTGACTCCCCTTGAGACTTATCTCGGGACTTATCTATGAATGCTTACCTGCCAAAAATGTCCGCGAGGGCGTATGGTTGCAGGCAGTATATAGAGATAGAGATTGTTTATAAGAAACATTTTCAGATGTTTTATTGACAGTTGTGTCAGGGAGTCACAGCTTTTTTAGCTCACCAGAGCCGAAGGCTCACAAGGTGAGCCTATAGCATGGCCATGCTCCGGGGTCCATCCGTCGTCAGTTCATCCACAATTTCAAAGATCTTCTCCTCTGAAACCGCTGGGCCAATCAAAGCCAAACTTCATGTGGAGCATCCTTATACTGCGTTTACACTATGTTCCCGTTGGCCCCGGCAGCCCCGTTTGCTAGATATGTAGCGTGCCGTGGAGTTTTGGTAATACATTTCTCTGATTTTCAAGATCTATTATGTTTCGTTACGTTTTCTTACGTTGTATTACGATATCCGTGACAAGCCATGGTAGTTATAAGCCGGTGTGTCACGGAGGCGCTAAGGTATGTTACGGTTATCCACGATCTATCACGATTAATAGCACATTCTGTTACGGCCTGTTACATTCTGTTGTGGTCAGCTGCGTTTCGACCAAGGCGTAACACGTTTTTTCGGTCTGTCAATGTCAGCTACGGACAAAACGTAGACACCATACAATATAAAGCACATTTTTTCCTTTTGTATACGAATAAGTCCTTTGAAATAAAAACAACCGCGCTCCTCAACAACCGACTGCAGAGTTGGTTAAGAAAGTTCGGGATTGTAATTCTTCTTCAATTGCATAGTGCAGCGTATGGTCTGTATTGTTCACAATAGTGACTGCTCCAATATGAAGGAACTTGTCCCCATGATATGCCATTTTATATCTTCTTCTCTGAAACTACTCGGCCAATCAAAGCTAACCTTCATATGGAGCATCCTAAGGAAGTGGGAACATAAGTTTATATAAATGGTCCATGTCACATGACCAAGATGGCCGCCATGGCTATAAATAGCAAAAACCTTTAAAAATCTTCTTCTCCAGAACCAGAAGGTGTTATGATTTTGAAACTTGGCATGAAGCATCAAGGAGAGGAGCTCTACAAAGTTTATATAAATCATGACCCTGGGATGACCTTGACACGTTTTATGACAAAGTCAACATAGGTGGCCCATGCATTTGCATAGGGAAAATTGTCAAAATGTCATTTGAAGAGAAAAACATGAAGGAAATAGGCAAATGGACTGAAGATATATGATTCTGAAAAAAAAAAAATGGACACAAGGGGCTGGTCAGCCCCCACCCCGGGGCAATATACATGATTATCATCATAATATTTAAAGATCTTCTCATCTGAAACTGCTTGGCCAATCAAAGCCAAATTTGATGTGAATTATCTATAGTAAGGGGGAACCAATGTGTACATAAATAATCCAGGTCACATGACCAAGATGGCTGCCATGTCCATATATGGTAAAAACCCTTCAAAAATATTTTTCTCTGGAATGGGTGGACCAATTTCAACGAAACTTAACATCTAGCATTATGGACTAGAGTACTACAATGTGTACATAAATTATGACCCTGTGATGACCTTGACCTATTTTACGGCAAGGTCAATAAATATAGGTCGCCCATGACCATAATAGTCAAACAGGTTTATTTATGACCATAATAGTCAAATAGGTCAAACAGGTGTCTTTGATTTAGACTTCTCATGTAAATTTTTCGAAATTACAGTACAAAAGTCTGGCTTTCGTTGCAGGATTTAAAAGGGCTACTGATGAGGGTTCATTACCTGAAATTGCGCAATATAGTCCATACTTTCTCCCTTTGAATGTTTTTACTGCTTCCAAAGGATCTTGAATTTTTATATTTTATTATTGGTATATATCAAAGATCTCAGGTGAGCGTTAACAGGACCATTGGTCCTCTAGTTTATATTTATACTTAAAACCATTATCATAGGAACTGAAAGCTTTTCATTACTTAATCATTTGAAATGTGTAAATTCTAGATATATAAAGCAGGACAATTTTGTCCATTTCAAACTAATAGATTTTATCTTTTTCAGACAGGAGTACATGTAGGTGTACAGGATGAGCTCCACGAGTCCCCCACTGACTCCTCCACACCATGACTCTGATCCTGACCCAGTTTCCCCAGTCCGTGATCCCGACATTGACAGGGAGCTAACTCCAGTTGAAGGAGTCAGAGAAAGAGCAGATGGAGAGACATCCCCTCCCCTTGTTCAAACAAGTGGGAATGGAGATAAAGAAAGTGAAAAGGAAAAAGCTGGAAAGAAGGATCAAGATCTAGACAAGGACATAGATGCTATGTTTGAGTATAATGCCAATGGTTTTGGAGATGCTTCAGTGTCTATAGGGAGTATTCCAGTTGATTCCGCAGATTCTACTCTTAAGGATATCAGTATTAAATCAAGTAGTTTTGTGGATAGAGGAGAACTTGGTTTGAATGGAAATGCAACAAATAATGGTTTAGAAAGGCAAGATATTAAGATGCAAGATGCTGAGAGATGGGAAGGTTCAGAGAAATCATTTAACAGTATTTCAACAACTAATAGCAGTATTATAGCAGAAGCTGTGGTAAACAGGGCAATAAATAATGCTGTAAGGATAACTCAAGGTGCTGCTGAAATGAAAACTGATACTGCTGATGCTAAAGTGGGGTTATTTCAATATCAGGGTGGTGATGCTGATGTAAGTGTTGAAAAGAGTGATGGGAAAGTGAAACATGATGATGATCAAGTAGGAATTGAACCAGGGGATACCAAAGTAGGGCTTTTCCAGTATTTTGATGGTGATGAAGAAGAAATTAAGCAGGATTCAAACAATGATCAAAATAATGACCAAGATCTGTCTGGGTTGGATATTGACCAGGATGACATTGATGAGAAACTTGAATCTTTGAACCTATCTGATCAAGAAAATATCCTACATCTATATGGATTAGGTGGCCCAGAGGTGACTGAGGTTCGACTAATGGCAACACCACCCAGTTCTCCCAGGACTGACGAAGAAAAGAAAGAATTCTTCATTGATGTTCAGAGGGAAATCTACGAACCCCAGAAAAGAATGTTTTCAGTACAGGATAAAAGTTCTACTGAATCAACACCAAGGGATCCCATAACTGATGGAGCTGAGAAAGATGACATTGAAGTGGACAATGAATTTAAAGAAGATGATAGTGCTTTTGCTGATGCCTCACAAGATCAGATTCCACCAAGAATTAGTCCTGAAACAGAAAAATCAATGGATCAAGAAGAAAAAGTCTCAGTCAGAGAAGATGTAATAGAATCAGTTATGGAGCTTAACAGAGATGAAGGTTGGACCAAAGAACCTCAACCAGTGTCCATTGAAGTTGCTCCACCATTGATTCACTATGAATCTGTGAAAGAGAATGGGAAATTTAGAATTATTAAGATGCCAGTTGAAGGGAATGGTTCAGCAGTTGGAACAATCAGAGTTGGAACAGGAAGCACACCAAGTCAGTCTCCCCATGAGTCACCAAGGGAAAATGAGGTCAAGGTCACAGAGCCAGTGTCCAGAGAGGTTGAGAAAATAGGTCAGAAACATGAAGATGTCAAGGTCAGTCGTCAATCGGAATTTAAAGATACTGAAACTATAATTGTTTATAGGAAACCAAAAACTGCAGAGAGAGACATTACCATTGGAGTTAAAGACACAAAAGAGACTGTAGATATTGTTGAAGATCAGTTAGAACAACCATTACAATCAATATCTCAAACATTACCAATTGTTACCCCATCTTCATCAACAGAGGTAGAGAGCAATGAAAAACAATGGCATCCCAGCATTGAACAAGTCATAAAGTCATATTCTGATAGCAAAGGAGGTGATGGGACATCAAGGGACATATACAGACCCAGTGCCAAGGAACTGGGAATGTCAAGGTCAGATATAGTGTCAGGGTCACCGGGTAGAAGGTCAAGGCCACAGGAAGAGTTAAGGTCACAGCGACTGGTGGCTGAAAATCAAGTTTCACCTGGTAGGGGAGATGTGGATGCAAGGATAAAGTACTCAACTACTGATACTTACGGTAGAGAGCACAGAAGAACTGGACCAGTGCCTTATGATATGGAATCTCACAGGTATATGCATTAATTAAAATGAAATATGTTTGATTATTTTTAACAATTTTTTGTACTTAAATCATTGTATGGCATAGATTTACAAAGTAAAAGACATGTCCTTTTAAATGCATTAACACATTTGCAGAGTAACTAAAGAATAGAAGGGCCAGGAATCGATGTACCATATTCATTTTAATTAGCAAATACTCCAGTAAGTGCACACCCTGATCAATTGCAAAAACGTGCATAAGTGCACGCTGCTTGACTAGCATATTTGTATTTTACACCAATTATACCATACTGAAAGAAAATAAATGTAAAGATGTAACCCTTGTTTTTTCAGTAGTAGAGACACTTCTGGAAGAGACTATAGCTACTCTGGATCTGATCTTGGCCGGTTCTCTGCTCCCTACCAGGCTGAACTGATACAGAGTGCTTATAACAGGGTCACAAACAAAACAGGGGAACCAGTGCCCAGGGTCACGACCTCTAACATTGATACTGGGCCAATACCTGGGTACAAGACATTACAAGAACAGCAGGTATGTTCATTAAAATGAAAAGTTTTAAGTACTTTTTACATGTCTTACACAAATAAACAATCAAATAACCAGGGCCCAGAATAACAATGCTTCCTGAATGTTAATTTGACCTCAGCTTAAGGTTGCAAAATTCAGCACACATAAGCTTTCATATATTCAGTAAGTTCGGAAATTTTTACGTGACTTTTATTTGGCGAATTTTCTATTTCCAAATTATTAGCGAGTTCTTGAATTTGCAAGCAATTACTCGTACAGTCTATAAAACTTACAGTAACTTTTTATTATACCCCCCGCAAAACGAAGTTTTAGGGGGGTATACTGTTTTCAGCCTGTCCGTCATTCCGTCATTCCGTGATTCCGTGACTCCGTGATTCCGTCATTCCATCATTCCGTCAACATTTGGACATCTTTGCTGAATAACTTGAGTAGCTTTTGCCTGATTTGTTTCAAATTTTCACCACACTTGCACCATCAGACAATACATGTGTGGTATGAATTTAGGGGCCAAAGGGTCAGTATTGCAAGAGTTATGGGACTTTTTAAGTCTTCCTATAACATGTTTGCCATAGTACTGAAAGTACATACTTTGTGAAATCAACTCCTCTTACAGCTTTCAATGTTTCCTTTTAATATTTTGCTGATATGTTTCAGATATGTTGCAGATGTGCATGAACAATTGTCATGTTGAAAAAATCATTTTTGACAAATTTACAGCATTTTTAACTTAGCAAATTTTTCTATAATTGCTTATATTCAATAATGGTTGGTAGTGCATACTTTGTGAAATCAACTCCTCCTAGGGCTTTCAGTGTTTCTTTTCAGTACTTTGCAGACATGTTACAGACATATTGAAGATGTGCATGAAGAATTATAATGCTGAAAAAATAATTTTTGACAAATTTACAGCATTTTTTAACTTTGCCATTTTTCGACTATTGCTTACATACATACTTTGTGAAATCAACTCCTCCTAGGGCTTTCAGTATTTCTTTTCAGTACTTTGCAGACATGTTATAGACATATTGAAGATGTGCATGAAGAATTATAATGCTGAAAAAATAATTTTTGACAAATTTACAGCATTTTTTAACTTTGGCATTTTTCGACTATTGCTTACATACATACTTTGTGAAATCAAGTCCTCCTAGGGCTTTCAGTATTTCTTTTCAGTACTTTGCAGACATGATACAGACATATTGAAGATGTGCATGAAGAATTATAATGCTGAAAAAATAGTTTTTGACAAATTTACAGCATTTTTTAACTTAGCCATTTTTCGACTATTGCTTACATACAATAATGGTTGGAAGTGCCTACTTTGTGAAATCAACTCCTCCTAGGGCTTTCATTGTTTCTTTTTAATTCTTTGCAGATTTGTTCCAGATATATTGAAGATGTGCATGAAGAATTTTTATGATGAAAATTTTAGTTTTGACAAATTTACAGCTTTTTAAACTTAGCCAATTTTGACCATTTCTGCTTATATTCAATTATGGTTGATAGTACATACTTTGTGAAATCCAACTCCTCCTGGGGCTTTCAGTAATTCTTTTCAATACTTTGCAGACATGTTACAGACATATTGAAGATGTGCATAAAGAATTTTATTGGTGAAAAAATAATTTTTGACAAATTTACAGCATTTTTCAACTTAGACATTTTTCAACCATCGCTAATATACAATACGGCTGGTAGAGCATACTTTATGAAATCAAGTCCTCCTAGTGCTTTCATTGTTTCATTTGAATTCTTTGCACACTTGTTCCAGATATATTTCAGATGTGCATGAATAATTCTTATGCTGAATAATTTATTTTTGACAAATTTACAGCTTTTTTTTAGCATAGCCAATTTTTGACCATTTCTCATGATAAATAATGATCAACAGTGTACAGTGAAATCAACAATAATTTTACTCCCTGAGCTTTCAGTATATTATTTAATACCTTACAGACATGAGTCTGACATACGGAGGATTTTCATGAAGGATTATAATGCTGAAAAAATATTTTTGACAAATGTTTTGCATGTTTGACTTAAAGGAAGTTATTGGCCTTAGATAATTTTGCGGGGGGTATACTGAAAGCCTTGCTTGCAGCCAATTTCTAGTTAGCAACAAATTTGATTTCGTGAGGCAGCAAATTTGCGAATATTAGCGAAAATTAATTCCTGCGAACATTTCCGAATTTACAGTAAAACATAAACCAAAGTTATCGGTTATGTAAATGAATTGTTTTTCTAAACATGTTTTTTGCTTTCTCTTTAAGTACTGGAATTCAATCTTTTATTTGATAAATTGGAATTATGCTTGCAGGCAAGATGGGCATCTATGTTCAAATCCCTAGAAAACCAACACAAACAGGAGTTACTGTCTCAGTATGAAAGACACCAACATAACATACACAGACTTCAGGTAATCTTTAAAGGTTGCATATGTCAAAACAGTTATAGGAAGCGTGGTAGTGAAGTAGTAGAGTACAGGCCCCATCATTATAAGCTTTATTCATGCTCAGCTCAGCTGAGACTAAAATTTATCCTGCTCATAAATGTTAAAATGCCAACAATTGTTGGCATTTTAACATTTAGGAGCAGGATAAATTACTAATTTTTGGGTTTTGAACCTGAATTTTCCACTAATTTTGACAATTTCAAAATTTATGAGCATTTGAAATTGCATGCTCAGCTGAGCTGAGCTTGAAAAAAGTTTTATAACCTCAAGGCCAGGACTGCGGAGTGAGAGGTCCTAGGTTCTAAATCTACCTCCGCAGTGTAGTGTCCTTGAGCAACACACTTTAAGCTTCCCACATTAGTGGTTTGTAATCTGGAAGCGGTTGCTCCATCCTGATATGACTGAAAGTTTGTCAACTGGGATGTTAAGCCCAAACCAAACCAAGTGAACACAGAAAATCTTGAAAAATATCAAAACCAAAACAAACAAAACCAATATTAGTAATCACAATAATGTATTTGTATAGTCGAACAGTTTTAGGGGTGTCATAGTTTCATTCTTTTTTTTGACCATTCTTAAAGAATTTTTTTATGCTTATCATAATGAAAAAAAAATGTGATTTGGACCCTTATAAAACTTTCAAGGTTCTAAAAAAGTTTTTTCCCTACATAATGTCACTGAATATTCATTCATTCCTGTGCCTTCCATCAAAATCAGATGATCAAAAGACAAAATTTATATACATCTAGTATTTATGATTTGTTTGGTACATTTTTACTCAAAAAAACAAAAACAACAAAACGTTTTACTTTTCTTTCAGCAACAAATGGAGTCTGAATTACAAAAACAACACCAGACCATAAGAAAGAAACTTGACATTCACAAAGAGGCTCTGAGACACATGTCACCAGAAAGAGACAAGGTATCTCCAGATAGAGGTCAAAGGTCATCTGATGCACATGAAAGGTCACCAGGTCAAGAGCAAAGGTCCCCTGTAGGTCAGCAGAGGTCACCACGGTCTCAAGTCAGGGAGGACATTTCATCAGCAAAGGAGCAAAGGTCACCAGTTTCAACTCGCATATCACCTGAGAGCGAAAAGGTCACACATGTAAGAGGTCAGGACAGGATGACCCCTGTAAGAAGTCAAATGTCACCTGACAGGTCACGGGAGAGAAGGTCAAGGTCAGCTGAAGGATCTTTAGAAAGACCAAGTAAGATTTTGATTATTGTTATAATTAAAGAGATGAAAAATGATTTGAAAACCTGCATATCTAATTTGTGTCATAGTTTCCAGTACTTTGAAAGTACAATGCTTGTAGTTTCTAAGTTTGAAATGTGACTCATCATTAATTTGTACAGCCTGGTGTCACTAAATGTATATTGTTGCTGTATCTAACATTCATTTTACAGGAAGCAAACCATGGAGAGAGATCTACAAAGAGGTCAGAGCTGAAGAAGAGAAACGAGAGCCAACCCCACCCCCACCAGTCAAAAGGTCACTAGAAGATGATTTTACTGACCTTGACTCAACATTAACTAGGTCAAGGTCATCTCTAGGGAGGTCAGCTTTGTCTCCAAGGACCAGAGTCTCTCCAAACAGGGATAGAGTTATACAGGGTAGAGATAGAATCTCACCAGATAGGGAAAGGATCTCACCAGGAAGGGATAAGGTCTCACCAAGGGCAGATGGCTATAGAGAGAGGGGATGGGGCCAGGAGACTCCAGAGAGGCATGGATCAGAGGTTGAAAGGGCTTCAAGGTCAAGGTCAAAAAGGTCACCTCAGTCACTTGTGCCTCAGTTGCCATTGAGTAAGTATTTTGAAAATTATTGGTTAAAAAATAAATGCCATGGTAAAGCATAGCAGAAATATTTTGAATGCCACCTGGACGATAGAATTTATGTAGTCTTCTTAATCATCAATTTTACGGAACCAAAGTGGTCTAGTGGAAGAGTAGGTCTGAATCAAGAGGTCATGGGGTTCAAACACTTTCCTCCACCAGTTTGTGTCAAACATATTCCAATTTTCTGATTGGGAGTTTTTTGGTAAATTAAGAAAAAGTATGTCATTTATACTGCTCTCACATATGCTGAATTTGCCTTGCGAATGCCCTTCGGAATGCAGTTTTGCTCAAATTCGCATTAATCGCTAGAAACTCGGTAGCATTTGGTATCATTTGCAAGCATTGGTATGCATTCGGGAAAAATTTCAAGTTGTTGCGAAAATTAGGAGCATGCTCTTAAAATTTTGAAGGAATGCAAATTCTTAACATATTCGTAAAAGAATCGTAAACAATTCTGATTGATCGCAAGACATTTGTAATGATGGCAAGGCATTTGAAGGATTCGGTAGCATTAAATTCTATTGAGTTTCGATGTCCGTAAAGAATCGCTAGGGAATCGTAATATTTTCACATTCAAGTTTTTTAGCATAGTTTATTCATTCTGGCGCTATCCTTCAAGTAAAAGACATTATTTATGGTGTTAAGCTTTAAGCTTTTCATAAATATATGTCTGACAAATAAAAGCCTCGTGAAATTTTGGTTTGCACAGTAAAATTGTCTTTTTATTATGTAAATCACAATTTGAGAGAAACAACAAAGTGGTGTGTGTATCAAGAGAAGACTTGGATCAGTAATGATATAATTTTTCCATGCCCCTTGGCGTTGCGGGCGATTTCGATTTACATTGATATTTTTTGCTATATTACTTGCGAATAAGTGACAAATGAAAACAATTCGGCAAGCATTCGCTACGCAGTCGCTTCATTTGTAAGGTGTTTGCAAGGCTTTCGCATTATTTGTAACGGCATTTGTAAGCGTTCGTAACATTCGTAAACAATTTTCAAGAATTCGGCTGTATGGATGACAATCAATCGCAACATTCTTTAGACATTTGTAAGGATCTGCGAGCATTCTTAACGTTTTTGCAAATACACTATTTTCTACAAGCCTCGCCCTGTCCATTCGCATCATATTCGGTAATTTCAGCGCGATTTTCAAATTTTAGCATTTGCAAGGGATATTCGATTTATGTGAGAGCAGCATTGCCAAATAAGAAAGGTTAGACTTACAGCCCTTAGATGCTCTAATTTTAAAACTGGCTGTACTTGTTTTACAGGTACAGAAGATCTTGACAGAGAATCTCCACTCAGACCATCGGCCATCTCGCCACATGTACAAGAACTGCTCGACAATCTCAATGAGGGGCGGTCCAGCCTCAGGGGCCTCCAGTCCCCACCCAGGCAGGATGATGTCAGACATGTTGAAGGTGGGAGTAGAGACCTGCCCAGGGCTGGTGTATACAGCAGCCCTATGCCATTGCTTGCTGGAAAAGTTTCTAAGGTATTAGAAACAACAACTTGTATAATTGATAATCAAAGCCCCTCAGTTAGCAAAACAAACCAATACAGTCTCTTACTTTGATCTTAATGACAGTAATTTTCCACACATTTCATAGCACCTTTAAACTGGACTGTTAGCCAACACATGTTCAAAGTTGTTTGTTCTGTTTCAAGTTATTCTATCATTTGAGCCACATCATGAGAAAACCAACACTGTGGTTTTCACACAGGTTTGACACAAATCGGGCTGTACAAGCACATAGGATGGCTACAGGCTGGAAGTTTCGGATTTAGAAAGTAGAGAAACTGTACTATCCCTGTAGCCAAAACAAAGGCAATGATCAGCTTCGCAGTTGTTACTGCGAAGCTGATCTGTGCCTTTGGTTTCACATATGCAGATTGTTGGTTTTGTCATAAGTAGGCTCATTTATGATAAATGTTTTTGTAAAAAAAAAAAGAGAGAATGCATTGGATTTCAGTGAAAATAAGACAAACAATGTAGGTAATCAGCTATGACCACAAATGCCAAATTCTGGTCTGACCTTTCTGAAATTGAGAGCCATAATATGAGCCGCCTCGTGGGAAAACCAGCAATGTGGTTTTCGAACAGGTTTGACTCAACCCGAGCTGTACAAGCACAGAAGATTGCTAGAAGCTTGAAATTTTGGATTTAGAAAGTAGAGGAATTGTACTATCCATATAGTGAAAACAAAGGCGCTGATCAGCTTCGCGGAAATGATCTGTGCCTTTGTTTTCGCATATGCAGATAGTTGGTTTTCTCATGAGGCAGTCCTTATGTAAGGCATTTTAATAGACATGCTCCTCATTGACTGTTAAGAGTGAAGTGCATAAGTAGCATTGTATTTGATTGTTTTAAAGATTTTGCGTCTCTTACAGTCAACCCAATCCAGCAAAGCAAGACCAGATGCCTCAACAAGCCTAGATGCTAGTCGATCACAATCATACCATGACAGATCACTAGACGATAGTAGAGCCACTAGGGATACGACGTTAGACAGGTCTTTGAATGATAGTAGGCTGAGTAGAGATAGGGCTAGTGACAGGTCTCTAAATGATAGTAGATTGAGTACGGAGCGCTCGATTGACAGAAGACTAGATGACAGCTGTTTGTCATCTAGGTAAGATGAACTAGTAATGTTAACATAATATGAGCATGTGCATGAGAGAACCAACAATTTGGGTTTTCCGACCAGGTCCGACACAAACCGGGCTGTACAGTCACAGAAGATGGTTAGAGGCTGGGAATTTTGGATTTAGAAAGAAGAGGAATTGTACTATGTTTGTAGTGAAAACAAAGGCGCTGATCAGCTTCGCAGTTACTGCAAAGCTGATCTGCGCCTTGTTTTTGCCTATGCAGATTGTTGGTTTTCCCATGCAGCGGCTCATATATGTTGCAAAAGTACCTATATCAATACTTCTCAAAAGGTTTATACATGTACGCACAGGAAGTGCTAGCTCAATCTTATAGAAAGCAATGCATAAAGTGCATAAACTTAAGCTCCCATTAAACCTTAAGCTGCCATTAAGTTCAAAGTCTTTTTAGTGAAGATAGCATTTATTTTCTGATGCATAAAACAATTTTAAAGTACCTCCGGAGCTACAATAGCTAATTGCAGCTTTAGTAGATGCTAATGTCGATTTTCATAGACAAAAATGCAACAGGAGTAAAGCTGTCATTACGATAACTAGGACTAAAACCTGCCATTAATAGTTAACAGAGTTTTATGCAACAGAGCCCTGCAGATGTCTGGAAAAGAAAACAAAGTTATGTTATAATCTACACATAACATGTACATACAAAATGCCACCTTTGCACCAAAAATTAGACACATGTCTATCTGGCTCATCATCACCTTTGGCATAGAAATGTTTTCATTAAGTTGGTTTGTTGTTAACTTTGCACAAGATACAATATAAATTATCACCATCCTTACCATTCAACTAGATCATACTTTACTTGTACAGTGCCAGGATGAATCTCAGAGAGAAGCATTCCAAGCATCTGGCCGACCTCAGATCATACTACGAGGAGGAGCTAAGGGAGCTGCGACGAGCCTTGACCGAGTCTCTCCTTGACAACTCGGGGGCAGGTGTAGACCGTGATGGACATGCTACGATAGAGAATCACCTGCTAGAGGCTGAGAATAGGCATCTTCTGGATAAGTGTAGGACTATGGAAGATGAATTGGAGGACCTGTATCAGTAAGTACTCTTTTTTATGATAGCTTAATCCTGGCCCCGAGATTATAAAACTTTTTTCATGCTCAACTCAGTCGAGACTAAAATTTATCCTGCTCATAAATGTTAAAATGCCAAAAATTGTTGGCATTTTAACATTTATGAGCAGGATGAATTAATAGTTTTTGAGTTTTGAACCAGAATTTTCCATTAATTTTGACTATTTCAGCATTTATGAGCAGTTGAAATTTCATGCTCAGCTGAGCTGAGCTTGAAACAAGTTTTATAACCTCAAGACCAGTTTGTTTGTTTTTTTGGGAGCAAAAATAAGAAACATAGGTATACCCCTGCAAACCCCAGTATTTCTATATAAAAGTGGGGTTCAAAGGGGTATACTTTTCATGGACATGTTTTCCTGATGATTGGTTTATAGCGACAACTTCAAGGCAATAAGTAATTCAGCAGATCTTTGGTTTTTAAGAGTGGGCTATAACTTTATTCTTCACACGCTTGTTACGTGATTTCTGGGTTAATATGATATATTTTTTCAGGAGAATAAGAGAAATGGAACAGAAAGGAAAGGGTCTAGAAAAGAGAGCAGTAAGAGTCATTATTTTTTTACTTAAGAAATATATCAGCTCTAGTAGTGAATTGTTGAGTAATAATTCACTGTTTGGAGGTCAGTTGTATAGAAGATCAAATCACGAGCGCGTAGCGCGAGTGATTTATCTTCTTACAACTGACCGACAAACAGTGAATTATTACTCAACAATTCACGCACTTGAGCTGATCTATTTCGATTCTAACATACAATAAACGGAATAAATGTTGCTGAAACCGTCGATATCGTTCAGCTTTCCGCCATTGCATTTCAGATATCCCGCCAAATATTTGACTGTAATGCTGGTATTTACACATACTTATTACGTTTGTTGTGCGCTAAAACGACGTTTCACCGTCTAACGCTGCTTTGTGGGATAGCTGACGTCACAAATGCCGCAAAGTAACGTCACGCTTATTCGCCCAGTGAAATTGTTGCACAATATAACACGTTTTTTACCGTTGGCTATATAGGCGAGGTGTGTTAGAATCACTGTTTTATAAATGAGCCGCGACGAGAGAAAACCGGTCTTCAAAAACCGGTTTTCGACCAGGTCCAACACAAACCGATCTGTACAGTCACAGAAGCAGGCTAGACGATTGAAATTTCGGATTAAACAAGAAGGGAAATTGTACTATCTGTGTAGCGAAAACAAAGGCGCTGATCAGCTTCGCAGCTACTGCGAAGATGATCTGCGCCTTTGTTTTCGCACAGACAAAATCTGGTTTTCTCACGATGCAGCTCAAATGGATTTGATAGTAAATGCTCAATCATATTATTAGGATGTAGGAATTTTATTATCACATAAGCTGTACAGTAGGGTAGATCAAGAAAAGTTTTGGGCAAAGTGTAAGTAATAACCTTTCTTATATAGAAATGTATCCTTTTCATAGCAGTTTGCAGCAGAATTAGAAAAAAAATATATTACTCTTGATTCTCATTATGTTTATCAGCCATAAGGTACAAAAATACTTCAAACTTGATTTTAAGTTTTTACAGTGTGAATATGTAGCAGCCTTTTCTGACTCAAGTTACCTTATGAATGACCTTGAGTCCCTAAGGTCAAGGTCATACTTTGTTTATTTAAAGCATATCTGTTTTCTAGAGTGAATATGCAGCAGCGTTTGCCGACTCGCAAGCTATGGGGCTTCAGAACAGAGCCCACATTGAGGAACTTCAGCGGTACTGCCGAGAACGGGATGACCTTGTGAATGACCTTGAAGCCAAGGTCAGGTCTCAGGAGGATGCCATGAAGATCTATAAGAAACATTTGGAGGAGGAGCTGGAATTACACAGACAGGATAAAAGTGCTTTGCAGAGGGTAAGGGCATCCTGATAGTAGCTAAGGGGAGCTAGTTTGGTGTGAACCTATGGTGATTTTTTGGAGAACAAAGAATAATAAATGACAAAGAATTTCATGTGAGAATGTTTCCAATGAAGTTAGGCTAACTCTGCTTTGAGCATCATCATAAGAGCTGCAAGGTGAGAAAATCGGTCTTCGGGGTTTCTGACCAGGTCTGACACAAACGGAGCTGTACAAGCACAGAAGATGGCTAGAAGCTTGAAATTGTAACTGCAAAGCTGATTGCGCATTTGTTTTTGCATAGGCAATAATCCCGTTTTCTCACAATGCGGCTCAAATTATTTTCATGTAGTGGAACATATGGCTAGAGAATTGATTGCAGAACAAGTATTGTTGTTAGACCTATGACCCATGGGCTGCAGTAAAAAAGTAATCTATACAACATCTATGGTGCAGGTTCACAGTCTGATAAGTGTCTTGCAAATTGGTTGATGTGTCAATACTATCTTTGCTGAAAAGCATGGTGACCTAGTGATTAGCCTATTGATTAGTGTGTTAGACTCTGAGTGGAGAGGTCCTTGGTTTAGACCCCACATGCATTGGGTTGTGTCATTGAACCGGACACCCGACCGGACATAACTCGCAAAAAGTTGACATGGATGTTAAAGCCTGGTTTCCAAGGACAATTTTTCTTTGACAAAGTGGGTTTGTTGCAGAAAATTTGCCCATGTAAACTCAATTCTGTGGCAAAGTGTCATTGTCAAATATCTGTGACAAAGGTGAGTGAGCTAAGTAATATAAGTAATCTTTGCTGTATGTGAACGCTAACATATTGCCAAAGTTTCTGTGACAAATAATCTTCATCAAAGAAAAATTGTCCATGGGAACTTGGCCTAAACCACAAATGTAACAAACCAACAAAGATGCTGTTTTGCTTATATGCTGCTAATTACAGATCTGTGACAAGTATGAAGCAATGGAAAGAGAACAAAAATTGCTGCACGAGACACTTAACACTGCAGAGAATAGTCTGTATGACACAAGAACTGAAGTCGTTGAACTTACTAGGTAAGGTTGTCATTAAAATCTTTCATCACGAAAACTTGTCCATGCAATATACAGATTTTTTCAGGTGTAAAAATTGAAAATTTCATTGGACCATAGCTGTTGATAGGACGTTTAAACTTAAAACCAAAGATCACAGATAAGAAAAATTAGGTATACCACTGTAAACCCCAGTTTTTCTATATAAAAGTGGGGTATGAGGGGATATACATTTCACGAACATGTTTTCCTGATGGTATGCCTCTGTTGCATAGTGGATAAGCCACTGGCCGTGTAAACCAGAGGTCCTGGGTTCAGTCACAGGCTTCTCCAGACTATCGGATGAGAGTATAAACCAAGGTCCTGTCTCAGTATGACCATAGCTGTTGATGGGACGTTTAAACTTGAAACCAACCAGCAGAAATCTTTGTGTGGCATTGACAAAAGTAAAAGTATAGAAGGGATACTTAAACATTTGTCATTTATTGTTTTCTGTATTGATGATAGTCCTAACCGCTAGTTGTTGTATAACATATTTGTACAAACCTCACATGTCATTGTATATGACCCGAGTGAAATAAAGTTTATGTTCTGTTATGTTCTGTAAATTTAGAAACTGGACTTAAGAGATGCATTACCAGTTGATCCTAATATGAGCCACGGTGCTAGAAAACTGGATTTTTGCCTATGCGAAAACAAAGGCGCAGATCAGCTGTGCAGTAACTGCACAGCTGATCAGCGCCTTTATTTTCGCTACTCAGATAGTACAATTCCACTTCTACTCATATCCAGAATTTCAAGCTTCTAGTCATCTTCTGTGACTGTACGGATTGGTTTATGTCAGGCCTGGACGGACACCCTGAAGACCGGTATTCTCACGTCGCAGCTCATATGTTATTATAATCAAGCTGTAAAATAGAGTTTTCAGCCTGCAGACTTTTCAATGCAAACATAGGAGACCCCGTTGTTAAATTCAGGCAGAAAAATCACATGGGTTGTAGCATTGAGACTGGTCTGTTTCAGTGCATGTTTTCATACTGGTTTTATGTATTCACATGTTGAATTTTATGTTCTGTTTTTCAGAAAAATATCCAAGTTGGAACTTGAAAACAAGAGACTAGGCAGAGAGAATGACAATCTGAGACATAAAGTTACACAATCTATCAAGTAAGTAAGAGTAGCAGAATCTGAATTCAGGTCACTTGTTAGGATTTTTATGAAAACACGCCCATACAATATACAGGAAGTTTTTTCACCTTTAAAAAATGAAGTTTTCAGGTGAAAAATTTTCATATTTTTTCTTATTTTCGCTCAAAACATACATTGTGTGTACATGTTACACCTCTGGAAAATAATCCCTTTACTTTCGTATATTAGTTACATCAACCTAGATCGATCCATCAGTGTTTATTTTTAGCTATCGGGTCGTAGTAAATCGGTCAGCGACACAGGTAAGATATTTTTAGACGCGTAGTTTCCTAAATAAATATACTGTGATATTTTTAAACCAACCCGTTCTGCCTCTCGCAACCTTGAAATAAATGTGTCAACATGGCCATTCATGTCATTGTCATGGGGAACAGATTGAATAAGTCCATGAAGTCATTAGGCTTCCGTTAGGTTCGTTACGAAAGCCGTCATATTACCATGATGAAAATAAGATTAATTTTTTTCCGAACTCTTGATAACAAAGTCAGTGACTTAACCACTGCACCATGGAGGCTTCTAAAAGATTAATTTTAACATCGTCGACCTGACCAACATTGTGTCCCATAAAACCATGATCAGGCTGGATAATCAACCAGGACAATCAATTATTCTAGCCACAATTTTATGAACAAACCCAGCAGGTGCAGAAAGAAGACTGGTGCAGCCAGTCGCTAATAGAATGACGGACACCGATATCAATCCAATCGTCCTACAAAATTTTTTCGTCAGACTTGGTTATGGCGAATTTTCAACGGTTCACAAACTTGTGTCCAGCATTCTGGTGTAACCACAGCTCCCCAACCTATGGGGAAGGGTGGGGATTATGACTTTCCAGAGTTTTCAATGCCCTCAGCTAGAGACCTCTAGTCGAAACTTTGCTGTTCGTCCTGCCCTTCACGATAGAAAATCTCCTTGGGGCGGGGATCTTAATACCCAAACCCCATCATTTCCCCTGCATTGCCAGGACAATGAAAAACTGTCCCGCACTTTAGACCGGCTATCCCTCACCCTTCCCCGTAGGTGAGGCGTGATTACAAATGACTGGTGCGTTATGACTATAATCCTTGCATTGTTTATTGTCATCTTCTCGTGACATGCATTGTCCAGCCTTCGAAACACAGACCAAAATGTGACCATTGACACGCCATGCTACTGAATCGCATTTAAATAATAAGAATATGCAAGTGGTATTTTGTCCTCAAAGGCGCTTTGTTTAACTGAACACATACAAAAGCATAAGGAAAACGTGTCCATGCTTCTTCAACCCCGCTTTTTTTAGAAAAAAAAACTGGGGTTTGCAGGGGTATACCTAATTTTCTTATTTTTGATCCAAAACATACCTTGTGGGTATTCGGTTCTAACGTGTACCCACAATGTATGTTTGAGCAAAAATATTAAGAATTTCATTTTTTGTTTGGTGAAATTTAAATATTCACCACTGAAAAAAAATCTCTGTATTGCATGGCCATGTTTTTGTAATGGGTTTACTGTAAACAATCCATCCAATTTTATGTACATGTAGGATAAATTTGACCTTACAAACACCAAAGCTTCCTCCTTTTGAAGTAAACAATAAAGTCGTTTAACTTAAGGAAAATATGAATACTTTGTAAGTTGTAACACAAGTACACAACACCGTATAGTGAATGGAATAAAATGTGCACCCTGAACCACAATTCAACAATGACTGGTCATTATTTAGCATGGTTGTCACGAATATAAAACTATATAAGGTCGTTCAATAGGAACATGAGCCTCGACCCCAGAGATTATTTTTGATATTATCTTAATATTTGTTTACCATGATTATGATGGACATTCTAGTTGAAACTTGTCTTTATGCCTTTTAAAGTTATTCCCTTTTGAATTTCAAGAGGGAGAGAAATGATAATAAATAGTTGTATCTGTTAATTAATAAGCCGACATGCCAGCGACAAATGAATCAGTGTAAAGATAAGTTGAAGATAGTAGATTGATGGTTAGTTTTGTCAGACTGGTAATGGCTTAACATCCCAGTCAACAAATGTCCATTTGTGTCGAGACGGAGACATAGCTGCAGGCGAGTTAATGAGTCTTGCTCAATGACACAACACGCCGCCGCATTTGGGGGTCTCGATACGGAGTCCGATGCTCTTCCCCCAGATCACCCTACGACACTGTTTCACTACGCAAAATGTCTGTCAAGTATGTACATGGTTACACGACAGCTGGGTTAAAATTTACATTGTTTCTAGTCTATGTCTTCGTTTAACACAGCCGTTAACATAACAAATCGTTCGGTCAATTCGATTAGCTTTGGGGTTTAATTTCAGACAAATCTTCATGTTGTCTTACGGAAGTTCAGTTCCCCTCTTTCTAATACCATCAAGTATTTGAAAATAAAATCTGAAACATGACATCGCTGGTCCGAGAAGTTGTCTACGGAAAAGCCTCATGTGCAATATGGTGTTCAGAAGCTGGGAGAGTCCATCACGAAAACATGTCCGCGTTAACCTTTTATATAGCAAAAATGGGATATGCAGGGCTATACCTATTTTTCTTATTTTTGCTCCAAAACATAGATTGTGGGTCTCGGCGAGGCGGTTCTAACGTGGTTCGACATTCGATGTTTTTTAGCAAAAATATTTAAAATCTGTATAACGCATGGGCAAGTTTTCGTAATGTGACACAGTTACTATATACTTATGTTGTTGGTGTGCATGAGCAAATGAACCAACAAGCGGATGTCCTGACGGCAGAAATGTGCTAATATATGAGCCGCCTCATGGGAAAACCAACAATCCGCATAGGCGAAAAACAAAGACGCAGATCAGCTTCGCGGTAACCGCGAAGCTGATCAGCGCCTTTGTTTTCGCTGCTCGGATAGTACAATTCCTCTTCTGCTCAAGTTAAATCCAAAATTTCAAGATTCTGGCTATTTTCTGTGCTTGTACAGGCTGGTTAGTGTCAGACCTGTTCGAAAACTACATTGTTGGTTTTCCCACGAGGCGGCTCAGTTATAACCACCAAGTAACAACTATGACTTTTATGTTTGGATGACTTGACGAAAACAACGATGGCTGATCACACATGCTAAATATCTGATTACATTGTAAACGAAGCAAACTCAAGGTCATCAATCCAAAAATACTTCGTTGTCACTCTCTGGCTAAAAATAAATATAAGTACGTATAAAGTATCAAGGTAAATTTAAGGTAGATCGATAGTTTAACGACGATATCGAGGGTATATTGAAAGTAAACAGAATTATTTCCTCAGGCTTAGAACCAAAGGCGGTTCTAACAAGTACCCACAATGAATGCTTTGGATCAAAAACAAGAAAATTAGGTAAACAAAACCCAGTTTTCTATATAAAAGTGGAGTTTAAGGGGGTATACATTTCAGGGACAAGTATTGTAGCAGGTGTGTCAGGTTATTTCTCAAGATACTCTCTTTCTTGTTCTTATTGATTCACCTCAGTAACAATCTTGAATTGACTCCAGTAGAGAGAAATAAAGAACTCTTTTTCTATGTCCGAGTGCAAAGGTCGTTTGTTTCAGTCATCTGATTGAAGAAAAAAGAGAAAAATATGACTTTTACAAAATTCCTTTTAACATGATAACTTGAGCATACTTCTGAATAGTTTTCATATTTTCATGATTTATTTTTTTCACTCAGTGTGTAAGTATTGTCAGTGTATGATTGATGTATGTGATATTGCATGTATGATGTTTTGGTAGAGGGTAGATTTGTCTGTAGTTATTGTAAAGGAAATTTGTAAAAAAAAACAAAAAAACAATCAATCAATAAAATTATAACAGTAATAACATTATCATTCTGTTTTAAAAAACAGTAAATCAATTTTTTTCGCGGCTATTTATTTTGGTGTTTTTGTCTTCGGAGACATTTTTGCAGCGATTTATTTATTTTTTTAGCGGATTGCAAAATCGGTAAAAGCAATTTTCTGTGTTGTGGTACGCGAAACTGCTGCTTATCAAGCGTGGACCGTTTCTTAATTTGATATTTCTTTATAACCCAGAAGCACTTGAATGCTTATGTCGTACATCAGGTATACGTTTTTATCTGTCAAAAGGTGTGAATAGTTCCATTTAGCAATGACTTGTTTAATGGATAATTATCACATATGAGAAGACAGTGGCCAATGGAGCCCAATTCCAATAATTGGCATAATGACACATCAAATTGACATAAGTTATTCCTTGATTATTCCATAAAAATTTGAAATTGGATAAATCATGAATTTTGTCTCCAATCTAAGCAAACATTTTCATGGCGATTAATTTTCGTGATGTTTTGTTCTTCGCGAATATTGCAAAATAAATTGCATGCGAAAAACAGTTGATTCTCAGTATATACAATTTGATCTACTTCAACTAAATTTTGCTGTGGTAATCATATGAGCCGCATCATGAGAAAACCAGACTTGCATATGCAAAAAACAAGGCCGCAGACTAGCTTTGCAGTAATTGCTGATCTAACTGCGAAGCTGATCGGCACCTTTGTTTTCGCTAAACGGATAGTACAATTACTCTACTTTCTAAATTCAAAATTGTCAGTCTCTAGCCAGCTTCTGTGCTTGTACAGTTTGGTTTGCATCTGACTTGCTCGGAAAACACTTTGATTTTCTCACAACATGGCTCATATACACAATTTGATCTATGTCATCTAAATTTTGCTGTGGTAATCATATAACAATTTCATCATATAACAGCTTTTATAAATATACTTGCTAACAGCTTCAAACAACTTTGTGACCTTGTGTTTTCAGTGGCTAATGTCACATTCTATAGTTTCCTTGATTCAACATACCTCTGTTGGACTAAATGCTACATACGAGTATATCTAAGATCTTAAGATAAAAGTTAATTGTAGGTTTATCATCATGAATGTAAATGACAAGCCAGTATAATGAAATAAAGTCACAACTCATAATTTCATTTGGTCATTTCTGCAGTTACAGGTGTTCCAACAAGTGCTGCATTTCTCTTGTGGTTAGGTGCATTTCACTTTTGTTGGGATTATGTAGCAATTTGATATATTACTATATTGTTTTTATGTATTCCAGCCTGACATCCCTTCATGAGTCATTCGGCAGCCCAGCAGCATCACCACGGCAACCAGACACTTCCACTCGACGAACAACCTCATCCCCACCCCCCTACACCTCCCAGTCCACTGACCTCAGAGTCCCTAACTTCATGTCGACACCAGAACCCAGACCCAAGTCGGCAGATGTCAGGGTCCCCAGTTTTACAGGGGCCCCAGAGCCAAGGCCCAAGTCTGTAGGGGGCAGGGATAGTGCTGGGGTAGGGAAGGAGAGTGCAAAGAAATCAAAACCTTCAGGTAGGTTATTGGTTTTGTATTTTTTTCTCGATAAACCGCTAAATAAGGAAATCTGTTGGTTGTAAACTCTGTTTCTTTGAAAAGGCTACATAGGTTAATATGCATTTTTAAAACACATAATATACTGCAGCTTAACTCTTTGGCAAAAACTTGTAACAATGGGTCTACATGTTATACATAACAATGTTATATTATCACAAGTTTGAAGTTGATGATACAGTTTAATGAGATATATGAAAAATCAAAGGGTTTCTGATGAATCGGGGTTTAACCAGGTTTGGTTAATGTAGTTCCAGTCTAATCATGACAAAACATCTTAAAATAAAAAGTCTGTGAACTACAAAATACATGTACTAAGGATGTCTAGCTTGTTTGCTCAATTTTTCAGATTGGAAAGACAAAAAGCAGAAGGACAGTGGATCAGAAAATAGAGATACAAAAAGATCAGCAAAGCTAGCCAGGGAAGACCTGAATAACAGGTAAAATATTTTGCTGTATGGGTTGTTGGACCACAGGAGCTATAAGTAATTTATGCTGGCATATTCAATCATGCAGGTAACAGATACTCTAAAAGAGATTACTGAAAAACAATTCATGTGGTTTCGTACTTAATGTTTATTTCTCCATGCATGCTTTCTCATACTATATTTTATGGGTATATATAATTTGAGCCTGTGCGTGAGAAAACCAACAATTTGGGTTTCCGACCAGGTCCGACACAAACTGAACTATACAGTCTTAGAAGATGGTTACAGGCTGGAAATTTTGGATTTAGAAGGTAGAGGTATTGTACTATCCGTGTAGCAAAAACAAAGGCTCTGATCAGCTTCGCAGTTACTGCAAAGCTGATCTGCGCCATTGTTTTTGCATATGCAGATTGTTGGTTTTCTCATGCACAGGCTCATTTCCCTTTTAACATTGAAATTGAAGTTCTATGTAAATATTTTTCTCTCAGATCAAGGCAACAAGAATCATCTCAAGAAAGACCAGTAAGGGACATAACTCCTCCCAGACGTTCATCTTTTGCCAGCCAGGATGAGTCGGAAATAGGAGATTCAGCTTCCCCCATGATCAAAGCGGAGCGAGAGCTGTACAAGCTACGAGACATGATGAGACAGGCCGTAGCCGTGAGACCGGCATCTTCACCACCACCGGAACCAGTTCTGCAGAAGAAATTTTACGGTAGCGAGAGACCGACAAGCAAAGATGAGTATGTTCCGGATTTCGGAACCCCTCGAGGAAGAAAAGAAAAACAGCCTAGCAGTCAATCAAGTGTGGCGAAAAGCAAGTCAAGCTCAACACATACCAGGCAAGATCGTTCAGAAAAAGATAAATCCAGCAAGAAGTCGACCACAAGCTCCAGCAAATCTGACAAGGGTTCAAAGGTCAAGGAAAAGGGCAAAGAAAGATCAAAGGACACAGACAGCAGACAGAGAACCCTTACAAAGAAGGATCACGAAAAATCAGGGGTCGCTGTGAAGCCTGACGAGTTCAACACTTCAACGAGATTTGACATTAGCATTGATGAAGAGGGGAAGAAGCTGAATGTGAAAAAAGTTGTGTCCCAGTCTGGGAAACAGAAGAATTTATTTGCTGAGAGTAACCAGTCTACTGGTGACAGATCACATGATCAAAGTCTACAGAGATCACATGATGAGGGTACACAGACCAGTGAGCAAGGTAATGCATATGATTTGGCTGGTTATCATTAAAGTAGTTCATATGGTTCCATGAATTAGTGATTAAGCCTCATGTCAGGGTTGGAGAGGTAAGCCCTATAGATGAGAAGTTATGTCTTTCGAATGAGAATTTCATCTCTGTATGACTTTAGCTGTGTGGATTTTAAACCTCAACAAAGCAGCTTCAATATTATTTGAGGTAGTTTAATTCAGATGAACTGAAATAACTGTATTTGGTAATAGCAGAGGTACAGTTCTGATCTTTCTTTTTCTTTTCAATAAAAAGTAAATGAAAATGTGACTGCTGATTTCTGGAAGTGTGGTTGCCTAATTGTAGACCAGTTTTCAGATTGCAAGATAAGGGGTCTGGACCCCATGGCGCAAAATTGTGTCCTTGAGCAAGACACATTAACACCCCATGGTATTGATTGATATTCAGGAAATGGTGGCTCTGACCCAGCATGACTGAAAAGTTGACAAAAAAAAGAAAAGAAACAAAAAGGCATTGATAGAGTCAGGACCAAAAGCCTCAAAATGATACAAAAATAACCAAAATTTGTTGTGGTAAAGTAAAGAATGACATGTATCTTTGCACGTTGCTCATGATCAGTGACTTGTGTTCATCAAAAGTCTTTTATTTTCTCATCAGATATGAACATGCAGCAGACTCTTGACAGTATAAGGGCAGGTAACTACACCACAAGACCTCAGTGGGAAGATGTCTTCACGTCACTGGCAAAACCAAAACCTGAGGATGAATCCAAGGTCAAATCCATGGTAAGTCAAGGTCATGTGATTATGTTTAAAGTCCTATGCCTATTTTATAGGTGTCTTTCCATATAAAAAAAAAGTCAATCATTTTCATGATTTTAATTATGTAATTGTTTTAATTACACTGTCTATATTTGTAAGTTCTGGACCTTGCATGCAAGTATTTGATTTACATATTACAACATATGAGCCGCATCATGAGAAAACCGAATTTTTGCCTATGCGAAAACAAAGGTGCAAATCAGCTTTGCAGTAACTGCGAAGCTGATCAGTGCCTTTGTTTTCGCTACACGGATAGTACAATCCTCTTCTCCTTAAATCCGACATTTCAAGCTTCTAGCCGTCTTCTGTGACTGTACAGCCTGGTTTGTGTCAGACCTGGTCGAAACCCCAAATTGTTGGTTTTCTCATGCACAGGCTCAATTTTAACTGTGAATTCTAAGTCTGTCAGGCAATAAAGTCACAAATATTGGCAAAAAGAAGTCTTCCCAACATACAGTAAATTTCAGATTGGGAGCTGTAATGATCCATGTGTACAGTTTACCCTGAGTTATTTGCCTGAAAAATATGTCAAAGTTACTATCGTGATGATTTTTCAGACTAGAGAGGAAAAGATCAAGGACAGATTACGTAATATATCTGACATGGAGCATCGCTATGACGAGTTACAGATGGAAAAAAGGCAGCTAGAGTCAAGTTTGACCAAGATACCCATCCATGGTAGAGTGGACAGGAATAGTCGTCGGCAAAAAGTAAGCTTTGATAATTCACACACACATGTAGAACAAGTTAGGAATATATCGGACATCAGAGACATGGAACGCTCCTTTGATGAGCCACAAATAGAAAAAAACAGCATCTAGAGATACCTGTCCATAGCAGAGTGGACATAAATAGTCTCAGACAAAAGATATGCTATGGTTGTCTCACTAGATGCAAGATGCTTTGGGAGAGCCTGTTGTCAAAATTGGTCTGACATAAACCTGGCCCCGAGATTTTAAAACTTTTCATGCTCACCTAAGCTGAGACTTAAATTTATCCTGCTGATAAATGTTAAAATGCCAACAATTGTTGGCATTTTAACATTTATCAGCAGGATAAATTACTATCTTATGGGATATATACTTGAAATTTCAACTGATTTTTAGCTATTTTAGTATTTATGAGCTATTGAAATTTCATGCTCAGCTGAGTTGAACATGAAAAAGGTTTTATAACCTCGGGACCTGTTTACCCTGCTACAGATGATCTAGGGCTTATAATTATAGCTAGGTTAGGTTAAACATATTTAATTGCCTTTTTCATATATATATGTACAGCAATGGGGTCGGGCCACAAGTTCTCTCAACATTAGTTACGGCCCTTCCCCTTCTTACAGCTTCTGACAGAAAAGGCATTGTTCTGTCACTGTACTGGTGTAGCAAAACCAAGTTCTCAGCTGCTGCCGTTTTCAGAATCCCTGTTTCCCATCTTGGAGAAAACCACCTGTTTCCCATCTTGGAGAAAACCCTGTTTCCCATCTTGGAGAAAACCGCCTGTTTCCCATCTTGGAGAAAACCACCTGTTTCCCATCTTGGTGAAAACCACCTGTTTCCCATCTTGTAGAAAACCCTGTATCACATCTTGGAGAAAACCCGCTGTTTCCCATCTTGGAGAAAACCCTGTTACCCATCTTGGAGAAAACCACCTGTTTCCCATCTTGGAGAATACCCCCTGTTTCCCATCTTGGAGAAAACCAGCTGATTCCCATCTTGGAGAAAACCCTGTTTCCCATCTTGGAGAAAACCCTGTATCACATCTTGGAGAAAACCCGCTGTTTCCCATCTTGGAGAAAACCCTGTTACCCATCTTGGAGAAAACCACCTGTTTCCCATCTTGGGGAAAACCACCTGTTTCCCATCTTGGAGAAAACCACCTGTTTCCCATCTTGGAGAAAACCCCATTTCCCATCTTCAAGAAAACCCTGTTTCCCATCTTGGAGAAAAGCACCCGTTTCCCATCTTGGAGAAAAGCACCCGTTTCCCATCTTGGAGAAAACCCCGTATCACATCTTGGAGAAAACCCGCTGTTTCCCATCTTGGAGAAAACCCTGTTACCCATAGTGGAGAAAACCACCTGTTTCCCATCTTGGAGAAAACCACCTGTATCCCATCTTGGAGAAAACCCCATTTCCCATCTTGGCCCATCATGGAGAAAACCACCTGTTTCCCATCTTGGAGAAAACCTGCTGTTTCCCATCTTGGAGAAAACCCCGTTACCCATCTTAGAGAAAACCACCTGTTTCCTATCTTGGAGAAAACCACCTGTTTCCCATCTTGGAAAATAAACATTTCCCATCTGGGAGAAAACCCGCTGTTTCCCATCTTGGAGGAAACCCCCTTACCCATCTTGGAGAAAGCCACCTGTTTCCCATCTTGGAAAAAAACCTGTTTCACATCTTGGAGAAAACCCGCTGTTTCCCCATCTTGGAGAAAACCCTGTTGCCCATCTTGGAGAAAACCACCTGTTTCCCATCTTGGAGAAAACCTGCTGTTTCCCATCTTGGAGAAAACCCTGTTTCCCATCTTGGAGAAAACCGCCTGTTTCCCATCTTGGAGAAAACCACCTGTTTCCCATCTTGGTGAAAACCACCTGTTTCCCATCTTGTAGAAAACCCTGTTTTTCATCTTGGAGAAAAACCACCTGTTTCACATCTTGGAGAAAAACCACCTGTTTTCCATCTTGGAGAACACCACCTGTTTCCCATCTTGGAGAAAACCACCCGTTTCCCATCTTGGAGAAAACCACCTGTTTCCCATTTTGGAGAAAACCACCTGTTTCCCATCTTGGAGAAAACTGCCTGTTTCCCATCTTGGAGAAATCCACCTGTTTTCCATCTTGGAGAAAACCCGCTATTTCCCATCTTGGAGAAAACCACCTGTCTCCCATCTTGGAGAAAACCGCCTGTTTCCCATCCTGGAGAAAACCACCTGTTTCCCATCTTGGAGAAAACCTGCTGTTTCCCATCTTGGAGAAAAACCCGTTACCCATCTTGGAGAAAACCACCTGTTTCCTATCTTGGAGAAAACCACCTGTTTCCCATCTTGGAAAATAAACAACATTTCCCATCTTGGAGAAAACCCGCTGTTTCCCATCTTGGAGGAAACCCCGTTACCCATCTTGGAGAAAGCCACCTGTTTCCCATCTTGGAAAAAAAAAACCTGTTTCCCATCTTGGAGAAAACCCGCTGTTTCCCCATCTTGGAGAAAACCCTGTTGCCCATCTTGGAGAAAACCACCTGTTTCCCATCTTGGAGAAAACCAGCTGTTTCCCATCTTGAAGAAAACCCTGTTTCCCATCTTGGAGAAAACCGCCTGTTTCCCATCTTGGAGAAAACCACCTGTTTCCCATCTTGGTGAAAACCACCTGTTTCCCATCTTGTAGAAAACCCTGTATCACATCTTGGAGAAAACCTGCTGTTTCCCATCTTGGAGAAAACCCTGTTACCCATCTTGGAGAAAACCACCTGTTTCCCATCTTGGAGAATACCACCTGTTTCCCATCTTGGAGAAAACCCTGTTTCCCATCTTGGAGAAAACCCCATTTCCCATCTTGGAGAAAACCCTGTATCACATCTTGGAGAAAACCCGCTGTTTCCCATCTTGGAGAAAACCCTGTTACCCATCATGGAGAAAACCACCTGTTTCCCATCTTGGAGAAAACCACCTGTTTCCCATCTTGGAGAAAACCCCGTTTCCCATCTTGGAGAAAACCCGCTGTTTCCCATCTTGGAGAAAACCCAGTTACCCATCTTGGAGATAACCACATGTTTCCTATCTTGGAGAAAAACCACCTGTTTCCCATCTTGGAGAAAACCCTTTTTCCCATCTTGGAGAAAACCCTGTTTTCCATCTTGGAGAAAAACCACCTGTTTCCCATCTTGGAGAAAAACCACCTGTTTCCCATCTTGGAGAACACCACCTGTTTCCCATCTTGGAGAAAACCACCCGTTTCCCATCTTGGAGAAAACCACCTGTTTCCCATTTTTTGAGAAAACCACCTGTTTCCCATCTTGGAGAAAACTGCCTGTTTCCCATCTTGGAGAAATCCTTCTGTTTCCCATCTTGGAGAAAACCCGCTATTTCTCATCTTGGAGAAAACCACCTGTTTCCCATCTTGGAGAAAACCGCCTGTTTCCCATCTTGGAGAAAACCACCTGTTTCCCATCTTGGAGAAAACCCTGTTACCCATCTTGGAGAAAACCACCTGTTTCCTATCTTGGAGAAAACCACCTGTTTCCCATCTTGGAAAAAAAAACATTTCCCATCTTGGAGAAAACCACCTGTTTCCCATCTTAGAGAAAACCCCGTTACCCATCTTGGAGAAAACCACCTGTTTCCCATCTTGGAGAAAACCACCTGTTTCCCATCTTGGAGAAAACCACCTGTTTCCCATCTTGGAGAAAACTCTGTTACCCATCTTGGAGAAAACCACCTATTCCCATCTTGGAGAAAACCACCTGTTTCCCATCTTGAAGAAAACTGCCCTTTACCCATCTTGGAGAAAACCACCTGTTTCCCATCTTGGGGAAAACCACCCGTTTCCCATCTTGGAGAAAACCCCGTTTCCCATCTTGGAGAAAACCACCTGTTTTCTATCTTGGTGAAAACCACCTGTTTCCCATGTTGGAGAAACCTAATGATGCCATTGTATTATTTGGATATAAGCATCTGGATTTGTACCATTGTTGCTTAATACACTGGTTTCTAACATATCTGCCTCATTATAAACAACTTGGAAGCGTTTGTGGCAGTGATTTACCCTTGTGCCTCATAAGCTAGGTGGAACAGGTCACGGACATTTACAGTCTTTTGGACGAGTCTAAACTGAGGTCTTTTCTCCATATGATCAGAGCTGTTGGTAGAATATGAAACACAATCTCAACTCAGCAACTCGAGTTTCCAAAAAAGAAGTTGTAAACATTCTAAAGCTTAAGGAAGTATTTCAGGTACTTATTCCTCACCTTTGTTTGTTTTCACAGGAAGAGTTAGAAGAAAGACTGGATGTGGTAGAAAAAGAACTGGGCTCACTGAGAATGTCATTAAAGAGATGTAATGTCCTCAAGACGGCAGGATAGCGGGTGAACAACATTACATCACATGGCTTGTTTGATCATTTACCTTGCCTGACTTGCAATTATAAGAAATGGATACTACAACTCAGGGGTGTCGAACCTGGGCAAAAGATGGTTTAGGGCGAGAGGAGTCGAGTTCTTTATGAGTGAACCAAATTTTCAAATATGAGCCACATCACAAAAATCCTGCTTTTTACATACATGTATGTGAAAAGAAAGATGCTGACCTGCACTTTTGTTTTGGCCTCAAGGATGGTACAATCCCTCTACTTCTTGAATCTGAAACTTCAAGCTTTTATGTGACTGTAAAGGACAAAGTAGACAGTTTTTACTCATTAACAGTCTCATTTCTGGCAAACTCTGAAATATATTTAGAAAAGTTTGTGTCATTTTCATTTGGAGTGACGACATTAACCATAGTTATGGGTCATTTAATCTGTCTGTGATATTTTTTAACGTCTCAACAATTTGAATATGTTTATGTATGTAGATATTTCAACCATTAGCTCATGCTTTTTACTGTACTTTGATATACAGGTCAACCTCATTATAAGTTATAACGCTATCTTTGGGGTCCATAGAAACAGACCGTGTTATAAGTGAAACCGTGATATAATAATGAGGTTACTTACTATAGACATATAGGAAAATAATCAGTTTGGGAGCCATGACATGGTTGTGTTATATTGAAAACTGCACTATAGTGAGGTGTGTTATAATGAGGTTGAACTATAGTTTGACCAGGGTTTCATACATCACATGAGCTTTTGACAATCATGGGCCAGTTGTTTAAAACTTTGTTACCTCAAGGTTTTCTTTAAGACAACTCGTTTTCTCACATTTTATCAACAAAAAGTAATAGTGTATTTGCTTTATTGCCATTTGAAATTTTAACAAATCGTTAACAATATCGTTAATTTTGAACAACTGGCCCCAGCTGATCAGTTTTGTGTGCCTTTGTAATACTCAGAAGTTGTACAATGCTGTCCCCTGGAGTTGCGCACTTAAGCATTGTTTGACTGTTTAGATTATAATAGAAGCAATTTCTGAATAAAACAAATAATCCCCTTTTTGCATGAACACGTAATGCATACAATTACCAAAAGAAAATATGAAAATGTCAAAAACTTTTCTCTGAATTTCATCATAAGTAAAGCTACCCCCATGTTTATCCCTGACGTCAAGGGTCACATGGAGTTGCGCACTTGATTTATTTGACGTCATTAGATGGCTTTCTTCAAGAAATATGGTATTTAAACAAATGGTTTGTGAAATATGTCATATTTCTAGTTGATTAGCCACAAAAAGATGGAATAAAGCAGCCTGATGCATAATTAATTTGGCCAATGCAATATACTGGGTAAACAAAATGTCTTGCAAGTACGTTTTACATAATTTTCTCCTTCTGTTCTGTCCCATCTATGATAATTTTCATTTTTAGTTCATTTAATGAAGTTAGCTGACAAATTGTTACTCACAAACAAATGTAAACTTTCATGCCTTAGACCTGAGACAAGAAACTAAGAGATGCGCAAGTCCATGTGCCGCGCAACTCCATGAGACTCAACTGTATGTCACACAGAGTTTTGTTTCTACAGATTTTGTGACAATGCTGGTAGTGAATTTGCCTTAGTTTGCATTTGCTTTGATTTTCATGATAGTTGTAATTTAATAACTAAGTAACTAGTGGTTTTCAGATTGTGAGTTGTTTATTTCATGATGAATGATCAACAATCTGGAATTGACAAAACTTGAAAATTGACTAGAGAGAGAATCTGATGCTTCCCTTCAAATAGTACTACAGATCTGTATGTTTTCTCTATTGTTTCAAAAAGTAAAAAAAAATAAAGGCCAAAAATGCTTGCCTCACTAAATTATATATTAACTCAAAACTGTATATTAATGTGTATCACCACTAAACCATATCATTATACTGATCAAGTATTAACTAGCAATATGCATCATATGTTTTATCTCAGTATCATAGCAAGTTTTCTTACATACCTCTATCATAAAGATAGAAAAATTCCGGTATTTTAGTGGTGGTAGATAAATCGATCTTACACTGCTGGCTTGGTTGCTCATACAAGATAAGAAAAGCACGCGACTAAATTCGATCGTTTCTAGCCCAAAGCAGCTGCTTGCAATAATGTTCAACAAAACTAGACTAAATTGGTGTGAATTCATTGGGTATAATCTTGATTCACGCTCGTTTTCAACGAAAAACAAATTAAAACTGCATCTCTTTTGACTTTGACAACGATTTATTTACATTTGACGTCATATCCGTAATAAACATTACGTCATCAGAGTTAAAGCACGGTACCAGGTTACTTTACCGGTAAAATGAATTTAGGCCTAATCAGGATATGTAAGAAAAAGAATCCATCAGTGGTGTTCAGTGGAGAAAGGAAAATCTCAACCCTCGGGTCCATCGTTCCAGTGGGAAACTCGGCGAGCCTCGTTTCCCACTGGAACGGATAGACCCTCGGGTTGAGATTTTCCTATCTCCACTGACCACCCATGATGGATTCTATTTATATTGGACCAGTGTCTATTGGTGCTTTCATGACTTATAACATTACATCATTTTAGAAAATATATCAAGTAGACTCGCTCATTACAGGACATGTATACTAGTCATTGAAAATACCGTCCAGTCAAGGTCTGATATAAAGAATAATGTAGTCAAGTTAATGTAGTATTTATTAATCAGTATGAATAGAATAAGTGTTCAAAGTGTCCATTGTGGCATAGAATAGGATACATACGTCCCTATGTAATCAGATTCTAATTTTTTGTTTCAAGCAGATCTTGCATATTAACCTATAATCATAATTTTTCTCAATCATCATTAACTCCAAATACATGAAAGTAATGTTGTGGATTAATTAAGGTCAAAGCTAAGCACATTGTTTTCAAATGAAGAGTAAAATATTTAAATAGGAATGATTGAACTTATTTTCAAGCTGTTAAGCCATGTGTATGTAGGGTCGAAAGAAGCACTACCGACATTTTGTGGTAACATATTTAAATGTGCATCGAAAAGTTTTGTTTTATTTTGTGGCAGCTTGTTATATGTGAGCCGCCTCGTGGGGAAACCAACAATGTGGTTTCTGACCAGGTCCGACACAAACTGGCCTGTACAAGCACAGAAAAGAGCTAGAAGCTTGAAATTTTGGATTTAAGTAGAAGAGGAATTGTACTATCCGAGAAGCGAAAACAAAGGCGCTGATCAGCTTCGCGGTTACCGCGAAGCTGATCTGTGTCTTTGTTTTCGCATATGCAGATTGTTGGTTTTCCCATGATGCGGCTCATATGTATTGTAAATCATGTGTTGGCATTGTCATTTTTATTTATAAATAACCAAAATTTTGTATTTTTGATAACAGTTAGATGAGAACTCACAGTGTCACTGTTTGTGCTAATACATTGTAAAATGTATCTTGAAATAAATGTTGAGATTTAATATGTGTTTGGTTGTACAAATTATCCCCTATTTAAGCCACAAGATACATGAAACTTTGAGGGCCACCCCTGTGGCCAAATGGATAAGGTGACCAGACTGGGTTCGAGGCTATGAGCCCTACCCAGGGCAAATGAGACAAGCCAAGTTCTGCTTGCAGGTGTGTCTGACAGGTGATCTATCCTGGTATAATTTCATTTTTGTCCACTTATATCACCCTATAGATTCACTGTACACCGTAGAATCAGTGAAAGACACTGTACCAGTGATTGAACACATTTTTAGGGCAAAATATGTGAGATAGTGGTAAGTATTTTGCATGTTTTTGTGTTATAAGCTTTGTTTCTGTGCCATAGTTTTCAGATGATCACTTTGGTACATGTTCTTGTTTCATCTTATGGTCGACAAACCGCAAAAGGTGTTCGTGGGAGCTTATGGGGGGCATTCGTTTTGGACGAGAGTTGTAAAACTGTTAAAAGTCGCATTTTCTCATCTAGTTTTAAAATCAAACAATTTTGAGAAAATAAAATACGCCCAAAAGAAAGAAATACTTCGGAACGTTCAATATAAGAAAACTCTTGCAGATCTGCTTCATCGATTCCGAAATTTCGTACAATAAAGGACTGTACGTTCGAAATTCAGTGAAAGGAACTACTGTCCCAGTGTAAGAGATGTATTGTACGAAGTAAAAGCCACACAATGTTAGAGTTTCTGTACCCAGTGATAGGTACAGTCGTTCAAAATTTTGTTAATTAGGATGTGAGCAATGCGAACGAGGCAATTGAAAAATGTGTAAATGTGTATTTTATCCTTACCTTATGTTGATAAACGATATATTTGAAAATGTTTTTATATAATAATCAATTTTCTTTTCTAAACTTATTTTGATTCCCTCTTTGTACCTATTAGATTAACATCACATTCTATGTATAACTGTCTTCATGAGAGGTATCCGGAGACAATATACATGTCTAAGAACAACCAATGCAGATGGAATCAATTAGCAAAAATTGTGATTAAGCGCCTATATTTGATTTGTTTGCATACAGTACATGCAGTGGTCACAACAGCTATTCTGGTGTGAACATTGTTCGGATAATGCTTTTTTCACGAGTGGTCATAATAGCTACGCTGGCACGAGTATGGAACGCCAAAGCTGTCTGATGGTAAAGAATAAAAACATTGATTCATCATCGTCATTTTATCCTGCTCACATTTGATTATATGTTGTATAGTGTGCACTATATTATGAGAAAAGTCCATTAAATGTTGGACCAGGTCCTTAATATTATGAAAAGTTTCATAATATGATGAGTAAAAATCTTTATATTATGGTAAACTTACATTATATGATGAGTAAACATCTTTATATTATGGTAGATGTACATTATATGCTGATACAACCTCATTATATTATGTATGTTTCTAATTATATTATTATGGGCTATTGTCTTTATATGCATCAAGTTGATTATATCGTTCGATAACTTCATTATATGTGCAAACTTCATTATATGCGCAAACTTCATTATATGAAGTGACAACTACATTATATGATGTGGACGATTTTGCGAGAAGAATTACATTGACACCGTTTAGATAGTTGTTGTATACATGCCAGGACTACCAGAAACACTGCTGATTCTATCTATCTATCTATCTATCTATCTATCTATCTATCTATCTATCTATCTATCTATCTATCATCATCATGATCATGATCGATATTCATCATCATCTTCATCATCATCGTCATCATTATGATCTATCATCATCAATATCGATCATCATCATCATCATCATCATTATCATCACCATTTTCATCATCATCATCATTATGATAGAACATCATCATCATCATGATCCATCATCATGATCCATCATCATCAACAGCATCGATCATCACAATGACGATCGATCATCATCATCATGATCGATCATCATCATGATTGATCATCATAATGATCGATCATAATCATGATCGATCATCATAATGATCGATCATCATCATCATCATCGTCAATCATGATGATGATGATCGATCATCATCATGATCGATCATCACCATGCTGATCGATCATTATCATCATGATCGATCACCATCATCATAATCGATCAACATGATGATCGAACATCATTATCTTGATCGATTATCATCACGATCGATCATCATCATCGATCATCATAATGGATCATCATCATCATGGTCGCTCATCATCATCATAATCGATCATCATCATCATGATCGATTATGATGATGATGTTCGATCATGATAATTATGATCGATCATCATCGCCATGATCGATAATGACGATAATCGATGATGATGATGATGATGACCGATCATCCTCATCATGATCGACAATGATGATGTGGATAAGATGAATATGATCGATCATGATGATAAGGATGATAGATCATGATGATGATGATCGATCGTCATGGTGATGATCGATGATGATGATGATAGATTATGATGATCGATGATGATGATGATGATGTTCGATCATGATGATGATGATGATGTTTGATCATGATGATGATGATGATGATGATAGATAGATAGATAGATAGATGTCTGGTAGTCCCGACATGTTTAAAATAATTTACTAAATGGTATCAATGTAATTCTTCTCGCAATATCGTCCACATCATATAATATAATATATATAATGTAGTTGTCACATCATAAAATAAAGTTTGCGCAAATAATGAAGTTTGCGCATATAATGAATTTATCGAACCATATATAATCAACTTGATGCATATAAAGACAATTGTCCATAATATAATGAGAAACATACATAATATTATGAAGTTGTATCAGCATATAATGTAAGTCTACCATAATATGGGCCACAACATGAGAAAATGTACCTTCGGACAATTATTTCAGTATTAGAAAAACAAAGTTACGCTGAATGTATGATGTTTCTAGAGTCTGTTACTCTTTATTTGACCAAACTATTTCATTTATTTTGTGAGTTATGACCAATTTACTATTTGAATCCGACAGACGTCATTGTCCTGAAAAATGACGTCAAAGTTGCGTAATGCATTTCTGCATGTTAGTAGAGCTTACAAAACTCGATGCATTTGCATAAAACTGTTTAAGCACTGGTCAGAACCTATTGCTAAGATAGAAGCATATTATCCTTACAGGTATTATTATTTTGTCTATTTTTATGATGATGCGGTTGCTATGGTTACCGTTTAACGTTATTTATAGGAAAATTATGTATATTGTGGGCTAAAACAAGCGCAGATAACTCAAAATATTGACAATAAATATGTTTTAAAACTCATTTATTTGGTAGCCCAGTGTTCAAAGATTACAAATACAGTGTTATTTCTATAACGCATATTACATCGTTTTTCCGCTTTTTGCTGCTTTCTACTAGTAATGTCAGAATGTCCGAAGGTACATTTTGTCGCGTTGAGGTTCATATAAAGATGTTTACTCATCATATAATGAAAATTTTCTTAATATTATGAACCTGGTCCAACATATAATGGACTTTTCTCATTATACATATAATCAAATGAGAGCAGGATATATTGACGATGATGAATCAAATGTTTTTATTCCTTACCATCAGACAGCTTTGGCGTTCAATACACGAGCGTTATAGTACTTTTTTTCGCTAACTGTTTTTGCACTAAATGGGGTTGACAAAATGCAAAGGTAAATTGAGAAGATATAATATACTAATATGGTTTACAAACTGTCCCATTATTCCTAAATAGGGCATATTTCTTCGCTTACAAGGCAGTTTTACTCGCTAGCAGTTTCAATAACTTCGTACAGCCAATTGATATAACTGGGTTCAAAAAATAAATCGACCTCTCTTTGACTGGGCCAGTAGTTCCTTTCACTGAATTTTGAACGTACAGTCCTTTATGGTTTGAAATTTCGATATCGACGGAGCGGATCAGCATGCGCTTTCTTATATTGAAAGTTCCGAAGTATTTCTTTCTTTTGCGCGTACTTTATTTTCTCAAAAATGTTTGATAGTAAAACTAGAGGAGAAACTGCAGCGATTTTAAGCATTTTTAGCTCACCTGAGCCGAAGGCTCACAAGGTGAGCTTATAGGATGGCCATGCTCCGTCGTCCGTCCGTCGTCGTCCGTTCACAATTTCAAAGATCTTCTTCTCTGAAACCGCTTGGCCAATCAAAGTCAAACTTCATGTGGAGCATCCTTAGGAAGGGGGAACGAAAGTTTATATAAATGGTCCAGGTCACATGACCAAGATGGCCACCATGCCCATATATGGTAAAAACCATAAAAAAATCTTCTCTGGAACCGGTGGACTGATTTCAATGAAACTTGGTATGTAGGATCGGGGACTTTGGCCCATCATAGTTTATATAAATCATGACCTTGGGTTGACCTTGACCTATATTACGGCAAGGTCAATTTTGGTTACATAGGCTTTTCAATGGAAAAAAGTGAAAACATTGAATTTTTCAGGATGTTTTGTAGCCTGTGACCTGAAAGTTGGTAGATGCAGACAACATGTTGAGCTAATGAAGTGATATGAGTATTAAAGGTCAAGGTCATTTCTTGAACTTGGCCAAAGGTCATTTACAAATTAAATGTTAAACTTAATTTTCTCAGTAACCGCTCAACCAATCAAAGCCAAATTTTATATGTAGTATCCTTAGGATGAGTGAATGAAAGTTAATATAAATAGTCAAGGTCACATGACCAAGATGGCTGCCATGGCTATAAGTAGCAAAAACCTTTAAAAATCTTCTTCTCCAGAACCAAAAGGCCTATGATTTTGAAACCTGGCATGAAGCATCAGGGGGAGGAGCTCTACAAAGTTTGTATAAATCATGACTCTTGGATGACCTTGACCAATATTACGGCAAGGTCAACATAGGTCGCTCATGCATTTGAATGGGGAAAATTGTCAAAATGTCATTTGACAGGAAAAACTTTATGGAAATGGGTAAGTGGACTGAATATTTATGATTCTGAAAAAAAAGGACCCCAGGGGCAGGTCTGCCCCCATCCGGGGGGGGCAATATACATGTATATATTACCATGATAGTCAAAGGTCTTTTGGCCAATCAAAGCCAAACGTCTTGTTGAGTATTCTTAGGAAGGGAGAATGAAAGTTTATATAAATGGTCAAGGTCACATGACCAAGATGGCCGCCATGGCTATAAATAGCAAAAAACCTTTAAAATCTTCTCCAGAACCAGAAGGCCTATGATTTTGAAACTTGGCATGAAGCATCAGGGAGAGGAGCTCTACAAAGTTTATATAAATCATGACCTTGGGATGACCTTGACCTATTTTATATATCCCAGTTCTCAGGTGAGCGTTTACAGGACCATTGGTCCTCCTGTTACAACTCTTATCCAAAACGAATGCCTCCTGTATGCTCCCATGAACACCTTTAGCGGTTTGTCGACCATAAGATGAAACAAGAACATGTACCGAAGTGATAAGCTGAAAACTATGGCACAGACACAAAACGGATAACACGAAATCATGCAAAATACTAACCACTATGTTGCATTTTTTGCCCCAAAAATGTGTTCAATCACTGGTACAGTGTCTTTCACTGATTCTACGGTGTACAGTGAATCTATAGGGTGTATATTATGCGTTTTTTTAAACGTGTCCTGTCAAAGGTCATTCGGTTCCATGTTCCGTTAACCAAGCAGTAATAAAAGGGACAATGCTGGTCACAGGCAGACGACAATAAGCAATGTGGTCACTGTCCTGATTGGACCATCTCATATGAGTTAAATAATCTTGAAAGGTATGTAATATTTACCTTTGGTGTTAGTACAACAAATAATTTTGCTACACAAGCAATATACACCGAACATTTGGATAGAAGTTTAGCATCTCTATACGGTTCAGCCATTATATGCATGTACATGTATGTGAATACTGAAGATTATGAGAATGGACCACTTGGTTGTTCTAGACACAATACAACAGCCTGCTACTACAGTTCAGCAGAGATATTCTTGCACCCCTGGTGAGAAAATATATCCAAGATTTTTGCCAGGGTTAGAAATTCCGATTGTCTGACCATAAGTTTACATGTTCCTTTTTAACATTGGTTGTATAGAACGTCCTGTAACTTTGTCGTTACGGGCACACATCACAACAAGGTGTTCAAGAAATAGGATCTATCATGAATGTAGGGTATGGATCGACAAATCTGTCCCTCGGGTCACAGTTTGGCATCATGAGGCTCGCCACAGTGACCCTCAGGACATTTTTCTGTCCAACTCTGACTTCTTATATACTGCTGCAAACAATTCTTTATTTACAGTTTTACCTATACCCGCAGTATACCTTTAACGGAGATATCGGTAAAAACGTAAATAAACAATGCATTGTTTTGTGCCACGAAAGCCTGCGCTAGCTATAATCCTGTAATGCCTAGGTCACACTAGGGCTTACGTACGCTGCGGACGCTGCGGATAGGTGTTCCGTATCTGTCCGTCCTATCCGTAACGATTCGTATCTCATCCGTAATGTCCGTAACTGTACGTATCGTATCCTCAGGGTGCAGTAGATCCACGGGCAAATTTTCATAACTGTCAAAAATGCATGCGCGGATGGACGATCGGTAATGGTAGGCAATGGTACGTAACTGAAGGCATTTATTCGAATCTGTCCGTATCTAATCGCATCTAAACGTATCATTCCGCGATCAAGCATTTGTTGCGGATCGATACTGTTACATACGTGTTGTTTCGTTCGGTTGCGGTCTTTGTCGTTTATACACACTTTTCGACACGTAATGTTACGGTTTTCCTAAAGTTTACACAGCATGCCACACGTATGAAAACGGAATCAAACCAGGATGCAACTTGAACAATGCTAATAAGCGTGTGGCTGAGCCCTCTAGAGCTGAGTGTTTGGGCATAACATAATCTGTATCCAATGCTTGAATGAATCATACAAGAACGTTTCTGGAATAATTAGTCTCCTTGACAAAAATGTCCGTCATTTTTCTATTATACAGGTAATTTATTTATTTAAGGATATCCATAATTCATTTATGGATATCCATAATTCATTTATGGATATCCTTAATTCATTTATGGATATCCTAAAATAATTAAAGATATCCATCAATATTTTTTGATATCCTAAAATGAATTATGGATATCCATAAATGAATTATGGATATCCATAAATGAATTATGGATATCCTAAAATGAATTATGGATATCCATAATTGAATTATGGATATCCTGAAATACATTTTTGGATATCCAAAAATCACGATGAATTATGGATATCCATAATTCGATTTTTGGATATCATAATTCGATTTTTGGATATCCAAAAATCGAATTATGGATATCATTAAATCAGCTCATTTAAGGATATCCTTAAATGTGTTTTAGGATATCCAAAAATAAGCTTGAATTTAGGATATCCATAATTCGATTTTTGGATATCCATGATTTTTTTAATGATCTGATTTAAGGATATCCATAATTCGATTTTAGGATATCCATAATTCATTTTAAAAAATATTTCTTTTCCATAATGATTTTTTCCGTGTAATACGCATGCGCTAACTTAAACTGAACGAAACGGAAGCCAACGTAAATTCAACCACAACGGAATGCCTCCATTCTGTGACTAGGGAGAAATCATTATATCCCATAGGCACGTATGGGGTGCCGTTTTACTATTTATTTCCTATTTATGGATATCCATAATTCATTTTTGGATGTCCAAAATTATTTTTGGATATACATAATTCATTTTTAGATACCCATAATTCTTTTTTGGATATCCTAAAATCGATTTATTGATATCCTTAATTCGGCTGAATATTGGATATCCATAAATTGATTTTAGGATATCCTATAATCGAATTATGGATATCCTTAAATACAATCCTATTTTTGGATATCCATAATTTGATTTAAGGATATCCTAAAATCGGGCTAATATTGGATATCCATAATTCGATTTATCCTTAATTATTGTAGGATATCCATAAATGAATTAAGGATATCCATAAATAAATTATGAATATACTTAAATAAATTATGGATATCCAAAAATAGGGAATAAATAGTAAAACGGCACTCCATAGGCACGTACATCATTTTTTTTGATTTAAGGATATCCTTAAATGAATTATGGATATCCTTAAATACATTCCTATTGAAGAACATCCATAACTCATTTATGGATATCCATAAATCGAATTATTGATATCCAATATTAGCCCGATTTTAGGATATCCTTAAATCGAATTATGGATATCCAAAAATAGGATTGTATTTTAGGATATCCATAGTTCGGTTTTAGGATATGCTAAATCTATTTATGGATATCCAATATTCAGACGAATTTAGGATATCCTTAAATTGATTTTAGGATATCCAAAATGAATTATAGATATCCAAAATAGAATAATGGATGTCCAAAAATAAATTTTGGATATCGAAAAAAAGGATATCCATAATTCATTTCAGGATATCCATAATTCATTTCAGGATATCCATAATTCATTATGGATATCCATAATTCATTTATGGATATCCATAATTCATTTTAGGATATCCAAAAATGTTAATGGATATCCTTAATTATTTAAGGATATCCATAAATGAATAAAGGATATCCATAAATAAATTATGGATATCCTTAAATGAATTATGGATATCCAAAAATAGGGAATAAATAGTACCAGAGGACCATTGGTCCTGAGAACGCTCACCTGAAGCCTTATCTTGGAGTATTAAGTCATAATGAAATGACCTTGACCTTGAATACTCACACACCTTTATTGACTTCATAAGTTGTCTGCATCTGCAAAGTTTCAGGTCTCAGGCTGCAATAGTTTCCAAACCCAGTGATTTCTGAGAAAACCATAATTTTAATTTTGATATTTAAATGACCTTGGGCCAAGGTCAAGACATGACCTTGGCCTTCAGTAATTACTTACCTTCATTGACTCCATTAGTTGTCTGCATCTAGCAACTTTCAGGTCTCAGGCTGCAACAGTTTGTTTTTGCCTTTTCCCATTTAAAAGCCTATGTTTCCAAAATTGACCTTGCCGTAAAATAGGTCAAGGTCATCATAGGGTCTTCATTTCAACAAACTATGATGGGCTGGAGTCCCAAATGCCACATACCAAGTTTCATGAAAATTGGCCTGTCGGTTCTGGAGAAGAAGATTTTTGAGTGTTTTTTACCATATATGGGCGTGGCGGCCATCTTGGTCATGTGACCTGGATTTCACTAATAATCTTTCGTCTCCCCTACCCATGGATGCTCCACATAAAATTTCGCTTTGATTGGCCAAGCAGTTTCAGAGAAGAAGATCTTTGAAAAGTGTGTATGGACAACAGACTGGCCAAGGTCAAGAGATGACCTTGACCATTATTAATCACATACCTTCATTCACTCCATTAGTTGTTTGCATCTACCACTTTTCAGGCCTTGGGCTGTTTTAAAAAAATCCATAGCTTTCACTTCTTCCTATGTAAAAGCCTATGTTTCCAATTTGACCTTGCCGTAAAATAGGTCAAGGTCATCCAAGGGTCATCATTTTATCAAACTATGATGGGCTGAGGTCCTTGATGCTACATACCAAGTTTCGTGGAAATCGACCCACCGGTTCTGGAGAAGAAGATTTTTGAGTGGTTTTTACCATATATGGGCGTGGCGGCCATCTTGGTCATGTGACCTGGATTTCGCGATCAAACTTTCGTCTCCCCTACCCATGGATGCTCCACATAAAATTTCATTTTGATTGGCCAAGCAGTTTCAGAGAAGAAGATCTTTGAAAAGTGTGTATGGACAACAGACTGGCCAAGGTCAAGAGATGACCTTGACCTATATTAATCACATACCTTCATCTACTCCATTAGTTGACCTTGACCTATATTAATCACATACCTTCATCTACTCCATTAGTTGTTTGCATCTACCACTTTTCAGGCCTCGTGCTGCAATAGTTTTAAAAAAATCCATAGTTTTCACTTCTTCCTATATAAAAGCCTATGTTTCCAATTTGACCTTGCCGTAAAATATGTCAAGGTCATCCAAGGGTCATCATTTTATCAAACTATGATGGGCTGAGGTCTCCAATGCTACATACCAAGTTTCGTGGAAATCGGCCCACCGGTTCTGGAGAAGAAGGTTTTTGAGTGGTTTTTACCATATATGGGCGTGGCGGCCATCTTGGTCATGTGACCTGGATTTCGCGATCAAACTTTTGTCTACCCTACCCATGGATGCTCCACATAAAATTTCACTTTGATTGGCCAAGCAGTTTCAGAGAAGAAGATCTTTGAAAAGTGTGTATGGACAACAGACTGGCCAAGGTCAAGAGATGACCTTGACCTATATTAATCACATACCTTCATCTACTCAATTAGTTGTTTGCATCTACCACTTTTCAGGCCTCAGGCTGCAATAGTTTTCAAAAAATCCATAGTTTTCACTTTTTCCTATGTAAAAGCCTATGTTTCCAAATTTGACCTTGCCGTAAAATAGGTCAAGGTCATCCAAGGGTCATAATTTTATCAAACTATGATGGGCTGAAGTCCCCAATGCTACATGCCAAGTTTCGTGGAAATCGGCCCACCGGTTCTGGAGAAGAAGATTTTTGAAGGGTTTTTACCATATATGGGCGTGGCGGCCATCTTGGTCATGTGACCTGGATGTCGCGATCAAACTTGAAATGCCACTACCCAAGGAGGCTCCACATAAAATTTCAACTAGATCGGCCAAGCCGTTTCAGAGAAGAAGATCTTTGAAATTGTGGACGACGGACGACGGACGGACGACAGACGACGGACGGACGGACGGACGCCGGATCATGGCCATCCTATAAGCTCACCTTGTGAGCCTTCGGCTCAGGTGAGCTAAAAATGGCACCCATAGGCACGTACATCATTTTTTGTGATTTAAGGATATCCTTAAATTATGAATATCCTAAAATACAATTCTATTGAAGTACATCCATAACTCATTTATGGATATCCATAAATCGAATTATGGATATCCAATATTAGCCGGATTTTATAATATCCTTAAATCGAATTATGGATATCCAAAAATAGGATTGTATTTTAGGATATCCATAGTTCGATTTTAGGATATCCTAAAATCAATTAATGGATATCCAATATTCAGTCGAATTAAGGATATCCATAAATCGATTTTAAGTATCCAGAAATGAATTTTGGATATCCAAAATGAATTATGGATATCCATAAATAGGGAATAAATAGTAAAACGACACCCCATATGATTGTTGGTTGATGCGTTCATTTACGGTGTAGATACGTTTGTGTTACGGTTTAGATACGGAAAGATTCGAATCAACGCCTTCATTTACATGTCATTACGTACTATTACGGATGTACCATCCGTGCCTAATTTTTTACTTTTTTCAAAATTTGGGCGCGGATGGAATCGGACTTGCATATACAATATGTTAAGATACGAACATATACGGAAAAGATATGAATTGTTACGGATATGACGGATAGATACGAAAGGTCAGTCCGCAGCGTCCGCAGCATCCGGATGTGCTAGTGTGACTGTAGTTTGACTAAAACCTGCGTTTTCTTGCATCAAATTTCACCGTTATATACCCAAGAAAATGCAACATTACGTATCTGAAGGTGTATGTCTGTATCTAAAAGTAACAGATGGTATCGAAAGGTATGTAGTCAAGTATCTTAACCGTATGTATTCGAATTTATCCGTAACTATCTTCTAACGTATCCGTATCTTTCCTGAACTACCCGTATTTATTCGTATTTAAAGGTAATAAATTCATTAAGAACCGTTAGCCCCGCCCACAAAATTCTGCGGATCGCTACGTAAAGTATTCGCAACTATCCGCGGCATCCGTAAGCGCTAGTGTGACCTAGGCATTACAAATGATTTGAGATAATTGTTCCAGATTGCATGTATCCATTATTTTCAACAAATGGCTTTAAAAGAATAATTGCTTGTTTGTATTGAGGCTTAACGTCCCAGTCAACAATTTTTCAGTCATGTCGGGATGGAGCCAAAGCTTCCTGGGTTAAACCAGTACTGTAGGGAGTTAAGGACACAACATGGTGTCACTTGTGGGGATTGCACCAAAACTTGAAAGAATAAGAGACAGTCTTTCTTTCATTTGTAATTGCATTTACAGTCCATTTCTTTTGCTCGTATATGGTAAACAATTGTTCTAAGATTATACAAGTAGCACTACACATCCTCCAGTGGTCCAGCATAGTGATCAGTTGAGTAAATCAGGAAAGATAATATCCCATGCATTACATGATCACATTAACCCATATCTGACGAATGGATTCTCCCATCATTATCAATTGGACAAGTCCACTTTCATTTTTAGGGGCCGCAGGTGTGATTTTAAAATTTCATTCCATTTTTCGATGAAATTCCTATAAGCAAACAGAATAGCCCCAGATGGGACGCCGCATTCTGCGGCGTCACATCTGGGACTATACTGTTTGCCTATGTCCCACAAAAGGGATGCCAGGCTAAAATGGGTTAAAGCATCTAAAATAGCCTATTCTGAAGGTTTCACTTGTATATGATATAGGTCAAGGTCACTCTGTGCTATTTCTGTTGGGGCACCACTCATTGGGTCCCTTCCTTCAGAGCCCTTAGGAAAGGCTATCACATCCCGTATACTTGGTGAACTGCACATTACTGCAAGTAGTCTGTCCAAACCTGAAAATACCAGAGAGAGAATAAAAAATCAAAACAGAACAGCATATTAGCCCTGAAGCAAGAGAAACCTTGACCCAGTTGTTCAAAATTAATGACATTGTTAGTTAACGATATGTTAAAATTTCAAACATGAATATTACAAATGCACGAGAGGTCCAGAGAAAATTTTTCCATAAATGGTTAGAGACATATCTGAGGTGCAAGAAAATTGAGGGTGATCGGCTGAAATCATGGTGCGGTCCGAGAAATCCAAGATGGCCGCCAAGATGGCGGCTGATTTTCTTGAAAATGACTGTATACATAAAATTAGCTACCACAACATGATTTAATTTCGTTTTTGGAATCAAAATGATTATATTAGAAAAGTAGAGATATAAATAGAATGTTTCATGCCATTTTGTAATGGCTAAACATCAAAAATATTTTTCAGGGGCCTGAAAACCATGGAAAATTGGTCAAATTTTGATGAAAATATGAGGACGGGGTACAACTGTTTCCTTCACTGTCACTCATCATTGATATAATGCTTAGAAAACACCATTTAAACTTTAATTAGTCGTTAGGCTAGATCAATAAGTTCTTTAAAAGGCTTTATTCTGACCCTGATGTCTGATAAAAGTCCCTCAAAAGTGGGTGGGGTAAACAGACCCTTTCGACAAAAATAACCATTTAGCTTACTTAAGTTGTCACAACTTGCTTCTTATTAGTTATTTTGACATAAAATATCTAAAATAGATAAAAAGTGATTCAAATACATGCGTTCGTGCAAATTTACCTGAACTTTACACCAAACATCTTAGACCAGGATCAGAATAATGTCCAAAATTTGTCACATTTTAATGACAATATGACAAATGTGTGCAACATTTTCCTTTAATTTCATCTTTTGCTTGATCATAGCTTTCTCAAAATTAAATGGTAAAGATGCCTTAATAATAAAGGTCTTCTAAATATGCATTTATTCTGGTTTTGCTTTGCCTTAAAAGTGGGTGGGGTAAGCACACCTTTTTTCAGACAATGTCTATTTAATCTCAGCTAGTATTACAGCTTGCGTCTGCTTAGTATTTTGGATATTATATTCTTAATAGTAAGGAAGAGATAAAAATACATGGTTATGTGCAATTTTTGCCTTATGTTACACCAATGGGAAAAATACATGCTTTATATGCCATCTTTGCCTGACATAACACCAAACTATGATACAGGCCAGAAAAATGTCAGGAAACTGTCAAATTGTGATGACATAATACAAAACAATGAGCAGGGCCTTTTACTTTACTGTCACCCACTATTCTAGATCAGCTAGCTAACCTGCATTCCGATACATTTTGTGACCTCGCTCCACTTCTGTGTGGAGAGGTCTAACGGAAATATTCCGTCTACCACTATTCATATATGACTAAGACCAGAAGAGGCTCACCTGATCTTGACAGTTTTCAGTTCAGAAAACTCATTACATGTTACACAAGTAAAGGTTATAACTTAAATGTTATGCGACAGTCTGCATGCTTACCATGCTAAGTGTTTAACCCAATCATGGTTTGATAACTATGCTGCCTTCTTTATTTGTACGCAGGTGGGTCGGGCGTTAGACTGATGACTGATGATGGCCCCGACATAAAGCTATTCATTTTAGTTGGTTGAGGCCAGAGCTTCTTGTCTGTTGCTTGGCTCACAGGGGTTTAACTGGTGTTTTTCTTTTGCTCCGGATTTCAGTCAGTTATATGGCGCCTAGGGATCTCCATCGTCTGACAGCTAATTGAATATATGAGTCCTCGTTTTTGATTTATCATGGTGGTTATTATGCTTTATTTGTTTGTCCTTGATGATTCATTGACTAGTTAGAGATTCACCATGAGGGGCAATTTATATATATCTGATCTTTCCAAGGCGATAGTTCTGTTGTGGTTCTATTTGTTTTGTATTTTGGAGTCAAATGTCTGTGCTGTTTGAACCTTATGTACGTTTTCATAGTTTTAGTTAAGTTCGGTTGACTGTGTGGCCGCCTATTGGGAAGTAGCTGCTCACTCAGGTAAGGATATGTTCTCTATGTATTCGTACCTAATTGTCAATTTAGTTTTTCTAGCCTCGGTATTTAGAATTCGAATTTCTTTCTGACTGCGCCTTTTCCTGATCACTGCCTACTTGTACCTTTTTACTTGAAGGGGAGCTAATGACCCCTACCATGGGATGTGTCTTTATGGGCCCAAGGAGCATGGGTGACAAGATTAAGATTGCTACACACCATATAAAAGCTCTAAGGCTCATGGTTTTAGAAGAAGCTTTTTGTATACTTTATCCGTTGTAGGTATATGGGAGCTAATGTTTCCTCGGGGTGGGGTCATTTTCAACCCCAGTGGCAACATTTGCTGGATCTATGTATCGTAAAGCACCATACAATATCGTTGCATACTTAATATAATAGCTTTGAGCCTTGCAGTTCCAGAGAAGAAAATTTGTTCCTATAATAAGCATATGAATGACAGATAATGAGGCCCCTGTGGCATAGTCTGAATGGACTGCAGGGGCATAGTTGGCAGGGCTTATAAATAGGATTCTTTAACATTGCCTCACACAAAATATAGAAGCTCTAGACGTCCTGGTTTCTGAGAAGGATTTTGTGTGTTTTACCATTGTCAGAATATAGGAAGGTACAAGTAGGCAACGATCAGGAAAAGGCGCAATCAGAAAAAGATTCCCACTCCAAAAACCGAGGTGGGAAAAAAGAAAAACTAACAATCAGGTACTTTATACCATGAAACATATCGTAAGGAGTATATATAACCTCAGGATGGGGCCAAATTTGACCCCATGGGCTTGATTGTGTCTTATTTTTGTTGCATACTTGATATCCCTGCTTTGGGTATTGTTGTTTCAGAGAAGAAGATTTTTTCATGTTTTATTCTTATTGTAAGCATATCGCAGACCCTAGGGGCATGGTTGGCAGGATTTATAAAGGGAACTACTATCCACTGCTATACACAAAATATAAAAGCCCTGGACTGTGATTTCAGAGAGGAAGATTTTTATGGCTTTCCTGTTGTAAGTCTATGGGGGCTAATTACCCTAGGTGCTTAGTCAGTTTGGACCCAGGGGCATAATTGGCCAGATTTATGTAGGGTACCACTAAACAGTGTAACATACTGAATATACAAGCTCTAGCTTCAGTGGTTTTAGAGAATACTTTTCCCATTATAAGCCTATATGGCAGATATTTATTTATAGAAGCTCTGGGTCTTGTGTTTTCCCAATGTAAGTCTATGACGGACAACGATGGATCATGGAGTCTTGCTATCTTATAAGCTCACTTGATAAGCCTTTGGCTCAGGTAAGCTAAAAAGGCTTTATAGTTTTAAAGAGGAGCATGATAAACAAACAATTTTTTTTATTTCAATTCAACTGTCTTAAATGGGTGGGGTAAATAAACACCATGAATGGAAAATATCCATATTTCTTTTACTAGGGTGGTCATTACTTGTAAAAATAAATAAAATATAAAATTTTGATCCTTTGGAAGCAATGAAAACGTTCAAAGGGAGGAAGTATGGGCCATACTGCGAAATTTCGGGTACTGAACCATCATCAGTGACCTTTCTAAAACCGGCGACGATATACGACTTGTAAAGAACTTATATTAATCCTACTTCCGATTTAACTTTAAGAATAACATAGAATGATTAGATACTTTGGAAGCAGTAAACCATTTAAAAGGTTAAGTACAATGTTGGGTAATGAACCCTCATCAATTCATCTATGACCCTGAAAAACTGGCAACGAAAGCCAGGATTTTGAAAATTTTTACATCATCATAAAGATTCATATTTCCAAAGGGGCCAGATCATATAAATAGTGTTAAGAAGATGTAACTTAACATACACATGTATATGTTTGAAATAATTCAGATATTCTTATCGATCCCAAATGATCTAAAGAAAAATATAATCTGCACTATAGATGAAATACGGGGTGACTTTTAAGGGCGCCACATGGCACCACACCAGTTGCAGTAATACCAAAGAAAATGCAATTATTTGATCTTTTGGAAGCAGTAAAACATTTAAAGGGTGAAGGTGGGCATGGGCCAAATTGTACAATTTGGGGTAACAAACCTTCATCTCACCCTTTACAAGCAATCTTCAAGCAAAATATCAAATTGAATGCTGATTGAAATTTACATTAAATAGGACAAATCACATACGTTTTTCTGATACAAATTTAAGATATTTAGTGTTAAGGATAGGTAAAGTGACTTGAAAACATGCATTTATAATACATTTTATCCATTTTATACATTTTTTGTAAAAATAGCTAAGTAGAAGCAAGTTGTGATAACTTAATTAAGTTCAACGTTTATTTTTTGATGAAAGGGTTTGTTTACCCCACCCACTTTTAAGACACTTTTATCTGAATTCAAGATCAGAATAAATTTATTCAAAGAAATTAATCATATAGGCTAAGTACTGTCTAATCAAAGTTTAAAAGGTGTTTTCTAAGCATAATAAAGCATTATCTCATTAATGAGTGATAGTGAAGGTAACAGTTGTACAACTTCTTCATATTTTCATCAAAATTTGATAAATGTTGTGTAGTGTACAGGCCCCTGAGAATATTTTTGATGTTTAGCCATAATAAAATGACATGAAACCTTTTGTTTGTATCTTTTCTCTTCTTATATAATTGTTTTGGGTCCAAAAACCAAGTAAAATCATGTTGTGGTTGCTAATTTGATGTATACAGTCATTTTCAAGAAAATCGGCCGCCATCTTGGTGGCCATCTTGGATTTCTCTTACCAAAATTATGTTAAATTGCATAGAGCATGTATTTGTATCACTTTTTACCTATTAGAAACATTTTATGTCAAAATAACTAATAAGAAGCAAGTTGTGATAACTTAATTAAGTTAAATGGTTATTTTTGTCGAAATGGTCTGTTTACCCCACCCACTGTTGAGGCACTTTTATCAGACATCAGGGTCAGAATAAAGCCTTTTAAAGAACTTAGTCATTTAGCCTAATGCCTAATTAATGTTTAAATGGTGTTTTCTAAGCATTTTAACAATAATGAGTGACAGGGAAGGAAACAGTTGTACCCCATCCTGATATTTTCATCAAAATTTGACCAATTTTGTATGGTTTTCAGGCCCCTGAAAAATATTTTTGATGTTTAGCCATTATAAAATGACATGAAACATTCTATTTGTATCTATTCTCTTCTAAGACAATCATTTTTAGTCCAAAAACCAAGTAAAAGTATGTTGTGGTAGCTAATTTTATGTATACAGTCATTTTCAAGAAAATTGGCCACCATCTTGGCGGCCATCTTGGATTTCTCGGACCGCACCATGATTTCAGCTGATCACCCTCGATTTTCTTGCACCTCAGATATGTCTCTAACCATTTATGGATAAATTTTCTCTGGACCTCCCGTGCACACGAATGACCCCTCAGGGACTGTATTACAACAAAAAATAGTGTATTTGCTTATGTAGTCAGCATTTACTTAAAACAAGTTGAGGTCTTAACGATGTTGTTAAGCTAACTAAGTTTTTAACAACTGGCCCCTTGTTTTTAAACTTATTACAGAATATCTTTTCAGGTCATATTGGTATAGACTGTTAAAGGTTTGGTTTGATGGTAAATTCCACGTAAAACAGCTGGGGTCATTTTGTACTATTCAGTGGTACAACCACAATATCCTGGTACACATCTCTCGGAGATAAGATTACCAGTTCTGAATCAGTGGACAGAGAAAAATGTTTGTTGAAATTCTTCCATGACCCTAAAAGAAGATCAATCTCACGTCTTGCTTGTATAAGAATCTGGACATGCTACAGACCAAGTTATTGCCAGCTGTACAAGTCATTATAAATTGTGCAACTTTTTTCCCCAATCACCATTTATAGTGGGCTAAGTAGGGGTCTCATAAATATTTGAGCCGCTTCATGAGAAAACCAACAATCTGCATACCGGTATGCAAAACCAAAGGCGCAGATCAGCTTTGCAGGGACTGCAAAGCTGATCAGTGTCTTTGTTTTCGCTTTACAGATAGTACATTTCCTCTACTTCCAAAAACCAAATTTTCCAGCTTCTAGCCATCTTCTGTGCTTGTACAGTTCAGTTTGTGTTGAAGCTGTTCGAAAACCACATTGTTACTTTTCCCATGAGTCGGCTCATTTACTTAGGCAATGATTCAATAAGATCATGTACACAAGTCTTCATATTTTCTCATTATCTGATTATTCAGTAGTAAGTTTATATCAGGCAAAATTTATTTATCCCTTACAGCAAGACTCAAACATCTTACCTAATGCAATACCTCCATGAGGTGGACAACCCATAGTAAAGGCTTCTAGCAGATGCTTCAACTGACTGCTATCTTCCTATAAATACACAAGAAATCAGAGAAGTGATTTAGTATTCTAAATATTAGAAAACATTTTGTATGGCTATATGATCGCCATGGTATGCAAGTTGCAAACAGAATCATTATTTGTACATAGGTTTCCTACAAGTTCAAATATGGCAAATGGTAAAGAGATTAAATTTTTATTCACAAAATAAAATAAGGACCGTAAAATAAGTTGTGTGCCTACTGTTAGAGTACTCAGAACTAATCTGCTAACATGACGACCATTGTAATATATAGCATTGTTACAGAAATCACAAAACTCCTCTACTGAATTCAGACTCTAGATTAAGTTGATTGCTAGAATACCTCAGTGACCCATTTTTTTAGTTTTGGTTTGTTCTTTACCTATCCCAGTCCAATATTCTGTGATGCCTGAATAGCCATCGCTTCCTGGGTTTTACCCAGTATTTGTTGAGCTTGACTTGTTTGTTTGTATTGAGGTTTAATGTCCCAGTCAACAGCTCAAATAATGTTTAAAATTTTTGATTACCTTCAGCAGCTGCTGTATGACATATACCTGGTGTTTAGTATCATGGATACGTAATGAGCCACCTCCCACCTCATTGCCATTGACAACAAGGTCATAATGTTGGCCCCTGACCTTACCAACTTACCAACCGACTAACCAGAGATTTTTGGAGAAAAGTCTACAAAGATTACCTTAAGCACCTGTTGTAGGACATATTCCTGATCCTTAGTATCATGGATACATACAGAGCCCCCTCCATTTACCCCGTTACCATTGACAACAAGGTTGTAATGTTGACCCCTGACCTGATAAACAAACCAAATAACTAACCAAAAAGACTTAAGGAGAAAAGTCTACAAACATTACCTTGAGCACTTGTTGTATGACATACTCCTGATCTTTAGTATCGTGGATACGTATAGAGCCACCTCCCACCTCATTGCCATTGACAACAAGGTCATAGTGTTGACCTCTCACCTGATAAAAACAGGACAAAAATAGAATAATCTTCAAGAATATTTCTATGATAAAATATTGCAAACAGTTTCACCCCCTGTAAATTTTTTTATTTTATTTTTTTTTTATTTTTTATTTTTTATTATTATTATTTTTTTTTTGGTGGGGGGGGGGGGGTTGTTATGGCCTAACGATCCAGTGAAAATTCTTCAGTCATGTCATGCCAAGATAAAGCCAATGCTTTCTGGGTATTAAAACCTTACGGACACTACATGTGAGAGGTATGTATCAAACTCCGAATCTCTCACTCTGGAAAACTGTAGTCTACCACTAGACCACTGTGCTCCTAATTTACCAGTTACTGCAAAGCTGATCAGCGCCTTTGTTTTCGCTATACAGAAAGTACAATTCCTCTTCTTCCTAAATCCGAAATTTCAAGCGTCTAGCCATCTCCTGTAGCTGCACAGGTCATTTTGTGTCAGACCTGGTCCGAAACCCTGAAGACCGGTTTTCTTGCGTCGCAGCTCAATACCACATCCACTGACTCGGGAGTCCTGTTACATGTATTCACCCTGTACACCTGTGATGCAACCAAATTTCTTGCAATGCAGGCTGATGCAACATCACATGATGTGACAAAACGGCATGGATAGATTGAAAGCCTGATTGATCAGGTAAGCAATACTGATTGTACAAATACCTACAAAGAGGCAATGAACTCTGCTGTAGACTGAAGACAGTTGATCAGGCTTCCAATCAATGAGCTGCATTTGGTCACTTGTCGTGTGATGTTGCATCAATCTGCACTGATTGTGTACATAGGGTGTACTAACCTTACTGGGGTCTGTGTAGAACAAGTGTCTGTCTTCAGGGTGTACATCAGTAAAAGGATGGTGTGCTGATTCTAATCCTTCTAAAATCAGGGTAGAAATAAATTCATATAAAATTGATAATTAATGTCAGGAAGAGTGGCATCCAGTTCTATTTGATTATACTGCTTGTCCAGAATCAATATACAAAGAAAATACTTCCTGGTTGGAGGATCTATACCAATGTATAATGTCTGAAATAGAGTGGCAATTTTATATAATTTATCAAACAAGTCTTCGGCGAGTTTAATCAATTTCAAATAACCATGAGAGTAAGATTCCTTTTATCATATGACCTTTAAAATAGAATTAGTAAGGGTGCCAGCCATCAGAAAAATGGTGATAGGTGGTCGGAGAGTAGCAAAAATTCCATTCATACCCTCTGGCAGAGGACCCCACTGGAAGCTTGAAAACCAATGTTTGGTCAATTTTAAGTCTTGCAAAAGTGTTGAAATTAATGGATGTATACCGCAACACATGACATTCTAAAACACGGTATTCCAGGATGGGGGTGTACATACGAAACAGCTCATATTCACGCCTACCAAACGATCAAATACTTCTCCACCGGTGCATATAGTAAAATCGATTCGATTGTTACATGGTGAAGGATTAGATGACGCATAAAGGTAGACATATTTTACATACTCTTATCTTTTTTGCACAAAATACATTTTTAAGGAAAAAAGTGAAAAATCGGGGAATACAATTCCCCGTAATATTCACTTCTACGCTTGTGGTGTCAAGCTGAGGTCATATACTTCACGCATTTTGGTTTAATTCATCAAAAACTACACATGAGTAGCTAGAAGATATTGAAAACTCGCGAAAACTGATGATAAATAGGAAGCTAATTTAATTCTGAAGCCGGTAACAAGTTCTTACGACCATCACGCACACACGGCATGCACATTCAGGTATATTTTTGAAGGAAATTTCAGCTGACAATGTAGCAGGGCCGAGAAAACCCCGAGGGAACTACCGAAAATTGTTGGTCAACAATTCGATCTATAAAAATGATAGTGAAAATGTTTGTCATAACAAAATCTTTAACTCGTCTCAAAAAGTCTTGAAATGCATAAATGTTCTTTAATTCGTGCTTGTCTGATCATATAGCACCGGCGATACACATGGGTTTCATAATTAGTCGTTCTTGCAGTAAAAATTTATACCAACTCCAAATTTGCAGCTGCAAAGGCTTTCTCTACAAATAGTATGCTTTCTAACTATTTCTATGGCCTCGTACATGTCCAAAATATCATTTTCAGTGTTTTGGATTTTTTTTTTTCATATTTGGAATGCACTACTGGTCGATTTTCTCCGGTGAAGCATTAGATCGTCTGGTGAAAAATTCGATCGGGGATTGTGTATGTCTGTTAAACGCATGCTCTTAGTGTTGTCTCACGCATTGTAGTAATAATAGACATAACTCTGATTTTAATAGACAATGTCTCGCTGCATTGTCTCACTATATCTTTAATCCATGAGCGGACTGGCGCAGTTGGTAGCGCATCGGACTTATCGTAAGCCTAGTGAGCAGCTATTTGACATCAGGCGGCATAAAATTCTACTCCAAAACATAAAACAAATAAAAATAAAAACACATATAACATCCACAGACGTATCGCCTTGGAACGATCAGTAATATCAAACTACTGGCGGGTTTAAATGTACTTTACATGGCCATATTCTACCCCTAAACTTCTGTAGCGGTTCACAAAATTTAGTTAGTTGTTCTGTCCTAGTGGTGAATCTCCATCTAGTCAATGAATCATCAAGGACAAACATATACCATGATAACCGCCATGTTGAATCAAAAACGAGGACATTAGAGTCTGACGCCTGACCCACTGGCGTGCAATTAAAGAAGGCAGCGTAGTTATCACTCATGATTGGATTAAAACCCCATAAACCTGTCGCAAAAATTTAAGCTTAACTGTCAACAAAGAAGTTTGTATTATGTATTTGAAGGAATTGGTTTCTTAAAATGACAGGATCATTTCAGTGCGTTGTAAATATGTAAGATATCGTCCTCGAAACAACAGCTGCTGTTTCTATCCATCGAGAGTTTATCAGTTCATCATAGCATCACAGATTGCATGTTTAAAGAATAACGCTGCTCGCTAATTGGACCAATAACTCATGTACATGTATTAAAGATATAGTGAGACAATGCAGCGTGACATTGTCTATTTAAATCACAGTTTTGTCTGTTATGATTACAATACGTGCGGCAACACTAAGAAAGGGCGTTTAAATCAAGACATATACATTCAACGATCGAATTTTTCACCGGACGATCAAATGCTACACCGGAGAAAATCGACCAGGAGTGCATTCCAAAGCTGAAAAGAAAATCAAAAACACGTAAAATGGTATTTTGGACATGTTCGAGGCCATATAAATGGTAAGCAAGCATACTATTTGTAGAGAAAGCCTATGCACCTGCAAATTTGGAGCTGATATGAATTTTCATTGCAAGAACGACTAATTATGAAACCCACATTGGTCGCCGGTGCTATATGATCAGAAAAGCACGAATTAAAGAACATTTATGCATTTCCAGACTTTTAGAGGCGTGTTAAAGATTTTGTTTTGGCAAACATTTTCATTATCATTTTTATAGATCGAATTGTTGACCGACAATTTTCGGCAGTTCCCTTGGGGTTTTCTCGGTCCTGCTACATTATCAGCTGAAATAATCTTCCAAAATATACCTGTTTGTGCATGCCGTGTGTGCGTGATAGCCGTCAGAACTTGTGACCGGCTTCAGAATTTAATTAGCTACCTATTTATCATCAGTTTTCGCGAGTTTTCAATGTCTTCTAGCTACTCGTATGTAGTTTTTGATGAATTAAACCAAAATGCGCGAAGCATTTGACCTCAGCTTGTCATAGAAAGCGTAGAAGTCATTATTACGGGGAATTGTATTCCCCGATTTTTGATTTCTTTCCTTAAAAAAAATATTTTGCGCAAAAAATACAGAGTATGCAAAGCGTGTTTACCTTTTTGTGTCATCTAATCCTTCACCATGTTACAATCAAATCGATTTTCCTATATGCTCCAGTGGGGAAGTATTTGATCGTTTGGTAGGCGTGATATTGCAACTAATACGTATCATAGACCAATGAATATACTATCCTAATACAGCTTAGACACTGTCCTTTCATTCAGTAGTAAGAAATGACAAATTCACGTGCATTATTCATACATATTCATGAAATATCAAATATAAGGGATATCAATAATTTCAACTCCATTTTAAACTATTTTCAGACCCATTCCATAATTCTGGACAATAATTTGACTGAAGTTATAGCTCAATGATGCAATTTTACAATTTCTTTAATGCAAAAGGGCTACACATCACAATTGTATTTTCATGAATATTAATGAAAAAATGTATCCTTGGTAAACAACAATATAAAAAAGAATGGGTGCCTACCTACAAAAATGCTCATATCTGAGCATTCAGTTGTTCTAAAGATGACTAAAATTGAAACCACAGTAATGCATGGATATAGAGCTGTCGTATTGGTTGTCAATAATGCAATTATTTACCAGTACCTTGTATATTTGTGATGAATATATTTAATGGTACATATCAATAAAATCATGAAAATCATTAAAACCCATAAAAAAACAACTCATTTCAGGCCCAAGCTATCATCCTGGCACACTGTTATTGCACCAGTGATGCCGTTGGCAACTTTACAGATATCAAAGACCTGATATTAGAATCATCTCATTTGCATATTCATGATTATTATTTATAAAAACGTAAGAAAATTCGAGAAAAACCTTAAAAACTTAAAGAGTAAACTAACTAAATGAGATGTATCTGACACTTGAATTGACATAGGGTGCTGAAAGTGGTATTAAATGAATGCTTAAACTATGAACTATTGCCTTAAAGTCATATGTATTTTCACTTTCAAGAATATTAATGTTAGGGTAAGAATATTGGATAATAAAAAAAAAAAAAAAAAAAAAAAAAAAAAAAAGAACGCAGAAAAGTTAAAAAGGTACACCTTCAAAATGATTTGTATATTCGCTACTGATAGCATATGAGTGCAGAAATTGGTAATAAATGGTTGCTTTGACAATGTACCGTAACTGTCTACTTTTGTGATCTAATTTCTCTTCAATAGTAATGAAAACTTCAAAGTAAGAGAAAAAGTTTAAAAACTGAAGGGATATACCTACTAAATCACTGATATCTCAGATATCCATTGCCTTTGAATGTTGAAATTGACATCAAAGGGCAGCTAGGACAATGTATTATTGCCGTATGGTCTCTTATACAAATCCTTTGATATTAAGTAAAACATCGATACAAATAGAAAATGACAGACTAAAGGGGTCCATCAACAAAAAACACTTGTATTTTGGTTGCTTAGGTATATCTGGCAACTTGACAATAGAATATTCTAATAGCAATTAGCTGATGCAATTTTGAGCTCTCAAAGGTCATTGCCAGCAGAGAAATAAACAATTTTGTTGGTTTACCCCTTCAGATTTCCGCATTTTTTTCTCTCATTTCTGAAATTCTCATTAAAATTCATGAATTGTTCCGTGGTGTTTTCATTTTTAATTTTCAAAAATAATCATGAAGATTATATTTCTATAAAGCTAGAGGGCAACAGTACATTGCATTAATCATTAGTTGATACCACTATAAGCAATCTGAAATCTACAATACATTGTTATTTTGTAGGTATATCCTTTATTTTTCAATTTTTTCTGTGATTTCTTAAGTTTTTATTCATATTCATGAGTATGTATTTTGGTTGCTTAGGTATATCTGGCAACTTGACAATAGAATATTCTAATAGCAATTAGCTGATGCAATTTTGAGCTCTCAAAGGTCATTGCCAGCAGAGAAATAAACAATTTTGTTGGTTTACCCCTTCAGATTTCCGCATTTTTTTCTCTCATTTCTGAAATTCTCATTAAAATTCATGAATTGTTCTGTGGTGTTTTCATTTTTAATTTTCAAAAATAATCATGAAGATTATATTTCTATAAAGCTAGAGGGCAACAGTACATTGCATTAATCATTAGTTGATACCACTATAAGCAATCTGAAATCTACAATACATTGTTATTTTGTAGGTATATCCTTTATTTTTCAATTTTTTCTGTGATTTCTTAAGTTTTTATTCATATTCATGAGTATGCAAATTAAATGATTTGCTTATTAGATCTTTAGGTGCTGTGCTCATGGATGCCTTTGATGAAGATTAGTTTGAGATTACTACAATTGATAGGATTATTTATTTGTTTTGTTCAATGTGAAGTTATTGTCTCTGCTCTACATATTTCAGCATTAGAAAGGCGGTATTTGAATAGCCATTATTGTATAAATAGATTCCTGGGCATGATTTTTAGAAATGAATAAGTAATATCTGTTGTTTTATTTTACATTAAAGACTTAAAAATACTCATAAGAAACATAAAGTCTTCACCTTGTTTTAAAATATTACACATAGACAATGGGCTTGTTACATGCGTTACATTATTCAGTAAGATCACTGAGACTAGTTTCTTGGTAACAATCGTAACAGTTGTTCAGAGAGTTGGATTACAACTATCAAGAAAGCATCAAAATCATAAGATATAACCACCATTCCGAAGAATTAACATGTTATAGATAAATAGTAATGCATCATTTGGCATATTAGACTGGGGGTAAGACTGCTGAATACTTCATTTAAGACGATACAGGAAAAAAAACATTGTGTGTCATTTGAAGATGGTAATGGAAATAAATATCTTGCTTATGGCAAAATGCATAGAACACCCACAAAAGTGAATGATGTCACCTAAAATTTTGTTTTTTAAAGGATATTTCAATTTACATAACATGTACACATTACAGTCAGTGGAGGACAGAAGTTTGTTTAAACAACTTTAATATGTAGCATAGGCATGCAGAATGCAGACTTTAAGAGTAACTTCAGTAAAATGATAAAATGCTGTCATTTTTCTGTAGATCAAACAGTCATATCATATTTTTATTTTTACCAGTAATATATGCACCAGCCTGTTTCATGATAATGCACCAATGCTCAGAGTGCAAATATCTCTTATTCGACCAAACTTGAGTTTTCTTTAAGATAAAGTCTTTTAAATTGTCCAAAGACTGTACTCAACAGCTGTCCCAGCAAAAACTGAATAACCAAAGTGAAATTGTGAAGCTATTTCTTTGTTGGGAGCCTTACCTATTTACAAATTATCTTCTGTTACATACGTTACATGTCACAAAAAGCTAAATAATAGTCAATCACATCAATTTTGTAAAACAATATTTTGCTAGCTTTATTGTTGTAGATATTGGCTTTAAGGTTTTTTAAAATCAATTTTCAATTTCACGTGTCACTATAGAATGACGCAAATACAGGGATTTATTCTGTTTATAATGTTACACTATGGACCATTATTTACACTGTGAGGATCTATAGCTTTCCACATTATCTTAAAATATTGTATTACTTTTTAAAGTTTCATGCAGAACCAAACAATTAGGCAAAGTGAACCATATTAACAAAAAGACTATAATTTTACAATTCAAAATAAAATTTTTCGATATCTCTTGAAAATGGCGTAGTTACGCCCTTAAAGCGTAACGTATGTAACATTATTTTTGTTTTAACAAGTTAAATTAAGTCTCACTAGCAACTATATGTAATTACTGGCAGCTGCAATGAAAAAAATTGTATGAACATGAAAATAGGCAACATACTTATGGTTTGGGAATCTGCTGGCTGTCCTAGAAGTCACTTATCAAATAAGCTAGAGTACGTCATTTTCACCAACAATAAAAGTACTTTTGCAAGACCGAAAAAAATTAAAACATTGGTTTTCATGCTTCCCAAAGACAGTACTAAACAACTATACAAAAGAAATTTTTGCTAAACAGGTGGCCACCTAAAGTGCTTTTTTGGTGGCTTTTTCCCATCTGGCACCTCTACTAAATTCAATTGTCTTTAAAGTGGAAATATTTTCAATGAAAATTTATAATGCTTTTATGGACGTTGTCAATGACCTTGCGAATTCCTTTAACCTTAAAAGTGTTAAAACACATGTAGTCATAACATATATATGATGTTATCCACTGATTAACAGCAACATCCTGTTGCTTCGCCTCGGTCAATATTGGTAGTCTCTGTTGGATATCACGTCATATTCAATGACTCAATAGTCAATAATTGTATAGTATATCATTTACGAAAATCAACATCAGTAAAGAACCTGATAATGCTGATAAAGGACAACTCACGAAAAAAGCTGTTTGATCACTACCTACGGTAGCAAATTGTTGTCAAATGGTTTTGATTCAGACTCATTTCAATGGAGGTGGATGCCACACCAGAGCTTCCAAACAAAGCTTGAAATGAGTAATGTTATAACTGAAAACCACTGGATTAATAAAGTTGCCATATCACAATTGAATTTTGATTAAGCTTGTTATTGATACAGTCATCAGGAAAATATGTCCGTGAAAAGAATACTCCCTTAAACCCCACTTTTATATAGAAAAAAAAGGGGTTTGCAGAGGGATACCTAATTTTCTTATTTTTGATCCAAATCATGCATAGTGGGTACTCGTTAGAACCGCCTCTTCGATCAAAATTTTTCCAATGAAATTTTCAATTTTTGCTCCTAAAAATAATCTCTGTATCTTGCATGGGGAAGTTTTCGTAATGGTCAAAAATTCTATTCATTGAACAAGCAGGTGACCTTACCAGTGCCATCTTCTTTAGGTAGAAACAGAGGAAAATCTTCAACCCACAGGAAATTAAACCGGTCCTTATCCCGCAGCTTAACACCTGGAATTACATGTGCCGCATCGTGAGAAAACAAGATTTCTGCCCATGCGAAAACAAAGGCGCAGATCAGCTTCGCAGTAACTGCGAAGCTGATCTTCGCAGTAACTGCGGAGCTGATCAGCGCCTTTGTTTTTGCAACACGGATAGTACAATTTCTCTTCTTCTTAAATGCGAAATTTCAAGCTTCTAGCCTGCTTCTGTGATTGCACAAACCGGTTTGGTTGGGACCTGGTTTTCTCACGTCAAAGCTCACATGTGAACCACATCACTAGAAAACAGGAATTTTGCCTATGCGAACACAAAGATCAGATGTTTTCACTTCTTGAATAGTAAATTTATCTTCTTAAATCTGAGATTTCAAGACTAGCCTTCTGTTAATGAATCGGTTTGTGTCTGTCCTGACTGGAAATCCTAAAGACTGCTTTCTTCTTGTGAGCCACCTCGTGAGAAAACCAACAATCTGCATATGCGAAAACAAAGACGCAGATCAGCTTCGCGGTAACCGCGAAGCTGATCGGTGCCTTTGTTTTCGCTACACGAATAGTACTATTTCTCCTCTACTTGAGTCCAAAATTTCAAACTTCTAGCCTGCTTCTGTGACTGTGCAGCCTGATTTGTGTCAGACCTGTTCGGAAACCACATTGTTGGTTTTCCCACGAGGCGGCGCATATGCTTTGTTGTGTGTAAATAGTGTCTTGGGTTTCAAAACTGACAGAACAAACAGATAACCTTACTAAAGAGTTTTAATTTTGGATTATGTTGTATAAAGCAGACTTGCAGGCAATAATCAGCCGCCATGTATACAAAAAGTTGTAACAATTAGTAACTGTTTATAAATATGTAAGACAAACTAAAACTTGAGAGGGACCATTTAATTCTTTTATTTTTCTGGTAGACCTAACCGAAACTGATCACAAAATTATTCCAAATTCAGTCCAGGTTTGTCCTGTTTCATTCCAAAATCACTGACTTTACCGGCATTTTACGAAAGCGCAGATCGATATATCAAATCTGCAGATTTTTTTACGAAAGCAAGAAAAAAAAGGCTATCAAAAGCGCATTCAAAAAGTGTGAATTTAATTGTTTTTACAGGTGTTTTTCAGTTATACCTGTGCTATGATTATATCTCGCTATCAAGGCCAAAGTTATGATAGAGAGATTCAACCATTGTTCTTCCGTTTACCAGCTTTGAATTCAACATAGTTGCCCCCGTTCACCTCCAAGAAATATCACCGTATTTGAGTATTGCATCAATTCTATAACTATAAACATTGTGTAACAAGCTTTTCTTTCCTTTATTAGTGTCAGAAATTTTAAAATCCATGATTGTTAAAATAATATTCTTGGAGAAAATATGATTTAAAAACAATATAGAAACGCCTAAAACCTATAAAAAAATGTTACAATATGACTAACATAACGGTCATACCTGCCCAAAACCATTGTGAACATAGATTACCCCAGTGATTATCGACTAATTAGCCTAAAGGCCATCCGCGCATTTGATACCTCGATTTCTCATGCTTTTCAAACGTCACAGTATGATTTTCGCGCTTTTGATATACGGCCATTTTTACTACCCATTTTAAACTGACATATCTTACCTTTTTCATTTTCTATATGATCTGCACATTTTAATCTCAGCCTTCCTAGGTATTCATGCTGGAAAGAAAAAAATGTGTGGCAAAATTAGAACCGGGCTCATTGGGCTTCAATTGCTATTCATTTATTGTGTATAACCGTAATTGTAATTTAAATGCCTAATATAAAAATTTCACTATAATGAATTCTATTTTCGTTGATTTTATCGATGTGTAAACACAGGCGAATCACTCACAAACTGAACCAGAGGACCATTGGTCCTGAGAACGCTCACCTGAAGCCTGATCTTGGAGTATTAAGTCATAATAAAAATTAATGACCTTGACCTTGAATACTCACACACCTTTATTGACTTCATAAGTTGTCTGCATCTGCAAAGTTTCAGGTCTCAGGCTGCAATAGTTTCCAAACCCAGTGATTTCTGAGAAAACCATAATTTTAATTTGATATTTAAATGACCTTGGGCCAAGGTCAAGACATGACCTTGGCCTTCATTAATTACTTATCTTCATTGACTCCATTAGTTGTCTGCATCTAGCAACTTTCAGGTCTCAGGCTGCAACAGTTTGTTTTCGCCTTTTCCCATGTAAAAGCCTATGTTTCCAAAATTGACCTTGCCGTAAAATAGGTCAAGGTCATCACATGGTCATCATTTCATCAAACTATGATGGGCTGGAGTCCCAAATGCTACATACCAAGTTTCATGAAAATTGGCCAGCCGGTTCTGGAGAAGAAGATTTTTGAGTGTTTTTTACCATATATGGGTGTGGCGGCCATCTTGGTCATGTGACCTGGATTTCGCTAAAAACTTTCATCTCCCCTACCCATGGATGCTCCACATAAAATTTCACTTTGCTTTGCCTAGCAGTTTCAGAGAAGAAGATCTTTGAAAAGTGTGTATGGACAACAGACTGGCCAAGGTCAAGAGATGACATTGACCTATATTAATCACATACCTTCATCTACTCCATTAGTTGTTTGCATCTACCACTTTTCAGGCCTCAGGCTGCAACAGTTTTCAAAAAATTCCAAAGTTTTCACTTTTTCCTATGTAAAAGCCTAGGTTTCCAAAATTGACCTTGCCGTAAAATAGGTCAAGGTCATCCAAAGGTCATCATTTTATCAAATTATGATGGGCTGAGGTCCTTGATGCTACATACCAAGTTTCGTGGAAATCGGCCCACCGGTTCTGGAGAAGAAGATTTTTGAGTGGTTTTTACCATATATGGGCATGGCGGCCATCTTGGTCATGTGACCCGTATCTCGCGATCAAACTTCAGTTCCCCCTACCCATGGATGCTCCACATAAAATTTCACTTTGATTGGCCAAGCGTTTTCAGAGAAGATCTTTGAAATTGTGGACGACAGACGGACGGACGAACGCCGGACGCCGGATCATGGCCATCCTATAAGCTTCGGCTCAGGTGAGCTAATAAAGCCCCAAGGTTGTTGTTGCTTCATGGATAGAACAATTTTGTTCCCTTTTTCTGTGACTGTTTCAAGCCGTTTTGTGCTGGACCTGGTCAGAAAACCTGAAGACCAATTTGTTCGTAAGGTGGATCATTTATGACTTACGGCAGAATATGGGTTTGTATTAGCCCTCTTTTTCACACACAAGCATATCAAATCCCTCGGTTCAGCCTCCACTCTAGACCTGAGAGTTTCTATCAATTCGTTGTCCCAGTCAACTCTCTTGAAAGCACCAGGTTTCATGGACGACTCCCAAGACCACATTTTATCATCCATAAATTTCAGTAAATAGACACTTGGAGGCTGAAAAACAGGAAGAATAACTATCATTACGAACACTTGCCCATGCAATATACAGAAAATTTTTCTAGCATTAAAAATCGAAAATTTCATTGGAAAAAATTTCACTATTTTATTATGTTTGCTCAAAACATTGATTGTGGGTACACGTTAGAACAGCCTCGACGAGGTGGTTCTAACGAGCACCCACAATCTATGTTTTGGAACAAAAATAAGACCAGAGGACCAATGGTCCTGATATCGCTCACCTGAGATTTTGTCTTTGATGAATGACCTTTGGCTAAGGCAATGTTGGCCAATGTAAAATGTAAACTTGACCTCAAATACTCACATAATTATTAACACTATTAACTGTATCTACCAACTTTCAGATCTTTCTGGCAATATTTGCCCTTTCTGTTTAAATTAACAGTTTAATAGGTCAAGGTCAACCCAAGGTCATGATTTATATAACTATGAAGGGCCACAGTCCCCAATGCTACATACCAAGTTTCATTGAAATCGGTCCTTTGATTCCAGAGAAGTTGATTTTTAAAGGATTATACCACATATATGTGCATGGCCACCATCTTGGTCACGTGACCTGGACCATTTATCCGAACTTTGGTTCCCTTTTCCAAAGGATACCACATATAAAATTTGGCTTTGATTGGTGAAGTGGTTTCTGAGACGATTAAGTTTTAAACTCAATATGTAAATGACCTTTGGCCAATGTCAAGAAATGACCTTGACCTTGAATACTCAAAGGACTTCATAAACTCAGTAAGTTGTATGTATGTACCAATTTTCAGGTCACAGGCCACAAAACTTCCTGAAAAATCCAATGATTTCCATTTTTTCTATTGAGAAGCCTATGTGACAAATGTTGACCTTGCCATAAAATAGGTCAAGGTCAACCCAAGGTCATGATTTATATAAATTATGATGGGCCAGAGACCCCAATGCTACATTACAAGTTTTATTGAAATCGGTCCTTCAGTTCCAGAGAAGATTTTTTAAGGTTTTTACCATATGTGGACATGGCAGCCATCTTGATCATGTGACCTTGACCATTTATAAAAAAAAAAAGAGAAGAAGATGTTCAAATATTATGGTAATATTATACAATTCATCATGAAAACATGTCCGTGTAATGTATACCCCCTTAAACCCCAATTTTATATAGTAAAACTGGGGTATGCAGGGGTATACCTATTTTTCTTATTTTTGCTCCAAAACATAGATTGTGGGTACTCGTTAGAGCCACCTCAGCGAGGCGGTTCTAACGTGTACCCACAATCTATGTTTTGAGCAAAAATAAGAAAAATATAAAAAAAATTTCAGCTGAAAAATTTCAATTTTCAAAGCTCAAAAAATCTCTGTTCATTGAATGGGCAAGTTTTTGTAATGTATTGACTTCAATGAGGTAGACATAAGGATTTATCTACCCGACAAAAATTATGAATATAATTTTTGAGGGTAGATAAATCCTTATGTCTACCGAAATTGAAGTCAATAAATATTTTGTTATATGACTTTTTGACTATCAATACAAAATTTCTACTTTCATTTTTGAAGCTAAAATCTTATTGCAGAATTAATGTCTAACTAAGGTCCTTCTCACAAGTTTTAACAACCATTTCTAAAATATTTTAAAAGGCAGTTTCCCAATAAATGCATTTTATTTTGTGTTTAAAAAACATGCCACAAAAAAGTAAAACATGCTACTTTTTTAGATATACCCATTCAGCCAAAGAGAAATGAACACAACTAAAACAAAATTGTTGTTAAAACTCATGAAAAGTCCTTAGTTTACCTGTTGAATGTTGATACATCAAATCATGTTAATTTCACATAGCCCATGTTAATTTCATGCTGATACTATTTTTGGGTACTCAGGAGGGGACTATAGATTTTGGAGGTTAATATAGAAAATCTATTAAAATAATTAACCTACAGGAACTGGTTTGATCTGGTTTTCATCAGTTTGGTCTAGTTTCAGAAAAATATAAGGATTTATTAATAATAAATGAACCAATCAGGAGACAGGATTTTCTTCAGTCATATAACATATTGCCCCAGGTTTGGGGCAGATGAGCCCCTGGGGTCCAATTTTTTTCAGAATTAATATTCAGTCCTACTGCTTATTTGCTGCAACATCTTTCCTTCAAATGAACAATTTTCCATATTCAAATGCATAGGCCACCTATGTTGACCTTGCCGTAAAATTGGTCAAGGTCATCCTTAGGTCATAATTTATATATTAATTGTGGACCTTGAGTTCCTAATGCTACATGCAAGTTTCAATATCCTAGGCCTTTGGATTCTGGAGAAGAAGATTTTTAAAGGTTTTTATCATATATGGGCATGGTGGCCATCTTGGTCATGTGACCTGGATTATCTATATATACATTGGTTCCCCTTTTTCACATTTTTCATAAATACACTGGTTCTCCCTTCCTATAGATGCTTCATATAAAATTTGGCCAAGCAGTTTCAGAGAAGATCTTTAAAAATGGTGGATGACAACGACGGACGGATGGACGACAGACGGATGACGGGTGCCTATAAGCTCACCTGTGAGCCTTCCACTCAGATGAGCTAACGAATATTTTAAAACTCATCACTATGGTAATCCAATATTCATAGATTACAAATACAGTGTTATATATAAAACATATATTTCATGATTTTTCCATGTTTGTGCAGTTTTCTACTGTAACGTCAAAATGTCCGAAGGTACATTTTGTCACATTGCGGTAATTTTAGTAACAGCTTACCTCAATGTCTGAAATCTGTTGATAGATCCCAAGGCATACTAAGCCTATTTCTCTGTGAGAGAAGAAATTCTGAAACATACATCATTACAAAAACATGGTCATGCAATATACAGAGATTTTTTCAGGAGAAAAAAATTGCAAATTTCTTTGGGAAAATTTAGAATTTTTAAATATTTACCCTCAGAACATACATTATGGGTACATATTAGAACCGCCTCGCCGAGGCAGTTCTAAAGAGTAACTAGAAATGCGTGTTTGTAAAACACTATGCCCCCAACTGTATGCTTGTGCATCAACAGTTTGTATGATTCATTTATTTCATTCGAATGTAGTCAAATTTAATTTCCTGAAGAAGCTGTTCGGTTGCGTCTGTTTTGACCTCGATCCAGAAACAGAATGTAAGCTTTTTTGCAGGCGAGTTAGAAATGAAGTAAAAATTTAAAAATGGAGTAATTTTGTCAAAATTTGACATAGAGTCCTCAAACGTTAATCAGGTGATCTTCTTCTCAGCCCCAACCAGCATACCAAATATGAAGGCTCTAGCTAGCTAGCTCAAATACGTTTTGAGATATCTAGCACACAAGATTTTCAAATTTTCTTTTCAAAGGGACATTATTCCAACAAGGGGCATAACACGTACATGAAAAAAATACAGGTCAACTATTTTTTCATGAGGAATCTGTATATGAAATTTCAACACCCTATCATTCACCGTTCAAAAGTTTCAAATTTCACAGAAAAATGGAAAATCAATCAAAATTTCAAAATTCCGTATTTTTGTAAAAATTTGACGGAAAGTTCTTAAAAGTTAATCAAGTCATTTACTTCTTAGCCCCAACAAGTGTATCAAATATGAAGGCTCTGGCTTCAATACTTTTTGAGATATCTTGCACACAACATTTTCAAATTTTGTTTTCAAAGGGACATAACTCAAACCAGAGGACCAATGGTCCTTTAAACGCTCACCTGAGTCTGCTGCATATACCAATAAACATGTTTGAATATTATGGTATTTAACCCCAGTGCAGGGGCAGATGAAGCCCTTGGGTCGTTTTCTTTTTTCAGAATAATCAATATTCTGTCCATTTGCCAATTTCTTGCTAGCTTTTCCCTTCATATGACATTTTAACAGTTTTTCCCATCCAAATGCATGGGCAACCCATGTTAACCTTGCCATAAACTTGGTCAAGGTCATCACAGGGTCATGATTTATATATACATTGTAGTACTATAGCCATGGATGCTTCACGCCAAGTTTCACTGAAGTCAATCTATTGGTTTCAGAGAAGAATATATTTGAAGGGTTCTTACCATATATGGGCATTGCGGCCATCTTGGTCATGTGACCTAGATTATTAATATATACATTGGTTCCCCCATCCTATAGATGCTTCACATAAAATTTGGCTTCAATTGGCCATGTGGTTTTAGAGGAGAAGATGTTTGAATATTATGGTAATATACATGTATATTGCCCCGGGGTGAGGGCATATGAGTCCTTAGGTCCATTTTTTTTTTTTCAGAATCATTAATATTTAGTCCTACTACCCATTGCCTGCAAGATTTTCACCTCAAATGACTTTGTAAAAGTTTTCCCCATTCCAATGCATTGGCGACCTATGTTGACCTTGTCCTAAAATAGGTCAAGGTCACCACAGGGTCATGATTTATATACACATTGTAGTACTTCAGCCATTGGTGCTTCATGCCAAGTTTCTTTGAAATCGGTCCACCAGATTCGGAGAAGAAGATTTTTGAAGGGTTTTTACCTTATATGGACATGGCAGCCATCTTGGTCATGTGAACTAGATAATTTATATATACATTAATTCCCCCATTCCATAGATGCTTCACATAAAATTTGGCTTTGATTCGCCAAGCGGTTTCAGAGGAGATGTTTGAATATTATGGTAATATACATGTATATTGTCCCGGGGTGGGGGCAGATGAGCCCCTGGGGTCCATTTTTTTTCAGAATCATTAATATTCAGTCCTACTGCCCATTTCCTGCAAGACTTTCACTTTAAATGACATTTTAAAAGTTTTCCCTATTCAAATGCATTGGCGGCCTATGTTGACCTTGCCGTAAAAAAAGGTCAAGGTCATCACAGGGTCATAATTTATATATACATTGTAGTACTTGAGCCATCGATACTTCATGCCAAGTTTCTTTGAAATCGATCCACCGGTTCTGGAGAAGAAGATTTTTGAAGGGTTTTTACCATATATGGGCATTGCGGCCATCTTGATCATGTGACCTGGATTATTTATATACACATTGATTACCCCTTCCTATTGATGCTTCACATAAAAATTAACTTTGATTGGCCAACCGGTTTCAGAGGAGATGATGTTTGAATATTATGGTAATATACATGTATATTGCCCCAGGGTGGGGGCATATGAGCCCCTGGGGTCCAATTTTTTTCAGAATCATTAATATTCTCTCCTACTGCCCATTTCCTGCAAGACTTTCACTTTAAATGACATTTTAAAAGTTTTCCCCATTAAAATGCATTGGCGACCTATGTTGACCTTGCCGTAAAATAGGTCAAGGTCATCACAGGGTCATGATTTATATACACATTGTAGTGCTTGAGCCATCAATGCTTCATGCCAAGTTTCGTTGAAATCAGTCCACCGGTTCTGGAGAAGAAGATTTTTGAAGGGTTTTTACCATATATGGGCATGGCGGCCATCTTGGTCATGTGACCTGGATTTCTTATATACACATTGGTTCCCCCTTCCTATAGATGCTTCATATAAAATTTGGCTTTGGTTGGCCAAGCGGTTTCAGAGAAGAAGATCTTTGAAATTGTGGACGGACGACGGACGGACGACGGACGACGGACGGACGGACGGACGACGGACGGACGGACGCCGGATCATGGCGATCCTATAAGCTCACCTTGTGAGCCTAACGGCTCAGGTGAGCTAAAAAGGGGCATAACTTGGCCATATAAAAAATACGGGTCAACTATTTTATCATGTGGAATCTGTATATGAAATTTCAAAACCCTAGCATTCACCGTTCAAAAGTATCAAATTTCACCGAAAAGTGGAAAAATCAATCAAAATTTCAAAATTCCATATTTTTGTAAAAATTTGACGGAAAGTTCTCAAAAGTTAATCAGGTCATCTACCCCTCAGCCCCAACAAGTGTACCAAATATGAAGGCTCTAGCTTAAATAATTTTTTAGATATCTTGCACACAAGATTTTCAAATTTTGTTTTCAAAGGGACATAACTCAGAAAAGGGGCGTAACTCGGACATGAAAAAAAATATGGGTCAACTATTTTTTCATGAGGAATGTGCATATGAAATTTCAAAACCCTAGCATTCACCATTCAAAAGTTAACACACAGACAGACAGACACACAGACAAGCCGAAAGCAATATGCCCTTCCAACTTTTTCAAAGTTGGGGGCAGGGGGCATAACCACAATAGTTGGCCTCCCAAGCCCCCCAAATATTTTTCTGTTGGCATTTTTGAGTACATTTTGGCATCCATGCCTAATGTGTACCTTAATGTGTAACAATACACGCTAGGGTGGATGCCAAGTCTGAAAATGCCCCAGAGTCCCAAAAATAGGTCAAAGGTCAACTAAGTGCAAAATTTGAGATATTTCAACATTATATCAGTATCTTATGAAATATTTTCATTTTTTTTTGTAAAAAAAGCCCCAAATTACATCTAATGCATTTGTATGGTGTAATCAGTTACAATTGTTACAACAAAGTAATGCAGATTTAGGTCAAAGGTCACTTTAGTGCAAAAAATGCTTATTTTCATACCTTTTTACAATTGCCTGTATAAACATCAGTGTCAGTGGTATTCTGATGGGGATAAAGTTATTTTAGGTACTTTTTATATCAATTGTGTATAGAATATAATCGTAGCAATCATTTGATACCAATTATAGCTATCTGCAGCTTTTGGTTGCTGAGATATTGTCAATTTTATTGATACACTCCCCTGTATTTGTCTGTGTTTTTCTCTTATATCTTAAGTTTTCTTAATGTTTTGCAACGGGGATAGTCAGCTTGGTCATATATATTATTACATGTTTATACATTATTGTCATAACAATCATTTGATACCAATTTCAGATCTCTAGGACTTATGGTTGCTGAGATATTAACGTTTCTATGGGTATACCCCCTCTATTTTTCTGTGATTTTTATCAAATATTTTAAGTTTTCATCAATATTCAAACAACAAGAAAGTCAAACTATTCATTTGTCTTATCGCATGTTTACAGAACATTATCATAGCAATTATTTGATATCAATTTCACCTCTCTAGAACTTTTGGTTGCTAAGTCATAAAACATTTTGTTGGTATACCCTATCAACTTTTCTGTGGTTTTTCACTAGTATTTAAAGTTTTTATCAATATTCAAAAAAACAAAAAAGTCAGAATGTTTGTGTGTCTCACAACATGGTTATAGAATATAATCCTAGCAATCATTTGATACCAATTTCAGTTCTCTAGAGCGTTTGGTCACTGAGATATTAGCAGTTTTATTGGTATACCCCATTCGTTTACCAAGGAGTTTTCTCCTATATCTTAAGTTTCTTTAAATATTTGAGACACAAGACAGTCAGCTTGTTTATAACCTTATTACATGGTTATAGAATTTTGTCATAGCAATCATTTGATACCAATTTCTGCTCTTTATGGCTTTTGGTTGCTGAGATATATACGTTTCCGTTGGTATAGCCCCTCTATTTTTCTGAGAGTATTATCTAATATTTAAAGTTATCATCATTAATCCAACAACAAGAAAGTCAGATTATTTATGCGTCATACTACACTATAATAGAACCGTATTATAGCAATCATTTGATACCTATTTCAGCTCTCTAGAGCTTTTGGTCACTGAGATATTGGCAATTTTATTGGTACAACCCCTTCGTTTGCCAGTGATTTTCTCCTATATCTTAAGTTTTCTTAAAAAATTGAGAAACAAGGAAGTCAGCTTATTTATATACCATATTACATGGTTATAGAATATTGTCATAGCAATCATTTGATACCTATTTCTGCTCTCTATGGCTTTTGGTTGCAGAGATATAAACGTTTCTGTAGGTATAACCCGTCATTTTTCTCAAATATTATATTCATAAAGATTTCATCAATATTCTAACAAAACAAAAGTCTGATTATTTATATATCTTATTTCGTGGTTTTAGAATGTTGTTGTAGCAATTATTTGATACCGATTTCTGCTCTCTATGGCTTTTGGTTGCTGAGCTATAAGCATTTCTGTAGGTATACCCCCTCCATTGTTCTTTGATTTTTCTCTAATATTGAAAGTTCTCATCAAGATTTGAATCCCAAGAAAGTCACATTCTTTACGTGTCTTATCGGATTATTATAAACCATTATCATATCAATCATTTGATATAAATTTCAGCTCTCTAGAGTTTTTGGTTGCTGTGATACAAGCAATTTTGTTGGTAGACCTTCTTCATTTATCTGTTATTTTTCTCTAATATCTGAAGTTCTCTTTAATATTGAGCATTCAGATAGCCAGTTTGTTTATATATCTTATTACAGAGTTCTAGAACATTGTCATAGCAATCATTTGGTACCAATTTAAGCTCTCTAGGGCTTTTGGTTGACGAAATATAAGCAATTGTGCTGGTATACTCCATTTTTCTGTGATTTTTTTTCTAATATATAAAGTTCTCATTAATATTTGAACACCAGGAAGTCAGTTTGATATTTAAATCTTATTACATGGTTATCAAGCATTGTCAAACCAATTATTTCATACATATTTATGCTCTCTTAAGGTCTATCTGTAGCCAAGAAACATGTGGTAATATAGGTGTACCACACTACTTCCTCTGCTTATTAGAGGTGGGGGTGAACACTCTATGATTTTACGTGACACACAAGAGATCCTCTGAACAAACTGGCACCCATGGGCATTTGTTCTAAGGGTACAAGGTACATCCTATAGATATTCCACCCTAAACCCTTCCAATGGCAATTGATTTTCCCTTTGTATATCTTGATTTTCGTCATTTTCATTAATATTCATGAAAATGCAAATGAGATAATTTTTATTTAGGCCCATGAGTCATCAACAAATTTGTCAAATAGTATTATTGGTACAATAACAATAAGCCAAATTGATAGTTTAGGCATGACATTAGTTTTTATGAGATAATTGATTTTTAATTGTTTCTTTTTATTCATTTTAAAGTTTTAATGAAAATTCATGAATATGCAAATTAGATATTTTCTGTTACTTATCATAGGAAGAAAGGACTGTGTCTAAGCTTTAAGATGAGACCAAGTTCAATGGTCTAGGATTACAAATAATTGAGATATATTCAATTTTCTATGTGTATCCCCATTATAAAAATGAAAAAAAATGAATATTTAGGGTACTTTAAAAGAACATACATGTAGCGTAAAATAAAAACGCTTCCACTGGCAGGAAATAGGGTCTGATAGCTTTTTCAATGTACTTAAATTAGAAAATCATAGTGTAGAAAATTCCCCTTCCCCCTGGGGGAAGGGGGTATGGGTAGCTAGAAGACTATTAGTTATCATAACAGGTTTTGATATTTTTGCACTCATATGACTTTTGACCTAATTATGTGACCCAGAGGCAGTTACAGACTTGGAATATACACATATGAGTTAAAACACTTGTCAATGAATAAAATAAGCACAATAAGCACATGTTGCCTTTAGGCAGTTCATGTTTGATTTAAGAAATACTTGTTTATTGTAACGGGTGTTTGTTATTTTGCACTCATTTGACTTTTGACCTAATTCTGTCACCCAGGAACATTAACAGCCTTGGCATCCACCTCTATGTCTTTGGACACATGTCAAGGAATGACATGAGTACAAGTTACCTATAATCAGTCCATTATTTTCCAATATAATAATGTCTATTTTCATTTTTACAGATTTTTGCTATTTTGCACTCGTTTGACCTTTGACCTTGTTCTGTGGCCCAGGGTCATTTACAGACTTGGCATCCACCCGTACGAGTTTAGGCACATGTCAAGGAATATTATGAGCATAGGTAGAATAATGTACTCAAAAATGCCAACAAAACCAAAACTAAGCCACTTTTTTGGATTTGGACTGCCAAGTACAATGTATGTTTTGGATTAAAAATAAGAAATGAGGTATACTCCTGCAAACCCCAGTTTTTCTATTTAAAGTGGGGTTTAAGGGGGTAAACATTTCATGGACATGTTTTCCTGATGTTAACTCACATAAACTGGGTGTCCTGTTTGTTGGACACTGGCAAACAGTACAAGTGCGGCCATACTGTTTGCTAAGGGAAAATTGATTGAAAAAAAAAAATGGATAGCAAATGCTGATGCCAAAAAGTGTACACAAAAGACCAGTCCACTTGGTTTCGTTTTGAAATGAACTTGAGGTGGACCTGTGCTCTGAATGATGTACTAGTTTGTTTGTTTGTTTGATTTGATAGTTTAAGTTATGAGTTCCAATCAACAGCTATGGTCATGTTGGGAAGCTGCTTCCAATTTTTATGGAACTTTTACCCAACATTGTGGTTGTCATGATGTATGAAATGAGCCACCTCGTGGGAAAACCAACAATCTGCATAGGCGAAAACAAAGACGCAGATCAGCTTCGCGGTAACCGCGAAGCTGATCAGCGCCTTTGTTTTCGCTACTCGGATAGTACAATTCCTCCTCTACTTAACTCCAAAATTTCAAGCTTCTAGCTCTTTTCTGTGCTTGTACAGCCCAGTTTGTGTCGGACCTGTTAGGAAACCACATTGTGGGTTTTCCCACGAGGCAGCTCAAATGTACTTAAAATATAACCAAAAACAGTAAAAAATTAATGCAAAAAAGAAAAACATAGGATGAATTCAATAAAAAAAAGGATGAATATAAACAATATTTTTTTTATATACATGTAGCTCAATTTAAAACAAGCTAAGATATTTATTTAAGCATTTTTAGAAATATAACAGTAACTGTTGTGTACCTGCTTGCACAATATTGAAGTAACGATTTTTTTCAAATTTTGATTAGCTCCCCCCTCAACCCCATGCCCCCTCCCCCCCCCCCCCCCCCCCCCCCAAAAAAAAAAAATATGCGTTTCCAGTTTCATGATTGACCCTATTTTTCGATTGACCCTGATAGATTTTATTGGGTTCTCTCTCCCCCCCCCCAAAAAAAATAAAGTTGGCACGACCGACTCTTATTCAAATTACAAATCTCACAGAATCTCATATCTCGCAACAAGTTTTGCTCGCTGCTCTCAGTACCCATTCAGAACTCCCCGCCCGATCATTTTGAAAGGACAATCTGATTTTATTTTTCTATTATTCGCCGGTATTGTATGTTGGCATCATGAAAACATGCCCATGTATTGTATACTCCCTTATACCCCACTTTTATATAGTAAAACTGGGGTATGCAGGGGTATACCTATTTTTCTTATTTTTGCTCTAAAACATAGATTGTGGGTACTCGTTAGAACCCACTCGGCGAGGCAGTTCTAACGTGTACCCACAATCTATGTTTTGAGCAAAAATAAGAAAAATATCAAAAATTTTCCTCTGAAAATTATCGATTTTTGACCTGAAAAAATTACTGTATATCATATGGGCATGTTTTCGTAATGGGGTATGAAGGCCCAGATTGAGCCGCCAAGTTTATGGCGTAACAATAATCGCTTGAAATGTTTCTTTGTAGAAAATGACAATCTGACTGAATCTTTAAATGGTATTTATTGATCGGATTGTGTTTTTACAATCTAAGACTTGTTGATTTGCAAATCATCTTTGGAGTATGAAGTAGGCGAGCCAACCTGGCAAGCTAAAATTGGCGAGTAAGAATTTTTAAATTCTATTACATCTTTTGTAATGATCATTGAAAAGTAGCAAATGTAGCATAGAAAAATAATTGCATTAAATAAAATTATAAAATGTGCTTTTCTTTACATTTTTTCTGTGTTTTATCATGTGTTCATTTTTGGCCTATTCCATTACATCTGTAATAGCCAGGGGCCAGTTGTTCAAAACTTGGTTAGCTTAACGTCATCATTAAGACCTCAATTGTTAAGTAAATAATGACGGCATAAGCAAATACACTGTTATTTTTTGTTGATAAAATGTCAGAATCCTTTGCAAAGGATTCTCATAATTATTTTTTCAACAAAAAATAACAGTGTATTTAATTTGTAATATTGCCATTTGAAATTTTAACGAATCATTAACTAACGACATTGTTAATTTTGAACAACTGGCCCCAGATATATAGATATCTTATCCCCATTGCATAATGTCTTAAGGGTAAACACCATGAACATCTTATTCATCAGTGCTCCAGCTAGGATTTGAAAAGGGCAGGGCGGACTTTCACTGAAAAGGGCACTTTCAGCGTGCAACAATAAGCAAAAAGGGCACTTTTTAGACCACAGCACCTCTTTGAGATAGCTTAAATTCCAAAAGTGGAAAATCACTTTATTATTTGTACTATAAATGACTAATTCAAATATTCTTTACCTGAAGCAATTATAATCAAAGATGTGTCAAAATTATTTTGAGTAATTATTGACAACAAACAAAGGATGAAGGAAGTCAACCATGCAGTAATAACACTGCAACTAGAGCTGCACTTTTGGTCACTCCAGCCTCAAACTTAAAAATTCTGTAACTTTCTTATTTTTTGTTCTGATTTTTATGATCTTTTTACCAAAATAAAGGACAGGGTGCAAACTGTATGAAAAAGGGCACAACAGGGCGATGGAAAAGGGCAACAGGGTGATGCACCCTGCTAAATTATTCTAGCTTAAGCACTGCTCATGATGAATTAAAAAAAAAAAAAAAGAACAACCAACCTACTACCGACCCTAAAACTTTTTAACATGAAACAGGAAACACACATATTTTTTTTTTTTTTTTGGCCTTTGTATATTTACCTGTCCCTCACATATACGCATAGCAACAATGGAATCACTGTCCCCTATGTGTAGACCAAGGACGGGCTGCAGGTCTGTTATTTCCATAAGCTGAAACATAACAATTGAGCCGCCGCATGAGAAGACCAACAATCTGCATAGGCGAACACAAAGGCGCAGATCAGCTGTGCAGTAACAGCACAGCTGATCAGCGCCTTTGTTTCACTACACAGATAGTGCAATCCCTCTTCTTCTTTTATCCGAAATTTCAAGCTTCTATCCGCCTTCTGTGACCATACAGGAAAGTTTGTGGTGGACCTGGTCTGAGCCCCAAATTGTTGGTTTTCTCACATACTGGCTCAACTGTAAATGGATATTGTAGTATACCAAATGTTTTCATAACTACTGTATTTATTTTAATTAGCGCACATAATCCAATAAGCGCACACCCTCTTTCTTTTCCCTACAACTTGAGTATGAGTGCAAACAAGCCGGCTGGCATATTTGAATTGTACATTTGTTTTCCTGATCATCGATTATCTCTCTTGAAAATACAAAAAAAAAATATGAGCCGTCTCGTGGGAAAACCAACAATCTGCATATGCGAAAACAAAGACGCAGATCAGCTTCGTGGTAACCGCGAAGCTGATCAGATCAATTCCTCTTCTACTTAAATCCGAAATTTCAAGCTTCTAGCTCTTTTCTGTGCTTGTACAGGCCGGTTTGTGTCGGACCTGTTCGGAAACCAAATTGTTGGATTTCCCACAAGGCGGCTCATATTTTAAATTCATGGCTACAACTGTTTTTTCTTCCAATCTTCACAGTACAAATTTTGATTAATATGAAGAAAATATATTTTCTTTCCTTCCCGCAATATTTTTGTAGAAATTTGGTTTGTCATCAGGAAAAGATGCAACGAATACCCCCTTAAACCCCACTTTTATATACAGTAAAACTATGGTATGCCAGGGTATACCTATTTTTCTTATTTTTGGTCCAAAACATAGATTGTGGGTACTCATTAGAACCGCCTCACCGAGGCGGTTCTAATTTGTACCCACAATCGATGTTTTGATCAAAAAAGAAAAATAACACAATTTTTCAGTCAAAATTCTTATAGCTCAAAAAAGTTTCTGTTTAATGCATGGGCAAGTTTTCGTATTGTCTCTGATATTAAACCCCGCACCACCCAATCAACTAACCTTCATATCGAATCTTGTATCTGGTTTATCTGACCCATACAGTCTCATCACTTGCTCATACGTCATGTGAGGAAACGGTGACGTTATTGGGCCGACATCCTCCGGCCAGGAATTGACCAACAGATCCTCTATAAGGGACATAACTCCTTCTCTCTTCACAAATGACATCTCCAAATCTAACTGAAATGTTCAAGCTTTTTTTTATCATTGAGTGAAATCAGACTTTGGTTTTTATACTCTTGTCTTTCTGTTGTTTTGTTTTTGTTTTTTGTATTTAACATCCCAGTCAATAATTTTTCAGCCATGTTGGGACATGTTAACAATGTTTAAACGTGGGGACAAAGCCAACATCTTCCTGAAAACTCAATCATTATTTCTATGGTGAGTTAATGTGTCTTGCTTAAGAACACAACTTATTGTCCTTGAGATTCTTACTGCTGACCTCTTCATCCGAAGTCCGTCTCTACCACAAGGCCATCAGGCTTGTCCTTGCCCCATTTTAAACCTTCCAATATGTATATTTAACTCTTATATACAATCTACTGTTTTTTTCTCTATGGCTAAGTCTGTCTTATGACAAGATTACATTTAAATAGTTATATAATTTGTGTAATGAAAAATACAAAATTGATAAATATTTGCTACTAGTAAACAAACACTGATTAGATTAGACTACTCTAAACAGCCCACAATCCACGCTAAAACTGATAAGTTGGTGCACAGCAAATGAATACTGTTTTTAAAAATTGTATCACATAAATGGTAGCCTTACTTGTGTAAACTCTGGCTGTCTATCAGGTTTGGCCCCCTCATCTCTATAGCAACGAGCTATCTGGAAATATCTGTCTATACCTCCCACCATCAGTAACTGTTTAAACTAAAACAAAGCAGATTAAAGTCAGTCTTGTTGATATCTTACTGAGCTATCATAATATGCACAGAACATTTGCTAAGCTCGTCAACTCTGTGTTCTGGGTTCAAATACAAGCCACGGCATGTGACAGGGTAGTAGTCCCCATCTAAAGCCAGGGCCCGAGGTTATAAAACTTTTATCTTGCTCAACTCAGCTGAGACTAAAATTTATCCTGCTCATAAAAGTTAAAATGCCAACAATTGTTGGCATTTTTACATTTATAGGCAGGATAAATTACTGGCTGATGAGTATTGAACCTGAAATCTCCACTACTATTGCTATTTCAACATCTATGAGCAGATGAAATTTCATGCTCAGTTGAGTTGAGCTTAAAAAAAGTTTTATAAGCTCCAGTCCAGTAGTTTTCCCGAGGTTCTACTACTTTTCTCCACCATCATTGACTACATAAGACCACCATCATTGCCTTTAAGCATGCTTAAATTCAAATACCCTATTTGTTCTAATTAGAGCTAATGCTCCAATAAGCGCACACCCTGGTCCTGTTCAAAAATCACGTGGGTAGGCGCACACTGCTCGATAAGCAAACTGGTACTTTAGACCAATTTTACCCATAAGTACTGTATTTACCACATAAAAACTTAACATTAGATGATTAAACATTATTTTGCAACAATAGGTACACTTAAATGACATCATAATTGGAATTGTTGACCTTGTAGTACGTTTCTGTAATTTATGTGTTGTTTTCTGTCCTAGTGTGCACTTATTGGAACGACACTTTGTTACCTTATCTTTGAATTATTTTGAAAAGTTAAGCGCACTGTGAGCTAATTAGAATGAATATGGTAAGTTCCTCGAACTTTCTGTGTCATTGGGGTAAAATAATAATGGGCAAAAATTAACTTCAGCAGTGCACTAAGGTTATTTAAATGCTTTTTTTTTATTTACCTGTTGAGGACTCTGTGGTAAGGTGAAAAACTTTCCTCTATGTTGACATGGCACTACAAACTCCTTGGCACCCTGCAAATAAAATGAGCTGTATCATGGGAAAACCAACAATCTGCATATGCGAAAACAAAGGCGCAGACCAGCTTTGCGGTAACCGCGAAGCTGATCAGCGCCTTTGTTTTCGCAGCACAGATAGTGCAGTTCCTCTACTTTCTAAATCCAAAATTTCCAGTCTCTAGCCATCTTCTGTGCTTGTACAGCTTGGATTGTGTCAGACCTGTCCCAAAAAACACATTGTAGGTTTTCTCACAAGGCAGCTCAAACATACATGTACTGGTTTTAACCAAATTCACTGCTTTCCAACAACCATGTATGACAACAGAGCATCAGCATCCGCACATTAAAGAACATATAAAGAAGTTCCAAGAGCTTGCAGTGAAACTGAAGTTATACAAATAATGTTTTAAAAAATAATATTGTTCATTAATGACTGGATTAAGAATCCTTACCCCTGGTGTTTTTCTAAATAGAGTTGGTGTCTCAACATCTACAAATCCTGTGAAAAATAAAATACATGTACATAATTATGAGTCTTCACTTCACAAAACCAACAATTTCCGTTTACGACTAGGTCCGACACAAACCAGCTTGTACAGTCACAGAAGCAGGCTATAAGCTTGAGACTTTGGATTAAAGAAGAAGAGTAATTATACTATCTGTGTGGTGAAAACAAAGGTGCTGATCAGCTGTGCAATTATTGCACATGTCAGGACGGAGCCACCGTTTCCTGGGTTTTAACCAGTACTCTGGAGAGTTAATGTGCCTTGCTCAAGGAAACAACACAGTGCCGCCAGTGGGGATCGAACCCAGGACCTCCTGATTCGGAGTCCGATGCTTTACCACTACGCTACCACTCCCTAAAAGAAAATATAAAAGGTAAACAACGAAACTGACCATGTTTATTGACAAGGAATTCCCTTATCTTCATAATAAACTTAGATCTCAGTCGTAGATTTCTCTGCATCTGTTTAGACCTTATGTCAAGGTATCTGTACTGCATCCTCACTGGTTCTGTGATCTAGAAAACATTACATGAGCCACATCATGAGAACACTGGATTTTTGCCTATGCGAAAACAAAGACGCAGATCAGCTGTGCAGTAACTGCATTAGTACAATTCCTCCTCTACCTCTACCCAAAATTTCAAGATTCTAACTTTCTTCTGAGACTATACAGGCTGGTTTGTGTTGGACCTGGTCGGAAACTCTGAAGACCGGTTTTCTCGTGTCGCGGCTCACGTTGTTATTGTATCATCAGAGTTGGGAATGTTTTAAAGATAAATGAGCCTGTGCAGGAGAAAACCAACAATCTGGGGTTCTGACTGGGTGCTACACAGACCGGCCTGCACAGTCACAGAAGCAGGCTGGAAGCCTGAAATTTCGGATTTAAGAAGGAGAGGGATTGTACTATCCATTAGCAAAAACAAAGGCGATGATTAGCTTCGCACTTATTGCGAAGCTGATCTTCGTCTTTGTTTTCGCCTATGCAGATTGTCAGTTTTCCCATGCGGCAACTCAAATCATGTTATTACATATGTAAATAGTTGTAACAGGTTGTAAATATATTAAGGGGAGAGATAACCTCACTGTGGGAATACATGTAATATTAATATGTAGTTGCATCATCGGGGTCTGGTGGTGGTATTACCCTTACTCAAGGTTAAAATGAGGTGCTTCAAAAAACAATGGTGGAATACTATATGAGCCACTGCATGGGAAAACCAACAATCTGCATAGGCGAAAACAAAGGCGCAGATCAGCTTCACAGTAACTGCGAAGCTGATCAACGCCTTTGTTTTTCGCTAAACAGATAGTACAATTCCTCTACTTTCTAAATCCAAAACTTCTAGCCTCTAACCTGCTTCTGTGTCTGTACAGGCCGGTTTGTGTCGGACCTGGTCAGAAACCCACATCGTTGATTTCTCATGCACAGGCTCATAGAACAACAACAACTATAACTTTACCTTGCCATAATCCCCAATATTAAAGGGCAGTCGGGGTAGGGCTGGATTCAGAATCTTCAAATCTTCCACTTCAACTTCTATGGCTCCGGTTTCCATCTTCTACAATCAAAATTTGCTTTTTGTTTAACAATACAGTCAACAGCTTTTCAGTCATGAACCAAAACTTCCTGCGTAACCAGCACTCTGGGAAGCTTAGAGAGTCTTGCTCAATGACACTAAAAGGCAGGTAGTGAACCCAGGCCTCGAGGTTATAAAACTATTTTTACGCTCAACTCAACTGAGACTAAAATTTATCCTGCTCATAAATGTTAAAATGCCAACAGTTGTTGGCATTTTAACATTTATGAGCAGGATAAATTATAGGCTTTCTTTATCTAAACATGAAACTTCAATTTATTTGGGCTATTTCAGTATTTATGAGCAGTTGAAATTTCATGCTCAGCTGAGCTGAGCTTGACAAATTTTATAACCTCAGGACCAGGACCTCTTGCTCTGGATTATGTACTACACAAGGCCATCACAATCCCGAAATTCTGAGTACAATCTGCATTTTTTTTTCTAAACTTGGAAGCATTACTCAAAACCATTAGGCAGGACATAGTCTCTTTTATTTTATGAGCCACGTCATGAGTAAACCAGATTTTTACCTATGCGAAAACAAAGGCACAGATCAGCTTCGCAGTAACTGCGAAGCTGATCAGCGCCTTTGTTTTCGCTACATGGATAGTACAATTCCTCTACCTATTTCCTAAATTTCAAGTTTCTGGCCTTTTTCTGTGATTATATAGGCCAGTTTGTGTGGGACCTGGTCTGAAACCCCAAAGACCGGTTTTCTCACATCATGGCTCATATCACCTACTACCTCATTCAAAGTTTTGGTGTAGGGGTCCTAATGAGCCATGTCAAGTCAAAATATTCAGATTTCTGCATATCCTATAACAATGATGAAGATCAGGGCACGGTTGTTCAAAATTAATGATGTCATTAGTTAACAATTCGTTAAAATTTCAAACATGATGATGAACATTACAAATAGTTATTTTCTGTTGAAAAAAATGTAAGAATCCTTTGCAGTGCAGTGCAAAGGATTCTCACAATTTTTCAACAAAAAATATCAGTGTATTTGCTTTTTTTTCTGCTTTTGAAGTTGGTATATAGTTAACAAATTGAGGGCTTAATGACACTGTTAAGCTAACAAGGTTTTCAACAACTGGGCCCTGATGCACAATTGACCATGCAGTTGATAGTTCAATTTGTATTGCATGGGAGTGTCTGTGTAATGCCCTACCTTATTTTCTTGTCCTGCTACCCGAGGTTTCACAGTTCCCGTGATTTCAATCACAGATTCGGAAGTTAAATCCTTTATCTTCTCAAACAGGCTTGACTGAAATGAGATGGCATAGTTCACAGACTGAGATAAAATGGTTGGATTGGTTTGGTTGTGGCTTGACAGCCCAGACAACGCTGTTTTTTTTTCTTGTTTTGTTTTTCTTCTTTTTTTCAGTCATACCACCTGAGGTGATGATCAGAAATTGATCGACTCAGTATCAGAAGATAGAATGAAGCCACAGCTTCCCGAGCATTTAAGTAGTGCTATCAGCATCAGAAAAACATGTCCATGTAATGTATACCCCCTTGAACCCCACTTTTATATAACAAAACTGGGGTATGCAGGGGTATACCTATTTTTCTTATTTTTGCTCAAAAACATAGATTGTGGGTACTCGTTAGAACCGCCTCGCCGAGGCGGTTCTAACGTGTACCCACAATCTATGTTTTGAGCAAAAATAAGAAAAATATCTTTTTTTTTCTGAGGAAATTTTTATTTTTTTACGACTGAAAAAAATCTCTGTATATTGAATGGGCATGTTTTCGTAGTGAGGTATTAGGGTGTCTTGCTCAAGGACTTTACAAAGGAATGTGGGAAACTATGAAACGCAGGACCTCTTGCTTCAGAGTCCTGAACTTGACCACTAGGTCACCATGATCTACTTCAAAGATAAAATGGCTTTGTAGTAAACTGTGCATGTGTTCGAGGTTCTCCCAGTGGTACCATTGGTTGGACACATTTGTCCCAAATGGTACCCATAGCATTACCATTTTTTCAATTTGCAACAATTTCTTTACCAATGGTACCATTGGTAATTAAATTGGTACAAATGGTAAAAATGTTACCAACCAATGGTACCATTGGAGAACCCTGAACACATGCCATGCTTTCCTATTCCTAGCTCTTAAAGTGAAAACTGACAAGTTCATAACTCATATAAACCTGGCATCCTATTTGTGGGACATAGACAAACAAAATGCAGCTCTCCATCTGGGGCTTTCCTATTTGCATAAATAAACAAGAACTCCGCGGAGGTCGATATTGCACCTGCATCGTGCAAAGTAAACAGACCGTGAAATATAGTTCAAGGGCACCGGGTCAAGGTGCGTGCTTGAAGGGCATGTCAAGGACAATTACTATGCAAGGTTTCAGACTTGCAGCTATTTCTGATGTCGAGAAAACCAAACTTCGATGTAAAAATTATCAAAGTCAGTGGACCGTGAAATATAGGTCAAGGGCACCGGGTTAAGGTGCGTGCTTGAAGGGTATGTGAAGGACAATTACTATGCAAGGTTTCAGACTCGAAGCTATCTCTGATGTCGAGAAAACCAAACTTCGACGTAAAAATTTTCAAAGTCAGTGGACCGTGAAATATAGGTCAAGGGCACTGTGTTAAGGTGCGTACTTGAAGGGTATGTCAAGAACAATTACTATGCAAGGTTTCAGACTCGCAGCTATCTCTGATGTCGAGAAATGTAATGTTGACCAAACTTCGACATAAAAATTTTCAAAGTCAGTAGACCGTGAAATATAGGTCAAAGCCACCGGGTTAAGGTGCGTGCTTGAAGGGTATGTCAGGGACAATCACTATGCAAGGTTTCAGACTCGCAGCTATCTCTGATGTAGAGAAAACCAAACTTCGACGTAAATGTTGACGGACGGATGGACGGACGGACAGAAATTTGGACTCCTATATCGCACTCTGCTATAAGCAGGTGCGATAAAAATCAAAATCACATCTGATTCCCCTAAAAATGAAAGTGGGCTCACCCAAATAATAATTATGAGCAAGCCCAGGAGTCAATATCATAGCATCTATTGGCTTTATAAAGTACAAAGTAGTAAGTGTACCTTCTCTTGTGGAATCAGAAGTTGTGTAGACCCTTGCCAGTCCCTCAGGATTACAAACTGGTTCATTCTTACATGCTGCACCCAGCCACAAAGCTTGACTTCTTTACCGACATCACCAGCTCTAAGTGAACCACAAGCGTGTGTTCTATCTGTGAAGCTGATCACATCTGTAATTTAGAGTAGAACAACACATCAGGAAAACATTTCCATGAAAAGTATACTCCCTTGAACCCAATTTTTATATAGAAAAACTGGGGTTTGCAGGGGTATACCCATTTTTCTTATTTTTGCTCCAAAACTTAGACTGGGTACTTGTTAGAACAGCCTCACCGAGGCAGTTCTAACGTGTACCCACAATCTATGTTTTGAACAAAAATTAGAAAAATATAAAAAGAAATCTCATCTGAAAATTTTCCTACTTTACAACTAAAAAATCTCTGTATATCGCATGGGCATGTTTTCTTAATGAAAGTGTCATTCATTCTGGGAAATTTCTCAATGACACTGGCTATCCAGTACCAAACAATGGTCGTGCAAGGATATTGTTGGCTCAATAATAAAAGTGGCCATTTCAAGGAAAATGCTCTGCTAGTAACTTTATCACCTATCTCGCCAAAAGAGAGGCCATTTTTAATATAAAAGAGCAATTTTGCCCTTAGCCCCTTCAAAAACAAACAAATTCAGAGAACTTATGTCCCCCGCCTTAATTGTTTAATTACACAAATATATCTGACAATAATGTCATACATGTGATATCTCCCGACTGATCGTGAATCTCCCGATATTCTTGTCCCTTTTCCGCGGACCCGATATAGGAACGAAAAACCCGACGAAGAAAAAAATCCTATCACGTTTTTTCCCCAACCAACAATGTATTTTTACTGAAAAGCTCGAGTACTAGAGTGTTTACAGCGCCTAACTAACAGTGAACTTAAAGTAGAGTGTTTACAGCACCTAACTAACAGTGAACTGACACAGTGTTATCATCATAAGGTGTCAGATTGAGAAGGTGTTATGTGAAGGTTGAGCAATGTTGCGTAACATTGCATCGATAAGTAGCTTTGTTTCCAAATCACTGATCCGAATAATTCCCAAGCAGGTTATTGTATTGTTTGACAAAACATGTTTTCACAATAGTGAAGTCAGTTAAAACAGTAATCTAATCAATACAGCCTATCTGTCAAACTACGGTGGCAATAAATTGTATCACAAAAATTAGCAATTTAATTAATGACAATAACCACTTAGTTGAAATTACATCTGTCACTTCTGTAGCCCTGTAGTTTTCAGATAAAAAGAAATTGCTTTGGTCAAAAAGAATTCACCACGAAACTATGATCTATTTTATTTTCTTAATGTATAAAATCACGGGTGGTAATCAGGGGAACTAGCTCCAAAAAGAGTCAACGAGATTTTGTTCCCTCGACGCATCCGGGAACTCACGAGCTAGTCCTCTCGACGGAAAAACAGTAAACAAAGGTATGTCTCGAAGCATTTTATCAATATTTATTTCTTTATAAGCTGTCTGCTGCAAAATCCGGCAATGGTAGTCTGTGTAGATATGATTTAACTCCACTCGCTGATAGGATTGGTCCTTGGAATATGCACGGTGCAAATATGATTGTAAAAGAGCGTTGAAGACACGAACTGATAATATGTCAACACGAAGATTTGGGACCACTATTTTTTCATTTTTCGTCAAATATATATCCTTCCAATCGCATGAAACATCATCCCTGATAAAACTAAGCCCCTGAAACCATATAAAAGTAAAATAATCCGGTGGAAACATTGTTTTGGGAGGATATTGACTAAATTACCGTCCGAGCTAGTCCTCTCGACATGGAGCTAGGTGCCTCGTCAAGGAGATAGCACCCTCGTTGAGGTTTTAATGTTGGAATTAGACGGAATCCTCACGTCGGTCATCCGTGCGTGGTGCCTCTGTGCAAATGTTTTTACGAGCCACCGAAGTGTAACGGGGTGCAGCTTAGCCAGCTGATCTCTGTTTGAATCTACTCAGTCGATTTCTTTAAATTATGCTCCCCTCTTCCCGTTGATGCATTTTGTTGACGCCCAAACCGGCGATCGATAGATCAGCTGGCTAACCTGCACTCCACTACACCTTTAAATCCTTTGTTGCTTAAATCTCATACCTGATTTTATAAATCGTAAACACGACCGCATACGGCTTGATTAATTTCTATTATTTTGAATTTCTAATGCTTACAGAATTTATCTTTTTTACCGCATTTGAAAAACCACATGAAAATAGCGAGTTGAAATATTTTTTATTATAAAATACACAAAACTCGTCAAAAAAACAAAAGTGAGTATACAGCTTTGGAGGCTTCAAATTTCATCTTTAGACATTCTTCACAGAAAAATGGTAACAGAGCGCCTTCGATTCAAAATTGACACGGAAACGATAGTGTAGGGTCTTTATTAGCGCCAAAATCGCAAAAAGCCGCTATTTTGATAAAAGCTATACTGAAGAATGCTTGGCAAGTTCGATTAATTCTACTATTTCCAATTAAAACAGCACATCGTGCACATTAACTGCAAAAATGGCAAAGGAAAATCGTAAAACATAAAATACAGCAATTTTATGAATTGCACCGGTAAACGGTATACACCGGTAAACGGGTGAGTCACCATATGAAGCAATAAAAAAAAAAAAAAAAAAAATACGAATTTTCAAATTTTCAACTGAAACTTTCATTTTTACTTATGACAAATCGCTGTATTTTGAATAGGCGTGTTTTCGTAATATGTTGTTTTCGTTCGTATGTTTTTAGATAATACAGTAGCATAATGAATTGTGGTCTGCTTTGAGTTATGAAACGGTAAACATCTGTAAAACATGTAAAATTGCAGTTATCTATCCCATTTCTCGTGATATTTTATGGTAAATCATAATGTCCAAGTTACAAAATGGTATACCATCATGGTCCATGCTTATTGTGTTATATACAATTTATGATCATTTCCTATCTATGGTGCTAAAACCAGGAACGACAGCTGTCATGAAATGACATTTTTGACTCTGTAAAACCTCAACGAGGGTGCTATCTCCTTGACGAGGCACCTAGCTCCATGTCGAGAGGACTAGCTCGGACGGTAATTTAGTCAATATCCTCCCAAAACAATGTTTCCACCGGATTATTTTGCTTTTATATGGTTTCAGGGGCTTAGTTTTTTCAGGGATGATGTTTCATGCGATTGGAAGGATATATATTTGACGAAAAAGGAAAAAATAGTGGTCCCAAATCTTCGTGTTGACATATTTTCATTTCGTGTCTTCAACGCTCTTTTACAATCATATTCGCACCGTGCATATTCCAAGGACCAATCCTATCAGCGAGTGGAGTTAAATCATATCTACACAGACTACCATTGCCGGATTTTGCAGCAGACAGCTTATAAAGAAATAAATATTGATAAAACGCTTCGAGACATACCTTTGTTTACTGTTTTTCCGTCGAGAGGACTAGCTCGTGAGTTCCCGGATGTGTCGAGGGAACAAAATCTCGTTGACTCTTTTTGGAGCTAGTTCCCCTGATTACCACCCGTGTAAAATGATCATTGATGATTATCACATACAGAACCAGTTATAAAACGGAACATTGTTGAATGCCTTAGAAACGATCTTTGTATCTTTCTTCTTCACATCAACAATAAGCAAATATCAATTCAAACAATAAATTTAACACTTTAACATTGTTTGACATTTTATACTCAGTATTTTGCACATCAGGAATTTAAAATTTACATGCAGTACCCTATATTGAGGAAACTATTTACATCCGATAAATTTGTGTGGTGAACGCTTAACTGCAACATCATTTAGGTCTGATCATGCACACCAGTAAAATTTACTTTCGTTTTGGATAGCCTGTTGACATCATCAGACATGTTGAAATTGTTTGAATAAGGGGATGTTTTATCCTTTGTAAAGTGATTTGAAATAAATGGAACATAGAATTCTTGATTTAGTCTTTTGTATAGATTATCTGAGGTGGGTTGTTATACTTTTCATTTATTTTACCCAGTAAATGCACCATTCACATGCTTCCCCACCCACATGCACTCCTACAGAAACTGTATCTATCGATCTCTATATAAACATTTTTTATGGGGGGGGGGGTCTTTTTTTGCAAAATATGCAGTGGTCAGGAGTAAAATACTGAAGTGTGCATACGATCAGATCATTTTGGAAATTCTGTCCTTAGAATTTATTGCTTTGCCGCGTTAAAATATCATTTAATTTTGTCGATAAAAAACCTCCCAATTTCAGACCCAAATCTCCCTACCAAAAAATTCAAATCTCCCTATTTGGCATCCATGATGTATCACATGTATGATAATGTATATCCAAATCACATGCATTTACTTCATGTCACAGTGTCAAACATTAATCTGAGGATTATATTCAAACCACATGCAAATCTTCAAATCATGGTCAGGACATCTGTACAGTTTGAAAAGAATCAGAATAAAACTGAGGGAGGAGTTTGCACACAAGGTACACAATGTCCATTCACTTTCATTGTATAAATGCCTGAAAAACGACTAAGTTCAAATTGCAAAAAAGTGTCAAAAATTAACCTGAGGATTATATCAAAAGCACATGCATATCTTCAAAGCATCATCAAGACTTCTGTAAAGTTTCAAAAGAATCTGAATTAAAAACTGAAGGAGGAGTTGCGCACACAAGGCACCCACTGTCCATTCACTTTCATTGTCAAAATACCGAAAAACGACTAAGTTCAATTTGCAAAAAACATGTCAAAAATTAATCTGCGGATTATATCCAAACCACATGCACATCTTCAAAGTATGATGAAGACATCTGTAAAGTTTCAAAATAATCGGAATAAAACTGTAGGAGGAGTTGCGCACACAAGGTACCCTTTGTCTATTCACTTTCATTATCAAAATGCCCGAAAAATGACTAAGTTCAAATTGCAAAAAAAGTGTCAAAAATTAATCTGAGGATTATATCCAAATCACATGCACATCTTCAAAGCATGATAAAGACATCTGTAAAGTTTCAAAAGAATTGGAATAAAACAGTAGGAGGAGTAGCGCACACAATGTACCCACTGTCTATTCACTTTCATTATCAAAATGCCCGAAAAATGACTAAGTTCAAATTGCGAAAAAAGTGTCAAAAATTAATCTGAGGATTATATCCAAACCACATGCACATCTTCAAAGCATGATGAAGACATCTGTAAAGTTTCAAAAGAATCGAAATAAAACTGTAGGAGGAGTTGCGCACACAAGGTACATACTCCTATAGGGGGACAGAAGGACGGACGGACGGAAGGACGGAAAGCCAAAAACTATGTCCCTCCGCTTTTCTTCGAAAAGGCAGGGGACAATTATATCCTAAAATCATTTATTGATATCCTGTATTCATTTTTGGATATCCATTATGCATTGGATATACTTAAATAATTTAGGATATACATAAACGAATTATGGAGATCCATAAATGAATTTAAGAGATCCATAGACTATATAAGGACTGAAAGGTAGAACGGCACCCCATACGAAATGAACCACCCCAAACTAAGGGCAAAACGACCCAAGGCAGAAACTATATATCAATTCTAAATTGTTATGTGCTGAAATGACACAAAAACGCTGGCAGCTTTCGTAAGCCACGTTTTTCGTAATCAAAATAGTTTACGGTGGGGTATGAAAGACCCAGCCGAGCCGAGCTGCCGAGCTGGATATTTTGAATTTGTATTTTTGTCAAAGTTAAGATTTGGATTTTACTAAAGATGTTTTTGGTAACTTTCTATACACCAAACAAACGCTTCGGCAGTGGAATTTTCTTAAATTTCTGGAAAATTATGCTTTTATTTTCATTTTCACCTCCGCCAGGGGTATAAAAGACCCAGCTGACAAAAATGTCGATTTTCAGTCAATTAGTTCATTTAGAGCAAATAAATACCTTTTTGGCCAAGTCTAAATGTTAAATGTGTTAAATCCATCATAATCATCACAAATTATTGAGGAAATACGATATATTTTGAAATTTAAATGACTTTTTCTCGTTTTTGTTGAAAACCAATTTATACAGGTAAAGTGAGAAAACAAATGGACAGAAATGGACCGAAACGGACACAATATAAGGGAGAAAACGTTATTAGGCAAAATATATCAGAAATATTCATACAATCGATTCAATTTTTTCTGCTTTACCATACCATTTCCGATACTGAGAATGGTGAACCCCTAAGGTTTGTCGTCTCACTCGACTCTTCTTCTCACTTTTGTTATCTTGCTTCCGGTGTCATTAGAAGTACTCAATTTACTATAGAAATATATTTTGTTTAATATATCCACTTATTATTGCAAAAAAATAGGATGTAAAATTCCTGGCTCGGCAGCTCGGGCTCGGCTGGGGGCTTTCATACCCCACCATAGTTTACTGGTGAAACGTCAAATTGACAATACCACCAGTGACCAGTATCAGGGACGTTTCTCCCCCAAACCATTTCGCCCCCTAGTCGTTTCGCCCCCAAGACGTTTCCCCCCTAGTCGTTTCCCCCCTAGTCGTTTCGCCACCACTAGTCGTTTCGCCCCCAAGTTGTTTCGTCCCCCTAGTCGTTTCGCCCCCTAATATATAGATATAGTATAATTACATTATGTACATCATTTTGCTTCATGTAAATAATTATGCTAGGCAATAAAAATTTCAAACTTGAATAGTAAAGTCTTATTAAGTTGTTCACTTGGGCAATCAATGCTGTAAAAGAGTTTGTTTTGCTGGCTTTTGTAAATTAATATCAGATATTAATTAATTAAATAACCAGATTCTGGAAAGAAATTTATGATGGAGCATAGTCACCCTGTCACGTCAGCCTAAGTGTAAGGTTTATGGGTACCTTTCCCTTAGTTACCGGCCAGTACCGGGCCATTAATAAGTATTGGCTGAAAAAGAAATCATGGGTTCAAAGTAAAGTGCCTTTGGAATTCTATTACAGTTACGTGCCAAATCAATTTCCGCAACGCCGAAACCTCCATAGAATTCAATGTATTTTAATGTGTATAAAACTATCCTGTTTCTTATTTTAAACTTATTTTCATGAGTTTGGTATCATTTGATAGGCAAATGAATTATGCAATAAACCACATATTTTCGTTAAATTCTATCCATGCGTTTTAAAGCTGCAAATAATTAAAGAGAATGTAAGAATTTTTCGACAAATGTTTGGCAACGTTGCTATTGACGTCAATAAATAATAAATAAATAAAAACAAAAATATGAATGATGCTTAATGACTTAGAACATCTTATATACCCGATAATCGGTCTATTAAAAGAAATCTCTGAATAAAAGATAATTAGATTTAAAATTCCACTGAGTCATTAAGTTCTTTTAAAGACAAAGTCTGCCGCATGCCGACAAAACCATAGGATTTGGAAAGCAATCTTTGATTAAAGAATCTATTTTTCACACTTAAGTTAATCATCCTTCAGAAGTCGGTGTCAATAATTAATGACATTAATTCTGCGCATTATTATACCGTAAGTTTTTCACACCTTCACTTTATTACCACACCAAACCTGATATCTATCTATCTATCTATCTATCTATCTATCTATCTATCTATCTATCTATCTATCTATCTATCTATCTATTCGTTTTGTCTATCCTAATAAACTTTGACCTTAATAAATAAATAAATAAATAAATAAAAATTGGGGGCGAAATGACTAGGGAGTAAATGACATTGGGTGTGAAAGATCTAGGGTATTGGGGGCGAAACGACTAGGGTGGAAAATAGAGGCGAAACGACATAGGGGGGGGGGGGGGGGAACGACTAGGGGGGAAACGTCTTGGGGGCGAAACATCTTGTGACCAGTGACCACAGCAGGACGGGGCTTGAGGTCATTTGACAAAGTGCCTCATCAGCGCCTTTTGCTGAAGCTCCAGCACTATGGGTTAAGAGGGCAACTTCTCTCATGGATAGAGAGCTTCCTAACCGGCAGAAGTCAGAAGGTCCTTGTGGAAGGAAAATCCTCGTCATCTGTTCCTGTAGTATCCGGAGTCCCCCAAGGCAGTGTCCTCGGTCCTATGCTATTCCTCCTATACATCAATGACCTCCCGGAGAAAGTTTTATCTACCACCAGGCTTTTCGCAGACGACAGCCTCCTCTATAGAAGGATTAAGACTGAAGAAGATCGCCGCATACTGCAGGAAGACCTCTTACGTCTCGAAGCCTGGGAAAGAGACTGGCAGATGTCCTTTAATCCTATAAAATGTGAGGTCATCAGAATCAGCAATGGAAGGAAACTGATAACTGGCTCCTATACTATTCATGGACACCAGCTTGCCCAAGTCAAGTCCGGGAAGTACCTTGGCGTCACCCTCACAGAGAATCTCTCGTGGAATGCCCATGTAGATCAAGTCACAAAGAAAGCCAATAACAGTCTAGCTTTCCTGAGAAGAAATCTGTCAAGCTGCCCAAGTCACATCAAAGCGAAGAGCTACCAGACAATGGTTCGACCGGTCGTCGAGTACGCTTCCTCAGCTTGGGATCCCCACACGGACCGAAACACCGAAAAGTTGGAAGCAGTACAGCGACGAGCTGCCAGATTTGTGACTGGGGATTATCGCACTACAAGCAGTGTCTCCGACATGATCTCCAACTTGGGATGGGAATCTCTGCAGCATAGACGCACAGAGGCAAAACTGGTGATGATGTACAGGATAACTTTCGGCCTGATCGACATCACAGCTACAACCCTTCTTCACCCAGCCACTCTCAATACAAGAGGAAACTCCATGCGCTATCTACAACCTTACTGTAGAACAGACCTATACCGGTGCTCCTTCTTCCCATCCGGGATACGTCTCTGGAACAAGCTACCGGAGCTAGTCGTCACAGCGCCAACCTTGGAGACCTTCAAGGGAGGGCTGCCCGGTCACTACAAGATGCTGAGGAATGTTTTTAGCCTGTTTTTAAACCGCTTTTACCAGTTTTAACCGCGCCTCGGATGCACCTTGTAAATAGTTTACAGTGCGACAATGCTCCAGAGAGGGCCCTGCACTAAATGGGAGAATACCATTTCCGAATACCATTTCCGATACTGAGAATGGTGAACCCCTAAGGTTCGTCGTCTCACTCGACTCTTCTTCTCACTTTTGTTATCTTGCTTCCGGTGTCATTAGAAGTACTCAATAAGACGGTTTAGTCTCAAGTATACTGTAGCCAATTAGATATATATCTCAGTTCTTCAATTCAAATATTATCACTATAGTAACATCACTATTATATCCAGATATGAATAATCTCAGTTTTGAAAATTTATGAATGTGTCAACAGTCAACAATTAAATGTTTCAAAAGCACAACGGTGCAACATATATACATCATTTTGTACAAATTCTGAAGTTTTTGTATGTCTAGGCGCGGCCCTCAGAGGCACCGCCCCTCTCGAATGGCCTAGTTTGATCTGTCCCATCTCTTTTTTTACCTTTCACTGACACAATTTTACCCCTACTAATCTTTAGGTCTGTCTCTCCATTTTCTTCTCTAGACCGTCTCTCCACTCTTAACTCATATGCCTGCTTCCTTTGGTTTTTAGTAAGGTCTGGAGTAAAATAAATGTTTGTGTACACTGCATTTGCACTTTTTCTCAGCTTGCTGTTTGATCTCAAAATTTGCCTCTTGTGGTCAAAAACATTGACAGATAATCGAATAGGTCTTGTTTTGCCAGCCTCCCTCTTTCCCAGTCTTACCAATTTGTTTACTTCAATGTCTAAATCCATATGATTCTCTAAAACGTTCATCAAAAAATCATGATCTTCACGTTGTCTTTCAATGGAATCTTCCTTCTTACTCTCTGGTAGGTTAAGACATACAAGACCGGTCCCGATAGCGTAATGGTTAGAGCGTTCGCTTCGGAAGCGGGAGGCGCGGGTTCTAATCCGGGCCGCGTCATACCAAAGACGCTAAAAATGGTACCAGTGGCTACCTTGCTTGGCGCTCAGCATTAATAAGGCAAGCACTGGCTTCTCTTCTCTCAAAAAGATAACTTCAATGATGGGAGCTCCATGTAATACTCTGTTTATGAGGTGTTTGGAGTACTTGGCAGATTCAGATTTTAAACGCCTTGCCTCAATTTCTTTTTGTTCTGCTAACTGTTCGCTTACTACAGTTTTGATATTTTCATTTGTTTTCTCTGTTCTCTAGGGTCTCAACTCTATCTTTTAATGATTCAACATTTGTTTCTACATTTCCCAGACGGACAAGTAGAAGAAGAAGAAGAAGACCGGAGGTTTGCCAATCTTACCAGTTGACTTAGTACCAAGCGATCGAATGATTTGTTTGCTGTGAAGTGAGTTTAAGCAAAGTTTCGGTTTTAGAGCTTTAAATAAACCTCTAAATGCCATTTTATTCAACCGATCTTAAGATTAACGATGAAGACAGGGCGCTGACATATTGGATGCACTTGATTTGTTAGCAATAGTCAATCAAAATAACGGGTCGTCTCGTCCCATGACAATACGGGCTATCTATCTTCATAATCTGAATCTGAATCTGAATAGTTTACTGGTGACACGCCAAATGACATTATTTCACCAGGGGCTTCGGATGGGGGAGAAATTAGTCCCTTGAACGCACGAGTGTAGCGAACTTGGACACACAGTCATCAGACATTTCAGCAGAGGAGATAAGTGAATCAGGGAGGTCATTCCAGTCCCTGATAGTCTGTGGAAAGAAACTACTTTTGTACGCTTCTTTGCTAGCTGAAGGTATCTGAAAAGCCAAAGAGTGTTGATTTCTACAACGCCTATTCTTTGGGATAAGGTCATCTGTGGGTATTCTGGCTTTACCCTTTAGACCTTTGTATAGCAATATAAGTCTACTATCCTTCCTCTTTTTCTTAAGAGATTCCCATTTCAGTTGACCTAAAATGCCAGTCATGCTCCCAGTTTCAAAAACATAATTTCCCGTCACAAACCTTGCCGCACGATTTTGTACCTTTTCCAGTTCTTCCTGGAGGCCATGAGTGTGAGGGTCCCAAACTGAGCTTCCATATTCCAAGACCGGCCGCACCAGTCCTTTATAAGCTGCTTCTTTCACATCTGGGGGACAAGAATACAAATTTCTCCTTAAGAATCCGAGAGTTCTGTTAGCCTTTGTACAGACATTGGAAATATGAGTATTCCATTTCAAATCATTTGTGATAGTTACACCCAGGTATTTTATGCTTTCAACGTTTTCCAGTACAGTGCCCTCAAGGGTGTAGTTAGCCTGTATCTTACTAGACCGTTTATTTGTCAGCTGCATCATGTTGCATTTGACGGGTTGAAATCTCATTCCCCATTTCCTAGCCCAACTACCTAAACGATCAATGTCTCTCTGAAGTTTCAATGTATCCTCTTCATTCTTGATTTCACGATAGCAAACACAATCATCAGCAAAGAGTCTTATTTCAGACTCAATGTCTGCTGAGATGTCATTTATATACAAGGAAAACAGCAAGGGGCCAAGAACGGTGCCCTGAGGGACACCCGACACAACTGGAGCCCAATCCGATTTAATACCATTAACCACTACCCTTTGTTGTCGGAAACAAAGGAAAGCATTTATCCAATTCAGTGTTGTTCCACCTATTCCATAGCTAAACAATTTGCTTTTAAGGAGTTCATGGGGAGGAGTATCAAAAGCCTTTTCAAAATCGAGTATAAAAGTGTCGACCTGGCCTTTTTTGTCTAAGATTTTGGCCCAGTCATTTATCACTGTAGTCAACTGAGTTTCACAGCTATGCCATTTCCTAAATGCGTGTTGCCTGTCCGACAAGAGTTCATGTTCATCAAGATGGGCCATAATATTTGAGCATACAATATGTTCAAGAAGCTTACAAGGAATGCATGTCAAAGAAACAGGGCGGTAATTGCGGGCAAGTGACATGTCGCCCTTCTTAAACAGGGGGCAAATATGAGCAAGAGACCATTCTTTAGGAATTTCACCTGTATCAATTGACTGCTGGAAGAGATGGGCGAATACCGGCCCTAATTCCACAGCCAGTTCCTTTAGGACTCTGGGATGAAGCTCATCAGGCCCTAAGGCTTTAGACGGGTTTAGACCTTTGAGAAGTTTGGTCACCCCTTCCTTTGTGACCACAATATCATGCATGAATGGGGCAGATCTATCCATAAGAGGGACCTGTTTGTATTCACTTTTAGTGAAAACATCCGAGAACTGACCATTAAATTCTTCTGCTTTCTCAAATTCGGATTGTGCAATTCCACTTCCATTTCTCATTTTCAACGGGGGAATACCTTGGGTATCTTTTTTTCTGACTGTTTATGTACCTGTAAAAATCTCTAGGATTAGCCTTAACATCTCCTACCAAGTTGTTTACGTAAAGATCATGCTGCTTCCTGATATCAGCTTTGATCTCTTTCCGTAAAGATTCAAATTTAGATCTAAATTTTGCACTACCAGTCTTTTTAGCCTTTGCATGAGTTGCATTTTTTCTGCGAATCTTCCGCCTTATTTCAGGTGTTATCCAAGGGACAGAGGAAACTGAGCGACTAGTTTTTGAGGGGATATGTTTATCTGCCGATTCCTGAATGAACGATGTAATGAGATTGAAATTTTCCTGGACCGACCGAGTATCTGAGTAACCGTTGAAGTATCTTTCCTTCGCAAATTTAAGTGTTTCTGCTCTCATAGATTCATAATCACCTTTCTGATAACGATATACTTTTCTCCTAGGTTTCTTTATTGGGGGGATAGTGAGTCGATCAATTTCTAATCATCATCTCAGGTGAGATGCTTGATGTGGATTATTTTCCAACGCACAGTGGGAAAGCTTTTACGAGCAGGCTGTAATTGGCGTGGGAAAACTTCCATGAGATTCATGAATAATCAGAATTATCTCATTGAACAGGCTCATCTGGTTTGGTGTGATTCTGGTTTTGATGTCATGTCGGTCCAGAGGGCAAGTTAGAAGGCTAGGCCACTCGTTCCAGGTGTCATTAGTTTGAGATACGGCCAACGTGTTTGTTATGTTGCAAATATCCAGAAAATATTGAGCATTTTGATTTGATGTGAGTCACTTTTCAAAATAAGACAACCATGGAGTGGGCTGGCGCAGTCGGTAGCGCATTGGACTGGGCCGCGGGGCCCTCTGGTTCGATCCCCATCCGGGGCATCATATGTTGTGGCCTTGAGCAAGTCACATTTCCACAGCTCAGTGTATATATTATTATTATTACTAACCATTTCTGGATAAGATCTATCAGCTATCAGCTGATTCAGAATTCCTGTCGAGTGAAGTTGGATAACCTTAAATAAGTGACACCGAGTTTTCTGCTTTTCTTCTGGACTGTATGTGCTGATTGATGCCGAAGGTGGGCTACCCCTGGAGAATTCCTGCACGCGAAGGAGTAATCTAGAGGACTGTAGCTGCTATGCTACCCATATGAAACAGGACCGTCGTCGGCTTTTGTGAAGTGGTCCGGCCATGAAACTTCAAAAACATTTACGAGTGCCGAAGGCACGAGTACATGTAGGGAGAGAGCACGAGAGGGGGCATACCCCCTCTCGTGAGGGGGGTTCAGGGGATCTCCTAGAGAAAATTTTATATTTCCGGGCGTCCATAGAGACGATTTTAATGCACTTTGGGTCAATTTTCGCCCTTGAAGCACAGCTTATTTTATAGGTTTCATTATGATGAAGCCATGTCCTGGTCGAAAACCATGAAGCATGAAAGCTCCTATTCACATTATTTGCCTTGCCGAAGGAACGCTTAGGGAAATTTAAAGAAGTTGATTTGGAAACGGCAATATCTTTATGATAGAAGAATAACATGCACGTTTGACAAATTATTTTGAAATATGAAGAATATTTAATTCGTTAACGATTTTTGCATCTATGAATCAGCATGCTGTTCGATCTAAAGAATCTGTGACATTCTTAGGGGTTTTATGCCTCGTTTTCAAAATACCATAACAATGTCTCAAAGGCTCTGGTGGTGGTATTTCATGATTAGGGCAAAAGCCCAATGTATTCTGAACCTATAACTATTAAAAGTTTTGACTATTTCCTCCAAATAGTGTAAAAAAGGCGATTTTAGCGGGGGTGGGGGTCAAAATTTCATATGTGAGAAAAATTTAATTTTTCGCTTTTCCTTGCTTGTAGTCCTTTAATTCCACTATTGTATCATATTTTGTGCATACAACACTGTGTAAAGTGCGATAAACATGCATAATGCCATTGAAATAAAATTGAAATATTACGACGTCAACATTTTGGGTACAAACCTTTAGCAGTTACCTGTATAATATTATTGTCTAAGTACTACCAAACATTATACAAGGCACTGTTAACTCATATGAAAACCTGCTATCTGTTATATGCAAAACCTTATACCCAGATCAGCGATGACCAGCCAGCTACTCAGAATTGTGTCATTAATGAACAAAACTTCAATCCATCTTCTACGTCTTGCACAGCTTGATTAGAGTTCGATCTTAACCAAAAAAAAAAAAAAAAATTCTCCAGACACGGCCCATTGTGACAAAACTTGTCACACTGAGCAACCTTGCATGAATATTTATTTACCTGTATAAACCTGTTACAACACGGCCTTCAACGTATTTATTTTTCTGATTCGCTTTAATGTCTCTTTCAAGATTATTTCAGCTCGTATGAGATTTACCAAACAGTAGGTGGACGAAAACATGAGAACCCAGAGAAAAAACTCCAGGCACACCCGCAAACAGAACTTGGCTTGTCTTACATGTGTCTCGTTTCAAAATAATGGTTGTGTTGAAGTGATTATAATCATAAAAGTTATTTTTGATTTGATTAGGTTATGGCCGAGCATCCTTTAATAGGAACATTTTTTCAATCATTTTGGGATTGAGCCACGTATACTTCTTGTACCAAGTACTCAAGGGGGGTATAGTGTGTCTCGGGCACAGCCCGACTCCCCACGATTGTATCAAACCCAGGGCCTCTATTTAGATTCAATTTCATTAAAGAACTGAAAGGTTCTTGTTTTGATGCCGAACGTGATATAATAAGCAAACATACTTTTTTGAGAATGAATGGAAAATTGAGTAAACACCCTTAAAGTTGGTGATTTGAAACTTAACGTCGCTGTATTGTACCAATGACAAAGATATTTTACGTTCCCATGGTACTGGCTAATACCTAGACAGTGGTGGTATCGTACCGACCTGACTGAAAAGTTGTTGATTTGGAAGTTAATACCTATATAAAAACAAAATAGGAAAACAGTCCAACAATGTTACTGTTTGTGGTGCAAGAGGTTATTGGCCGTGTAAACAAGTGGACAGTATTAGTATAGAATGATTACAAAAGTTTGTTCCACAGAATGTACAGTACCCTCATTTTCTGGGGAATGGAGCATAAAAGTGGTTATAAATCAAACAGATTGGGGGTAATTTTCGAAACAAATGTATATATCCATTTTTTGTACTTTATATATGGCATACAACCTAACTGCTTTTTGTTTTCTTTTTAATTTTAAGTTAAAAACACGTTCACATACTTGGGCTCTAGTACTGAGATAACATTTTGGGCTGTAGGGTACTGTCCCCCCCCCCCCCCCCGAGTCCCAGAGCGCCATTCACATATATTATGTATAATATGACAATACATTCATATGCAAAGGGATTTCTTGGGACTCGGGGGGGGGGAACAATGTTAAATAAATACTTTTCTATTTTTCTATATGTTTAATACAAAATATACCCATTTTAACCCAAAAATAAAGCAGTACTTCGTTAGAAACAAGAACCTCAATCCAATATCATAAACTATGGACTACCAGCAAACATGCATACAAAAACAAAAACATTTGACCAACATTTATTTTTATCAAAATCTGAGGCAGCTATACATTATGGCTCCCATTACCACCGTCAGAGATCCTTATAAACAGTGATTGGTGTATTGTGAATTTATGTTTATTTTAGTATTTTCAACTAAAACTTTACATTTTTTAACTGTTTTAAGATCATAGAGAATCAGAATCGGTTTTATTCAGTATGAATTAAAGAACACTTTGCCTGAAGCACGTTCACTTCAAACGATAATCCGTGACAATCCAATAATGATAATACCTGTTATAGGTGTCATACTCATGATTGTTTTTATAACGACCGTTTTTCACACCCTCGGGCAGATTGACCGAGTACATGTACGTTAAATATCAACTGGGTCATCACATTAAACAAAGTTGAAAACGATTAAACATTTTCGAATGAATCATCGAAAATTGGTCCGGCCGAAACCATTTTCGGCCAAAAAAGTGGTTCGGCCATGGCTGGACCGGCCGGACCGCCGCCGACGGCCTTGTGAAACGCACTGCCTTACTTAGCCAGTCAAACTGAACTGTAACGAACATGTATCTCGGATTCAATCCAATTTTACAAGTTTACATAAGTTGAAAATAAGAACAATACAGTAAGTCTAAAATTGGTGGGGTGCAAGTTTTAAGCCTCAAAAGTGATTAACACGTTATCCATCAGCATGATTCTCCCGACAGAGGAGGGATATACGAACAACAACAACGTCGCGGCACTAATGGCCACCTGTACCAGACTTGAAACACCATCAATTACATCTTTGGCGACATTGCCGAGACAACACAGGCTTAGGATTGAACGGGATTGATGTGCCCGGCCGCGCGAAGATTTGAAAAAAGTCTTTGTTTATCATGTAATGCAATTGAAGACGAGATTCACTTGCCTTCTTGGCAAATGTAAGAAATATGAAAATGAGAGGTCATTGTTATATGATAATTCAAGGGATATGCAGATTATATATCTACCGCAGATACTAAGGAAACGTTTGTTAACTTGACGACAGTAACAAGTATGTGTTACATGCAGTAGGAAAATATTCACCTTTTTTGCATTATCCGCTGGTTCCCAGCTTTAAGAAAATCAATATTGGAAATACAGGTAACCAGAACACCCCTGAGGGGGTTTCTGGTTACCTGTTTTTCCAATATTGATTTTTGTCAGTCGGTAACCAGCCGATAATGCAAAAATGGTGAATATACAGTTGAAATTATCAGTAATTCTCTTTGGCTTCATGTTGCCAAATCTAAAGGGTCACTGCTGATGCTTGAGTAGCCGAAACCACGGCCACTGTGGCTTTACCCTTCAGACCTTTGTTGTCTACGCGCCAGCGCGTAGACTACTCTAAAGTTTGAGACTGACCTACTTACATAATTAAATTCAAGACAATTCATACACGTCTCTACAACTGCAACTGCACGTTTGAATCTAGTGGCTTGACCATCGTGTTAGTAGGATTCCGGGTCGTTTCGCCAAGGACCGTGTAAACACCCAAAACGCCCATGCAAACCTTCCTTTGGTTGGTAACGTTTGTACCAATGGTGCAGTAGGTACCAAAAAATGGGACAAATTGTTAAATTCGTGGTACTAGTGCATGATTGCATTCTATCTAAGCAACAATGAAATGAACCGACGGTATTGTCACGCTATATGGTCAGGTATGAAAGCTTTGACCGCGCCCCACCTGCCGTGTAGCCAGTTACATTCTATCCAAGCCACAACGGAATGAAATGAACCGACAGTATTGTGACGGTCGATTGTCAGGTATGAATGCTTTGACCGCGCAGCGCCTGCCGTATCCGGTTTGGAAGACTAGAAAATCCAGTTAATCACTGTTTATTGTCAAAATACCAATGTTACAAAATTTCATATGTAATTTGCAATAGTTGAAACAAACGAAACGTTTGTATGTGAGCTTTTGAGTACACAGAAGTGGAAAAATTTATTAACATAGTGCATGTCATATTTTACGCAATTATCAGTTATAACCTTTGATTTGGGTCTGAATTTTATTTCTGTTCAGTCACATGAACCACGATGAAATGGGAGTACGGTCAGATTCTTTGACATTCTAGTTTATATATGCGAAGCGTAGACCAAGCTTTTTGTTAAAGCTTATACTTGTATAGCAATAGAAGTCGATTATATAAGTATTATATCCGTCCTTCTTTTCTTGAGATATTCCCATTTGAGTTGTTCAAGAATGCCAGTCATACTTCCTTCCTCGAAAGTATAATTCCCAGTTACAAATCTAGCGGCACGATTCTGTACCTTCTCCAATTCGTCTTGGAATTTAATTTTATATTACTGGTCGTTCCAAGGCGACACTTCTTCTACTTCTACTTCTATGCTCCCAACAACCAATTGCTGATTATTTCTGTGGTGGTTCTGTCGTTTTATGTCTTGGTGTTTTAAATTTTTTGTGCTGTTGGCGCCTTATGTATGTTTTCATATTTTTACTTAAGTTTAGGTAACTGAGTGGCCACCTATTGGGAAAATAGCTGCCCATTCGGCTTACGATATGTTTTCATGGTATAAGTACCTGATTGTTAATTTAGTTTTTTCCCATCTCGTTTTTTTAAAGTGGGAATCTTTTTATGATTGCGCCTTTTCCTGATCTTTGCCTACTTCTACCTTTTTAGTATGAGGATCCCAAACAGAACCTCCATATTCCAGGACTGGGCGCACTAGTCCTTTATAAGCTGCTTCTTTAACATCTTGGGGGCAAGACAATATGTTTCTCCTCAAGAATCCAAGTGTTCTGTTGGCTTTAGTACAGATATTGGTGATATTGGTATTCCACTTCAAGTCATTTGTAATTGTTACGTGTACCTAGATATTTAATGCTATCAACATTTTCCAATACTGTACCCTCGAGGGCGTAGGAGGCCTAAAATTTATTTATCCGCTTATACACTGAAAAAAAGTTATAAGAGGCCACTTTTCAAACTCATTTTTAGTTTATAAGCCATGTGCAAAATTTTCAAGTAAGTAAAGTTGCAAAGTGTTCAGAAATGATTTTCTTTCACTAAACGCGCTTTTCGTGTAAAAGTGCAAAAATCAATGTTTTCGAATAAAAATTGGTTACAGCGCAAAATTTATTGAAATAAGGAACGGGCGTCATCAAAGGGGCCACTCCAGGTTGGAAAAACATCAAACATTCGAATTTTCTCAACTTATATTTTTTTATGCATTTTTAAAATTTAAATATAATTGTAAGATCCTCTGGAAGCAGTAAACATTCAAAGCGATTTTCGAGATTTTTGGAAAAATCAACAATGTACCTCTTAAACATGTTAATCCCTGTAAAATTCACTTTTAGAGGCATAGAAATGAGAAATATACATCGAAAGAGCTGTATTATACGATTTTCGAGGACAAACAGGTTACGACTGCCGCACACTTCCGGTTTCAATGCCAAATTTTAACGACCAAAAAAAAAAAAAAAAAAAAAAAAAAAAAAAATCTGTGGACGATTTTTAAAATTTTCATAATCTATCATAGTCAAGTATTAAACATTAATAATCGCTGAAAATTTCAATGCCGTGCTGCTGCTAATAATGCAACCAGAGAAGAACAAAGTTTGTATGCAAATTGCATACAAAAAGCTGAATTCCTGTTATTCATGTTGCTGTCTTCTTGCATTTACAAAACTGAAACGAAAATTCTTATATAACATCATTTTATCATACATCATAGCAGTCAATAACACTTTCAAATAAATTAAAATATAAACAAACGTCGTAATATGACATTTAATTTGATGTTAATAAAGTGTGACTTTTTGACTTGAGGGTAATTGAGGGTACCTTTACTCATGCTTCGTCTGTGCGAAAAGTATCTCACAGTTTAGAATGTAGAAACTCACAGAGCCACTGTTAGGCATTGGTTTATTCATATGATTATGAATTATAATTCATCGTATTTTACTTTCTGAACTATATAGAAGGTAAAAATATATGGCGGCCTCTTATAACTTTTTTTCAGTGTATTTGTCAGCTGCATTCGACAGGTTGACATCTCATGCTCCATTTTCGGGCCCAGCTCCCTAAAATGTCAATGTCTTTCTGAAGTTTCAATGTATATACTACTGTTCTAATTTCATGGTAACAAACACAATGACTAGGTGCGAGTGCCAAATCGCTGTCATTGGAGTATGGGTTAGACTGCGTTCCGGTTTTTAGTAGGAAATGCTGAGACATTCAGCGACGTACACTAATTATTGTACAAACAAGCGTCCCTAGTGCATTCTTTGGTAAACAAAAGAAGAAGAATCGAAGCTCTACCCAAGACGTTGACATGTTCGATGCGTTGCAATTTATATTCAGTCTGATTCAGATTGCTTAGGAGTGATGTTTCAAGCACACTGATATGCGATTGTGGTCAAAGTCGGAAATAAAAGTTAAAACAGGTAGCAAACGAAAAAAGACCATTGTCAGAAATACAAGTATAAGCATTCACAAAGCTTTAATAAAATTGCTTTTTTGTTTTGTTTTCTTTTGGCTTAACAACCCAACAGTTTTCCACTTCCTGAAACTATAGACTATTTAGGGCCGGCTCCAGGGAGGAAATATTCTATATTTGAAACATTACACAGCTGAACAGGCCCAAGAGAAGTAAAAAATCTAGGTACACATTACGAAAACTTGCCCATGCAATATACAGTGTTTTAAAAAATGAAAATTTTCAATAAAAATTTTTCGATATTTTTCTATTTTTTGCTCAAAACATAGATTATGGGTACACGTTAGAACCGCCTCACCGATGCGGTTCTAACGAGTACCCACAATCTATGTTTTGGAGCAAAAAGTCTGTTTCATAGTGTGTGATAATGGTTTTTCGCAGATATTTTACAACTGTTCAAATGCAGAAGAAATATTTTCTTGGCACAATTAAGCATCTAGTTTGTCGCAAAATGTGCAGCAAACATTTTGAAAATCGGTTGACAAATAAAAACGTTCTGGTCAAAAACATTTTTGAATGGGGATTTTCTGTACAAAAATTTCATGGAAGGGAGGTAAATATTTTCCCGCAAAAAATTTGAATTCTAAATATTTAATCATGATTGCTCAAATTTATCATAGATTGACACAAATGACATACCTGAGAGAGAATCTTCATGATCAGGTAAAAATTATCGAAAAATATGCATTTTCACGATCATCTATTATCTCTCTTGCCAATGCAAAATTCATTTTGGCAATAAAAACTTTATTTGTTCACCGATTTTCTAACTTTTTGCAGGTCCTATTAGGACAAACTAAGATCAAGATTTTGACATGAAAATAATTTTTCTGTCATCCCCCATACAAAAATTTTCTGCGAAAAACCATTATCAGAGGCAAGTTTTTAGACCTTAGAGAGATTTCTTTATATGACCAACATATTTCTGTTTACTTTTTTTATGCTTTGTTTAATGTTCAATGATATTTATAACTTGTTTTTGCTAGCATCGTGGTTTTAAATATTAAATAAATTGCCGCCCTTGTTGATGATGTACAAGCACAAGCTTTTAGAATTGTAACGAAATTGGTTAGACTACAGTAATGTATGGGCTTTTGTTAAAGCTTATTCTTGTTATTGACAAAAATAGTTATTGCCTCTATTTTTAGCTCTGTGTTACTATTTTAATCTTTCTAAATTCCTGGAATCGTACCGTCGGTCCAGCAGCTGCACCGTTTGGTACAGTTCAGCCAATCGTAGCTCGTAATCTGTTCCAAATTCGGTACGGACGGTACTTTGGAACCTTATGGTCATTCCTGTCCTGTCTTTCGAAGCGAGCAGTTGAAACTTTGCTGCATCTAAATTATTTTGATAGAATTTCTTATTTTGACATTTCTTCCCGCATTTTGACGTATTTGGTTTATCGCGAGTGAATCTAAATTGTCGCAATATATTCCTGATATAGAATAGAACAGAATAATTGGATAATACAGTGAACTCGGTAATAGAGAATCATCGACAATGGCGAACCACTCGTAAAGATATTGCAGAATTTCTTGAAACTTAGACAAAATATTATTTATTATATTACTCAGTCATTTACTTTCATCTGTGCCTTGGGGTTTGGTAAAAGAATGGAGTCAAAATTCCACCGGACAATAAAATCAGGGTTGCTGAAACGCTTGACCCCTTAGCTAAGATGCCTAGTTTATTGTTCCACAAAAAGTAACGTTCAGATAAAATGTGTTTCATACCTCGTTTCTAAGCATTTGATGATGGCCACTTTTGCATTACTTTAATGCCTAATATCCCTAGTTATGCAATATGCCTGTTTTTGATAAAAGTTTTGACACTGAAGGTAGATGTAAGCGGGGAAAGATGTACATGTAAATTCGACAATAGCGAATCATACTTTGTGTGGTGAAAAGAATGTGCACAAAATACTGATAATCTACCTTTTGAAGGCTTGCCCTGGAACCATTTGGTTTGGTTAATGGCGTAACTAATATTGGTGCAAGTCGTGGTTTAACCATCTTGCTTTTAGGCTTACATTGATTCGTTAAAGCAATAAGACATGCTTAAATCGGTAAAATTGATCTTTCCGATATGGCATTTGCTGTTGACAGTAAACGTAAAGCACAAAAGCAAATTAACACAATATTGTCAAACACCATTTAGTTTCGAATGATGATGGCACCATTTGTGTGCAAAAATACTCTTCTAAAATGGTTTCTTATGGGCTATAGACTATCTGATTCGCCATTGTCGAGTTTGGTTCGCCAATGTCTAATGCAGGAGGTATCATATCAACAGAGTTATCTCCCATTAAGAAATTGAATGAATTAAAATTATTATTTTCCTGTAAAGCTGAGATATGTTAGATGTTCTTAGTATCAAATAGAATAACATTCCCATGGTCGTGTTTAAAATAATAGCGTTAGATCTCTTAGTGATTCGCCATTGTCGAGTAAACTGTAGCAGGAATATTGCTTGAATTAGATCGATCTTGTCGGATATTTTGTCTTAGACTTAGAGTAAGTTTGTAGAGTTTCTAGTTTTCAATTAAAGCATTTTTGTCTAATTATTTACGCTGCAACTAAATTCATTGACCCTGAACGCAGCGACCTAGTTTTACGACAATTACAAGTATTGGCTTTTCATAAGTTAGCGCAGTGAGGCAAGATTCATCTTTCATGTATTACGAACTTTCTCATTTTCATATTAATGATTGTAAAAGATGTTTGTTTGTTCAGACTCACTCGTTTGATTGTTTAATGAAACTTTGTTCACTAGAAATATAAATTCAAGATCTTGTCAAAATGCTTTCTTCTCATTGACCTGTAAATAAGACTTGGAACTCCATTGCCAGACCCCCACATTTCATGGGCCAGATCGATTTACTGACTGGTGCATTTCTTGATTAATACGCCGTCTCAGCAGCTACATTATGTCCTCACACTAGGGTGAGTGCATTATTCAGTGTAGAACTTCATTACAGACAACGTAAGCACCAAGCGAATATCACTAGCATTCCCACGAATGCGACAAGGGTGAAAATCGTTACAAATGGTGGCAGCGGTGCAGGATTTTCTTGAATAAAATTTTGGTGCTAAATCTTAGTCTGTAGAAAAAAAGTCAGGAAATTTCAATTTCTGGTAATTAGGGTCTGGCTATGGACTCCAACTGGGAGGAATCTCGTTCACTCCTAGGGGACAGGAATCAAAACAGATTGGGTATCTCTGTAACTTCTACAACCACTTCAGCTCCAATTTATGTCGGGGCTACGCCTGGTAGGGAATCAATATTAAGATCACCCAATTTTCAGACTGTGCAATCTTCGTTTTATACTGACCACACCCTCCGTTCGGGAGCTGTGCCAGTTTTCAATGAGCCTGATCAAACTAATGTTTCTTGTGGTTATTCTCTAACCACTGCACAGTCGGACATGACATGTCAAAGTCAAGATGTAGGAGATAAAATTAGCATTGTTAGCCCGCATTGTGAAAACATGGGTATTAGAAATTGGGCAACGGCAAATTTAAATGCAAACACGCACCCCACGAACAGTACAGCTGCTCGGTGTAGCGTAACACAAAGTGAGTTCATGAACAACCCGTGCTTGGTACGCGACACGCAAGTTTCATTCGGGAACCGTGCGTACCGCAGATTTTTGGGAAGCAGTGATCAATTTTGGGGTGCTCCGAGCACTAAAGGAATCAAACCAGACACGCTTGATGGAACAGGCAACTGGTCTGACTACCTTATACAATTTAATCTGATAGCAGATTTTTGCCGCTGGAACGAGTATGAAAAAGCGTTACATTTAGCTATCAATTTGAGAGGAACAGCACAGAGCGTGCTTGCAGATTTAAGACATGATCAGAGGACAAACTTTCGTTCACTTTCGTCAGCTCTTGCTGCCAGATTCGAACCTGTCCAGCAATCTGAGCTCCATCGTGTGACACTTAAGACACGGTTGCACCGTGACAATGAAACACTACCCGAGTTAGTTCAAGATATCAATAGGTTGGTTCGCCTTGCTTACCCCGGAGCTACTGTAGATGTACGGGAACAGTTGGCAAAAGACTATTTCGTCGACGCACTTAACGATCATGACTTGGAATGGACTGTTTTACGCGGGAAACCAGAATCAGTTGAAAATGCACTGAAACTGGCTTTAGAATATGAAGCATTCTTGATAGGAAGGCGCAATCATGCAAGTTCTCCGCGTTTAAATCGACAATCAAATGGACGCAGTCAGGGTGCTACACTGGGTCCACTATTGTTAACACCCGAGAATAATGAGTCGAATGATCGTGAGCCAGTGCAGTCATACCGTCGCGTGACTACTAGAAGCCAGACGCAATCAAGCACTGATATGAGGCAATGGTTAGATGCAAAAAGCACGGATGACATATTACGTGAACAAGGTCAAGACTCTAAAATTTCCACGGTCCTCGGCTGGAAAAACGCGTCCGTCGATCGCCCAAAGTGGGAACATGTATCACATCTGGACACGGACTGCAAAACCTATTGGTCGAAGTGGAATAGGCTTGTTGTAAGGAACGGTATACTGTATCGTAGATGGGTATGCGAGAAAACCGATAGTGATCTTTTTGAACTGGTTGTACCCGAGACTTGGAGAAACGACATTGTTAAGATGTTCCATGCAGATCCGGGGGCAGGTCATTTGGGCGTGAAACGGACGGTTGAGCGCATACGGTCGCGGGCATACTGGCCCCGGGTAACAGAAACGGTAAAACGGTTTTGCGAACGCTGCGAGCAATGTCAGAGGAAGAAAGCGCCAGCAAAAAGTCCAAGAGCACCAATGAAAACATATGTCAGCGGGACTCCGAATGAGCGCGTGCAAATTGACATTTTAGGGCCCCTAGTTGAAACGTACAAGTCGAACAAGTACTTGATCGTTCTCACGGACTGTTTCACGAAGTGGTCCAGTGCATATGCTGTCCCTCGAGCCACGGCAACCGAAGTCGCGGACGCTATTCTTGATTGGATATCGCAGCATGGCGTGATGAAAATCTTGCACAGCGACCAAGGCAGGGTGTTCGAATCCGAGATCGTAAGAGAAGTTTGTCAGAAGTTCGGTATTCACAAAACGCGGACCACAAGCTATCACCCTGCTAGCGATGGTCAAGTAGAAAGAATGAACCGCACGCTCATCGACATGCTAAGTAAATACGTTGGTCAGAACCAGAGGAGCTGGGACGAACACATACCGCTCGCGCTATTAGCGTATAGGTCATCGGTTCATGATAGCACAACATTGTCGCCCGCCATGATGACTTATGGTAGGGAACTGGACCTTCCTGCAGACTTAGTTTTTGGAAGCCCAGATGTCCCGTCAAAACAGGCCAACGAACCTCCTGCGTACGTTACGAAATTGTCTGATCGTATGGAGAAAATTCACAATCTTGCACGTGATAAGCTCTTGGAAGCAAACGAAAGACACAAGCGCACATATGACCTGAAACAATTTCAAAACAATTACAAGGTTGGAGACCAGGTGCTACTGTTCATGCCCGCAGTTAAAAGGGGTAGGAATAAAAAGCTAAGCAGTCGGTGGACCGGGCCCTACCGCATCGTAGAGGTGCTGTCAGACGTTGTCTTCAGAATAAGACTGAAGACTTAACCAAGTGAAGGACAAAATTGTCCATCATAACAGACTGAAACCTTTTCGTAGTTAACCAGATGCTGTGGAGATGACCGGACCTCGATGAGATGTAAACCATTCCGAAGTGACTACCAAGACGTGCTAAGACGATAGACGTGACGATATCAACTCTGTAGAATATCTGTTATTTTAAATAATGTTTTTAGTTTTGTTGTTTAATTTGTATAATTATATTTTCTTCGGTGCCTGCCAGTGTAAAACATGTACACGCATTATGATGCGGGCTGTCCAGGCACCAACTAGGTATTGTAGAATATTAAAGTATATTTGTTTTTGCTATTAATTTGGAAATTTGTCATGTCGGATCAAGCTGCATTAAGTCATGTCTCGGATGTCTGGTCAAATGTCTAAAGAGTCAAAGTCAATGTAATCTTTACTAACGTATTAGACGTAGTTGTTTGCATTTTTCTATTGTGTGAGTTTGAGTGTTTTAAATTTGTATTTTGCATACACGCCTTGATGAAAGTTAGGCTAGCGTGTATCTGATGAGAAGCAACCGACGCGTGAATCGTGCACGTGAGAAATCGCACGTGCGATCCACGTGGTATAATCTGGGAACATGATATTTCTTGATGGAATTTGACGAGCAGGACTGAAGAAAGCATAAGCCGGCACTCAAAATGTATGCTTCCCCTGCTTCTCAAATTCGTACAAGTTAGTTGTTCCAGCAATAATCCTGAGCCCGGTCTTAAACTGTGTTGCGATGATGAAATAAACAATTGAAATTTCAAGTTACGACTTGAGGCTCTTACGATGTCTTTACAATGATGATGATTTTTGTGCAGAAAATAGCATTACCAAGTGATGGGAAAAGATTATTCATGAATTGCTGTGATATTGGCAGCATTTAGCAATATTGCATGGTACTCATTAGAATTATATTATAGTTATGTTCGAACAAGAAGAGTTGTGTGTGCTTTAATGCATACACATGTAGACAGAAATACTCTGAGTAGAATCATATGGCCATGTTTTTGTTTAAATTTAGATTGTATATAGTTATCCTAGAATTTGCTTAATTGTTGAAAGAAAAATGTAATGTATTTGATAATTGTATGTCCTGTGTAGTTAAGCATTGTGTTATTCCAATCATTTTTCATCTCTGTAAATTCTCTTTTCAAAATAACACCAGTTGAAGTTTAATATAGTTGCGAAGTGTTTCAGAGTTCTAATCATTGTAATTGGCAGTTAATGACTGGCAAACGAAACGATGTTCTCTGCAAACTTGTTTTGGATGCTCTGAATCTTCATGCAGCTATGTCAATTTCCATGTGATAATTTAACGGCCGCTCGCATTAAATTTTGTACATAAGATTTGTAATTTTACATTCTTTGAGGAACAAAATGTGATTAGTATTTCTTTTCATGCTCTATGACTAGGGGCTGAGCTCTGCTGGCAGACCTAGACCCTGACTTCACGGATCATGAGCTCTCTTGTCTCATCGGCATTCTAGCTCCATGGCGATGCGTCGAGAGATCAGAAAAATTCTTGTATAAATTGGCGCTAATTGGCTGCATTTGCAAATCCAAGGCAAGTTTTCCTTAAATCTTCACTCAAGTTGGCTGTTTCAGTAAAAATCTGGTCTTTTTGTCATTAAGTTTTGTGTGGTATCCAAATTACGAATTTTGTCACGTTTTAGATAAAAAGATATAACGTTACATGTATGTTTCCACATGTTATGATTAATAGGCGGCGGTAAACGTGAAATTTTTGGAAGTTCAATCTTTCTGGTTTTTATGAAACATAGACTTCGTAACAAGACAAATTTTGTTATTGTAAACATAGTGATAAATATTGTGAGATGTTGCAATTCTTTTAATGTCATTATTCATATGATGTAAATGTAAGTGTTAAGAGTTTATGAATGCTGTGCTTTAGTAATGCTATTGTCTTACGAATTTCTTTCATGTTTTTAAATATTGTAAATGAGATCACAGTTTTTGTTTTCCACATTGTTTGCCAGGAGGCAAACTTTTAAGAGGGGGGGGAGTAGTGTAACGAAATTGGTTAGACTACAGTAATGTATGGGCTTTTGTTAAAGCTTATTCTTGTTATTGACAAAAATAGTTATTGCCTCTATTTTTAGCTCTGTGTTACTAGTATTTTAATCTTTCTAAATTCCTGGAATCGTACCGTCGGTCCAGCAGCTGCACCGTTTGGTACAGTTCAGCCAATCGTAGCTCATAATCTGTTCCAAATTCGGTACGGACGGTACTTTGGAACCTTATGGTCATTGCTGTCCTGTCTTTCGAAGCGAGCAGTTGAAACTTTGCTGCATCTAAATTATTTTGATAGAATTTCTTATTTTGACATTTCTTCCCGCATTTTGACGTATTTGGTTTATCGCGAGTGAATCTAAATTGTCGCAATATATTCTTGATATAGAATAGAACAGAATAATTGGATAATAGCAGGAATATTGCTTGAATTAGATCGATCTTGTCGGATATTTTGTCTTAGAGTAAGTTTGTAGAGTTTCTAGTTTTCAATTAAAGCATTTTTGTCTAATTATTTACGCTGCAACTAAATTCATTGACCCTGAACGCAGCGACCTAGTTTTACGACAATTACAAGTATTGGCTTTTCATAAGTTAGCGCAGTGAGGCAAGATTCATCTTTCATGTATTACGAACTTTCTCATTTTCATATTAATGATTGTAAAAGATGTTTGTTTGTTCAGACTCACTCGTTTGATTGTTTAATGAAACTTTGTTCACTAGAAATATAAATTCAAGATCTTGTCAAAATGCTTTCTTCTCATTGACCTGTAAATAAGACTTGGAACTCCATTGCCAGACCCCCACATTTCATGGGCCAGATCGATTTACTGACTGGTGCATTTCTTGATTAATACGCCGTCTCAGCAGCTATATTATGTCCTCACACTAGGGTGAGTGCATTATTCAGTGTAGAACTTCATTACAGACAACGTAAGCACCAAGCGAATATCACTAGCATTCCCACGAATGCGACAAGGGTGAAAATCGTTACAGAATATTTCTCTTTATTTTATTGTTTTTTAGCTCATCTGAGCGGAAGGCTCACAAGGTGAGCTTATAGTATAGTAGTCGAGCCGGTGTCCGTGCGTGCGTCCGTCCGTCCGTCCACATTTTCAAACTTGAATATCTCTAAGACAACAAGGCCAATCGTGACCAAATTTTATCTAAAGCATCATTGAGGAGGGGGAATGGTTGTATTAGGTTTTGGGCCAGGTCGGATCAGAACTCTGGTTTCCATGGCAACGGATAGCTCCCATAGACTTACAATGGGAAAAACATAAAAAATCTTGTTCTCTGAAACTTCAAGGCCAAGAGCTTTCATATTTTGTGTGTAGCAATGTCTAGTGGTCCTCTTCATAAATCCTGCCTACCGTGCCCCTGGGGTCCATACGGGCCCCGCCTTGGCAGTCTTCGCGAAAACTTCAAAACAGCTGCTGGACAGCTGTCTGACAGACTGAAAATTTTTGCTGGTCAGAAAAAAAATTGTCGGACAGAAAAAAATGACCAAAGCTTTGTAAGCTTGTTGTTTTCCACGAATGAGCAAAAGAATTTGTACGCTTATTCTCCTTTTCGAGAGTACCAAAATCTGCCTTACGTTTACTCATGTTGCCTTAATGATTGAATGAAGATCAAATTTCATTGCAGAGATTATATATGCTTTCGATCGGCACTCCAAAAACATACCAAAAATTTGAGTTGCAGAAATAAATTAATTTCTTTACATCCATCGCTTTTGTTTTTTAAAGTCAGTAATTTTAATTACACACAAACTGACAAGAAGATCAAAGAGGTGTTGAAATGAAGTATTCAATGTGTAATTAAAGTCGGCGAAAACAAATATTACTAACAGCTTTTGATAGCGAAATCCTATGATTAAAGACATATTGTTTGCGAGTCAAATCAATTAATGTCGTCCATGTTTTTGTGTTGAACCTTGACCCGGCATAATTGTTCACATGTTTCAATGATGGGTAAATTTCCATGACGTCAACCGAAGCGATTCTCAATACTAATTTTCGTTTTTAATCATTGTATTCGAAAGAAAAAAGAAAACATTGTCAAAAATAATGCAACAGCGTTCATGTACGTCAGACCGGCGACTACTCGTATGTTGCGCCCTCACGCACCCCACGTCTCCCCACCCATACATGAGTATTGCATACATGTAAATAACTAAATGTGTATCATCTACCTCATATCACTGTTCAGTAATTATTCATTCTTGATCAACTGAAAACTATATATATCTATTGAAGACCAAAATGAAATGTATAAAAAACAAGTAGCCCAAGGGCAACGATCGCTCACCTGTGAGTCAACAAGTACAGTCACTGGACAAAGTAATTGGGTTTTTTACCATATATGGGTATGGTGGCCATCTTGGTCACGTGACCTTGAAACCCTTGAAATCAGCAGAAGAGCAGCTGCTCTTGTCTGGATTGTATATCCTCTTTTCTGCCACTTTGGTTCATTTGAAAAAATCATCTAACAAGGTCAGGGTCCTACAATGACCCCCGGGGTGGGGCCATATTTGACTCCAGGGGCAAGATTGGCAGGATTTATGTAGAGCTCCACATGACAATGTTGTATATCAAATAAACAAGCTTTGTGTCATGCTGTTGCAGAGATTTTTTCATATATTTCCATTATAAGTCTATGGTAGATAATGACATGCCTGGGGCATGGCCTGTATGGACCCCAGGGGCACCGTTGGCAGCATTTATAAAGGAGAGTATTATACATTGGTCCACACAACATATGAAAGCTCTGGGCCATATGGTTTCAGAGAAGAAGATTTTTTTATGTTTTTCCCATGACGCCCCCAGGGTGGGGCCTGCATGGACCCCAGGGGCACGGTTGGCAGGATTTGTAGCAGGATTAATAAAGAGGACCACTTTACATTGCTACACACAAAATATGAAAGCTTTGGGCCTTGTGGTTTAGGAGAAGAGGATTTTTTAAAGTTTTTCCCATGATGCCCCCGGGGCGGGGCCCGTATGGTACCCAGGGGCATGGTTGGCAGGATTTATAAAGATGACCACTATACATTGCTACAAACAAAATATGAAAGCTCTGGGCCTTGAGGTTTTGGAGGAGAAGATTTTTTTATGATTTTCTCTTTGTATGTCTATGGGAGCTAATGATCCCCGGGGCGGGGCCATTTTTTACCCCAGGGGCATGGTTGGCAGGATTTATAAAGAGGACCACTACACATTGCTACAAACAAAATATGAAAGCTCTGGGCCTTGAGGTTTTGGAGGAGAAGATTTTTTTATGTTTTACCCATGACCAATGGAGACCACCAAGTCAAAGAAGGTCAATAGTGTATAATGTGAAGTATTTGCCTGTCAGTTTTTCACATTTATTTCAAAATTGTCTAATTTTTTATTAAAATATCTAGGTTTTTGCAAAAAATTCCTCGCTGAAATTCAGATATTTTTCGATTTTAAAACTCATATTGATGAGCCCTTCAATGAACACTGGGAACCGGTATGCAATTTCCATGGATTTTTAGTGCATGGAACAATGTTAACTTTTGTGTGTATTTTTTTTAACCAAGATGTAGGTTCAAAACCAAGATCTTAGTACTGTACCTAGATTTTTGACTTGGGCCTGCTGAAATGAATCATTACAAACATTATCTAACTAAGGGGCAATGTTAGAATGACCACTGACCAAATCCACATTAATTTTCTGATCCCAGTTTTCCAATAATCAATATTAGAAATCCAGGTACCCAGTGAAACCCCCCTCAGTCATAGGTCAATATTGAACACACCTTTAAATATTGACCAATGACCATTTTTTTTACTGGGTACATACCTGGTTTTACTGGGTACCTGGTTTTTCAATATTGATTATTTGTAGTTGGAAACCAGCAATTAATGTAGACATGGTCAATGAGGATCTCAATGGGGTACATCTGAAATCACTAATCAGAAAAATTTTGGCCCAGAAATTGATAATCAGTAAAAAATTTGGACCAGAATCGTCAATCAGAAAAAAAAATTTGGCCCAAAAATCGCTAATCAGTAAATCATTAAATCGCATTGAGACCCTTACAATTATCTGATTATATGAGAAAACCAACATTTTTTATATGCCAAAATAAAGGCGCAGATCAGCTTCGCAGTATCTACAAAGCTGATAGCAGCTTTGCTTTTGCTACATGGATAGTACAATTCCTCTAATTTCAAGCCTCTAGGCCATCCTTAATAAATATTTTGTTTGCTGTCACCCAACCCATAGTTTTAGAATTGGGTTGGTCATTAGGTTTTTTTTTTCAGAGGATAGGTTCAAATATCTGTTCAGAATCATATAGGCAGTTACTCTGCACATTGTAGAACTGTACAATATAGCATTCAGACAAATATATATTGAAAAAATAAGTAATTCAGAGACTGAAACTTAAGACATTCAAATAAAAAAAATAAGTTCTTTATGAATGTCAATAAAATTTTTTGGGTAGGGGCAATTTTGGTGGGTCGGTTGGGTGACAGCAAACAGAGAATTTTTAAGGTCAGCCCTAGCCATCTTCTGTGATTGCACAGCTTGGTTTGCGTTGGACCTGCAGAAACCACATTGTTGGTTTACTCATGACACAGCATGTTTGTTATCTTAAGGGCAGTACTCAAAATGAATTTAGGAAGAAAATATTTTCATTTGTTTTCAGTGTTGTAAATCATGGAGAACTATCATGTGTTGGAGTTGATTGGAGAAGGATCATTTGGGAAGGTTTATAAAGGCAGAAAGAAATACAATGGACAGGTAATTAAGCCACTTCAAGAGAAAACCTGGGGTTTCCTGCCTGGCCCGATACGAATTGCCTTTTATCATATGACGTCGCTGTTTTCCAGTGGATAATGTCATGTCATAAAAATCATATGACCACACGTGTATTAACACTTTTGCAGGAATATGTAACGTCATTGATGATGTCCGTAACAACAATATTAATTTTCATTGAAAATGTGTACACTTTGAATGTGCTAAAATCCTATTTTAAAAGTCATATGATAAAGTGAATCTTACAGTCGTGGCCATTTCATATGAAACTTATTAAACTCGCCAAAGGCTCGTTTAATAAATTTCATATGATATGACCACTCGTGTAAGATCCTCTATGTACAGTACATTCACAAATAATTGCTATAAGGTTGAAATTTTGAATTGAAAAAGAGGGATTGCACTATCTGTGTAGTGAAAACACATGAACTGATCAGCTACTGCTTTGTTCTCGCATTTGTTAAAATGCAAGTTGAGGTTGCTCATTACGAAAACTTGCCCATGCAATATACAGAGATTTTTTGAGCTATAAAAATTGAGAATTTTAAGCTGAAATTTTTTTTTTATATTTTTTCTTATTTTTGGTCAAAACATAGATTGTGGGTACAAGTTAGAACCGCCTCTGCGAGGCGGTCCTAACGAGTACCCACAATCTATGTTTCGGAGCAAAAATAAGAAAAATAGGTATACCCCTGCATACCCCAGTTTTACTATTTAAGGGGGTATTTATTGCACGGACATGTTTTCCTGATCTGATTTCATTGCCACTCATTGCATCTTACTGCTTTGTCATTGGTTGGAGCCCCACAGGAAGGTATATGTGAGCCATGCCAAATTCTGCTTGCGGGTGTTTCTGGTGGTTTTTCTTTGGATGTTCCTGTTTTTGACCCACCCTCTGATTGTGTAGTGGCATGTCTCATACATGTATCATTAACTCATTTAAGCCTGGCGTCCCTTTTATGGGACATAGGCAAACAGAATAGCCCCAGATGTGACGCCGCAGAACGCGGCGTCACATCTGGGGCTATTCTGTTTGCTTAGAGAATATTCATCGTAAAATTGAATATAATTTAAAAATCACTTCTGATGCCCCTAAAAATGAAAGTGGACTCACCCAATTGATAAAAAGGGAAAATCCATTTGTCAAATATGGGTTAAAAAATCTTGAGAAGGATGTAAACTGAATCAAAATTTAAAAAAAAAATCTATATGTATTTTTCCGCAATTCAGGTTGTTGCCTTGAAGTTCATCCCTAAGATTGTCAAGTCTGAGAAAGAGTTACGGAACCTGAGACATGAAATTGACATCTGAATCTTTTCCCTATACTCAATGGAGACTGGGTGACTGTCACATTCTTTATTTTAAATTATTTTGGCACTATTTTATACCATTTCAGGTAGTTGCCTTGAAGTTTATCCCCAAGGTTGGTAAGCCTGAGAAAGAGTTACGGAACTTGAGACGTGAAATTGATATCATGAGAGGGCTACATCACGAGAACATTATAGAAATGTTGGACAGCTTTGAAACTGATAAAGAGGTATGCTGTTTGTTCATGTTTCTAGTTTATGCTGTATGAGAGGTACTGTTGATTTAGATTCAATTTTAAGTTACCGTTACTTCAGCTTATTGAGAAAGAAAAAATGATTGCCAAATATAATTTAGTACAATACATATAAACAACAACATTGCCAAATTTGATTTAGTATAATAGATGTAAATAACACAAACAACAAAAGGATGAGTTGTGAAGACTCAAGAGCAAGAGGTCATGGGTTCAATCTATCATTGTACTTGTCAAAACATTACGAAAACTTGCCCATGCAATAAACAGAGATTTTTTGAGCTTTGAAAATTGAAAAAAATTAAGCTGAAAATTTTTGATATTTTTCTTATTTTGCTCAAAACATAGATTGTGGGTACTCGTTAGAACCGCCTCCGCGAGGCGGTTCTAACGTGTACCCACAATCTATGTTTTGGAGCAAAAATAAGAAAAATAGGTATACCCCCGCCTACCCCAGTTTTGAGCACTATATAAAAGTGGGGTTTAAGGGGGTATTCATTGCACGGATATGTTTTCCTGATGATGAGCAGGGCTCTGTACTCCTAACAACATCCAGGTCCGGAGCTTATAAAACTTTTTTCATGCTCAACTCAGTCGAGCATAAAATTTAAACTGACCATAAATACCAAAACAGCCCAAATATATATTGAAATTGAAGGTTTAGAAAGCCTGTATTTATCCTGGTGATCAGGATAAATTTTAGGAAGAAAGCATTTTAGTCTCAGTTGAGCTGAGCATGAGTTTTATAACCTTGGGGCCAGGAAGTGATTACTCTATCACAACATGAAAACATAATACAAAAATATATGTTAGATAATACAACATAATTTGTTATTGTCCAGGTTGTGGTGGTAACCGACTATGCTGAAGGAGAACTGTTCCAGATTCTAGAGGATGATGGTAGTTTACCAGAGGAACAGGTACACTTCAACATCATTATAACATGCCTCATTACAATGTGGTTTTATGGCCATGTAAAACTAGTTTAAGCCTGCCAGTAATTTTTTATTACTGATCGTTCCAATGCGATACTTCTGTTGTGGTTCTTATTGTTTTATGTCTCGATGTTGACTTTTTGTGCTGTTTGCAACTTATGTGCGTTTTCATATTTTTCGTTAGGTTTGGGTTACTGATTGGCCACCTATTGGGAAATAGCTGCTCGGCTTATGATATGTTTTCTTAGTATAAGTACCTAATTGTCAATTTGATTTTTCCCACCTCGGTTTTTGGAGTGGGATTTTCTTTCTGGTTGGGCCATTTTCTGATCATAGCCTGCTTGTGCCGTTCAATACAACACTGCCATGTCATGGCTTCCAAAATGATTATTTTGCCTTATGTCTATTGTAAGTACATTGTAACCTCATAATAACACCTTTTCAAGTATTACAAGGTCTGTTTCTATGGACCGCAAGGATAGTCTTATAATGAGGTTGATCTGTACTGTAACTAATATGTCATGAAGAAGATGAATTCCTAACAATGAATAGCCACAGAAATATGCTTGGAGACAAAATAATGAAATTGAATAGTCACAAAAATAAATTGGGTTACATTAACATATAGAAAACTTAAAATAAAATGTTTTGCATTACTTCATTTTCTATCAAGATACAATAGAAATAAATGTATTCTTTGTAAAGTGTCATAACGTGGACACCGTGACCTATATTTCACACTACACTGACTTTGTCAAGTTTTATATTGAGCATAAAATTAAAGTTTGTTTATTAACAGCAGTAAGAACTGTTATTTCTTTTTTAGTTGTGCATAATTATACAGTGTAAATGTCCATGACTTACCAACCTTTTATGGGTGCATTATGAGCCATTTGACATACTTTCATAGTACACATATTGTATTTTGCCCTTTGTAGGTGCAGTATGGCATTCAAAATAAGACAAGAGGTACGCTTTTGATTTTTTTATCCTTCTAGGTTCAGCACATAGCGAGCCAGCTTGTCTCAGCCTTATTCTACCTGCACTCTCATCGAATTCTACACCGAGACATGAAGCCACAGAATATACTGCTGGGGAAAGGGGGTGTGGTAAAACTCTGTGACTTTGGCTTTGCTAGGGCCATGAGCTTCAATACACTGGTATTGACCTCTATAAAGGTAAGTTCATGTACATATTAGGCGCAAACACAAATAATAAGCTACAGTACAGAGCGATTTGGGTGACTAAGGTGCTTTTCTTTACTTTAAATGAGGATGTATTGTCAAGCTCACTGACTTTGGGTTTGCAAGGGCCATGAGCTTCAATACACTTGTATTGACCTCTATAAAGGTGAGTGTACGGGAAGAAGAATAAGCTACAGGGCATTTTGGGCAACTAAAGTCGCTTTTCCTTTACACTTTCAATGATGATGTAAAATTCTGTGACATTAGGATTGCTGGGGCCATGAGCTTCAATACGCTTGTATTTACCTGTATAACGTTTTGTGTACATAGAAAAGCAAAAAAAAGAATAAGCTATAAGACGATTTGGATGACTAATGTTCCATTTTTCCATCAGCATTTTGCTTTTGATATGGTGGCATGGTAAAGCTCAGTAATTTTGGGTTTGCCAGAGCCATGAGCTTCAACACACTGGTATTGACATCTCTGAGCTTTTGCGTGACAAAACCAACAATTTGGGTTTCCTACCAGGTTTGACACAAACCGGCCTGTACAGTCACAGAAGCAGGCTAGAGACTTGAAATTTCAGATTTAAGAAGAAGAGGGATTGTACTATCTGTGTAGCGAAAACAAAGGCGGTAACCGCGAAGCTGATCTGCACCTCTGTTTTCGCATATGCAAGTTGTTGGTTTTCTCATGCAGTGGCTCATCTATAATGGTGAGGGTACAGTTAGAAATAGTTGAAGCAAATACTAGGAATAAATGAAAGGCAATTTTGACGACTGAGTCTCATTTTTCGTTGGCATTTTGCTTTCAATGAGGAGTTGAGGTCAAACTCTGTGATACACTGGTATTGACCTCTATAAAGGTAATTGTGAAGGAAAATTTTAAAAGCTAATTACCCATGTTAATATTTTGTCCATTTCAGGGGACACCACTCTACATGTCTCCAGAACTGGTGGAGGAGAAACCTTATGACCATACAGCTGATCTGTGGTAGGTTTACTATGAATATTATATCACCTGTACAAGATATATTTCTGAAAAATAGGGACCACAAGCAGTATTTGTACAATCTGTACAGCATAATTTCCCTTGCTCAAAGTAACTAAGATAGGAAAAAAAGTGTTCAAAAAATTGATAACAATGAACTTTACAAGTGCTAGTTACCTGGAAATACGATATTTTTGCAAAATTTCCTTGGTGCCTTGCAACTTTAGACAGTCACCAGTATCTTTTTCTTCAATAAAAATGAAAAACAACAGTTGTTCATATGCTCATAAATGCCAAACACCTGTATATATCATCCTTAGATTGATCCTTACTATTCGTAGTTTAAGATTTGATTTTTAAGCTCGTTAGACATAATCTCATCAGGGGCATACACTGTATTGCAGTTTAAGCAAATTTCAAGTGTTGATAATTTTCTTAATTGAGCCTGCGCATGAGAAACCCAACAATTTGCATATGCGAAAACAAAGACGCATATCAGCTGTGCAGTAACTGCACAGCTGATCAGCGCCTTTGTTTTCGCCATTCGGATAGTACAATTTCTCTTCTGTCTATATCCAAAGTTTCAAACTTCTAGCTTTATTCTGTGACTGTACAGCCTGGTTTGCGTCAGACCTGGTCATAAACCCAAATTGTTGGTTTTCTCCTGCACAGGCTCAATTTTTTCTCCACAGGGCCCTAGGCTGTATCCTGTACGAGTTGTTCACAGGCACTCCACCCTTCTACACCAACAGTATCTTCCAATTAGTTAGCCTTATCATCAAAGACCCTGTAAAATGGCCCAAAAATATGAGCCCTGTATTCAAGGACTTCTTGCAAGGGGTTCTCACAAAGAATCCTAAACAGAGACTGGCTTGGCCTGAGTTACTGCACCATCCATTTGTAGCAGAATTTGTAAAAGGTAGGCGCATTTGACCTGATTAGCATCTTTGCTTTGGCTTCATGGATAGAACATTTCATCTTCTCAGATCTGAAAATTTAACCTTTTAACCTTATACAATGATTTAACAGGCTAATTTGTTTGTTTGTTTGTATTGAGGCTTAACGTCCCAGTCAACAATTTTTCAGTCATGTCGGGACGGAGCATTCTCTTCCTGGGTTTAACCAGTACTTTAGGGAGTTAATGTGTCTTGCTCAAGGACACAACACAGTGACGTCTGTGGGGATCGAACCCAGGACCTCTCGATTGGGAGTTTGAGGCTCTACCTCTACGCCACTGCGCTCCCTTAGGCTAATTTGTGTCGGACTTGGTCGGAAACCTGGAAGACCAGTTTTCTTACTTGAGGCTCATATAATCCAGCCAACAATGATGCTTATATATTTCTGCATGTGATTTTATTGTCACCTGTTAATGATAACACAGCATTTTTGATTCAAATTTATGTGATATTGGGTGCTAAAAAATTACAGACTTTATCATTCTGTGTATAACTTTCTCCATTTTAAACATTTTCAGTGAAAGATGAACACACCCACCTCCCCAGCCCATTTACCCAGCCTCTGTCAGCATCTATGGTCAGAATGAAGGAAATTCAGACTAAAGAAAAGGCACACCCTAAGGGGACGTCAAAAATTCTGGCCAAGGCACGGAAAAAGGCTCTTGAAGAAGAAGAGGCCAAGAAGGGTCATGTAAGTAGTGTCAAAAGTGTCTGCTGGAGTGTTTTCCCTTGAGAGCTCATCCCAGTGAAGAGAGCAGGAGAGTGATTGTTAACTCTACAGACACAAACATCTGTATAAGGAAAGCACCTGGCAAGCAAGTAAGCAATAGCCAGGAAGTGATGCAGTCAAAACTGAAACAGCAATATGAGAAACAAACCAAATTTGAGCAGCGCATGAGAAAACCGGTCTTCGGGGTTTCCGACCAGGTCCTACACAAACCGGCCTGTACAATCACAGAAATAGGCTAGAAGCTTGGAATTTCGGATTTAAGAAGTAGAGGAATTGTGCAATCTGTGCCTTTGTTTCCACATAGACAAAAATTTGGTTTTCTCATGATGCGGGCACTATCAGACATGCCAACTTTTTTGCTGACAGTTCACATATTAGCCAGGTAGCTTCATTTCATAAATCAGTTATGGTTTTTGAGCCAGTATCTTACCCCTTTATTTATATCTAATATTTCTCTGTAGATTTTGTAAAAAGAAGCATGAATGACTTAACTCTCATTACATTAATGTTCAGAATAGGAAGCTACCAATAAGCTGTATAATATGAGCCGCAACGCGAGAAAACTGGCATTCAGGGTTTCCGACCAGGTCCGACACAAACTGGACTGTGCAGCCACAGAGGATGGCTAGAAGCTTGAAATTTCAGATTTAAGAAGAGGAATTATCCAAGTAGTGAAAACAAAGATGCTGATCAGCTTCGAAGTTACTGCGCCTTTGTTTTGGCATATGCAAAAATCTGGTTTTCTCATGACGCTGCTCATATGAGCTGCATCACAAGAAAACCTTAGGGTTTCTTACCATGCCCAACACATACCAGCCTGTGCAGTAACAGATGAAGGCTAGATGTTAGACATTTTGTTTAAGAAGAAGACATTACTATCCATGCAGCCATTACAAAAGTGCAGAGATTGGCTGTGCAGTTATTGTGCAGCTGATGTGGGTCTTTGTTTTTTCTTATATGTATACTGAGCCAAACATATAACGCAACACGGTTATGGCATGTTTTTCGCATTTTAATGTTACGTAAGACGGTCTACCCGACATATGATGGTCAGCAATTGCCAATGAATAAATAGGGTACAAAGGTTTTTGCTTTCTTGCTTTCTAAGCATGGGTCACTGAGCTCGAATCTGATTGGCCAAAACGGTTATTTTGGTGGCATGCGCCCCCTGAGAGATTCTGGAAGTCACTGAACGTTTAATACTGAGCATTCCATTGAACACAATAGAAAATGGGATTAGTGAAAAATTCTAACGGCGAATGTTTTTAACGAAACCTTTGTGAAAACGTGTTCATGCCTTCATTTAGCATTGTTAGAAAACACAATAGCACCCAATTGTTGGGTCAGGAACGTCTATAACAAATGTTAAAATGTGAGTAAACTTGAATGGTTTGGAGTAAAAATGAGTCTTCAACTCTGCTAAAAATTGAGCAAAATTGATCGGTTGTCAGTAAAATTATTCATTGTCTAAAATGGGACAGGGGTAACCCTGAAAACCGACACTAATTTCTAGGGTACGAATACACGTTACATGTCGCATTCTGGAAAATCACAATGCATTTCATTTTTTGCCAAGACCCTACCTCTGAAAAATGTTTAATTTCTTGAGACGCATAACACAGAATGTTACAAACAAGATCTTATGAGATGTGTTGATCGTCCAGCAATCTAATTCAGTGGAGGAAAAGTTTATTTGATACTATTCTTGTGTATAACAATAAAAATAAACCGATGTTGCGTTATAAGTTTGGCTCAGTATATATACCAGGTTGTTTCATGATGTGGCTCATATTATATTGCATTATGTAAGGGATGCATGATAAGTAATCCAAATTAATTTATCCGAAAAGTCAAATGCATGGCAGCATGTTCATAGAATGATAATCTTACCAGCTAAACGCATGTTTAGATAATCAAAACTATAACAATAACCCCTGCATGTTTAGGGAGAGCCGGCTCACCAACCAATCAAGAAAGAGCCCCCTGCAGAAGCCTCTAAGGAGGCGTGGGGCCCCAAACTGAAGCCAGACAAGCAGGGGGAGGGGATGAATCCCCAGGAGAACAACATACCTCCACACGCGGACAGGGAGCACACAAAGGACTGGGAGAATACAGGGGCTAGCAAGGTAGGTAATTATGAACAACTGGAAAATTAGGCTTTTGATTTTAATATACATGTAATATAAATTACCATATTCATTCTATTTAGCAGTCATGCTCCAATAAGAGCACATGCAAGTCTTTTCCAAAAAAACGCATAAGGGCACACTGAGACTGGCATTTTGGTATTTGTATGTCCTAATTATGGAGGAATGTTTTACATGTAAATATTCAGTGCACTGTATGCTAAGTAGAATTAATATGGTAATGTCTGACTTCCAAATACATGTAGCAGGCAAAAACACAACATGCATTTGGTTGATTGTTTATTATCTATGTCCTTTAAGGTAAGCTGTTCAATGCCAAGAGAAATGTCTTGAGGTTTTCTGATCGGGTCTCACACAAACATTGCTATACAAGAAAGTGGCTAGATGCATAAAATTTTGGATTTAGGAGAAGGTACAAGTAGGCAATGATCAGGAATAGGCGCAATCAGAAAGAAATTCCCACTCCAAAAACCGAGGTGGGAAAAAACTAAATTGACAATCAGGTACTTATACTTACAAAACATATCGACTTCCTACAGTACTGGTTAAACCCAGGAAGATTTGGCTGCATCTCGACATGACTGAAAAATTGTTGACTGGGAAGTTAAGGATGTTCGCTGCCAATGAAAAAGTATTCAAACTTTTTTTCTAACCACTCTTTTTTTATTCCAAAATACAACACAAGACATTTGAAAACAAAATAAATGTAGGGTAGTGTGCATTTTTTCAAGCTACAGGCCTCTGAATGAGACCTCTGAGCACCATGTTTTAAATTTGGTAAAATTAATTTAATTTATAATTCTTTGAAACATACCTGTCTTGAACAAAAATACACATAGAATGCTTTCAAAAGTCATAATATTTACGTATTGCAGACAATTTTGGACCAAAAGCATAGAAAAATTTGCAACTTAGAGTGGATGACAAAATTTTACGATTCCTTTTCTAACCCTACCCCCATACTTGAAAAGTCGGAAAAAATCAATATTTTGAAATGTACCAAACCCATATTTGTTGATTCAAACTTTTTCTTGTATTTTCACACAACATAGAACTTGGTAATGTTGTTCGAATAAAAGAAAGAAAAATATAGGGTAGTGAGCATATAAGAGAGAACCAACAACTTGAAAATCGCCATTTTCGGCCTTTTTTCGGCTGTTTTGTTTCTAAAAGCCCATTTCATAAAACCACCTTAAATTTTAAAACCAGCACACCAAAGACACAAAAAATGACTTAGAATACCATGTACACATATACTGCTGCTAAAATAAACATCGAACTAGTGCAGTTAATTTGAAGATGTGTAATATTCAAGTTTAATCTACCCTACCCCCTAAATTTTACTGACAACTAAAATTTTCTGAAAAGTTGCAGAAAATGGGGTGAAAAAATGAAGTTTCTTAGATTGACAATTTTCATGGCTCATTCGATGCATATTATCAATATGTATCCAAATATAAAATATTAGGAAAATATCTGCAACCGTTTACGAGATATTCAAGAAAAGAAAAACCGGAAGTTCCGAAATGTCAAATGTTAGCAGCGAACATCCTTAAGCCTCAGTACAAACAAACAAACAAACAAACAAAACATATCGTAAGCCGAGTGAGCAGCTATTTCCCAATAGGCAGTCACTCATTTACCCGAACTTAACTAAAACTATGAAAATATACATAAGGTTCGAACAGCACAAAAATTTGACTCCAAAACATAAAACAAATAGAACCACAACAGAAGTATCGCCTTGGAACGATCAGGAATAAGAGGCACTGTACTATCTATTTAATGAAAACATTTCACGGACATGTTTTCCTGATGTGCATATTCAGCATTGGTTTTAAGAAGTAACTGCAATTTTCAGAAATGCTGTTGAAATCAAACAATTTTCTCGTGTATTTCAAGAACGTACATGTACCAGTTTCATGCGTGTGTTTTGTGTATAAATGTATATCTTAACATTTTGTTTTGGTTGCTATAACTGATAGGCCAGTACAGAGGTAAGGCTAATACAAGTTCTGGTCTAAAGGTTATAAAACTTTTTTCATGCTCAGCTCAGCTGAGACTAAAATTTATCTTGCTCATAAATGTTAAAATGCCAACAGTTGTTGGCATTTTAACATTTATTAGCAGGATAAATTACAGGCTTTGCTAATCTTAGCCTGAATTTTCGACTAATTTTGATTATTTCTTTATTTATGGCAGTTCAAATTTTATGCTCAGCTGGGTTGAGCATGAAAACAGTTTTTATAACCTTGAGACCTGTTTAGTACCTTTCCATTATGTTAATACACCTGATTCAATTCTGATATGACAGAACAATGTTGGCTGCAATGTTATACCATAGCCTAAACAAACAACAAACCCCAAATCAATACGATTTGGTGGCTTAAGTTGATCAGGTGTGTTATCATAATCACAGTTTCAAATGTTAAGTGCCTTTCTTATTCAGAACATTGTTTGTTTTGGTCTGAACTTCATCAGACAACTAGTCTTCACAAAATCTTTTTTCAGCTGACTGCACAATTTGGCTGGACAAAACCCAATTTTGTAGGACATTTCTGTACGTTTTCATTGTAATTTTGGAAATTTTTGCCAGTCATTAATTTGTCTGACAGAATAAAATATTTTGTCAGTCAGAATGAATTTTTGCTGGTTTTGACCGACAGACCAGCACTTTTCGCAAAGACTGGACAACTGTTTAACAAACAATGACATCTCAACTAGGAAATGGCTCTTAACTTACGCTAGCTAAGTAGGCTATAAAGACATCATTCTCGTCCATTTTTGTAGACTAAGAAAAGCAGCAGACATCGCATATATGAGAAAACCAACAATTTGGGTTCTGACCAGGTCTGACACAAACTGACCTGTACAGTCACAGAAGAAGGCTAGAAGCTTGATATTTTGGATTTAAGAAGAAGAGGGATTGCACTATCTGTGTAGCGAAAACAAAGGCGCTGATCAGCTTGGCGGTTTCCGCGAAGCTGGTCTGCGCCTTTGTTTTCGCATATGCAGATTGTTGGTTTTTTTATGCGACGGCTCAAATAATATCTACGGCCTATAATTATATAGACACATGTATCAATCTGTTACAATTTGTAGCCTGATAGTTTTCAATTAGAGTATTATAACCTATTTTCAGCCTTTTAAGCAGGTAGTATTCTGCACCCCTTTTAAAAGTTCTCATGGTGAATGGGTCATATTTCTTGTATTCTAGGCAATTTCAGCATCCATACTCTGTCCATAATTTTTCATCCACCAGACATGCATATCCAATGTGTGGACAGTGTGGCTGTCATAGATTCTTTTATTCTCACCCATCAGACTAGCATATGCCATTGTGTGCCTGTCCAGGATATTTCTGTCTCAGTACTAGTACATTTTAGCTTGTCTCAAAATGCCAATCATTTCTGTATTTAGCCAATAGAAATGTACATCTTCATGTGTACTTCACTATAAAGAAGTGATAATTTAGGTGACAACTGTCAGTGACAAAAATAAATTTGTCTGTGTTAATTTCAGGAAGTTTACAGGATTAATTGGGTGGGATATGAAAGCCCCTGCCGAGCCGAGCTGTAAGAAAGACCCTGCCGAGCCAGGTTTTTGACTAATTATTGTTAAAAGCTCGATATCTTCATGGAAAATAACATAAAGAATGATATTTTAAGCATTTGAAATTATTTTATATAATTGCAAACAATTTACATAAACTCAGTTATACTAATTTGCCAAATTTATTGGATTTGATAGAAAATCTCAGCTTTTGTACGAGTCAAATTGAAAAATGCCATCAAATTTTGTTTTCAAATTATTCATGACGAACAATATCTTTAACACATGTGCGATTTTTAGCTCACCTGAGCCGAAGGCTCACAAGGTGAGCTTATAGGATGGCCATGATCCGGCGTCCGTCCGTCCGTCCGTCCCGTCCGTCCGTCGTCCACAATTTTCAAAGATCTTCTTCTCTGAAACCGCTTGGCCGATCTAGTTGAAATTTTATGTGGAGCCTCCTTGGGTAGTGGCATTTCAAGTTTGATCGCGAAATCCAGGTCACATGACCAAGATGGCCGCCACGCCCATATATGGTAAAAACCACTCAAAAATCTTCTTCTCCAGAACCGGTGGGCCGATTTCCACGAAACTTGGTATGTAGCATTGGGGACTTCAGCCCATCATAGTTTGATAAAATGATGACCCTTGGATGACCTTGACCTATTTTACGGCAATGTCAAATTTGGAAACATAGGCTTTTACATGGGAAAAAGTGAAAACTATGGATTTTTTAAAAACTATTGCAGCCTGAGGCCTGAAAAGTGGTAGATGCAAACAACTAATGGAGTAGATGGAGGTATGTGATTAATTTAGGTCAAGGTCATCTCTTGACCTTGGCCAGTCTGTCGTCCATACACACTTTTCAAAGATCTTCTTCTCTGAAACTGCTTGGCCAATCAAAGTGAAATTTTATGTGGAGCATCCATGGGTAGGGGAATGAAAGTTTGATCGCGAAATCCAGGTCACATGACCAAGATGGCCGCCACGCCCATATATGGTAAAAACCACTCAAAAATCTTCTCCTCCAGAACCGGTGGGCCGATTTCCACGAAACTTGGTATGTAGCATCGGGGACTTCAGCCCATCATAGTTTGATAAAATGATGACCCTTGAATGACCTTGACCTATTTTACGGCAAGGTCAATTTTGGAAACATAGGCTTTTACATGGGAAAAAGTGAAAACTATGGATTTTTTGAAAACAATTGCAGCCTGAAGCCTGAAAAGTGGTAGATGCAAACAACTAATAGAGTAGATGAAGGTATGTGATTAATTTAGGTCAAGGTCATCTCTTGACCTTGGCCAGTCTGTCTTCCATATACACTTTTCAAAGATCTTCTTCTCTGAAACTGCTTGTCCAATCAAAGTGAAATTTTATGTGGAGCATCCATGGGTAGGGGAGACGAAAGTTTGATCGCAAAATCCAGGTCACATGACCAAGATGAAAACAATTGGACCCCAGTGGCTCATTTGTCCCCACCCCGGGGCATTATACATGTTTATTACCATAATATTCAAACATCTTCTCCTCTGAAACCGCTTCACTGATTAAAGCCAAATTTTATGTGAAGCATTTATAGAATGAAGGAATCAATGTGTATATAAATAATCTAGGTCACATGACCAAGATGGCCGCCATGCCCATATATGGTAAAAACCCTTCTAAAATCTTCTTCTCCAGAACCGGTTGACCGATTTCAATGGAACTTGGCTCAAGCACTACAATGTTTATATAAATCATGACCCTGTGATGACCTTGACCTATTTTACGGCAAGGTCAACATAGGTCGCCAATGCATTTGAATGGGGAAAACTTTTAAAATGTAATTTAAAGTGAAAGTCTTGCAGGAAATGGGCAGTAGGACTGAATATTAATGATTCTGAAAAAAATTGGACCCCAGTGACTCATGTGCCCCCACCCCGGGGCAATATACATGTTTATTTCCATAATATTCAAATGTCTTCTCCTCTGAAACCGCTTGGCCAATCAAAGCCAAATTTTATGTGAAGCATCTATAGAATGGGGGAATGAATGTGTATATAAATAATCTAGGTCACATGACCAAGATGGCTGCCACGCCCATATATGGTAAAAACCACTTAAAAATCTTCTTCTCCAGAACCGGCAGGCAGATTTTCATGAAACTTGGTATGTATTATTTGGGACTCCAGCCCATCATAGTTTGATCAAATGATGACCATAGGATGACCTTGACATATTTTACGGCAATGTCAATTTTGGAAACATAGGCTTATACATGGGGGAAAAGTGAAAACTATTGATTTTTTCAAAACTATTGCAGCCTGAGGCCTGAAAAGTGGTAGATGCAGATGAAGGTATGTGATAAATTTAGGTCAAGGTCATCTCTTGACCTTGGCCAGTCTGTCGTCCATACACACTTTTCAAAGATCTTCTTCTCTGAAACTGCTTGTCCAATCAAAGTGAAATTTTATGTGGAGCATCCATGGGTAGGGAAGACGAAAGTTGAATCGCAAAATCCAGGTCACATGACCAAGATGGCCGCCACGCCCATATATGGTAAAAATCACTCAAAAATCTTCTTTTCCAGAACCGGCTGGCCGATTTTCGTGAAACTTGGTATGTAGCATTTGGGACTCCAGCCCATCATAGTTTGTTGAAATATGACCCTTGGATGACCTTGACCTATTTTAGGGCAAGGTCAATTTTGGAAACATAGGCTTTCACATGGAAAAAGGCGAAAACAATGGATATTTTGGAAACTCTTGCAGCCTGAGACCTGAAAGTTGCTAGATGCAGACAACTAATGGAGTCAATGAAGGTAAGTAATTAATGAAGGCCAAGGTCCTTTCTTGACCTTGACCCAAGGTCATTTAAATATCAAAATTAAAATTAAAGTTTTCTCAGAAATCACTGGGTTTGGAAACTATTGCAGCCTGAGACCTGAAACTTTGCAGATGCAGACAACTTATTAAGTCAATAAAGGTGTATGAGTGTTCAAGGTCAAGGTCATGTAATGATGACTTAATACTCCAAGATCAGGCTTCAGGTGAGCGTTCTCAGGACCAATGGTCCTCTGGTATCTATTTCAACATTTGAAACCAATTATTTTGGTATTTTGAGTTAGACTGGCAATTACAGGTCAAAAACCTGGCTCGGCAGGGTCTTTCTTACAGCTCGGCTGGGCAGGGTCTTTCATACCCCAACGAGTAATGCTTTGATAAAAATTTCCAAATTTAATTTTGCTGAGAATTTTATGCACAAAACAAAATGCTGTTCGAATGTTTTTGTAAGGTTAGTACATAAACAAAATTATCTTAATTTTTTCATGGGTTAATTTGCATATTGACTGTTTCATGCAAAAACAAAATGGTTGCCTGAACAGCACTGTTCAAGTTATTTGAGTTCAGCACAGTTTAAGTTATTTGTGAGGAAAATAATCATTGATGGTGTTGAAGCCTCAACAAGATAATCTAGGCTCATTTTCAGATTATTCGAGTCTCATCTTCGGCAGAGCCTTGGATGAGACTTGAATGATCTGAAAACTTGCCTGAGATTTCCTTGTCTTGGCCTCAACCCCATCATAGATTCTTTTAATCTACACATACTTAATGTATATGGAACCGGGCCCTGTATATGGTTGTTGTTCACAAGTTGCATGTTAATGTTGTGATGTAGATTTTTTCCACACATGAACTTTATGCACTAGTCATTTGTAACCACGGCCCCCCATGGGGGAAGGCGGGGTATAGCTGTGGAAATGAGCGGGGCTTTGACCAAAGTTTTGCCATGGCAGTGCAGGGGAAATACCTGGGGTTTGCAAAAAGGGCCATGAAATGCAAAGATAGCAGGCTGCATGGGAAAACAGCAGTGGTGTTACCAATGAGCAGTCCCCGCAGTGTGGGGCTTTTAGCTGGGATCTGCTGGACCAAAAGGCAAAGTCTGTGCTATTCCCTGGGGCTTGGGGGTGGGGTTGTGGTTACATATGACTAGTGCATTATATAGAAGCCTCTGTGGCATAGTGGTTCAGCCACTCACCTTGTAAATCAGGCACGGATTTGATCCCTGATTTCTCCAGTCCCTCGGTTGAGTGTAAACGAAGGTCCCATTTACATATAACCTTAAATTTAAGTGAAATCCAAAAGACTAAATCATGTAGCCAACTAACTTGTCTTTTATAATACTATTCTGTAGTATGCCACTGACTCGGCTTTTGATAGCATTAAATTTTAGTATAGGATAAGGAAATTTTGAGGAAAGCAATGTATTATAAATAATTATAAAATTGAAAATCCATCAACTCATTGCTTGATAATGGCTGAAAATTGTTTGTTGTGGCTCCTATGGCCAAGTGTTTATGGTCCCTAGTATCATTAGCATTCATAGCTATTCAGTCTTCTTACTGCTGTGGGATTGAGCTCTGCTTTGGTCTCTTGTGTGGCAAACCATGCTCTGTTTGTGGGTTTATCAGAAGAAACAATACTGTGTCAAATGCTTTATTTTCATTCCATTATATTTCAAGTGCAAACTCTTTACGTTATCACTTGGAAAGAGTATTAAAAGATTTTTATGGCTATTCGGCATATAGTGGCGTATTAAGTCAACCACAAATGCAATTGCACTAAAAATTTATGCTTTTGTTTGTTCCTTCTATTTGATTTGTCTTTCTTAATTGTTCAAAGTGTTCTAATTGATTGATATCGACTTTTAAAGCATTTTGGGAAAGGTTGTCTTTTCATTCAAGACGTACATGTTTTGCTCATAAAATAAAAATGTTTCTGTTACATAATTAGATAGCAGATCCTACACCAAGAACAGACAGAATCACCAAAGACTATGAAAAAGAGTACCCCAGTATTGAGATTGAGGGCAGGAGAACGATTAGAAAATCAACAGACAAACAGAAGAAAAATATTGAGAATGTCAAGTTAGACGGAGAGGTAATATTGTTTCCATTTCTCTTCTTGGGCTAACAGTATCCTCCCCCCTCCCCTCCCCTATCACCACAGAAGAGTAGGGGTCTTCAGATAAGCCAATTATGATATGTGTCTAAGCCATCAAGTAGTTAAAAAATTCAAGATTGACCTTCAGTTTTCCACTTTATGCCTAATCTTAGATTTTGGACATTTGGCTGTCGTAGATTCATTTATCATCACTACTGAAGGAGAACATTGGTCTCTTCCAGTATTAGGTCAGCACCTCTATTATTTGTTGTTGTTGTTGTTTTCAATATTGTTGATTTTTTTTTTCTATATTTTAATTTATGCATTTTCAAGCCCTGTTGACTAGTTTAATAAGATACAGAACCTATTTAGGTGCAGTTGTATGCAAGTACTGTAAGTTCATAAATATTCATGAGAACTTAATTTTGGCTAATTTTCATGAATGTGATGCCTTGCAAATTCAAAGTTCTATCTAAAATACGTACATAAAGCTTTAAGAACGAGCAACTACCTTCTAGTGAATTCAAGAACTAGCTAATAATTTGGAATAGGAATGAGCCGCGATGTGAGAAAACCAACAATGTGGTTTCCGAACTGGTCTTACACAAACCGGTCAGTGTAGTCACAGAAGATGGTTAGAAGCTTGAAATTTGGACTTAGAAAGTAGAGGAATTGTACTATCCGTGTAGGGAAAACAAAGGCATTGATACGCTTCGCAGTTGCAGATTGTTGAATTTCTCATGATGCAGCTCAAATAATTCGCTTAATAAAAGGCATGCATATAATGTTTCAGGTTGGTCAATTGTATTTTTAAAGGAGGTAAACTGTCTTTAACAAGTACTAAACTTATTTTCTAATCATCTGCATGCACTATAGTAAAATAAACTTGCCGCCACAGTTGCTCAAGTTAACAACCTACTTGTAATATGGATTGCTGCATGTTTCTGTGCATGTTTTCTACTTATTAAACTAGTCAACAGCTCTTGACAAAAACAGTACGAAAACAGGGCCCAGTTGTTCAAAACTAACGACGTCGTTAGTTAACGTTTCGTTAAAATTTCAAACATTAATATTACAAATACACTGTTATTTTTTGTTGAAAAAATGTGAGAATCCTTTGCACTGCAAAGGATTCTCACATTTTTTCAACAAAAAATACTGTTATTTTTTGTTGAAAAAATGTGAGAATCCTTTGCACTGCAAAGGATTCTCACATTTTTTCAACAAAAAATAACAGTGTATTTGTTAATCCTTTGCACTGCAAAGGATTCTCACATTTTTTCAACAAAAAATAACAGTGTATTTGTTACTTTAGCTGATATTTGCTTAACAAATTTATGTCTTAACGATATCGTTAAGCTAACAATGCTTTGAACAACTGGGTCCTGTTTTTTTGCACCTTCTAAATGATGAAAATTTAATTGGAAAAATTTAGATTTATTTAATATTTTTGCTCAAAACATAGATTCTGGGTATATGTTAGAACTGCCTCACCAAGGCGATTCTAACAAGTACCCACAATCTATGTTTTGGAGCAAAAATAAGGACATTAGGCATACCCCTGTAAACCTCAGTTTCACTACATAAAAGTGGGATTTAAGGGGGTAAGTACAACAAAGACATGTTTTGCTGATGTTTGTCGGTTTTCTCATGAGGTGGTTCATATGTTGAAATGGGGATAAACATATTCAAAGCTTTCATTTGGGGAGGTATGTGGTGGTTCCTTGGTGTTGTTTTTTTACAAATGGGTTGAAGTCCACCGGGCTTATTTAAAAGTACTTGATGAATTGTGCTGTCACCGCTGTGCCCAGTGTGGGTTTGAGCCCTGTTCTGTGCACATCAGACTAGTCAAGTTCTGCTTAAGATATGTCTACTGTGTGAGGTGGTTTACACCAGGGTCCGTCTGTTTTCACCCCATCTACTGTTTGGCCCATCTCATATGAGCTGAAATAATATTGAAAGGGACTTAAAACAATTAAAACAATTCTTATGTATAACATTACAACTGGTTCTCGATTTCATTTCAGGAAGTTGACAGTGATGATGAATGGCAGGGTCTAATAGATGTGACAGACCAGGACGGGGAGCCAGAGCATGCCCTTAAACTGATCACTGACAAAAAATTTGTTGAAAAATTACACAAGCGAATGCAAAACAGCGCCGCTCAGGTTCTCGAGGGGATGTTGGAAGGAGCGGCTAGGCTGAGAACTGTGCTTAGAGTTATTACTAACTTAGTGACATTGAAATGGTAAGATTTTGTTGATTTTTTGTCATGTCAAAATTCTTGCCAAGCGTTACTCAAGTACTTGAAGGAATGTTGGAGGATGCAATGAGGCTATGAACTGTGCTTAAAAGTTGTTGTAAACTTATTTACATTAAAATGGTGATCTATAAGATAGATCCATACTCAAAGAGTGAAAAAAAAAAAACAATTGTGACAAAAAAGATGTTGAAAATTGATCATGTTTTAGGTCTAAACGTAATCACTTTGTCTTGAATTTTGATATTGATTGTCTAAAACAGATATTTTGAATGAAAAACAAAAATAGCTAAGACTGATACTCATTCCCCTGCAGGTGGCCCTTATAGACAAATTTATTTCTGCACATTTCATTCTATTTGTAGTGAAGTTGATCTGATCATAAGCCTGATAAATGGAGTCAATCTACCCAAGGGCCCTCTCCAACTGCTGGCAGACATTGTCGACAAAGCTAAAGTAAAACAGGTAAAACTTAATGTTCAATATGTAGATTTATAAAGAAAAAGTAAATTTATTCTTTTTACTGTTTTTGAGGCAAACTTGTTTTTACACAAACATAAACCATGTCATAAAGACGTTCAGCTGCGCATAATGAGATATTGCAATTCATGCTTCAAAGCTTCAAGTCAAGAGCTCATACATTATGTTCCATCGGAGAGCAGCCAGCACTATATGATTGCCGTTGAAGCTTACCATGGGTCAAAAATGTCTAGCTCCTAATCTTGACAAAACAATACAAAATAAACTTGCCACTTAATAAATTTTGGCATTTATCGGTTACCTTTATAACTAATTTGGCTCTATCTCTTGTTCTAGCAACCCTGGTGTCAACAAATCATGGTAGACTTGGTGATTGCCCTCAATGCCTACTTTGCTAGTGAGATCAGCTGGGCTGATAAAGTGGACAAACAAATGTAAGTTTCTGCTTTAATTCATATAAGCCTGGTGGTCCTTTTTTGGGACATAGGCAAACAGCATAGCCCCAGATGTGACGCCACAGAACGCGGCGTCCCATCTGAGGCTATTCTGTTTGCTTAGAGACTTTTTATCGAAAAAATGAATAAAATTTAAAAATTCACTCCGGATGCCCCTAAAAATAAAAGTTGACTCACCCAAATGATAATGATGGGCAAGTCCATTCATCAAATACGGGTTAATTAAGACTTTGCCCGACTCCCAGAGACAGATTACCAGCATTTAGTGCATATTTCAGCCACCGCTAACTGAATTATACCTCAGTTTACAGTCATATATGAGCCGCCTCGTGGGAAAACCAACAATGTGGTTTCCGAACAGGTCCAACACAAATGGAGCTGTACAAGCACAGAAGCAGGCTAGAAGCTTGAAATTTCGGATTTAAGAAGAAGAGGAAGTGTACTATCCATGTAGCAAAAACAAAGGCACTGATCAGCTTCGCGGTTACCGCGAAGCTGATCTGCGTCTTTGTTTTCGCATATGCAGATTGTTGGTTTTCTCATGAGGTGGCTCATATGTCATTGGAAGCCCCTGTGGCCGAGTTAGGATCTCTGGATCCATTTCCATTCTTAATTATTTGATCATCTTATGGCTGTGTCCAGTGTGGGTACGAGAATAGCCAACTTCTTCTTGTCGGTTGGCCAGATGTTCTTTTTTCCCCAGGGGAACCTCCCTTTTTGCCCCACCTACTGATTGCCTGGTTTCATTTGAGCTGAAATTATCTAAAAAACGATGTAACACTGAATCAAAACAAAAATGTTAATGCCACTGATACCTAAATGGAGAGATTTGCCAATTAATGCTACATTTATTTATAATAAATACATATTGTTGTCTGACACGTATGTACATGTACAACATTTGTTTCAGTTGTAACCAGTTTTTAGAAGCGATGTTACAGTTTATGTCACTGCTACCTAAACTGATGTTATATCTATTACAGTTGTAACCAGTTTTTAGAAGCGATGCTACAGTTTATGTCACTGCTACCTAAACTGATGTTATATCTATTACAGTTGTAACCAGTTTTTAGAAGCCATGCTACAGTTTATGTCACTGCTACCTAAACTGATGTTATATCTATTACAGTTGTAACCAGTTTTTAGAAGCGATGTTACAGTTTATGTCACTGCTACCTAAACTGATGTTATATCTATTACAGTTGTAACCAGTTTTTAGAAGCGATGTTACAGTTTATGTCACTGCTACCTAAACTGATGTTATATCTATTACAGTTGTAACCAGTTTTTAGAAGCGATGCTACAGTTTATGTCACTGCTACCTAAACTGATGTTATATCTATTACAGTTGTAACCAGTTTTTAGAAGCGATGTTACAGTTTATGTCACTGCTACCTAAACTGATGTTATATCTATTACAGTTGTAACCAGTTTTTAGAAGCCATGCTACAGTTTATGTCACTGCTACCTAAACTGATGTTATATCTATTACAGTTGTAACCAGTTTTTAGAAGCGATGTTACAGTTTATGTCACTGCTACCTAAACTGATGTTATATCTATTACAGTTGTAACCAGTTTTTAGAAGCGATGTTACAGTTTATGTCACTGCTACCTAAACTGATGTTATATCTATTACAGTTGTAACCAGTTTTTAGAAGCGATGCTACAGTTTATGTCACTGCTACCTAAACTGATGTTATATCTATTACAGTTGTAACCAGTTTTTAGAAGCGATGTTACAGTTTATGTCACTGCTACCTAAACTGATGTTATGTCTATTACAGTTGTAACCAGTTTTTAGAAGCGATGCTACAGTTTATGTCACTGCTACCTAAACTGATGTTATATCTATTACAGTTGTAACCAGTTTTTAGAAGCGATGTTACAGTTTATGTCACTGCTACCTAAACTGATGTTATATCTTATTACAGTTGTAACCAGTTTTTAGAAGCCATGCTACAGTTTATGTCACTGCTACCTAAACTGATGTTATATCTTATTACAGTTGTAACCAGTTTTTAGAAGCCATGCTACAGTTTATGTCACTGCTACCTAAACTGATGTTATATCTATTACAGTTGTAACCAGTTTTTAGAAGCCATGCTACAGTTTATGTCACTGCTACCTAAACTGATGTTATATCTTATTACAGTTGTAACCAGTTTTTAGAAGCCATGTTACAGTTTATGTCACTGCTACCTAAACTAATGCAGCAACAAGTAGATGAAGATCTCAGACTGAGAGAACAATCCATTCTTGTAAGTTACAGTTTGATCCACATCAACATGAAAATGGAATTCAGCCTATGCGAATACAAAGACACAGATCAGCTGTGCCGTAACAGCTGATCAGCGCCTTTGTTTTTGCTACGTGGATAGCTAAGTTCTTCTTCCTCCTGATATTTGAAATTTCAAGCTACTAGCATGCTTTTGTGACTGTACAGGCCAGTTTGTGTCAGACCTGGTCGGAAAATCCAAAGACAGGTTTTGAGGCATCACGGCTCATCTACTTTTTTACGACCTCCCTGATTCTCTGATCTCCTGTGCTGAAATGTCTGATGACTGTGTGTCCAAGTTTGCATCTCTTGCGAGAGCCAGGGACTAATTTCCCTCCTGGCACACCCCCTGGTGAAGTATTGTCAATTTGGTGTATCACCAGTAAACTATTCAGACGTTTATTTACCACGGCGAGTCAACCTATTGTTACAGGTTATAAAGTTATAAAGGTAATGAGACATGCTTAGTGATAGCTTGTTTGAAGGGTAGGTCTGTGTCAGGTATTATGATTATATTAGGCAGAAACATATGAGCTGTGACGTGAGAAAACCCGTCTTCGGGTTTTCCGACCAGGTCTGACACAAACCGACCTATACAGTCACAGAAGCGGGCTAGAAGCTTGAAATTTCGGATTTAAGAAGAAGAGAAATTGTACTATCCATGTAGTGAAAACAAAGGCGCAGATCAGCTTCGCAGTGATCTGCGCCTTTGTGTTCGCATAGGCAAAAATCTGGTTTTCTCAATATGTGGCTCATATCATTTATGGCAGACTTGATCTTGACGATTCAGGAATCATGGGATTTTGTGTACCATATCACCAAATTAAACATTATCACTAAGGTGCCTTGGAAGAGCTATCTATATCAGCTTGTGTTATCATTTTCAGTGTGCCATATACACATGTGAGGCAATGGAAAGAGACAAATTGAAGTTGTCAGAGCAATATTTTACGCAGCTGGCCTCTAAACACACCGCAGCTCTGGACAGTTTGCTGACAGCTAGTCTACCTGATCAGGCTGTGCTGCTCAAACTTACAGGTAAGGTAATTTGCTTTTCTTCTTCATGTATATATATAGATAAAATATGATAAAAACCCTCTTGAGTACACTCTCAGCAGTCGGGGGTGGGGGGTGGGGGGTCTGTCCAATTTGCAAGATATACTTGGGGGGATTCTGTCCTCGTCAACAAAAAAGAGTGGGGGGGATTCTGTCCGAGGGGGGGGGATTTTGTTCTACACTCTTTTGCTAGAGGTGGATGCTGGATATTTTCCACTCTTTAAAACATAGAAATGAATTAAAATAAATTTCTATTTTCTGTTTCAGAAATAGCTGAAGGCAGTCAAGAACTGGCTTTGGAAAGACATGATTCCCTGACACAACTCAGCCTGTCATGTCTAGCTACTATGGTCAATATACCACTAGAGGTTGATGCTGGAGCTGCAGGGCGGAGAAAAGTTAGTAATTCAAACTTAACTCATTTACGTCTGGCGTCGCTTTTATGGGACATAGGCAAACAGAATAGCCCCAGATGTGATGCCGCAGAATGTAAAATGAATTCTAACACCACTAAAAATGAAAGTGGTCACATCCAATTGATAGATATGGGTGAATCCATTCGTCCAATTTGGGTTAATGTACACATTAAATGCAAGCTGGTGAACTTTTGGACATTTCCAATAATTTTTTTTTTTATCAAAATTATTTTTTTTTTCGCTGAAACATAAATTATGGGTACCCATCATAATCCTTTAAATGCTCACTCACAATTTATGTGTTACAAAAGAATAAGAAAAGAATGTGTATCTGTAAACTCCAGCTGTTTCATTTACACATCAAAGAGTAGTTTGAAGGACAGAGACTAAATTATATTGGGGAAGCAGAGCAAGAGTCCTGGGTTTGATAGCTATCTACTTCATATAGTGTCCTTGAGTAAGCCACCTCAAGCTTTCCTCAGTACTGGTGAATACCCAGGCAGCGGTGGCTCCATCCCAACATGACTGAAGACACATGTAGTTGGCTAAGACGATAGGCCATAACCAAACCAATAAATTACATAGGTGGCTATGTTAGTAGCAAGATTTGGCTATCTGATGTAGAGATTTTGGTGAGCTCCATTATGTGTTTAGAACTGCAGAATTTGAAAATAAAACTGGTACAGTACAACCTCATTATAAGGCTATGTTTGGGGTCCAAAGAAACAGACCGTGTTATATGTGAACCATGTTATAATGAGGTTATTTACTATATGCATTATAGGAAAATAGTAATTTGGGAGCCATGTCATGGCCGTGTTATATTGGAAACCGTGTTATAATGAGGCCCGTTATAATGAGGTTAGACTGTAGGTAGGAGACAAGCATCAGTTTAAACGTTTTGTGGTCCTTATATAGATGCAAAATTCCATCCATCCATTCAAAATAAAAGAAATAATGGAACCTTTATGATTATTTTCAGCCTACTTTAGAATATGGGTACAAGGTATTAAATGCACAAACTGAGAATTGCACCCCTTAACAAATTCAACACACCATTCTTTAAGTACACATACAAAATTCATCTAATAAGGCTATTTTTTTTCAAACCATTAAACCAACACCATTTTAGCACTATATTTTGCAGTTTGTTTTTGCACCCAGTATTACCTTCTTAAAGACCTTGATTCTAAACCCAACCCATACTTTCAGAAATTGTCAAGCATTTGGTATTTTGTAGAAAAAAATAGTAATTGCATGATAGTCATTTCACATTTCACATTGCTTGGTAGTTGATTTGTTTGTGATTTCTCTGTGTTCTTAAAATATTAAAATCACAGCAAAAATCATTTTACAATTCTTCTTTAAGAGCAGGACCCTATAAATGAAAATTTGACACCAAATCAGTGATTATACTATATTCAGAGAAAAGTGACTTCTTACATAGAAGAAAACAAAGGCACATAGTGAGATGTTAAACTTGAAATCAACAAACCCACTGTCTGATTCTATTTATAACTGTTTCATATCAATATCTTTTGATGTGATTACTTACTGGATTATTGACCATAAATCAGCTTAAGGTCAGGGTGTTGTAAAAAAAGCCACGATGGAATTTTTAGCTCACCTGAGCCGAAGGCTCACAGGTGAGCTTATAGTATACCCATGCTCCGTCGTCCGTCGTCGTCCGTCGTCGTCCGTCGTCCGTCGTCCGTCGTTCACAATTTCAAAGATCTTCTCCTCTGAAACCACAAGGCCAATCGAAGCCAAACTTCACGTGGAGCATCCTTAGGAAGGGGGAACGAAAGTTTGTATAAATGGTCCAGGTCACATGACCAAGATGGCGGCCATGGCTATAAATAGCAAAAACCTTTAAAAATCTTCTCCTCCAGAACCAGAAGGCCTATGATTTTGAAACTTGGCATGAAGCATCAGGCAATAGAGCTCTACAAAGTTTGTATAAATCATGACCCTGGGATGACCTTGACCTTTTTATGGCAAGGTCAACTTAGGCTGCCCATGCATTTGAATTGGAAAAAATAGGAAAATGTCATATAATAGCAAAAAACTTGCTAGGAATGAGCAAATGGACAGTTGATTTATGTTTATGAAAATATTTTTGGCCCAGAGGGGTGTCTGCCCCTGTCCCGGGGCTATATACATGTGTATGACCATAATATTCAAACATTTTCTTCTCTGAAACCGCTTGGCCAATTAAAGCCAAACTTTATGTGGAGCATCATTAGGAAGAGTGAATGATAGCTTGTATAAATGGTCAAGATCACATGACCAAGATGTCCGCCATGGCTATAAATAGCAAAAACCTTAAAAAATCTTCTTCTCCAGAACTAGTAGGCCTATGATTTTAAAACTTGGCATGAAGCATCAGGCAATGGAGCTCTACAAAGTTTGTATAAATCATGACCCTGGGATGACCTTGACCTTTTTTTAGCAAGATCAACTTAGGCCGTCCATGAATTTGAATGGGAAAAAAATAGGAAAAAATCATATATTGGTAAAAAACTTGCTCGGAATGAGCAAATGGACAGATGATTTGTGTTTATGAAAATATTTTGGGCCACAAGGGTTGTCTGCCCCTGCCCTGGGGCTATATACATGAGTATGACCATAATATTCAAACATCTTCTCCTCTGAAACCGTTTGGCCAATTAAAGCCAAACTTTATGTGGAGCATCAATAGGAAGAGAGAATGATAATTTGTATAAATGGTTAAGGTCACATGACCAAGATGGCCGCCATGACTATAAATAGCAAAAACCTTAAAACATCTTCTTCTCCAGAAGTAGCAGGCGTATGATTTTGAAACTTGGCATGAAGCATCAGGCAATGGAGCTCTACAAAGTTTGTATAAATCATGACCCTGGGATGACCTTGACCTTTTTTATGGCAAGGTCAACTTAGGCTGCCCATGAAAAAATAGTAAAATGTCATATATTGTCAAAAAACTTGCTAGGAATGAGCAAATGGACAGATGATTTATGTAAATGAAAATATTTTGGGCCCAGACAGTTGTCTGCCCCTGCCCCGGGGCTATATACATGTGTATGACCATAATATTCAAACATCTTCTTCTCTGAAACCGCTTGGCCAATTAAAGCCAAACTTTATGTGGAGCATCAATAGGAAGAGTGGATGTAAGTTTGTATAAATGGTCAAGGTCACATGACCAAGATGGCCACCATGTCTATAAATAGCAAAAACCTTTAAAAATGTTTAAAAAAATTCTTTTTCAGAACCAGAAGGCCTATGATTTTAAAACTTGGCATGAAGCATCAGGCAATGGAGCTCTACAAAGTTTGTATAAATCATGACCCTGTGATGACCTTGAACTATGTAATGGCAAGGTCATGTTAGGTTTCCCATTCATTTGAATGGGGGAAAATATGAAAATGTAATTTAATGTCCGAAAACTTGCTAGGAATGAGCAAACGGACAGAAGATTTATGCTTCTGAAAATATTATGGGCCCAAGGGGTTGTCTGCTTCTGCCCTGAGGCTGTATACATGTATATGACCATAATATTCAAATTATTTCTTCTCCGAAACCTCTTGGCTAATCAAAGCCAACTGTGCAGAGGATCCTTAGGAAGGGTGAACGAAAGTTTGGATAAATGGTCTAGGTCATATGACCAAGATGGCCGCCATGGCTATATATAGCAAAACCTTTAAAAATCTTCTTAGTCCCAGGGGGTTATCTGCCCCTGTCTCAGGGCTTTTATAAATGTAATTGATAGAAATAGTCAGGCATCCTCTTGTCGAAAATTGCTTGGCCAATCAAAGCCAAACTGCATGTGGAGCCTCCTTAGAAAGTGGGACCTAAAACTATGTAAATTGTCCAGGTCACTTGACCAAGATGTCCGACATGCTCAATTGTGCAGACAGATTTTAATGCAGTATTCTTGATACTGTTCCTGGTGTGGAACTGATTATCAATCAAGAGCCGTTGAAAATTTGATTAGTCAAAAATGAATTTCATTTGGAAGCAAAAAAAATTGTTAAATTTTCCAGGTCACATGAAGAGTCTGTGGGTTTTTGCAGCTGATTTGTGCATCCACTTGGTAGCTTTTGATGCATAACACAGTGCTTTTTTGGTGTAGATGCTTAGATTTAAATGATTTCTTTTATATTTTCAGACCTGAAAAATTCACAGAGTAAGGGGACAGACTGGAGGACAGGTAAGTATGAATCATAGACAAGTCCCATCAGCGAGTGGGCACAAAGTCTGGAAAGGAGGCCGGCATTAAGTCCCATCAGTGAGTGGGCACAAAGTGTGGAAAAGAAGCCAGCATTAAGCCCCATCAGCGAGTGGGCAACAAGTTCCATCAGTGAGTGGGCACCAAGTCTCATCAGCGAGTGGGCAACAAGTCCGGAAAGGAAGCCGGCATAAAGACTTTAAAGAATACATGCAAATGACAGTCCGGAAATGATGCCGGCATGAAGTCCTGAAATAATACAGGCACTAATTCAAGAAATGATGACACTGTGAATTACAGTACAATTATTAACTAGAAAATGCTTCTGTGTATAGTCATGAAACAAATCTGCCTAATACTTCGAACACAAAAATCTCAGATAACCATTCTTCAGATTATTTAAGTACCATTGTGTTTAGAAGTGTTCATCAAAATGATGCAAACTTTTTCCGAACAGTCTAGAGGTTATAAGTGCACATGCATTGGCATACTCAGTTTGCCTTGATGTAGAATAAAGTTCACTATTAGAAATGGTACTTTATGAGGGTGAGTATAATATACAAATAAAATGCAGATTGAAAATTTATTCATCATATATAATTTTATTGAACTGAGAAAAAGTTCTAGCTGTGTTTAAAGTAGATTTATAAACAAAAACTTCCTTCAGAAAAGATTAAAAATAACATATATTTGAACATTTTGTTTCCTCCATTTTAACTTAATTTGATTCTCATAGGGGTGGTAGGGGATTGGGTATTGGAGGCATGGAAGAGGTGAATATATTGTTATATGATGATGTAATGGAATAAATGCAAAAATATAAATGTGTTTGTTTTTGTTTAAATCCTCCCCCCCCCTCTGCCCACCCCTCACCCTGCCAAAACTAAAATTAAGTTTGTTTCCCCCATATGTGATTAACCCTAAAAAGTTACTCCTACTCAGAAGAATTGGGTCCATTTTTTTTCACAAGGAAAATATATATTTTATTTATTTATTTATTTTGTTTGCTTAACATCCCAGTCAACACATTTTCAGTCATGTCGGGATGGAACCAATGCTTCCCATGCTTAACCAGTACTGTTGGGAGTTAATGTTAGTTAATGTGTCTTGCTAAATGGTGTCTTCTTTTATATTTTCAGATTGAGTAAAGATGCCTAAGAGGAAAGGGTGGAAAAAGTCAAAGAGCAAGAGGACAGACTGGAGGACAGGTAAGTATGAATCATCGACAAGTCCCATCAGCGAGTGGGCACAAAGTCCGGAAAGGAGGCCGGCATTAAGTCCCATCAGCGAGTGGGCACAAAGTCCGGAAAGGAGGCCGGCATTTAGTCCCATCAGCGAGTGGGCACAAAGTCCGGAATGGAAGCCGGCATTAAGACCTGAAAAGATGCAGGCACTAAGTCCGGAAAAGATGCCGGTGTTTATACATGAAAAGAAACAGGCATATAATCAAAAACAGTCAGTATACAACACTGAATTAGAAGGTGAAAATATACAAAATAAACAGACTGAGTTTCAGCATAATGATTTGTTAGAGGATGCTTTATTGACAAGTCTTGATTCAGAACAAAAAAGGGCTAACAAAGACAATCAGGCAAATACAAATGAGTTTCAACAGTTAGTTATTGATCTCAGCAAGCTCATAGAAAATGTTAAATCAAATGTACAGACAGATTTTGATGCAGTATTTCTCGATACTTTTCCTGGTGTGGATGCTGATTATCAATCAAGAAACATTGAAAATTTGTCTGAAAGACAGGATATAACGGTTTGTTCACAAAAAACAATGTTCCAACAACATGCATGGCATAAGAAAGACATTACAGCACAGCCTCATGTCAACAGAGATTCATCAGAACCGGGATTAGATAATGATGTGGTGTGTTACCAAGCAGTAAAATCATCGGTACAATTGTGGAATGCCTGTGATTTGGTCTTTGGAAGTTTTCACCAGAATGATGTCAGATTTTCTGAGCAATCAAGAGGATATCAATGCACATGTAACGCATTATGTATGCTGTCATACTCTTCATGCCTTGATACCGAAAAAAGCTCTATATTAGACAAGGTGCTTTGTGAGGGAGATGTTCTGTATCAAAGTGTTATAAAAAAATTAAGAGAGGATGGAAAATTTGTTAACCACCTGCTGACTTTAGAAGAAATTCCAGATGACTTTAAGGTAGAGATAGGAAAATTTACATCTGAGAAATTGCCTATTGTAAGTGGTGTGCTTCTTGATACTCAAAATCTTGGTTTGCCAACACTTCACGAAGTATTGCAATCCGTCTTTTTGTATGCAACATCAGGGCTCTTAACTATTGGAGCCATATGCTCTGCTGTATTTAGAAAGAATGACATGTATGTATTTTTTGATTCTCATTCCCATGGAGAAAATGGACTTTCGTCAAATGATGGTACGTCCTGTTTGATAACTTTCACAAGTATCAATGACTTAGTTACATATATGTATGCATTTTATGACAGTTTAAATTTGGATACCAACACCAACTTACAGTTTGACTTCTTACCTATCAAAATTAAAATGACTGAAGAAACACGAAGTTTTAAAGATCAAATGGATAGAAATATGGAAGCTTACTTCAATGATCAAAGGTTGAGACAAGCTCACAAAGCACAATTAAAACGAAGTAGAATTTCAAGCATATCAATTGAAGAATCAAAGGCGGCATTAGGAAAAAAAAGGAAGAAAAATCGCATGGAGTATTATAAACTTTATAGAAGAAAATGTAGACAAATCACAGCATTCAAAGCTAAAGAAAAACAATCAAAGCAGACTGCTAGAGCAAATCCTGTTTTTAAGGCCAAGGAAACTGTGTACCAGTTGGAATCAAAGCAATCAGCAAGAAAAGACCCTGTCTTCAGAACAAAAGAAAAAATATCAAAGCAATATAGGAGAACCAATCCTGTTTTTAAGGCCAAAGAATCTGTGTACCAGTTGGAATCAAAGCAATCAGCAAGAAAGGACCCTGTCTTCAGAACAAAAGAAAAAATATCAAAGCAATATAGGAGAACCAATCCTGTTTTTAAGGCCAAAGAAACTGTGTACCAGTTGGAATCGAAGCAATCAGCTAGAAAAGACCCTGGTTTCAAAACAAAAGAAAGAATAGCAAAGCAATCAGCAAGAAAAGACCCTGTCTTCAGAACAAAAGAAAGAATAGCAAAGCAATCTGTGAGAGCCAATCCTGATTTAAATGCCAAAGAAATTGTGTATCAGTTGGAATCGAAGCGAGCAGCCAGAAAAGACCCTGTATTTAAAGCAAAAGAAAGAGAATCAAAGCAATCTGCAAGGACAAATCAGGCATTCAAAACAAAGGAAAGGAAATCAAAGCAAATAGCAAGGGAAAATCAGGCTTTTAGAGCACGTGAGCGAGTATACCAGAATGCATCTAAAAAGAAGGCAAGGGAAAACCCTTATATTCTTGAATGTGAGAGAATTAAGAAGCAACAAGTAAGGCAGGAAAAAAGAAAAATTGAAGATAATTCAGAGATAAATGTTCCTAGAAAAAGATGTAAGCATGACACAGATACTGTTTCAAAACCTCATCATAAACATTTTGAAAATATTGAAAATGCTATCAAACAATTCCATTCAGATATCTCTATTGGACCTATATATGCTTGTTCATGTTGCCATCAGACATGGTTCAGGAAAAGTGTTTCAATGTTAAAGAACACCCATATTTCAGCAGAAAGTAAAAGACTCCATTGTACAGGTTTGACATCTTTAAGAAATGAAGAATGGATTTGTCATACCTGCTTGAGTGCCCTGAAAGATAGTAAAATTCCAAAGTTATCAGTTGCTAATGGCATGAAATGGCCAGACAAGCCTCCAGAGCTCAATTTACATCAGCTAGAAGAAAGGTTAATAGCCCTGCGTATCCCATTTATGCAGATTAGGGAATTGCCACGTGGTGGTCAATATTCTTTGAAAGGAAATGTTATAAATGTACCTGTTGACATTCAGCCCACTATAAACTGTCTCCCAAGGCCAATGGATGAAAATTTTACAGTTGCCATCCAACTGAAAAAGAAATTGTCATACAAGAAGGTGGATTTCAAAGAAAATGTAAGACCATTAAGAGTTTTGTCTGCATTACACTGGCTTATGAACAATAGCAAACTATATAAAAATTCTGGCATAGTTATTAATGATAGCTGGTTTCAGGAAGTTACTGAAAGTGCTGAGGATACAGTCAGAGAATTTTTGGAAGTGTCAAAAGAGCAATCCACGGGTAGAAGTAGTACAGAAAATGAAAAGCAGGAACAAGATAAAAGTTGTGAAAATGCAATTGAAGAGGCTACTGACTATGAATCTGATCATTACAGTGAGATTGATGTTAATGATCATGTTGGAAATATAGATACATTAGTGGATGATGCTGATATTGACAATAAATATGATAAAGTGTTCACTTTTGCACCAGGTGAAGGACAACATCCATTAAGCTTATATCAAGATCAAGAGGCTGAGTACTTATGCTTTCCAACAATATTTTGTGGCCAGACCCCGCCCAGCAAGGATGAAAGGGTAGTGCCAGTTCATTACAGTGACATTGTAAAGTGGGAATTACGAAGTGTTGACAGGAGAGCTGCACAGTCAGTTCCCAATATATTCTTTAAACATAAAAAGCTACAGATGAAACAAATAAGTGACAAAGTCAACTTAGCCATTAGAAGGTGTAAAAAAAGAGGCCAAAAAATCACAGCAGCTGAAGCTAGAGATTCCAATTATTTGGACAAACTTGTAAATCTTGATGAAGGTTACTATATATTTCGCCAGCTGCGAAATTCTCCAGCCTATTTGGAAATGCGCAAGAAAGACATTTTTGCAATGATTAGACAACTTTCCTTGCCTACTTGGTTTATGTCATTGTCAGCTGCTGATACTAGATGGACAGATCTGTTGAAGATGTTAGCAAAATTGAATGATGGCACTGAATATTCTGAAAAGGAATTAGAAAAGCTAACTTGGCAACAGAAAACAAAGCTTGTCCAGAAAGACCCAGTTACATGTTCAAGGTACTTTGATCATAGGGTACAAGAGTTCCTCAATACTATTCTAAAAAGCAGTTGTGAGCCAGTCGGAAAGGTACGTGACTATTTTTATAGAGTTGAGTTTCAGCAGCGTGGCTCTCCTCATATCCATATGCTTGTTTGGGTAGAAAATGCTCCAACTTTAGAAACAAACTCTGAAGAGGAAATAATTCAGTTTGTTGATCAGTATCTAACATGCAGTAGTGATAATGAGAAGACAGCAGATCTTGTTAAACTTCAAAGTCACAAACATTCTAGAACCTGCAGAAAAAAGGGAAAACCAATATGTCGATTTGGATTTCCATTGCCACCATTGCCAAGAACTATGTTGTTGTACCCTCTTGAGGAGAATGTTGACAAGTACAAAAAGAAGAATACAGAGCTCCAAAAAGTGATGAATGAGTGTAAAGAAAATGAAGATATGACATTTAACGAATTTCTACAAAACATCGCTAAAATGGACTTTGAAGACTACATTTGTTGCATCAGAAGCTCTTTGAAAGCACCGAAGGTTTTCTTAAAACGTAAAACAAAGGAAATGAGGATAAATCCATTTAATGAAAACATACTTCTTGCCTGGAAAGCTAATCTTGACATTCAGATTGTTCTTGAACCATATGGATGTGCTTCATATATAGTTGGTTATATAAGTAAATCACAAAGAGGAATGAGTGCACAACTTGATGCAGCAGCAAAAGAGGCTAGAAGAGGAAACCTTGACCTTAAAAAACAAGTCCGGCATATTGGGAATGTATTTTCAAACTGTGTGGAGGTTAGTGCTCAAGAGGCAGTTTATCTTGATCTGCAAATACCTTTGACAAAGTGCACAAGGGATATTGTTTTCATCAATACATCTATACCTGAAGAAAGAATCTTCCTGCTGAAGCCAAAAGCTGCTCTTGATGAACTTCCTGCTGAATCTACAGATATAGAATCAGAAAATGTCATACAGAGGTATTCTAAAAGACCAAGGCAGCTTGGGAAGTTTTGCCTGGCTGATTATGTTTCAAAGATTGATGTTATTTATCCGAAAGGAAATAAACTACCAGAGAAATTTGATGATACTAATGATGACGACAGTTTCGTCAGTAGCTCTGAAGATGAAGGTCATGAAAGTTTGGATGAAAGTGACACAAAAACTTCAGATTTGCTGTTCAAAGCAAAGAATGGAACAAAATACAAGAAAAGAAAAGTTCCAAGAATAATAAGGTATGTTAAATACAACCAGAAAAAGGATCCAGAAAATTACTTCAGAGAGCAGCTAATGCTTTTTGTACCTTGGCGAAATGAACTAAAAGATTTAATTGGTTGTTTTGGCACATATGAAGCTCATTATAACTCTGTACAGACATCATTGATATCCAAAAGAAATGAATATGAGCATCATGCTGAAGAGCTTGAGCTTGCAAGGCAGATGATGGAAGCTGAGGAAAGGGACTATGATCAAATTGCACCAAATGCAGAGCAAGAAAATAGGGAGGCAGAAGAAGAAGGGTCAGGAGAATCAGAAAAGTTTGTTTGTTTTAACCCAAGTAGAGTTGTAGAGCAGAGACATTATGATATTGGAATAGAACTACAGTCAACTTGCTCAGTACCCCCAGTAGAAACTAACAGCATTTTATTACCAGAAGAAGAATACTTAGGACTACTCAGAAGTCTTAATTTGAGACAAAGAGAATTCTTTAATCATATTGTGCACTGGATTAAGTGTAAAGATGAACCAGTCTACGCTTTCCTAACAGGAGGGGCAGGTGTTGGTAAATCAGTAGTGATTCGAGCACTTTATCAAAGTCTGTTCAGGATTTTGAATTTGAAAGATGGAGAAAATCCAGATGAAAAAAGAATTCTGCTGTGTGCGTACATGGGCTTTGCTGCATTTAATATTAGTGGCCAAACTATTTGCTCTGCATTTCACAGGAAAATGTATCAAAAGGGCACAAATCATCTTTCAGCTGATGAGTTAAATACATTCAGAATTAAGTACCGACATCTGAAAATTATCATTATTGATGAAATATCAATGGTAGGCAACATGACACTAAGCTTTATTGACACTCGCTTACAGCAGCTGATGGGAACAAAAGAAGTTTTTGGTGGTTTAAGTGTTATTGCTGTTGGGGATCTTTTCCAGCTTAAGCCAGTAGGTGATTACTTGATATGTCTTGATTTGAAAAAGGGAGCATCTTCACTGGGAAGGAACTTATGGAAAGAGCTCTTTACGATGTACGAATTGGTTGATATCATGAGACAGAAAGACGATCTAGCATTTGCACAGTTATTAAATCGACTTCGATTGAATGAAATGACAGAGGAAGACAAACAAAAGCTGCAGACCCGTGTTGTTGACCGTGAAACTGGTGACTATCCAAAGGATGCCCTTCATTTGTTTGCTATGAATTGTTATGTAGACAAACACAATGACACTATTTTGAGTCAGTTGCCTGGAGAAAAGTTTGTGATTCCATGCCATGACAGTGTTGTCTCAGCAAACATTCCTGCCAGCAGGCACCAGTCCTTGATTGATAATCTCCCAAAGGACTATGGACAAACAGGCCAGCTAAAGAAATCATTGACTGTAGTTGTTGGAATGATTGTTGTTCATACAGCTAATGTAGATGTAGAAGATGGTTTAACTAATGGTGCTACTGGTGTAGTAAAACATGTTGACTTCAGGTGGATGGAAGGAACTAACCGTCCTAGCATTATTTGGGTATTGTTTGATGACCCTCGGGTTGGTAGAGCAACACGTGAGAAAAACAAGAAATTCTACAATTCAAGCATTCATTCAGACTGGACACCTGTATTTGAAACACAACGAACATTTATAGTGAACTACAAAACATTTCAGAGAAGCCAGTTCCCAGTGACACCAGCTTCAGGTAAAACAGTCTGGAAAGCTGAAGGTGCAACAGTTGACAAGGTAGTTGTTGATTTGTCCCAGATTGTAACAAAGAAAATACCACACGTTCACTATGTTGCATTTAGTAGAGTGAAAAAGCTGGAAGATTTATATATACTGAATATGAATGAAGCTGCTATGGCGCTAGATGATGATGTGACTATAGAGATGCAAAGGCTACGCACAGATGCTGCCTTAGAACTGTGTTATGTTCCTCTGTATAAAATCGGATCAGACAAAACCAAAATTGCATTCAACAATGCTAGATCCTTGCATAAACATTATAAGGATGTCCAATTTGAACCAAATGTGTTGGCAGCAGATATCATTGGATTTGCTGAAACAAGGTTATGTAGTAGGGATGAAAATGTACATTTTGCCCTGAAACGGTTCAGACTTATTAGACTTGATGACACAGTAAAAGAGACAAACAACAGACCATATCATGGACTTGCATTGTATGTAAAGGAGTACTTGCAGATTCAGAAAGTTGTTAAAATGCAATGCAAGTCATTTGAATTCATATTCACTAACACTTTCAGCATTCAACGAAGTTATGTTCAAGTTGTTGTGTTGTACAAATACCCAAAAAGTTCACAGACAGATTTTAGAAAAGATCTTAATTGTCATCTTAGGCCTGTTATTGATCTGAATGCTAAATTAGTCATATTAGGTGACTTCAACATACAGATAGATGGTACCAGTACAGGGTTTGTGGATTTTGTGGAGACATTATTTGGGTGTATGCAGCAAATCAAGCAATGTACAACGGACTCTGGATCAGTACTAGATTTGATATTTTCAAATTCTGAAGGGCTTTGTGATGTCATTGAGGCTTATTGGTCTGATCATAAACTAATATATTGTGCCATAGACAAATAGATATTCAAATGAATGATGCTGAACATGAATGAAGTTATGAAGTACAAAAATCAGAATAAAGATAGCACCCTCAAGTTACATGGCAACTTTACAACTCGGCAAGAACATGGAAATTTAAATGAGCTAAATACATGTATTGTTGTTGACTAGGACTAGCAACTAAAATTGCTTTGTCTCAGTATTACTAAAATCTTCCGAATTGTATGTCATTTCAGAGTAGAATTGAGAATTTTGGTCTTTGTGGAAATCATTAAAAATGTAGGCGTAACCCCACTAGGAATTGAATCAGGTGGTTTAGCTTATTATTGGGGTTGCCACCTTTTTTTTTTCTGTTTAATTTTTTTCTCTCTCTCTGTTTAAGTGTAACATTACATCCAATCATATTCATTTCAGTCATTTTTTGGCACTATGGTGAGTTCTTACAATTAGTTCACAGTGGCATACTTAATGTTCTGTATCAGTAATGAATTATTTTTGAATTGAGGCTTAATTACTGCTCTTAAAGGATCTCAGCTTTACTTTTTTACTCCCTGAATAGGGAGTGTGGAGGCTCAGTAGTAGACCTTAGAACTGGAGCGAGAGCCATCTCTTTGAGGTGTCATATATTTGTAGAAGAAGCTGTAATCACCAAAGTATTGGTCTAGTACTTATGAAGTAGTTGTTCTATTTAGGCATAACTGAAAAGATTTTGAGAGAGACATTAAACCTCAACTCTAACCAAAACAAAGAACAAAATAATTCTTTTATCATTATTGTTACATTTAGGCTGTAAAAAGTATCATAAAGTTATGTATTATTAATAGCAAATTTCACTATGGTAAAATGCAGTAACTGTTGTTATAGTGATATATATAATTTGTGTATAAAGAACATGTAAAAATACATGTATTCTCAAACAAGATGTTAGAATTAAAGAGACTGTGACTATAACATATGATTTGAGTAGAATCTCAAATATGCAGTATATTACTTTTTTTTAATAACATTGAAGCAGGCAGTTAGATGCATTGTGAAAATTTCATTGTAATGATATGGTGATAACTGATGTAACAAGTGCTATATAGTTTTATATTTGTTTTATAAATTTTTGGCAAGAGGATATGCTTTTCACTATATATTAATGCAAATTATGCAATGTTTTGTAAAAAGACATTATTGCAATATATTGATAAACAGTTAGTGGGAGTGGTCTTTTTTATTGTAAAGATTCTGTACATTAGTGAATGGTTGTATTGCTTCACAAAAGCATAGTGACTTAGAGTTTGATTCTGTGTTGATAATGTACATAAATACTGGTCAAAAGTATTTATTATTTACAATTATGTATATAATTTAAACAAAAATGAACATTATGCTGGATTGAATGAATATTAGAAATATACTATCAGTACATATATTTCATTTTGTTTAAACTGTCATACAATCTTAATTTTATTGACAAGTTTATAAACATATTGCCCATTAAAAATGTGTCATTATTTGTCCTATTCTCTATGATGTAGTCTTGTATTGTTAATAGATTGTGTAAAACTATACATTTACAATGATTTTACAAGGTATCTATTTAAGCCACAGAAATTTTACATGCATAAGTCCAGACTTGGAATGTTTTCTAACTGTTAATGTTATAGACACAGTCTCATTACTTCTACATCTACAATAAGATACTAGATTACCCAAGATTATTAAGATTCATGATTAAGTTTCTTCATCTTTTATAATCACCTTTTAAATTGTTGTCATTAGATTATAGTAGCCCTTATCATGTAGTATCTTTGTGTTTTATTTAAAAATAAGTGTCTAAAGTAAATACATTTTGATAGATGAACTATAAGATTCAGTGTACTGTAGTTCAATGAATAAAAAATATTAGAAAGCGACACTAGTTGTGTTTTCACTGAAACTCCTTTTGCAGCAACTAATTTTGCTTACCTGTGTAGTACCGTTAAAATGATGACAGTTGGTTGATTCTGACCTATTGATTACAAAGTTGGGTATGGCAGGACAGAGAAGTAGAAGGCATTAAAGCTATGATCAAGAACTGGCACAATGAGAACAAAGTCTCACAAAATCCCATATGGGAAACAACCAAATTTACAAAAACAGGTACTGGTTAAAGAGAACATAGTATAATAAGCAGAGTTAAATGTAGTAGCTATTTCCTTAAAGGTGGCCAAAATCCATACCAAAACATAGAATAGATAGAACTACTGCTGAACTACTATCTTTGAATGCTCAGCAATATATTTTACTGTTATTGGGCTTTAATTAGTTTTGAGAGGCGCCTAACACTGCGCTCGAAATCAAAGGAGGCACCAAGTGGTAATTAAGGTAAATGGTTTCATCAGATTTGGTCAGTTGATTTCATTTAAGTTTTATATTCCACTCAAGAGCTAAAAGCAAAACCTTCTTTTAAAGCCTTATCAGAAAAACTGGAGAAGCCTGGGATCGAATCCAGGATCCTGAGGAGTAGCTTAACCAACATTCTACAGAGGCTTTGGGTGCACCAGAATGTCCTCCCGGAACAGGCGATAGCTATCTATTAGGGTCTTATATGAGCATTTACAGGACCAATGGTCCTCTGGTATAAATCATGACCTTGGGTTGAAATTGACCTACGAAACTGTTGATTAAAACAGAAAGGTCAAATATTGCGGTGCATTCCTATACCAGAATGGACCGGAATGGACCTGATTGCCGAAATGGACTACTGGAATGGACATTTATATGTGTCATTGAGTACTTTTCATTTGGTTTTCGAGGACAGACTGGCCTAGAATATATACATACAGTGATAAGTTATAGAATTTAACGATAATTAGTTAAATTGTGTTCCTTACGGTCGGGTAGCCTGGGTCAGGTGCCCATATATGGTTATATAGGTCCCCGTCACAGTGCCAGCACATTTTACTCATTTCTACTTCTATATATATCCATATGTTTGCTATAGAACAACCACTGGTGATCTCTATATATTTCAATCAAAGAAACCTATGAACAGTGGCCCTATCCCAGACCCCACCTCTGAGCTTCCCTAACCACCCTGGGAAGTAAATTTTGCTATACTTAGATGAATTTTATCTGATGCAAACTACTCATACGACTACAGAAGTACATTTTATGCAAGTAAATACATTAAAAGCACCCAGAGCCATAGCATAATGTCCATTCCGGTAGTCCATTCCGGTAATTATGTCCATTCTGGTAAATGAACGCACCCTAAATATTGCCAGAAAGATCTGAAAGTTGGTAGAGACAGACAGTCTATAGAGTTAATAATTATGTGAGTATTTAAGGTCAAGTTTACATTTTACGTTAATTGACTAATATTGCCTTAGCCAAAGGTCATTGATCAAAGACAAAATCTCAGGTGAGCGATATCAGGACCATTGGTCCTCTGGTCTTATTTTTTGCCTATCGATGTATTAAATGCTACCCCATCGGAATATGCAAAAATATTCCTTGACTACTGGATTAGTTTTTGAGCTACAGGCAATCCAAAAATGCCATTTTTGCCATTGAACTCAATGGGGAAAAGGGAAAAAGATGTCGGATTTCGCACATAAACATAGTTTTCTCCTAAATTCCACGATGAAATTTTTTTAAAAACTGATATTATCTGCGTGAATCAGTTTGGAACAGGTTGCTTGAATAAAAGTCCTTGACAACCGTGCTCGTTTTTGTGCTATTTGAGGTTTTGATATGTATGGTAGTGCGTTTTTGCCATTTTCCGCGACGTAACGTAACGTCGTGGCGCGAACATGCGTTGCATCTCAATGTGCGACTGACGCAAGAATTACAATAAATGCATTTTACGGCAGAAATTCTCATTTTCTGTGTTTTGGTGAAAATTTGTTGCAGTCTTTAATGGAGAAAAATGTAAAATTCATACTAAATGACGAAAAAGCTACAGCATACTCCGGTTTAAAAAAGCGCAACATAAGAGCGTCGATTCTCGTTCTGCTGGCGTCGCAAAGCAACGTCGCACGTAACGCTGCATAACAATGTTTTACAACACCCTGACCTTAAACAGGATATGTTTCACATTATGACTTTGAATTATTAGAAAAACTTGCCTATGCAATTCACAGAGATTTTTTCTATGCAAAAATTGAAAATCTCATTAGAAAACAAAAATGATCTTTTTAATATGTTTGCTCAAATGATTGTGGGTGGTTCTAACTTGTACCCACAATCTATGTTTGAATCAAAAATAAGAAAAATAGATATACCCCAGTATACCCCAGTTTTACGATACAAAAGTGGGGTTTATGGGGTATACATAACACAGACTGATGTTGATTCTTTTCAACCCTTCTCTCAACAGATTGCCCATTATCTGGGAGACAAGATGGCCAGTAAAGGGAACGAGAAGTTAACGGATGATTTCCTGATACTCATACGACATCCACCACAATGTAGCAGCATGCTTAAGGTAACGCCTTCACTGATCAGTATCTATATTGTTCATATAAACCAACTTATTATACCCCCCGCAAAACAAAGTTTTAGGGGGGTATACTGTTTTCAGCCTGTCCGTCATTCCGTCATTCCGCGATTCCGTGACTCCGTGATTCCGTCATTCCGTCAACATTTGGACATCTTTGCTGAATAACTTGAGTAGCTTTTGCCTGATTTGTTTCAAATTTTCACCACACTTGCACCATCAGACAATACATGTGTGGTATGAATTTAGGGGCCAAAGGGTCAGTATTGCAAGAGTTATGGGACTTTTTAATTTAAAGTCTTCCTATAACATGTTTGCCATAGTACTGAAAGTACATACTTTGTGAAATCAACTCCTCTTACAGCTTTCAATGTTTCCTTTTAATATTTTGCTGATATGTTTCAGATATATTGCAGATGTGCATGAACAATTGTCATGCTGAAAAAATCATTTTTGACAAATTTACAGCATTTTTAACTTAGCAAATTTTCTATAATTGCTTATATTCAATAATGGTTGGTAGTGCATATAATGCTGAAAAAATAATTTTTGACAAATTTACAGCATTTTTTAACTTTGCCATTTTTTGACTATTGCTTACATACATACTTTGTGAAATCAACTGCTCCTAGGGCTTTCAGTATTTCTTTTCAGTACTTTGCAGACATGTTATAGACATATTGAAGATGTGCATGAAGAATTATAATGCTGAAAAATTAATTTTTGACAAATTTACAGCATTTTTTAACTTTGGCATTTTTCGACTATTGCTTACATACATACTTTGTGAAATCAACTCCTCCTAGGGCTTTCAGTATTTCTTTTCAGTACTTTGCAGACATGTTACAGACATATTGAAGATGTGCATGAAGAATTATAATGCTGAAAAAATAGTTTTTGACAAATTTACAGCATTTTTTAACTTAGCCATTTTTCAACTATTGCTTACATACAATAATGGTTGGAAGTGCATACTTTGTGAAATCAACTTCTCCTAGGGCTTTCATTGTTTCTTTTTAATTCTTTGCAGATTTGTTCCAGATATATTGAAGATGTGCATGAAGAATTTTTATGCTGAAAATTTTAGTTTTGACAAATTTACAGCTTTTTAAACTTAGCCAATTTTGACCATTTCTGCTTATATTCAATTATGGTTGATAGTACATACTTTGTGAAATCCAACTCCTCCTGGGGCTTTCAGTAATTCTTTTCAATACTTTGCAGACATGTTACAGACATATTGAAGATGTGCATAAAGAATTTTATTGGTGAAAAAATAATTTTTGACAAATTTACAGCATTTTTCAACTTAGACATTTTTCAACCATCGCTAATATACAATACGGCTGGTAGAGCATACTTTATGAAATCAAGTCCTCCTAGTGCTTTCATTATATCCCCCGCAAAACGAAGTTTTAGGGGGGTATACTGTTTTCAGCCTGTCCGTAATTCAGTGATTCCGTGATTCCGTCAACATTTTGACATCTTTGCTGAATAACTTAAGTAGTTGTTGCCCAATGTTCTTCAAATTTTCAACACACCTGCACCATTAGACAACACATGTGTGGTATGAATTTAGGGGCCAAAGGGTCAGTTTTGCAAGAGTTATGGGACTTTTTAAGCCTATAAATAGAATGTTTGCCATAGTGCTAATAGTGCATAGTTTGTGAAATCAACTTCTCCTACAGTTTTCAATATGTTCTTTTGATACTTTGCAGATATGTGCCAGAGATATTGAAGATATGCATGAAGAAGTATTATGCTCAAAAAATGAATTTTGACAAATTTACAGCATTTTGAACTTAGCCAATTTTTTATAATTGCCATATTCAACAATGGTTGGTAGTGCATAGTTTGTGAAATCAACTCCTCCTAGGGCTTTCAGTATTTCTTTTCAATACTTTGCAGACATGTTCCACACATATTGAAGATGTGCATGAAAAATTAAAATGATGAAAAAATAATTTTTGACAAATTTACAGCATTTTTCAACATTGCCATTTTCTGACCATTGCTTATATACAGTAATGGTTGGTAGTTCATAGTTTGTGAAATCAACTTCTCCTAGGGCTTTCAGTATTTCTTTTCAATACTTTGCAGACATGTTCCACACATATTGAAGATGTGCATGAAGAATTATAATGCTAAAAAAATAATTTTTGACAAATTTACAGCAATTTTTAACATAGCCATTTTTGACCATTGCTTATACAATAATGGTTGGTAGTGCATAGTTTGTGAAATCAACTCCTCCTAGGGCTTTAAGTATTTCTTTTCAATACTTTGCAGCCATGTTCCACACATATTGAAGATGTGCATGAAGAATTATAATGCTGAAAAAGTAATTTTTGACAAATTTACATCATTTTTCAACATAGCCATTTCTTGACCATTGCTTATATACAATAATGGTTGGTAGTGCATACTTTGTGAAATCAACTTCTCCTAGGGCTTTCAGTATTTCTTTTCAATACTTTGCAGACATGTTCCACACATATTGAAGATGTGCATGAAGAATTATAATGATGAAAAAATAATTTTTGACAAATTTACAGCAATTTTTAACATAGCCATTTTTGACCATTGCTTATACAATAATGGTTGGTAATGCATAGTTTGTGAAATCAACTCCTCCTAGGGCTTTCAGTATTTCTTTTCAATACTTTGCAGCCATGTTCCACACATATTGAAGATGTGCATGAAGAATTATAATGCTGAAAAAGTAATTTTTGACAAATTTACATCATTTTTCAACATAGCCATTTCTTGACCATTGCTTATATACAATAATGGTTGGTAGTGCATACTTTGTGAAATCAACTTCTCCTAGGGCTTTTAGTATTTCTTTTCAATACTTTGCAGACATGTTCCACACATATTGAAGATGTGCATGAAGAATTATAATGATGAAAAAATAATTTTTGACAAATTTACAGCATTTTTCAACATACCCCCCGCAAAACGAAGTTTTAGGGGGTATACTGTTTTCAGCCTGTCCATCATTCCGTAATTCCGTGACTCCGTGATTCCGTCATTCCGTCAACATTTTGACATCTTTGCTGAAGAACTTAAGTAGTTGTTGCCCAATGTTCTTCAAATTTTCAACACACCTGCACCATTAGACAACACATGTGTGGTATGAATTTAGGGGCCAAAGGGTCAGTTTTGCAAGAGTTATGGGACTTTTTAAGCCTATAAATAGAATGTTTGCCATAGTGCTAATAGTGCATAGTTTGTGAAATCAACTTCTCCTACAGTTTTCAATATGTTCTTTTGATACTTTGCAGATATGTGCCAGAGATATTGAAGATATGCATGAAGAAGTATTATGCTCAAAAAATGAATTTTGACAAATTTACAGCATTTTGAACTTAGCCAATTTTTGATAATTGCCATATTCAACAATGGTTGGTAGTGCATAGTTTGTGAAATCAACTCCTCCTAGGGCTTTCAGTATTTCTTTTCAATACTTTGCAGACATGTTCCACACATATTGAAGATGTGCATGAAAAATTAAAATGATGAAAAAATAATTTTTGACAAATTTACAGCATTTTTCAACATAGCCATTTTCTGACCATTGCTTATATACAGTAATGGTTGGTAGTTCATAGTTTGTGAAATCAACTTCTCCTAGGGCTTTCAGTATTTCTTTTCAATACTTTGCAGACATGTTCCACACATATTGAAGATGTGCATGAAGAATTATAATGATGAAAAAATAATTTTTGACAAATTTACAGCAATTTTTAACATAGCCATTTTTGACCATTGCTTATACAATAATGGTTGGTAGTGCATAGTTTGTGAAATCAACTCCTCCTAGGGCTTTAAGTATTTCTTTTCAATACTTTGCAGCCATGTTCCACACATATTGAAGATGTGCATGAAGAATTATAATGCTGAAAAAGTAATTTTTGACAAATTTACATCATTTTTCAACATAGCCATTTCTTGACCATTGCTTATATACAATAATGGTTGGTAGTGCATACTTTGTGAAATCAACTTCTCCTAGGGCTTTCAGTATTTCTTTTCAATACTTTGCAGACATGTTCCACACATATTGAAGATGTGCATGAAAAATTAAAATGATGAAAAAATAATTTTTGACAAATTTACAGCATTTTTCAACATAGCCATTTTCTGACCATTGCTTATATACAGTAATGGTTGGTAGTTCATAGTTTGTGAAATCAACTTCTAGGGCTTTCAGTATTTCTTTTCAATACTTTGCCGACATGTTCCACACATATTGAAGATGTGCATGAAGAATTATAATGATGAAAAAATAATTTTTGACAAATTTACAGCAATTTTTAACATAGCCATTTTTGACCATTGCTTATACAATAATGGTTGGTAGTGCATAGTTTGTGAAATCAACTCCTCCTAGGGCTTTAAGTATTTCTTTTCAATACTTTGCAGCCATGTTCCACACATATTGAAGATGTGCATGAAGAATTATAATGCTGAAAAAGTAATTTTTGACAAATTTACATCATTTTTCAACATAGCCATTTCTTGACCATTGCTTATATACAATAATGGTTGGTAGTGCATACTTTGTGAAATCAACTTCTCCTAGGGCTTTCAGTATTTCTTTTCAATACTTTGCAGACATGTTCCACACATATTGAAGATGTGCATGAAGAATTATAATGATGAAAAAATAATTTTTGACAAATTTACAGCAATTTTTAACATAGCCATTTTTGACCATTGCTTATACAATAATGGTTGGTAATGCATAGTTTGTGAAATCAACTCCTCCTAGGGCTTTCAGTATTTCTTTTCAATACTTTGCAGCCATGTTCCACACATATTGAAGATGTGCATGAAGAATTATAATGCTGAAAAAGTAATTTTTGACAAATTTACATCATTTTTCAACATAGCCATTTCTTGACCATTGCTTATATACAATAATGGTTTGTAGTGCATACTTTGTGAAATCAACTTCTCCTAGGGCTTTTAGTATTTCTTTTCAATACTTTGCAGACATGTTCCACACATATTGAAGATGTGCATGAAGAATTATAATGATGAAAAAATAATTTTTGACAAATTTACAGCATTTTTAGCTCACCTGAGCCGAAGGCTCACAAGGTGAGCTAATAGGATGGCCATGATCCGGCGTCCGTCCGTCGTCGTCCGTCGTCGTCTGTCGTCGTCCACAATTTCAAAAATCTTCTTCTCTGAAACCGCTTGGCCGATCTAGTTGAAATTTTATGTGGAGCCTCCTTGGGTAGTGGCATTTCAAGTTTGATCGCAAAATTCCAGGTCACATGATTTTTACCGCCACGCCCATATATGGTAAAAACCCTTCAAAAATCTTCTACTCCAGAACCGGTGGGCCGATTTCCACGAATTTTGGTGTGTAGCATCGGGGACTTCAGCCCATCATAGTTTGATAAAATGATGACCCTTGGATGACCTTGACCTATCTTACGGCAAGGTCAAATTTGGAAACATAGGCTTTTACATGGGAAAAAGTGAAAACTATGGATTTTTTGAAAAGTATTGCAGCCTGAGGCCTGAAAAGTGGTAGATGCAAACTACTAATGGAGTAGATGAAGGTATGTGATTAATTTAGGTCAAGGTCATCTCTTGACCTTGGCAAGTCTGTCGTCCATTCACACTTTTCAAAGATCTTCTTCTCTGTCACTGCTGGGCCAATCAAAGTAAAATTTTATGTGGAGCATCCATTGGTATGGGAGACAAAAGTTTGATCGCGAAATCCAGGTCACATGACCAAGATGGCCGCCACGCCCATATATGGAAAAACCACTCAAAAATCTTCTTCTCCAGAACCGGCAGGCCGATTTTCATGAAACTTGGTATGTAGCATTTGGGACTCTAGCCCATCATAGTTTGATAAAATGATGACCCTAGGATGACCTTGACCTAATTTACGGCAAGGTCAATTTTGGAAACATAGGCTTTAACATGGGAAAAAGTGAAAACTATGGATTTTTTGAAAACTATTGCAGCCTGATGCCTGAAAAGTGGTAGATGCAAACAACTAATGGAGTAGATGAAGGTATGTGATTAATGTAGGTCAAGGTCATCTCTTGACCTTGGCCAGTCTGTCCTCCATACAAACTTTTCAAAGATCTTCTTCTCTGAAACTGCTGGGCCTATCAAAGTGAAATTTTATGTGGAGCATCCATAGGTAGGGGAGACAAAAGTTTGATCGCGAAATCCAGGTCACATGACCAAGATGGCTGCCACACCCATATATGGTAAAAACCACTCAAAAATCTTCTTCTGAAGAATAGGCAGGCCGATTTTCATGAAACTTGGTATGTAGCATTTGGGACTCCAGCCCATCATAGTTTGATAAAATGATGACCCTAGGATGACCTTGACATATTTTACGGCAAGGTAAATTTTGGAAACATAGGCTTTTACATGGGAAAAAGTGAAAACTGGATTTTTTGAAAAGTATTGCAGCCTGATGCTTGAAAACTGGTAGATGCAAACAACTAATGGAGTAGATGAAGGTATGTGATTAATTTAGGTCAAGGTCATCTCTTGACCTTGGCCAGTCTGTCGTCCATACATACTTTTCAAAGATCTTCTTCTCTGAAACTGCTTGGCCAATCAAAGTGAAATTTTATGAAGAGCATCCATGGGTAGGGGAGACAAAAGTTTGATCGTGAAATCCATGTCACATTACCAAGATGGCCGCCACGCCCATATATGGTAAAAACCACTCAAAAATCTTCTTCTCCAGAACCGGCAGGCCAATTTTCGCGAAACTTGGTATGTAGCATTTGGGACTCCAGCCCATCATAGTTTGTTGAAATGATGACCATAGAATGACCTTGACCTATTTTACGGCAAGGTCAATTTTAGTCGTCCGTCATCCGTCCGTCGTCCACAATTTCAAAGATCTTCTTCTCTGAAACCGCTTGGCAGATCTAGTTGAAATTTTATGTGGAGCCTCCTTGGGTAGTGGCATTTCAAGTTTGATCGCGAAATCCAGGTCACATGACCAAGATGGCCGCCACGCCCATATATGGTAAAAACCCTTCAAAAATCTTCTTCTCCAGAATCGGTGGGCCGATTTCCACGAATTTTGGTATGTAGCATCGGGGACTTCAGCCCATCATAGTTTGATAAAATGATGACCCTTTGATGACCTTGACCTATTTTACGGCATGGTCAAATTTGGAAACATATGCTTTTACATGGGAAAAAGTGAAAACTATGGATTTTTTGAAAACTATTGCAGCCTGAGGCCTAAAAAGTGGTAGATGCAAACAACTAATGGAGTAGATGAAGGTATGTGATTAATTTAGGTCAAGGTCATCTCTTGACCTTGGCCAGTCTGTCGTCCATACACACTTTTCAAAGATCTTCTTCTCTGAAACTGCTGGGCCAATCAAAGTGAAATTTTATGTGGAGCATCCATGGGTAGGGGAGACGAAAGTTTGATCGCGAAATCCAGGTCACATGACCAAGATGGCCGCCACGCCCATATATGGTAAAAACCACTCAAAAATCTTCTTCTCCAGAACCGGCAGACCGATTTTCATGAAACTTGGTATGTAGCATTTGGGACTCCAGCCCATCATAGTTTGATAAAATGATGACCCTAGGATGACCTTGACCTAATTTACGGCAAGGTAATTTTGGAAACATAGGCTTTAACATGGGAAAAAGTGAAAACTATGATTTTTTTGAAAACTATTGCAGCCTGATGCCTGAAAAGTGGTAGATGCAAACAACTAATGGAGTAGATGAAGGTATTTGATTAATGTAGGTCAAGGTCATCTCTTGACCTTGGCCAGTATGTCGTCCATACACACTTTTCAAAGATCTTCTCTGAAACTGCTGGGCCAATCAAAGTGAAATTTTATATGGAGCATCCATGGGTAGGGGAGACAAAAGTTTGATCGCGAAATCCAGGTCACATGACCAAGATGGCTGCCACGCCCATATATGGTAAAATCCACTCAAAAATCTTCTTCTCCAGAACCAGCAGGCCGATTTTCATGAAACTTGGTATGTAGCATTTGGGACTCCAGCCCATCATAGTTTGATAAAATGATGACCCTAGGATGACCTTGACCTAATTTACGGCAAGGTCAATTTTGGAAACATAGGCTTTTACATGGGAAAAAGTGAAAACTATGGATTTTTTGAAAACTATTGCAGCCTGATACTTGAAAAGCGGTAGATGCAAACAACTAATGGAGTAGATGAAGGTATGTGATTAATTTAGGTCAAGGTCATCTCTTGACCTTGGCCAGTCTGTCGTCCATACACACTTTTCAAAGATCTTCTTCTCTGAAACTGCTGGGCCAATGAAAGTGAAATTTTATATGGAGCATCCATGGGTAGGGGAGACGAAAGTTTGATCGCGAAATCCAGGTCACATTACCAAGATGGCCGCCACGCCCATATATGGTAAAAACCACTCAAAAATCTTCTTCTCCAGAACCGGCAGGCCGATTTTCATGAAACTTGGTATGTAGCATTTGGGACTCCAGCCCATCATAGTTTGATCAAATGATGACCATAGGATGACCTTGACCTATTTTACGGCAAGGTCAATTTTGGAAACATAGGCTTTTACATGGGAAAAGGCGAAAAGAATGAATATTTTGGAAACTGTTGCAGTCTGAGACCTGGAAGTTGCTAGATGCAGACAACCAATGGAGTCAATGAAGGTAAGTAATTAATGAAGGCCAAGGTCATTTCTTGACCTTGACCCAAAGTCATTTAAATATCAAAATTAAAATTATGGTTTTCTCATAAATCACTGGGTTTGGAAACTATTGCAGCCTGAGACCTGAAACTTTGCAGATGCAGATAACTTAAGAATTCAATAAAGGTGTGTGAGTATTCAAGGTCAAGGTCATTTCATGATGACTTAATACTCTAGGATCAGGCTTCAGGTGAGCGTTTCAGGACCAATGGTCCTCTGGTTCAACATACCCCCCGCAAAACGAAGTTTTAGGGGGGTATACTGTTTTCAGCCTGTCCATCATTCCGTAATTCCGTGACTCCGTGATTCCGTCATTCCGTCAACATTTTGACATCTTTGCTGAATAACTTAAGTAGTTGTTGCCCAATGTTCTTCAAATTTTCAACACACCTGCACCATTAGACAACACATGTGTGGTATGAATTTAGGGGCCAAAGGGTCAGTTTTGCAAGAGTTATGGGACTTTTTAAGCCTATAAATAGAATGTTTGCCATAGTGCTAATAGTGCATAGTTTGTGAAATCAACTCCTCCTACAGTTTTCAATATGTTCTTTTGATACTTTGCAGATATGTGCCAGATATATTGAAGATATGCATGAAGAAGTATTATGCTCAAAAAATGAATTTTGACAAATTTACAGCATTTTGAACTTAGCCAATTTTCGATAATTGCCATATTCAACAATGGTTGGTAGTGCATAGTTTGTGAAATCAACTCCTCCTAGGGCTTTCAGTATTTCTTTTCAATACTTTGCAGTCATGTTCCACACATATTGAAGATGTGCATGAAGAATTAAAATGATGAAAAAATAATTTTTGACAAATTTACAGCATTTTTCAACATAGCCATTTTCTGACCATTGCTTATATACAGTAATGGTTGGTAGTTCATAGTTTGTGAAATCAACTTCTCCTAGGGCTTTCAGTATTTCTTTTCAATACTTTGCAGACATGTTCCACACATATTGAAGATGTGCATGAAGAATTATAATGATGAAAAAATAATTATACCCCCCGCAAAACGAAGTTTTATTATACCCCCCGCAAAACGAAGTTTTAGGGGGGTATACTGTTTTCAGTCTGTCCGTAATTCTGTGATTCCGTCATTCCATGATTCCGTCATTCCGTCAACATTTTGACATCTTTGCTGAATAACTTAAGTAGTTTTTGCCCGATGTTCTTTAAATTTTCAACACACCTGCACCATAAGACAACACATGTGTGGTATGAATTTAGGGGCCAAAGGGTCAGTTTTGCAAGAGTTATGGGACTTTTTAAACCTATACATAGAATGTTTGCCATAGTGCTAATAGTGCATACTTTGTGAAATCAACTCCTCCTACAGCTTTCAATATTCTCTTTTGATACTTTGCAGATATGTGCCAGAGATATTGAAGATATGCATGAAGAAGTATTATGCTGAAAAAATGAATTTTGACAAATTTACAGCATTTTGAACTTAGCCAATTTTCGATAATTGCCATATTCAATAATGGGGTAGTGCATAGTTTGTGAAATCAACTCCTCCTAGGGCTTTCAGTATTTCTTTTCAATACTTTGCAGACATGTTCCACACATATTGAAGATGTGCATGAAGAATTATAATGCTGAAAAAATAATTTTTGACAAATTTACAGCATTTTTCAACATAGCCATTTTTTGACCATTGCTTATATACAATAATGATTGGTAGTTCATAGTTTGTGAAATCAACTCCTCCTAGGGCTTTCAGTATTTCTTTTCAATACTTTGCAGACATGTTCCACACATATTGAAGATGTGCATGAAGAATTATAATGCTGAAAAAATAATTTTTGACAAATTTACAGCATTTTTCAACATAGCCATTTTTTGACCATTGCTTATATACAATAATGATTGGTAGTTCATAGTTTGTGAAATCAACTTCTCCTAGGGCTTTCAGTATTTCTTTTCAATACTTTGCAGACATGTCCCACACATATTGAAGATGTGCATGAAGAATTATAATGCTGAAAAAATAATTTTTGACAAATTTACAGCATTTTTTAACATAGCCATTTTTTGACCATTGCTTAAACTATAATGGTTGGTAGTGCATATTTTGTGAAATCAACTCCTCCTAGGGCTTTCAGTATTTCTTTTCAATACTTTGCAGATATGTTCCACACGTATTGAAGATGTGCATGAAGAATTATAATGCTGAAAAAATAATTTTTGACAGATTTACAGCATTTTTCAACATAGCCATTTTTTGACCATTGCTCATATACAAAAATAGTTGGTAGTGCACATTTTTTGAAATCAACTCCTCCAAGGGCTTTCAGTATTTCTTTTTGATACTTTGCAGACATGTTCCTCACATATTGAAGATGTGCGTGAAGAATTATAATACTGAAAAATTAATTTTTGACAAATTTACAGCATTTTTTAACATAGCCATTTCTTGACCATTGCTTATATACAATAATGGTTTGTGAAATCATCTCCTCCTAGGGCTTCCAGTATTTCTTTTCAATACTTTGCAGACATGTTCCACACATATTGAAGATGTGCATGAAGAATTAAAATGATGAAAAAATAATTTTTGACAAATTTACAGCATTTTTCAACATAGCCATTTTCTGACCATTGCTTATATACAGTAATGGTTGGTAGTTCATAGTTTGTGAAATCAACTTCTCCTAGGGCTTTCAGTATTTCTTTTCAATACTTTGCAGACATGTTCCACACATATTGAAGATGTGCATGAAGAATTATAATGATGAAAAAATAATTATACCCCCCGCAAAACGAAGTTTTATTATACCCCCCTCAAAACGAAGTTTTAGGGGGGTATACTGTTTTCAGTCTGTCCGTAATTCCGTGATTCCGTCATTCCGTGATTCCGTCATTCCGTCAACATTTTGACATCTTTGCTGAATAACTTAAGTAGTTTTTGCCCGATGTTCTTTAAATTTTCAACACACCTGCACCATAAGACAACACATGTGTGGTATGAATTTAGGGGCCAAAGGGTCAGTTTTGCAAGAGTTATGGGACTTTTTAAACCTATACATAGAATGTTTGCCATAGTGCTAATAGTGCATACTTTGTGAAATCAACTCCTCCTACAGCTTTCAATATTCTCTTTTGATACTTTGCAGATATGTGCCAGAGATATTGAAGATATGCATGAAGAAGTATTATGCTGAAAAAATGAATTTTGACAAATTTACAGCATTTTGAACTTAGCCAATTTTCGATAATTGCCATATTCAATAATGGGGTAGTGCATAGTTTGTGAAATCAACTCCTCCTAGGGCTTTCAGTATTTCTTTTCAATACTTTGCAGACATGTTCCACACATATTGAAGATGTGCATGAAGAATTATAATGCTGAAAAAATAATTTTTGACAAATTTACAGCATTTTTCAACATAGCCATTTTTTGACCATTGCTTATATACAATAATGATTGGTAGTTCATAGTTTGTGAAATCAACTTCTCCTAGGGCTTTCAGTATTTCTTTTCAATACTTTGCAGACATGTCCCACACATATTGAAGATGTGCATGAAGAATTATAATGCTGAAAAAATAATTTTTGACAAATTTACAGCATTTTTTAACATAGCCATTTTTTGACCATTGCTTAAACTATAATGGTTGGTAGTGCATATTTTGTGAAATCAACTCCTCCTAGGGCTTTCAGTATTTCTTTTCAATACTTTGCAGATATGTTCCACACGTATTGAAGATGTGCATGAAGAATTATAATGCTGAAAAAATAATTTTTGACAGATTTACAGCATTTTTCAACATAGCCATTTTTTGACCATTGCTCATATACAAAAATAGTTGGTAGTGCACATTTTTTGAAATCAACTTCTCCAAGGGCTTTCAGTATTTCTTTTTGATACTTTGCAGACATGTTCCTCACATATTGAAGATGTGCGTGAAGAATTATAATACTGAAAAATTAATTTTTGACAAATTTACAGCATTTTTTAACATAGCCATTTCTTGACCATTGCTTATATACAATAATGGTTTGTGAAATCATCTCCTCCTAGGGCTTCCAGTATTTCTTTTCAATACTTTGCAGACATGTTCCACACATATTGAAGATGTGCATGAATAATTATAATACTGAAAAAGTGATATTTGACAAATTTACATCATTTTTCAACATAGCCATTTCTTGACCATTGCTTATATACAATAATGGTTGGTAGTGCATACTTTGTGAAATCAACTCCTCCTAGGGCTTTCAATGTTTCTTTTAGATTCTTTGTAGATTTGTTCCAGATATATTTTAGATGTGCATGAATAATTTTCATGCTGAAAATTTAATTTTTGACAAACTTACAGCTTTTATTTAACTTTACCATTTCTCATGATAAACAATGATCATAGTGCATACAGCGAAATCAACCTCAAGCTTTCAATATATTCTTTTAATATCTTATAGATGTGACTGGCATACTGGGGATGTACATGAAGGATTATAATTCTGAAAAGATATCTTTGACAAATTTTCTGCATGTTTGACTTAGGAAGTTATTGGCCAGCTTCAGGTAATTTTGCGGGGGGTATACTGAAAGCCTTGCTTGCAGCCAATTTCTAGTTTTTGACAAATTTACAGCAATTTTTAACATAGCCATTTTTGACCATTGCTTATACAATAATGGTTGGTAATGCATAGTTTGTGAAATCAACTCCTCCTAGGGCTTTCAGTATTTCTTTTCAATACTTTGCAGCCATGTTCCACACATATTGAAGATGTGCATGAAGAATTATAATGCTGAAAAAGTAATTTTTGACAAATTTACAGCAATTTTTAACATAGCCATTTTTGACCATTGCTTATACAATAATGGTTGGTAGTGCATAGTTTGTGAAATCAACTCCTCCTAGGGCTTTAAGTATTTCTTTTCAATACTTTGCAGCCATGTTCCACACATATTGAAGATGTGCATGAAGAATTATAATGCTGAAAAAGTAATTTTTGACAAATTTACATCATTTTTCAACATAGCCATTTCTTGACCATTGCTTATATACAATAATGGTTGGTAGTGCATACTTTGTGAAATCAACTTCTCCTAGGGCTTTCAGTATTTCTTTTCAATACTTTGCAGACATGTTCCACACATATTGAAGATGTGCATGAAGAATTATAATGATGAAAAAATAATTTTTGACAAATTTACAGCAATTTTTAACATAGCCATTTTTGACCATTGCTTATACAATAATGGTTGGTAATGCATAGTTTGTGAAATCAACTCCTCCTAGGGCTTTCAGTATTTCTTTTCAATACTTTGCAGCCATGTTCCACACATATTGAAGATGTGCATGAAAAATTATAATGCTGAAAAAGTAATTTTTGACAAATTTACATCATTTTTCAACATAGCCATTTCTTGACCATTGCTTATATACAATAATGGTTGGTAGTGCATACTTTGTGAAATCAACTTCTCCTAGGGCTTTTAGTATTTCTTTTCAATACTTTGCAGACATTTTCCACACATATTGAAGATGTGCATGAAGAATTATAATGATGAAAAAATAATTTTTGACAAATTTACAGCATTTTTCAACATAGCCATTTCTTGACCATTGCTTATAATACAATTATGGTTGGTAGTGCATACATTGTGAAATCAACTTCTCTTAGGGCTTTAAGTGTTTCTTTTAAATTCTTTGTAGATTTGTTCCAGATATATTTTAGATGTGCATGAATAAGTTTCATGCTGAAAAGTTAGTTTTGGCAAATTTACAGCTTTTATTTAACTAAGCCAATTTTTAGCTCACCTGAGCCGTTAGGCTCACAAGGTGAGCTTAAAGGATGGCCATGATCCGGCGTCCGTCCGTCGGCCGTCGTCCGTCCGTCCACAATTTCAAAGATCTTCTTCTCTGAAACCGCTTGGCCAACCAAAGCCAAATTTTATATGAAGCATCTATAGGAAGGGGGAACCAATGTGTATATAAGAAATCCAGGTCACATGACCAAGATGGCCGCCATGCCCATATATGGTAAAAACCCTTCAAAAATCTTCTTCTCCAGAACCGGTGGACTGATTTCAACGAAACTTGGCATGAAGCATTGATGGCTCAAGCACTACAATGTGTATATAAATCATGACCCTATGATGACCTTGACCTATTTTACGGCAAGGTCAACATAGGTCGCCAATGCATTTGAATGGGCAAAACTTTTAAAATGTCATTTAAAGTGAAAGTCTTGCAGGAAATGGGCAGTAGGACTGAATATCAATGATTCTGAAAAAAATTGGACCCCAGGGGCTCATATGCCCCCACCCTGGGGCAATATACATGTATATTACCATAATATTTAAACATCATTTCCTCTGAAACCGGTTGGCCAATCAAAGCCAAATTTTATGTGAAGCATCAATAGGAAGGGCTAATCAATGTGTATATAAATAATCCAGGTCACATGACCAAGATGGCTGCAGTGCCCATATATGGTAAAAACCCTTCAAAAGTCTTCTACTCCAGAACCGGTGGATCGATTTCAAAGAAACTTGGCATAAGCTTTTGATGGCTCAAGTACTACAATGTATATATAAATCATGACCCTGTGATGACCCTGACCTTTTTTTTACGGCAAGGTCAACATAGGTCGCCAATGCATTTGAATAGGGAAAACTTTTAAAATGTCATTTAAAGTGAAAGTCTTGCAGGAAATGGGCAGTTGGACTGAATATTAATGATTCTGAAAAAAATGGACCCCAGGGGCTCATCTGCCCCCACCCCGGGGCAATATAAATGTATATTACCATAATATTCAAACATCTTCTCCTCTGAAACCGCTTGGCGAATCAAAGCCAAATTTTATGTGAAGCATCTATGGAATGGGGGAATTAATGTATATATAAATTTTTTAGTTCACATGACCAAGATGGCTGCCATGCCCATATAAGGTAAAAACCCTTCAAAAATCTTCTTCTCCGAATCTGGTGGACCGATTTCAAAGAAACTTGGCATGAAGCACTAATGGCTGAAGTACTACAATGTGTATATAAATCATGACCCTGTGGTGACCTTGACCTATTTTAGGACAAGGTCAACATAGGTCGCCAATGCATTGGAATGGGGAAAACTTTTTCAAAGTCATTTGAGGTGAAAATCTTGCAGGAAATGGGTAGTAGGACTAAATATTAATGATTCTGAAAAAAAATGGACCTAAGGGCTCATATGCCCACACCCAAGGGCAATATACATGTATATTACCATAATATTCAAACATCTTCTCCTCTAAAACCACTTGGCCAATTGAAGTCAAATTTTATGTGAAGCATCTATAGGATGGGGAAACCAATATGTATATTAATAATCTAGGTCACATGACCAAGATGGCCGCCATGCCCATATATGGTAAAACCCTTTCAAATATCTTCTTCTCTGAAACCAAAAGATTGACTTCAGAAGCATCCATGGCTATAGTACTACAATGTATATATAAATCATGACCCTGTGATGACCTTGACCAAGTTTATGGCAAGGTCAACATGGGTTGCCCATGCATTTGAATGGGAAAAACTGTTAAAATGTCATTTGAAGGGAAAAGCCAGCAAGAAATTGGCAAATGGACAGAATATTGATTATTCTGAAAAAGAAAATGGCCCAAGGGCTTCATCTGCCCCTGCACTGGGGTTAAATACCATAATATTCAAACATGATTATTGGTATATGCAGCAGATCTCAGGTGAGCGTTTACAGGACCATTGGTCCTCTGGTTTACCATTTCTCATAATAAACAATAATGATCATAGTGCATACAGTGAAATCAACCTCAAGCTTTTAATATATTCTTTTAATATCTTATAGATGTGACTGGCATACTGAGGATGTACAAATTTTCTGCATGTTTGACTTAGGAAGTATTTGGCCAGCTTCAGATAATTTTGCGGGGGGTATACTGAAAGCCTTGCTTGCAGCCAATTTCTAGTTGTTTCATTTGAATTCTTTGCACACTTGTTCCAGATATATTTCAGATGTGCATGAATAATTCTTATGCTGAATAATTTATTTTTGACAAATTTACAGCTTTTTTTTAGCATATCCAATTTTTGACCATTTCTCATGATAAATAATGATCAACAGTGTACAGTGAAATCAACAATAATTTTACTCCCTGAGCTTTCAGTATATTATTTAATACCTTACAGACATGAGTCAGACATACGGAGGATTTTCATGAAGGATTATAATGCTGAAAAGATATTTTTGACAAATGTTTTGCATGTTTGACTTAAAGGAAGTTATTGGCCTTAGATAATTTTGCGGGGGGTATACTGAAAGCCTTGCTTGCAGCCAATTTCTAGTTTTGGCAGCAATTGTATTTGAGCCTGTACGTGAGAAAACCAACGATGTGGGTTCCGACCAGGTCTGACACAAACCGGCCTATACAGTCATTGAAGATGGTTAGAGGCTGGAAATTTTTGGATTTAGAAAGTATAGGAATTGTACTATCAGTGTAACGAAAACAATTCGCCTATGCAGATTGTTGGTTTTCCCATGCAGTGGCTCATTTGGTCATTTTATCTTCATGCATATTTTTATGGTGATTTATTTTTGCCACCTGAATAACTGGCCGATGCAAGAATAATGTGCAGTGTGTCAAAATGGATATTTGCATGTCAATTTATTTTTTTTGTGGCTACATCTTTCACATGAAAATAGATTGCTCTTGAAAATAAATTGGTTACAGTAGCGCATTATCTGAAAGACGTGATGGCCAGTAAAGGGAATGAAAAGTTGACAGATGATTTTCTTATACTCATACAACACCCACCACAGTATAGTAACATGCTTAAGGTAAATGAGCTGCCACATAAGAAAACAAGCAATATGCATAGGCAAAAGTGTAGGTGCAGATCAGCTGTGCAGTAACTGCACAGCTGATCAGCACCTTCATTTTCGCTACACAGATAGTACAATCCATCTTCAGCTTAAATCCAAAATTTCAAGCTTCTAGCTTCCTTCTGTGACTGTACATCCCGGTTTGTATCGGACCTTGTCAGAAACCCAAATTGTTGATTTTCTCATGTGAAGGCTCAAATATGAATTTTCTGACCCTGACCAAAACCTTGGATTTACTGATATTTTTATCATCTCACACTCATTAAGATTCTTTTTCTTGCAAACCTCTAAGCATTGGAGCTTGATATTCATCAATGTAAAATGTATGCACCATTTTGAAATCAAACATTTGAGCCACCGCATGGGAAAACCAACAATCTGCATAGGCAAAACAAATGCGCAGATCAGCTTCGCAGTAACTGCGAAGCTGATCAGCGCCTTTGTTTTAGCTACACAGATAGTACAATTCCTCTACTTTCTAAATCCATAATTTCCAGCCTTTATCCATCTTCTGTGACTGTACAGCCCTGTTTGTGTCGGACCTGGTCGGAACCCAAATTGTTGGTTTTCTCACGCACAGGCTCATTTTTGACATCATTCAAGACTTGGAAGACATTGCTTTGCTTTGATTTTCAGGTCCTGTACGCATGCTGTCAAGTGTCAACGACATTTTGTTCCTACATCTCAAACCAACCCCAACACATGGAGTCATTACTGGGTATACTGATGGGCAAGATTGACCTCGCAGACATGGAAGTGAACTCAGTCATTGAAATGTTGATACATGTGCTCAGTACCATCGTTATACAGCTACAGACAATGCCTCCAACGTATGATTTTTTTTTCCATTTGAAAATAGCAATACTAGACTGATGTGGTATAGATAGTCAGAAGACAAGATAAAAGGGGTATTCAGTGATAATAAATGATTATTGAAAAATACATTCTATAGATTCGTCATAAAAAGCTATTTTGTGGGAGCTCATTAGAATCGCCTCCCCATTAAGATATGTATACCGCCAAAATGATGCAACATCACACGACATAGGATAAGATTGAGTGCAGTGATTGGAAGCCGGATTGATTGGACAACAGCCTACAGTGACGAGTACATTGTAGTGTAAAACCGAATCAATCTGAAATACCAATCACTGCACTACTTTTTGCCGTTTGTTTTGTATAATGTTGCATCAGTCTGCCCTGTAAGAAATTAGGTTGCATCATGGGTATACAGGGTGTTACAAGGGACAGGTTGTTGTGGTACTGATATACTATCAAGACTATTGGTCGCCTAGCATGTTTAGTATAATTCTAAATAAATATTTAACATTATCTTTATGCATTTACGAACCTTAACATGGATTAAATCACTATTTCAGCCTTACAGAAGCAGCCAGTCTAATGGTGTCTATATTTCTTGAATCCACTATTGCCAGTCATACGGTGGGTATTCAAGTTATCAATTGACATTGTGACTCGCCTTATCCTCTGGTATAATTCTAACATGACATGACATGACATGACTAATGACATGATATGACGTGACATAACTTTACTTTTTTGTCATTCATATCACACAAAGTTTATACATGACAGTATGAGACAATACATTTCAATGGCGATAGAGAAAGTCATCTGGAGGAAAAGCTAAGCTGTTGATGCTGCACATTAGAGTCAAAGTGAGGAGGGTAGTTGGGGGTAAGAGGGGTTAGGGACTTGGGTGATGGTGAAATAAAAAAAAAAAATAAATGTTAATATGATTGACATAGTAATGTATCTAATAATCGCAGCACTGATACTGATCAGGACCAAGGAAACATTGACTCTGCCCCAATATGCCCGAAGAAGTATTTACTGGGACATTAAACAATAACATGAACAAAGTGTATTGTAAATGCAGGTCCAGCTTTTGATCTAAACCATTGGAATTACTTCTAGGCTGCTGCGGCACTGCTGTTCAGTCAGATGGTTTACTGTGGTGTGTCAGTAGAGGTTCAACCAGAAGAAATGTTACAGGCTTGTCTTGCTGTTTTCACTGACCTTCAGCAGGTAGGTCAAAGGTCAATGTCATTTTTAAATAAAGTAGGTCAAGATTATTGTAACAAGGTGTAACTGCTACAAAGACCTACTGTCTGTCTGTCATGTCTTGTCATCTGTCTGTTTGTCTGTCTCATCTTGTCTTGTCTCGTCTCGTCTCGTCTTGTCTTGCTACAAAAACCTGTCTTGGCTTGGCTTTGGCTTGGCTTGGCTTGGCTTGGCTTGGCTTGGCTGGGCTGGGCTGGGCTGGGCTGGGCTGGGCTGGGCTGCAAATCAACCAACCAACAAATGACCTATACAATCACTGAAGAAGGCTTGAAGTTTGAAATTTCAGATTTTTAAAAGATGTATAAATCATCTATTTTATTCCCCTTAATGACTGTGCATACAACAAACAAGTGGAAGCTACATCAAAATCAATACTTCCTTTAATTGAAATGTTTTCCTTTATTCTAACATCTAGATTTGTGTAAGATGTCCCTTTGACTATGGTATACTAGATGGTCTGATGTTGCTGCTGTGTGAGATGTTGGTACAGGTAGGTATAAAGAGTTGTTTTCTTTTCATTACGAAAACTTGCACATGCAATATACAGAGAATTAGTTCAGCAGTAAAAAAAATGAAAATTTCATGAGAGAAATTTTGATATTTTCACTATATATGCTCAAAACACAGATTGTGGGTACATGTTAGAACCGCCTCGCCGAGGCGGTTCTAACAAGTACCCACAATCTATGTTTTGGATTACAAATAAGAAAAATAGGTATACCCCTGCATACCCAAGTGTTACTAAATAAAAGTGGGATATAAGTTGGTATACATTTCCCTGATGTTGATGCATTATAAAATATATAAAAAATGTGTTGCTTTTTATTTTGAATTTATTTAATTATTTTCATTTACTGATATTATTTGATCATAGATTGATATTCCTATTTAAGTCTGATAAACATTATAAACATATGAGCCGCCTCGTGGGAAAACCAACAATGTGGTTTCCGACACAAACCGACCTGTACATTCACAGAAAAGAGCTAGAGGCTTGAAATTTCGGATTTAAGTAGAAGAGGAATTGTAATATCCGAGTAGCGAAAACAAAGGCGCTGATCAGCTTCGCGGTTACCGTGAAGCTGATCTGCGTCTTTGTTTTCGCATATGCAGATTGTTGGTTTTCTCATGAGACGGCTCATATATAATTACTGTCAATGCATTTTGTTTATGTGAGCTATTCATTTTCATGACTTTAGTGAGAAAGAATTTGCAAAAATAAATTGCAGCACAAATGTCTATTTTAAGACCATGTTTATTATTCTTTTATATGCCAGTTCTTCAGTCCAAAAAATAAATCACCACAAAGACAACTCAGAGAAAACATTGCAAAGTTAAATTATTATATCCTTTGCTTACAGGCTGAAGCCCCAGTTGCTCAACTCTACATAGAAACAGGTATCTGGGGTACCCTGTGGCACCGGGTCGCTCAGGCCCTACAGGTCATGAACCCTGACACCGAGATGCCCATACACGACATTGAGACAGAACCTGAGGCCCACAAGGGTTTCAGTGAGCCAGACTGGTCCTTAATCTCTCCACAGGGGCTGATGGCTGTCCTACAGATGTCGGTTACAGTATTTACCAAGGTAAGTGGTCAGTACAGGATATGTATTCTGGCTTGTTAGGTCAAGGGTATGAAGCCCACTGACCCCAGGTTGTATCCTCTTTATCGCAGTTGTGTCCTTGAGCAAGGCATATTCAGATTGAGAGGTCTGAATCTGAATGGTTTACTGGTGATATGCCAAATTGATAATCTTTCACTGGTGGTTGGGGGGGGGGGGGGTGCCAGGAGGGAAATTAGTCCCTGGCTCTCACAAGAGATGCGAACTTGGACACGCAGTCATCAGACATTTCAGCACAGGAGATCAGAGAATCAAGGAGGTCATTCCAGTCCCTGAGAGTCTGTCGGGAGTTTAAACTACAGTTGTGTCCTTGAGCAAGGCGTATTAATGCCCTTGTACTGGTTGATACCCAGAAAAAGGTGTTTCCATCCAGATTTAACTGAAATTTATTGACCGAGATATTTTCAGGGGAGTGGGGGTGGCATGGTAGCCCATTGTTAGAGTACTAGACTCTGGGGTGTGAGTTCCTCCTGGGGTCCATACCTACATCTGCCTTGTAGTGTATGACACTTTATGAACCCCCAGCATCGTGAACAATTGGATCTATCACAAAATGAGCCGCGCCGTGAGAAAACGGGTCTTCGGGGTTTCCGACCTGGTCTGACACAAACCGGTCTGTGCAGCTACAGAAGCAGGCTTGAAGCTTGAAATTTTGCAAATAGGTAGAAGAGGAATTGTACTATCCGAGTAGCGAAAACAAAGGCGCTGATCAGCTTCGCGTTTACCGCGAAGCTGGTCTGCGCCTTTCTTTTCGCATAGGCAATAATCCCGTTTTCTCACGATGCGGCTCAAATGACTAAATAATAGTAAATATATGGCTTGAATAATAGGCCATAATCAGGCCAAATCAAAACAGAATATTTTACACAATTTTGAATGATGATATCATCTTTATCTTTTTGTAGGAGACTCAACAGTGTATCCCCAACCTAGCGGTCCCTGACAGTATTATCATGCTTACCCTTATACACCTGCTCAGGAAAGAGTTTCTACAGTCTCTCAGTAAAAGGTACGCACATTGTTAATGTTCAGGAACTAACCTATTGAATATGGTAAGTAGACTTGCCCATCGTTATCATTTGGTTGAGTCCACTTTCATAATAGGAGCTTCAAGAGCTGGTTTTATGCCAGAAATACAAGCGGCAGTGATATTTTAGCCTTTGCGTGAAAACCAACAACAAAAATACATTACTCTGGGTTTCTGTTCAGGTCTGACACAAGCTGGACACAAACAGGCTATACAGCCACTTAAAATAGTAAGAAGCTTGAAATTTCAGATTTACATCGAAGAGGCATCTATCTATGAAGCAAAAAACTAAGGCGCCGATTAGCAGTGCAGTTACTGCACAGCTGATTTGCGCCTTTGGTTTCGCATATGCAGATTGTTGTTTTTCAGGTGTGGTGGCTTATATTTCTTAAACTGTGCACCTAATGCTAACTTGGTAATGCTTATTGTAAACCTAATGTTTACATGTGAAATTTGCCGCTAGTTTCAGTACAGAGGGACAGCAACTCACTATAGACTTGATATTAGAAGTGACCCAGATCTGCTGTTTTCCATTTGCTGTGGATACTAGTGAGGATCTACTTGTTGATATTCAAAGGTAACTATGTTGATATCTTTACAATTATCAGGGGCGGATCATGAATTTCTTGGGAGGGTGTTCAAATCTTGTGAAGGGGGTTCGTTTTCTGAATTTAAATATATTTCTCTCAAATTTCCCCATGGAAATGAAATAATTTGGTCTCAGAGGGGGGTTCGAGCGAACCCCCTCTAAATCCACCATTGATTATATTTACAACTATAATACAGTCATTAGGGGAGCATGGCCTAGTGAGAGCATGGTGGCCTAGTGGTTAGTATAATGGATCCTGAGGTTTTGAGTTCAAACCCCACTGGCTCCAGATGTGTCCTTGAGCAATAATGTTAATGGAATATTGTTTCCTTTTTCAGAACTGTAATGTCATGTCATGATTGGCAAAGTCTTAAACAGGAGAACTATAGTAAACTTTACATTTCAGTTCATGCTTATATATCAAAGTTTATATGGCATACTTTACTACTGTAAGATGATAAATGTTTGCAGCCACTTAACTTTTGCTTATTTTTAACTTTTGCTTATTTTAATGAATTCAATGCCTTGCGCTGATAAAATATGTAAGCTTTTAAGAACACACTACAAAATCAAGAACTCTCTAATAATTAAGAAATAGATAAGTCACACACAAAAATTTCTGAATTTACAGAAGTAAAATGAGCCACCTCATGGGAAAACCAACAATCTGCATATGCGAAAACAAAGGCGCAGATCAGCTTCGCGGTAACCGCGAAGCTGATCAGCGCCTTTGTTTTCGCTACTCGGATAGTACAATTCCTCCTCTACTTAACTCCAAAACTTCAAGCTTCTAGCCTGCTTCTATAGCTGTACAGGCCGGTTTGTGTCGGACCTGTTCGGAAACCACATTGTTGGTTTTCCCACGAGACGGCTCAAATGTTTTCTTTCAGATGCTTGCATTCCCACCAACTCCTATCCCGCCTGTTGTTTGCCTGTCAGAAATACCTTAAAGATGAAGAGCTGGTTACTCCCCTTGGTTTGGTGACTAGACTGGTCCTAGGAAACAACATCTTTGTGGACCAGTTCTGTTCTGCTGTTCGAGATCTAAAGGTATGCTTGCTAGAGTTACTCCCCTTGGTTTGGTAACTAGACTGGTCCTAGTGTATGTTTGAGTTACTCCCATTTGTCTGGCAGTTAGACTGGTCCTAGGAAATACCATCTTTGTGGACCAGTTCTCATCTGTTGCGCAAGATCTCAAGGTATTGTTAGAGTTACTCTCCTTAAACTGGCAACCAGAATGGTCCAAGAGTATGTTAGAATTAATTACTCTTCTTGGTTTGGTAACTGTACTGGTCCTAGGGTATACTAAAGTAACCTCCCTCTGGTCTGGATACTAGACTGGTCCTACAAAATAATCTTGGTAGACCAGATCTGTTAAGCAGTGAAGATTTAAGGGTAACTATGACTTATTTCCCTTTGATACTTTAAAGGTGTAAAGTCATGACTTATTCTTGAAATTAAGGGTAAGTGCTGGTTTTATGTCCTGTTTAATAGAACAAAAATAGTATTTTATATTTTGTATTTTTCTTTACAGGCTATTCCATTTCTGTGTAGTTGTATCACTTCTTCCAGCCCGGTTTCAGTGACCTGTGATGTCATATCCCTGTGTAGTCATCTCGCCCGCACCTCAGCTCAACATATAACTCTTGTCAAGTCAGTCGTACAATCAAACAAAGGTATGTGAAGTTTTCTTGTACACACTGCTCACATTTAAGAAAAATAACAGTGGGTCTGAAGCTTCCATGACATAAGCTACATGCCTTGTAAAACAGAGGCGGTGGATTTGATGCTTGGCTTTTCCAGTCATTCAGATGAGTTAAAATATTGAAACTTAAGATGTGATGTTAAAACCCAAGATGAGACATTAAAACCCAAGATGGGAGATTAAAACCCAAGATGGGACATTAAAACCCAATATGGGATATTAAAACCAAAGATGGGATGTGAAAACCCAAAATGGGATGTGAAAACCCAAGATGGAATGGTAAGCCCCAAGATGGGACATTAAAACCCAAGATTTGATGTTAAAACCCAAGATGAACAAACACTTTTAACAGGATAACATTCCACTCAACAGATTAGATCATATGGAGATGGTCCTTGGTGTAAAGTCTCATCCTGGGAAGCCGGGTATCGAAATCAAAAACCCCTGGTTTACAAGGTGAGTGGCTTAACCACTACACCATGTGGGGGAGGCTTTCAGAGGATTTGGCATCTGTCATATAATTCTCAGTCATCCTCGGTGAAGCCTCACTTTTGTATCATCCTCAGTTGTATCATCCACCATTATGTATGACATGTCATACATTAATCCCCGCAGGTGATCCAGACAAATTCAGCATGCTCATTTTGCCATCAGTCAAGCTTGGTAAAGTCTCACACTTGTAGCCTTTTGTCATCATAGGTGCATCATGCACTAAAGTCGTTCTATGATTTTCGCACTTTTTATCTAAATAGGTGATCCAGTTAAACTCAGCATGCCTACTCGCCATAAGGCAAGCTCGGTGAAGTTTCACACCTGTAGCCTCTTCTCAATCTCGGTTTATCATGATAAAAAAAAAAGCTGTTTCATGATACGTGACTTCCATCCATTTCTATTCCCCAAAGGTGATCCAGATAAACTCAGCACACTCATTCGCCATCAGTCAAGCTCGGTGAAGTCTCGCACCTGTAGCCTATTGGGTAACCTCATGAAACACAACGCACAGATGTACACATTCCTGAAACAACGGGAGAAATTGTTTGATGGCTTAATGATGTGTTTGAAAGATGAGGACCCAAATGTTAGAAAGGTAGGGATTTTCATTACAAAACCTGGCCCTTAAATTATACAGAGACTTTTTTCTAGGCTAAGCTTTGAAAATGAAAAATTCCAGCTGAAAATTTATAATATCTTCTGTATTTTGTTGTAAACATTGATTGTGGGTACACGTTAGAGCCACCTCACTGAGGTGTATCTAACGAGTACCCACAATCTATGTTTTTGAAAATTGTCTACGTCACATCCCATTTTTACTCTGTAAAATTAAAGGTCAAGGGGGTATACTTTTCAGGGACAAGTTTTCCTGATGTTCAGTCTGTCATAATTTTTCTGCCTGTATTACCGGTACATTCTTCGACTTAGGAAGCCCAGTGGTTCAGTGGTTGAGAGTCAGATTCTGTAACTAGACTGATGAGGTTAGGGGTTGAAACCTACCGCCGCTGTGTTGTGTTCTTCAGCAAGAAACATTTACTCCCCATTTCACTCGTTTAGTACCCAAGAAACTATTGAGCCGCAGCACGAGCCGCAACACGAGAAAACGGGTCTTCGGGGGTTTCTTAAGCAGGTCTGACAAAGACCGGCATGTGCAGCTACAGAAGATGGCTAGAAGCTTGAAATTTCTGATTTTAGAAGTAGAGGAATTGTACTAAAACAAAAGTCCGGTTTTCTCATGATGTGGCTCAATTATTCTATCAACTGACTAAAAAATTGTTGACAGAGAGGTTCAGAAACATACATTTTTTCGGCGGTGATTAGGGTGATAGTGCGATTTTAAATTTGATTTAACTTTGTTGAACAATTTATAAATACAGGGTGTGTATATCAATACTATTCAATCAGTAATGTTGCAATAATGTACCTTTTCAGGGGGCAAGTTACGCAGTCGGTAATGCAGCATTCCACAATGATCACCTTTATATCAAGTTAAAACCAGCCGTCCCACAGTTAGTTGACCTACTCAAAGATCCGGTGACAAAGACCAGAATAAATGCAGCAGGTATTTGATAGCAAATATTCTTGCACACCCGACAAGAAAATATCAGAATATCCAAGGTTTTGGTCAGGGGTAGAAATTCTTATCTACCCCTGGTTGTCTGACCCTGTGTGCACATGTTTCTTTTTAACATGGGTTGTATAGGACGTCACGTAACTTCGTTGTTAAGTAGACATGTCACAATGACATCAGAAACATTCTATTTCAAAATGGCGGACACGATTGCAGCGTTTATCAATGTAAATTTTATGAAAATCAAGCATTACCGCATTAAGGCCTGTAAGAAAAAGAATCATGCTTGCAAGGTACGGATAGACGAATCTGTTCCTGGGGTCACAGTTTGCCATCACTCTGCGAGCCTTGTGATGCCAAAGTGACCCTCAGGACAGATTTGTCTATCTATCCCTGACACTCATGTCAGATTCTTATATTCTCACCTTAGTCAGAAAAGTGATTAAGAAAAAAGAAAACAACATAAGCTTGATCTGAAAGTTGTTGATCATGGTACATTTCCGACAGCTCATCTAAGCAAACAGAATAGCCTCAGATGGGACGCCATGTTCTGCGGCGTCACATCTGGGGCTATACTGTTTGCCTATGTCCCATAAAAAGGATGCCAGGCTTATATGAGTTAAAGGCTCAACACATACACTAGGCGGGAGAGAGAGAGAGGGAGAGAGAGGACAATACTACAATAGAAAACATTTAACAACATGCATGCATAGAGCAAGATGACTAGCCCTTTCCCAGCAAGGTAGCCATTGGCTAGTATCAACCAAAAACAACCATATACTAGTCAGAAGTTCTAACCGGCCACCAAGATTTTTAATGGTTTTCTTCAAAGCCCAAACTTGTAGGACAATTAAGTTTGCATTTATGAATACACAAACACACCATAGGCAAAAGTTGTCAAGTGACAGCTATGCATAATTCAGAAAAATTTCACCAGCGATGACTTGACAAAGTTAAGGACTCACATTTTTATCGTACCTGCTTATAGCAGGGTGCGATATAGGAGTCCAAATTTCTGTTCGTCCATCCATCCGTCAACATTTACGTCGAAGTTTGGTTTTCTCGACATCAGAGACAGCTGCGAGTCTGAAACCTTGCATAGTAATTGTCCCTGACATACCCTTCAAGCACGCACCTTAACCCGGTGGCTTTGACCTATATTTCCCGGTCCACTGAGTGTGAAAATTTTACGTCGAAGTTTTGTCAACATTTACGTTGAAGTTTGGTTTTCTCGACATCAGGGATAGCTGCTAGTCTGAAACCTTGCATAGTAATTGTCCTTGACTTACCCTTCAAGCATGCACCTTAACCCGGTGCCCTTGACTTATATTTCACGGTCCACTGACTTTGAAAATTTTTACGTCGAAGTTTGGTTTTCTCGACATCAAAGATAGTTGCGAGTCTGAAACCTTGCATAGTAATTGTCCTTGACATACCTTCAAGCATGCACCTTAACCCGGTGCCCTTGACCTATATTTCACAGTCCACTGACTTTGATAATTTTTACGTCGAAGTTTGGTTTTCTCAACATCAGAGATAGCTGCAAGTCTGAAACCTTGCATAGTAATTGTCCTTGACATACCCTTCAAGCACGCACCTTAACCCGGTGCCCTTGACCTATATTTCATGGTCCACTGACTTTGAAAATTTTTACGTCGAAGTTTGGTTGTCTCGACATCAAAGATAGCTGCGAGTCTTAAACCTTGCATAGTTATTGTCCTTGACATACCCTTCAAGCACGCACCTTAACCCGGTGCCCTTGACCTATATTTCATGGTCCACTGACTTTGAAAATTTTTACTTCGAAGTTTGTTTTTTTCGACATCAGAGATAGCTGCGAATCTGAAACCTTGCATAGTAATTGTCCTTGACATGCCCTTCAAGCACACACCTTGACCCGGTGCCCTTGAACTATATTTCACGGTCTGTTGACTTTGCCGATGCAGGTGCGATATCGACCTCCGCGGCGTTCTTGTAAAACATCACAAGAATTTGACAAGAATTTGCATTAGCTGATGGCATAATCTTCACATTTTGGCCATTTAAAACCATGTGATGTAAAGGAAGTCTACACTTTTGCATGAAGATGTTCTAAGTGAATAAAAAGTTAAACTGAGATCCTTTAAGAGCAGTGAACACATTAATGAGAAAGGGGATGGGGGTCGAGTTTATCTTTAGAAACAAAAATGTTAAAGGTCGAAAACAGGACAGTTGAAAAAGTCCCACAACACAAAATATTGCGCAGCCAGAGGCCTTTTTCTTTTCTCTTGAAAAAGGCCTCTGGTGGAAATATAGACTAGCTACTAGTCTCCATATCATTACTTTTTAGCCCGCCTGTACGAATGTACAGGAAGAGCTATTGCAGTCACCCCGGCGTCGGCGTCAGCATTGCTCAAATGTTAAAGTTTTTGGTTAAAGTTTTTACAAGTCTATCTCTTGACGTTGTTGATGGATCAAGTTGATACTTTGCATGTTGGTAGATATTGGTATGAAGTTTTATGCTGTATCATCACGACCCACCTGGGTGACCTTGAGGTCAAGGTCACAGACTTGGAAAATTTGTGTTAAAGTTTTAGGTTAAAGTTTTTATAAGTCTATATCTCTTCAATATGTTGATGGATAAATTTGATACTTTGCATGTTAGTAGATATTGGTCTGAAGTTTTATGCTATATCATCACAACCCACCTGGGTGACCTTTAGGTCAAGGTCACGGACTTAGAAATTTTGTGTTAAAGTTTTTGGTTATTTTTTTATATGTCTGTATCTCTGCAATGTGTTGATAGATCAAGTTGATACTTTGCATGTTGGTAGATATTGATCTGAAGTTTTATGCTGTACCATCATGACCCACCTGAGTGACCTGGAGGTCAATGTCACGGTTCATAGATTTTACTAGATTTAGTGGCAAAGCACAAGTCAGGCGAGCTACGCTGTCCTCCCAACAGCTCTTATTTTATTTATTTTAATGCAATTTTAAAATTCATTGAAATTCATTATTTGCCTTGCCTCTAAGATAGAAATATTTCTGACTGGCTGAAGATATTGATGTCAAGACAAGGGATACTAGCACTAGCAGAATGGTATCAAAATGAAGAAACCAATATATAATGAATACATGTACAACAAGGTCTAGGAGCTAGACTAGTCGAAATATTGCGACTGAGTAATATATTTAAAAAGTGTGGAATCCATTCCCTCAGGAATATATTTATAAGAATTGCAAAATATTGCGATTTGCAAATTTCAAAAATGGGGGTACTTGTACTAGTATTCCACCACACTCTGCATGCCAATTATCGATATTTGACCAACGCCGGAGTGAAATAGCTAACTCCGAGGCAATAGCCAACGCCTGAGGAACAGCGTGTAAAGGGTTGTCAGTAAAACCATGAAATATTTTATAGAGCATGGGGATAATGTATTTGTTATGATAAGTTAGTGTGGTAAGATGGTCTTGCTTCCATATAAAATTTACAAAAGGTAACAATACATTGTCTGGAACATATAAAATACAAGAAAACATGAACAATTTTTTGGTTTTGACTGTCAAATTTGATTTAGAAGTCAACAATTCTTTAAAGTCAAAACTTTTCATTCTCTATTCACGCTATAATTTATAACTCATATTCGCTGTACAAACTATTTTAATTAAAACTCATTTCTGACGAAGCGTTTAGATATTTTTCGCCACCAAAGACCCTTTGTGGAAAAAGGAATGGGATCGCCAACGCCGGAGGAAGATTGCATATGGACATGGCGAACGCCTGAGGATGATAACGTTTGCAGAGAATGCTGATTCAAAACAAAAATAGTTTTTACTCTACTTTGTAGTTGAAGTCCTTGTCACGATCGTTGATATTTATTTCTGAAATTGTTCACAATATTTAATGTTATTTCAGAGCACTAAAACAGCTATAATTCCTAATTAGCGTCGTAGACTTGCGGTACATATTTATTGTTATAAATATGAATTATACGCCTGTACCGATTGGTCATATATATTCATTTCATTTATAGTGGTAAATCTGTTATGCATAGAACTTAAAACCATTATTAAGTCTTTGGTAAGTGTGGAGATAGTAAAAATTTCCAAGGACAGCTACATATACATATCGTTATAGGGTCCTGCCAAATTTCGAACTGATTCCTGTTTTCTGCAGAAATCAAGATCTGATCTAAATAAAGAAAATAGGGTGGTAGCAACAGTAGTTGGCAGATACGGTATATACGGTACATCTCAATAATGATACATACGTGCACGCACGTGCATGGTTATGGAAATACCGTGATGCCGATTTAAGCACATACGAATACCCGTTACCGTGTTTTAATAAAATCATTACTATTCGTATTTAAATAGTATCGCATGAACATATAAGTTCTGCATAGTAACTCGTTTGTGTCTTCGTGTACAAAAAAATATTTTCATGATACACTACGAATTTTGAGAAACGTGTAATTGAAACGTGCCCGCGCGATCCCACGCTAAGGTAAGCGTATTGTATGATTGTAGGCATTACAGATCAGTATAATTATGGTGAAAGTAAATATTATTTCTTGATAATAAGACCATCAATTCTTGAGAACAAAATAGGGCGTAGTGTTGGTCTAATCTCTTCGGCTGCAGTCGAATCTTACTCCGGCGTTAACATTACCCTCATTTCCTCACAAAAGAGGGTCTGTTAATTAAATGCTTGAAAATGTTCAAAATATACCAAATACAAGCGTGCTTCGGTTCTGTTAATATCAGATAAACATTGTTTCGTCCATATACACAATTTCAAAAGTCAATCATTTATTAGCTTGTCTACATATACCTCGTGAAGTGCAAATCAACGGAAAACAGGCCAGCAGTTGACCGTACGTACGATATGCACATTCTTATATTCTTTTCTTTGTTTTTTCTATAAAGATTATGAATTACATGCCGTATTAGCGGTAAAATTAAACTTTAATTTCTTCGTACACTGGACGCCAAAGCTTTTAAACACAAATATGCCTCATCGTTGGTCGTACCCATTCAATCCGTTCCTCCGGCGGCGATCGTATCATACTCCGGCGTAGACGTTACCCTCATTTTCTCACTTAAAACAGTGTCCCGTTTAAATGATGCAAAATGACCAGAGAATACTATATAGGGGTGTGTTATTGTTTTAGTTTGGACTGTCAGTGGTTGTTGCTTTTATATGTGCACGGTCGATCATACATCTGCTCACAGAAACACGCAAATTGACTGATTTATGTTGATAGTTGTGTAAAGCACATTGTGCTTACTTTAATCAAGTGTAGGGATATGGTTTCACATGGAACTAATGTGGAACACTTGTTAAGCATGAAATAAAGCTACAAAAATAAGCGAAGCTCGAGTAAAGGCGCATTTCTACTTAATTTTTGCAAGTTTTCAAGAAACACACTCACCATATTCCTCAGCCGTTGGCTATTGCCTCGGAGCTAGCTGTTTCACTCCGGAGTTGGTCAAATATCGATATTTGGCATGCAGAGTGTGTCCACGGAGCATTCTATTTATGAAAAATCTTGTAATCTTTTTCACTGCTGTTGGTCAATAAAAAGCCTATTCAAGGTGTAAAAAAAACCCAGAAAGTTCAGGTTATTTGAAGTTTTTAAGTAATTTGATAAAGTGTAAGTGGCTGATAATCATAGAACATTTAGCTAGTTTAGTTTTTTTTTTATACTTGTATTATATATAATTCAAGATTGTTGACATTTTAGGAGCTCTTGGTAACCTTGGTCTACATTCCAACTCCTTGTGCTTCCAGATGAAGAAATGTAAAGTCATACAATGGTAAGCATATGGTTGGCACAGTTACAAAAACTCGGAACTACACTTTTTAGCTCACCTAAGCTGAAGGCTTACAAGGTGAGCTTATAGTATGGTAGTCGAGCCGGCGTCCGTGGGTGCGGTCGTGCGTTCACACTTTCAATCTTGAATATCTCTAAGACAACAAGGCCAATCGCAATCAAATTTTATCTGAAGCATCATTGAGGAGGGGGAAAGGTTGCATTAGGTTTTGGGCAAGGTTGGATCAGAACTCTGGTTTCCATGGCAACAGATAGCTCCCATTGAGTTATAATGGGGAAAATGTTGTGGCCACTCTAGCAACTTCATTTTTGATTAGATCTTCTTCATTCTTGGTATTAACAAGAACAACCATAACATCTCGGATGAGTTGGAATTTCGGCTAGGTTCGACCTCAGATTGCGGAGTTAGCTGCCCTTGTGCGTCTGGAAAAATCCCCATAGACTTATAATGGGGAAAATGTTGTGGCCGCTGTAGCGCCATTATTTTTCAGTGGATCTTCTTCATTCTTGCAGGTAACAAGGACAACTATAATATCTCGGATGGGTTCGAATTTCAGTTAGATCTGACCTCTGACTGTGGAGTTAGCTGCCCTTGAGTGTTTGAAAAATCATTATTTTGTGTTGTGGCCACTCTAGCGCCTTCAATTTTGATCAGATCTTCTTCATACTTGGAAGTAACAAGGATAGCCATAACATCTTGGATGAGTTCGAGTTTCAGCCAGATCTGACCTTTGACTGCAGAGTTATCTGCCCTTGACTGTGTGAAAAATCAATATATAGTGTTGTGGCCACTCTAGCGCCTTCATTTTTATTCGGATCTTCTTTATTCTTGGAAGTAACAAGGACATTCGAAACATCTCGGATGACTTTGAATTTCGACCAGATCCCACTTCTGACTGCGGAGTTGAGTTATCTGCCCTTGATTGTTTGAAAAATCAATATTTTGTGTTGTGGCCACTATAGCATCTTTGTTTTTCAGTGGATCTTCTTCATTCTTGTAGGTAACAAGGATAACTACAATATCTCGGATGAGTTCGAATTTTGACCAGATCCGACCTCTGACTGCGGAGTTAGCTGCCCTTGAGTATTTGAAAAATCAATATTTTGTGTTGTGGCCACTCTAGCGCCTTCAATTTTGATTGGATCTTCTTCATTCTTGGAAGCAATAAGGGTAACCATAACATCTTGGATGAGTTTGAATTTGAGCAAGATTCGACCCTGGACTGCGGAGTTAGCTGCCCTTGAATGTTTGAAAAATCAATATTTTGTATTGTGGCCACTCTAGCGCCTTCAATTTTGATCGGATCTTCTTTATTCTTAGAAGTAACAAGGATAACCATAACATCTTGAATGAGTTGGAATTAGAGCCAGATTCGACCCTGGACTGCGGAGTTAGCTGCCCTTGAAACAAAAAAGACAACAACATCCACTTTGTCCAGTGACTGTACTTGTTGACTCTCAGATGAGCGATCGTTGCCCTTGGGCTACTTATTTCATTTATTTTCTTATGGTGCATATGCAGACAGTACTGCAGCTGGCAACAAAACCTTGTATGCTGTATCCAATGGGAATGTTGGTTGTGTGGTCATTCCAAAAGATCCAGTTACAAATATGCACTAGTCATTTGTAACCACGGGCCCCCCAGGCCTGGGGGAGGGCGGGGGATAGTCGTGGAAATGAGCGGGGCTTTGACCAAAGTTTTGCCACAGCAGTGCGGGGGCAAATACCCAGGGTTTGCTTTATATAGGCAAAAAGGGCCATGAAATGAAAAGATAGCAGGCTGCGGGGGAAAACAGCAGTGGTTTTACCAACGAGCAGTACCCGCAGAATTTTGCTGGACCAAAAGTCAGAGCCCACGCTATTCCCTGGGTCTGGGGGGCCGTGGTTACAAATGACTAGTGCATTACAAATACTTTATATTTTTAATGAAGAAAATGACAAAAGCGAGGAATTATATTTTTTTTCAGATATGCAAAAACTTAGTGTCAGTGAATTTTTTCTCATGGTTGCATGCGTAAATTCATCATTAGAACCCTGCTCTTGCCGTTTCAGTTTGATAGATGTAGCCTGCCATGACAGCCAGCCCAGTGTTCAGATAGGAGCCTTAATGGCACTCAGAACTCTGTCGAGACAAGATGAATTGAAAAAGGTCAGTTGATTTAAAAGAAATTTTGTTTAAAGATATACAATACTTTGGTAAGGTTGTGTGACAGAGGAAGCATAGAAAACTGGAAGTTTTCAAATTTCTTATGTTTATCCACATTAAAGACATTGTTGATCAGTCTTCAATACTGTAAGTTCGATATTTTCGTGTGACTTTTATTTTGCAAATTTTCTATTTCTGAGATATTCACAATCTGTGAATCACAAGAGCATTCTGTAGGCGTGGCGTTTAAAGGTACTTTCTTAGCATCTGTCACCCTCTTGTCAATAGGGCAGACTTTCTTAGCCAGGGCTTTGATGCTTCGTATCACCTCCCACAATACCCACTCACCCTCCAGATTTCTCAGACTTATAGTTATGAAATATTTAACACGGAATAAGCCTAATTTGCATATTATTTTCTTCTTTAATTGTAAAGGGGAACAACTTTCTAGATGCAGTTTATTCCGTGACTCTCCGTAACGAGCATCAAAACCCTGGCTTAGAAAGTCTGCCTTGTCAATTAGCCTACAGAGTAACTTCCCTTGTTTCTATTTTAGGAAATATCAGTCTCCAAGGCTGTAGACAAGCTGACAGATCTGGCCTAGGCAATGCCTCTTCCCTCATCTGTTACACCTCGTGCCAACAGTGTTCTATCAGCCAGCTAACAGAGTAACTTCCCTTGTTTCTATTTTAGGAAATGTCAGTCTCCAAGGCTGTAGACAAGCTGACAGACCTGACCTCGGCAACACCTCGTCCCTCATCTGTCACACCTCGTGCCAACAGTGTTCTATCAGACAGTTTACAGAGTAACTTCCCTTGTTTCTATTTTAGGAAATGTCAGTCTCCAAGGCTGTAGACAAGCTGACAGATCTGACCTCGGCAACACCTTGTCCCTCTTCTGTCACACCTCGTGCCAACAGTGTTCTATCAGCCAGTTTACAGAGTAACTTCCCTTGTTTCTATTTCAGGAAATGTCAGTCTCCAAGGCTGTAGACAAGCTGACAGATCTGACCTCGGCAACGCCTCGCCCCTCATCTGTCACACCTCGTGCCAATAGTGTTCTATCAGCCAGTTTACAGAGTAGCAGGAGTCAAACGAGTTCTAGTGCTGTTTTAACTCACTGTAGTAAACTCATAAAACTATTGCAAGGAAATGGTTGAACATGATTGTTAAATGAGCATTGGTAATTTCAATATCTTGAGTTTTGGTCCAGATAGCCCAGTGGAAAGGTACCATTGCTAGAAATGAGCCGCCCCATGGGAAAACCAACAATCTGCATAGGCGAAAACAAAGACGCAGATCAGCTTCGCGGTAACCGCGAAGCTGATCAGCGCCTTAGTTTTCGCTACTCGGATAGTACAATTCCTCTTCTACTTAAATCCGAAATTTCAAGCTTCTAGCTCTTTTCTGTAACAGTACAGGCTGGTTTGTGACAGACCTGTTCGGAAACCACATTGTTGGTTTTCCCACGAGGCGGCTCAAATGATGATAAAGTAGACGTGTGCAGTGGTTTCAGTAAGACTCTAATTGCAAATCTTACACGAAAACAAAAAAACCATCTTAAATGCCTTCTTCAGCACTCTTAGGACTATCATTGAAAGGGAATTCATCATTTTATAAATTGCTTTAAAATTCAGCGAACAATTTAACCAGATGCCTATGTATGGCATTGTATGGTGTAACAATGTAACAATGAAAACAGACACCAGGCTCGTAGGAGCAACAATTAAGAACTGAATAACCGTCTAGGAGCTACAGGACCTGAATTTACTTTCTTTCTCAAAGCTGAGACATGTCTTTTGAAAGTGCAAGAAATGTACTTGGAAATACAGCCATCATTCCAATAGTCCACTGTATGCTCATTACGAAAACACTCCCATGCAATATATAGAAAATTTTTGGTTGTAAAAATGAAAATTTTCCCTGGAAAAAGTTTGATATTTTTCTTATTTTTGCTCAAAACATAGATTGTGGTTACTAACAAGGCGGTTCTAACGAGTACCCACAATCTATGTTTTGGAGCAAAAATAAGAAAAATAGCTATACCCCTGCAAACCCCAGTTTTTAGCTCACCTGAGCCGAAGGCCCCAACTACTTTGTCCAGGTGAGCGATCGTTGCCCCTGGGCTACTTGTTCTATATTAAACTGGGGTATGAGGGGGTATACATTTCACGGACATGTTTTCCTGATGTCTTTTAAGTGCACACTTGTGTGTTTTATTTATGTGTTGAAAAGTCTATCCAAATAGTAACAGAAATAGATAAATGCCATGTGTAGAGCAAAGGAGATGACCAGCCATTGTTATTGTTATTGAAAGTAAAAGTACTGCTCATAATACAAATCTGTTGATTGAATCTCAATGATCAACTTTTACATTTATATATGTGTATCAATTTCATGTTAGTCCGTCCATTTAACATGTTTAATTTGTTATTGACCTATAGTTAAAGGATCCAAATCATAATACAGATCATCTTTTTACACCTTTTCATTTTAATAATCAATTTCATAATAAAATGTGTCTGATATTAGCCTTACTTATTCCTATATCTCCCATTAATATATCCTATGAGCGTGTGGTGTCCCCGAGTTCTAAACTATTCATACAAAGTTCCCCTGATTTGCTGCCTTCTTCAATGTGTTCAAAGTGGAATAGTCAAATGGTAGATAACTTTCAACTTAGCTGTTGCAACAGCTTTACTGATTAAAGGGGCAGATAATTCTTCCCTGCTGTGTGAACAACTCTTACATTTTAGCAATAGCAGCAACTGCACTTCGTCAAAAGGGGCAGATAATTCATACCTGTATTGTCTCAGCTATAGCAGCAACTGTACTTAGTCAAAGGTGTGGTTAACTCTTATCGGTAGTGACATAACTATAGCAGCAATTACATTGGGTCAAATGTGATAACCATAGCAGCAAATGTTTTTTGTTTGTTTTTTTATTCAGTTTAACGACCCTTTCAAGATTATTTCAGCTCATATGAGACGGGCCAATCAGTAGGTGGGGCGAAAACGGGAGAACCCCCGAGAAAAACCACCTGACACACCCGCAAGCAGAACTTGGCTTGTCTCACATAAGGCCAAAGTGGGGCTTGAACCCACACCAGACACAGCGGTGAGATGATCAAATGGTTAAGTGCAGTAATGAAATATCAGCACTCTTAACCACTCGGCCACGGGGGCTGCCAGCAGCAAATGTACTTGGTGAAACAAGCATAGCCAAGATCTCTTTGTAATTAGCAAAATTTCCTTATTTTGCAGACTGAATAGCAGGTACTCAATTACTGGCAAAATAAGAGTATTTGATACTACTAAACCACAGGAGACTTGTAATATGTCGTGCACAATAAATGCCCTCAAACTACCCTAGATGCCATTTTTCTGAATAGTTGAGCATGTAATGTTACACCCTACACCATATGGGTGGTTTGCCTTTATTAAGTCAGGGTGAACTTTGTCACCAACATGACAGGCATATGTACCAGCCAGGTATCGAATCTGCAACCTCTAGATTGCTAAGCGAATATGCTATCCATTACACCACCGCAGCTGAAAGGGAGAAAACCAACAATGTGGTTTGACACAAACCTGCCTGTACAGTCAGAGACAGGCTAGATGCTTGAAATTCCAGATTTAAGAAGAAGAGGGAGTGCACTGTCTGTGTGGTGAAAACAAAGGTGCTGATCAGCTGTGCAGATACTACACAGCTGATCTTCGCCTTTGTTTTCGTAAATGCAGATTGTTGGTTTTCTCACGCGGCAGCTCAAATGAAAGTAAATTCCTCGGGAGCTCTTATCTAGAGAAAGATAAACACAACATTGGTATAATAACTGATTTTCATTTATTTGAAACTAATTAATCACAGTAATTATGCTGTTTTTAATATGTTCCACATCTACTACACCAACAATGAACAACCCACAAAACGTACAGTACATGTATAGAGAACATTTTAATAGTGAACAGCCCAACATTTTATGACTTAACAATTGGCTATTGAAATACATGCATGACAATCTGAACACATTAAACATATGAGCCGCATCATGAGAAAACCAGATTTTCGCCTGAGCAAAACAAAGAAGCAGATCAGCTGTGCAGTAACAGCTGATCAGTGCCCTTTTTTTTTTTTTTTGCTACACGGATAGTACAATTCCTTTCCCTTATAGCCAAAACTTAAACTCTCTGGCTTTTTTCTGAGTCGGTACAGGCCGGTTTGTGTTGGTCCTTTACGGAAATCATGAAGACCAGTTTTCTTCTGTTGTGGCTCATATTTCAATAGATAGTGCAACAAAATTCAAACACTTTGACTAGCGAGTAAGGTACAAAAGCAGGCCAGAAGCTTAAAATTTTTTTGTTACCACGAACCTGATCTGCTCAGGTCTAAAACTGGCATTCTTTTCAATAAGAATACCTCATGTTATCATGTCTTGTATGTAGACCCCATAAAAATTTTTTTATCCACAAATAAGTTTCGAGAACACAATTTATGGCTCAAAAATGAAATGTAAGCTTACACAAATCATAAGTTACGAACCAAACAATACAGACCAACTGCATCATAACACTATAGAACCAGACCGTGTTATAAGTGAACCATGTTATAATGAGGTTACTTACTATAGACATATAGCAAAATAATTAATTTGGGAGCCATGACATGGTCATGTTATATTGAAAAACTTTAAAGGCATTATGAGGCGTGTTATACTGAGGTTGAAGTGTATTTACACTATTGTAAACAATGATTAATAAATAACAAACAATACTATCTGAACCAACATAAATTGATATGAGCACCATTAATATATACAACACTTCAAATCTATTAAGGCAATGTCTGTAAAAATGTTGAATTAATGAGAACACTGTACAAAGCCTCATATTATACTCACACTCAGAAAGAAGTTATGGAATGTCTAACATGATAACTTGACAACAGGATAACATTTCTATGTTTATATGTATATTTATATACTAAAACTTGGGTATATAGGGGTATACAATTTTTCTTATTTTGGAGCCAAAATAAAGGTTGTGGGCACTTGTTAGAACTGCCTCTGCAAGACAGTTCTAACACCCCACAATCTATATTTTGACATAAAAATAAGAAAATTTCAAAATTTTGCAACAAAAAAATTGTCAGTTTTTACAGCTGAAAAAATAAGTGTATTTCATGGGCGTGTTTTCATTATGAAATAAGGGATAGCTCAATCTGTGGCATGTTCGATTTGTAAAGAAGCAGACTGATCAATTGTTGAGTGCAGCAACTTTTGCTTCAAACAATATTTATTTTTATATAAAAATATTTATTTCGAAATCGCATTACACAACATCTATATCTCCCATGACATCCTGAATACTAAAAATTAGGGAATGCTCGCGAGAACTTCATTTTCGATAATATTTGCGAATCTGTTGCCTCGCAAAGATTCTTGATAAATAAAGACTCTCTATAAGCCAAAAAGACTACATGAACACTTGTTCGCCAATTCAAGACTTTGCAAATGATTCAGAAATAGAAAAATTGTGAAATAAAAGTAATGCCAAAATTTCAGAATTTACAGTAAAATGTCAGGATGGAAAAACATATTGCCTACTGTATGGTTTTCTACGAAAAAACAAACAAACATTAAATTTATGCTTTAACAACAATGATACATACTAATACAGCCTAGCAGCAATATACAATCAAACTATCACACCGTATTAGCGGCAATCGCGAACAACCATTTTGATAAACAAAAAGAGCTCTAGATTGCCATAAAAAGGCGTTTTGGATTGCCAAAATGACAATGTAGAATGTAAATTGAATGTTCTCAATTGCCAACACCTGCTTATTTGCAATCTAAAACGCATTTTTTGGCAGTCGGGAACGCAGTTTTGTATGAAATCACACATTCCACATTGCCGCTAATACAGTGTGAATATAGATATGGTATTTATAAAACCACCAAGATCATCACGTGATAGACTATACACATTCCTTTCACTTTTCCCTATCAAATAAAGGCTTTCAAATGATGGAAGAAACTAAGACGTATCTTGCATGACAGCTTTCTCATATGAGCCCCGTCATGAGAAGACTGGATTTTTGCCTATGCGAAAACAAAGGCGCCGATCAGCTGTGCAGTAATTATCTCACATGACAGCTTTCTCATATATAAGAAATTATGCAGCCAATTATCATACTCATTTAGACTTCTTGACAGCAAACTAAGTATGATGGTACCTTCGAAATTCGGCGTACATGTAGTTAATATTTAGTTGTAATTTACAGCTCTCTCTAAAATCTCGGGTTTATTCCAGTTCTTGCACACATGCAGTGACACATGCTGAACTAAAACAGAATTGAGAAATTGGTCACTTTCATGTGTCAACATAACTATCCTTGACTAGAATCACTAAGGTAGGATTTTCAGCCAGACGAAAAGTCCCTTCTAAATTCGGTGTAGTAGTAAACAAAGCTCAAAACAAAATTATCCAGTGGTGCCAGAACAGTCTGATTTTCAGCACTTTGTAGAGCTGGATCTCCCCAATGTACTTATGGTAATTAAACTTATCTATCCTGTCTGGTTTGTATGGGATGGATTGAATCTCAGGGACTTAAGAATAAATTAAGAATTTGCTTTTGTTCCTTGTTGAAAAATTGAGTGTGTGAATTTAAATGCTTGTGAACTTGCACAACATTGTTGTTCAGATACAATTGTCATACCATTTTAAGTGCAAACATCAAGGTTTCAACAGAGGTTAAAATCTTTTCAGAACACTTCACAGAGAGAGAGAAACTATGAGAAGTATAAATTACCACGATTTTCGAATTGCCCTGAATTCCGAAGGTTCCGCCATACTGCACACTGGTATGTACATTGTACATAATATATTCATGTATATTATTAAAGACAAGAGCTAATCAGAAATTCAATCAAAACTAGGTGCTTTTTTGATTTCTATCAAAATCAATACATACGAAACATTCTTCAACTAAAATGAACATACAGCTGTTTTGGTTTTAGATTTTCAAACTTGATAACCATGAAGGATTACAGAAAATCAATAGGGACTGTAGTGAGTTCAGATTTCTATTCAAGTAATATGTATGCAGCTATCTAGATGAACATCGAAATGCAACAACAAACAGCTGTGTTTAGGGTTTTAGATTTTTATACATGATTATCGTTATAATATTACATTTTCTTCCCTCCAGTTTTCAGGATTCAAACACATGTAGTTGGACAGACCCATGAAAACTGTGGTGATATACAGAAAACTGACGCATAAGAAAGCAAACAAACTGCATATGCGAAAACAAAGATGTAGACTTTCTAAGTTAGACAATATATTTTCTTGGCTATTAGCCTAGATACTGTGTTTAGTTTGTTGCTAAATATGCAGATTAACCATTTTCAAAACTTTTGCAGGTCTTATTGGGCCCTAAGATCTAGACCTGCCAAGAAAATATTCTTCCTCACATCCTACAAACAAAAATTCATGATCAGAGGTCTGCCACGATTTTTATCTACCTCAGTATATGTGGAGGGTTAGAAATAAGCAGTTGCCCCCTTGCTCGTCACGGGTTAAATTTGTTGGAGGCAACCTGACCTTACTAGAAGGTTGCCCCCAGGACAACTTGAAATTCTCCAACAAGGTTTTTTTTGACCTGATAATTCTTAGTGGAGCTAAATAATATTGATACAGTAAAAACTAGAAGACAATTGCAAGGGGGCAAGTTCAAAACTTGAGGGGCAAGTTTCCCAGCAGGCACATGACGTCAAAATGACGTCAGATCGACGTCGATGCGACGTCATGACGTCGCATCGACGTTGATATGACGTCATTTTGACGTCATGTGCCCGCTGGGTTTAGATCAATTTCAGATTGTCCCCCGGACAAGTTATTTCCTGGGTCTTATTTCTAACACCGTGTGTGTACAAGCCTGAAACCAATAACCATTGAGAGGCCAAACAAAAATGACTATCAAATGTCGAATGAATAGAAAAGTTTATTAAACTAACATAAAGATTAATTGCTGTTTCTCAATATGAACACTTTGATAAAAAGCAAGAAGGAAAATAAACATTGACTAGCAAGTAGTAAGCACATGTGACTGTACTCACTGTAGAAACAAAAAACTGAAGGCAAGTGCTGGATTATAAAAATGCTGATCACGGACATTATAAATGCTTTGGTATTACACTAATCCCACCAGGAAAATGTGTTTGTGAAATGTATACCCCCTTAAACTCCACTTTTACATACTTTTAAAAAACTGGGGTTTGCAAGGGCTATACAAAATTCTTAATTTTGATCCAAAACATACATTGTGGGTACTCGTTAGAATCCCTCAGCAAGGCGGTTCTAACGTGTACCAACAATATATGTTCTGAGTGAAAATATTTAAAAAAATCGAAATTTTCCAATGAAATTTTTAATTTTTGCAGCTGATATAAATCAATGTACAGGTCACCCTCATTATAGCACTATCTTTGGGTCCATGAAAACATACCGTGTTATAAGTGAAGCATGTTAAAATGAGGTTATTTACCATAGACATATAGCAAAATAATCATTTTAGGGGCCATGACATGGCACCAAGCCTTGTTATATTGAAAACAGTACTATAGTGAGGCACGTTATAACGAGGTTGAATTGTACATACTGCATGGTCAAGTTTTCATAATGCTAAGCATATGGAGCTGTCAGAACTCCAATCAACAAAAGCTATTAAGATTACTGACCAGTGAGGCACAAAGTAAAGATGCATTGGGCTAAAATTATTGTAAAATTCTATTATAATCTACCAAAGTAATCCTTGGCTATTTTTAACATGATCATATTTCATACAAGAAATGCTGGCAGTTGTTATAAGGGTGAAGAACAAATCTGTGTATTTACATGATGAACCGCGACACGACAAAACCGGTCTTCGGGGTATCCGACCAGGCCCGACACAATACAAACAGCTACAGAAGATCATTAGAAGCTTGAAATTTCGGATTTAGGAAGAAGAGGAATCGCACTATCCTTGTAGCAAAACAAAGGCGCTGATCAACTTTGCAGTTCCTGCGAAGCTGATCTGTGGCTTTGTTTTTGCATAGGCAAAAATCTGGTTTTCTCATAACGCGGCTCATGATCATACTTAGTAAATTTCAGTCTTCGTAACCTATGCAAAAATATTTGCATTTGTGACAAAATCATTGATTTTATCCAATACCCCCACCCCCATTTCTATCACAGATTAATACACAATTTTCTTCACTTGTACCATATCACAACTGAGATCATCTTTCACAAACCAGTGGCCCCACTTTAAGGCCCTTTCTTTCTTCTTTTCGTTCCCCAAGACCCAGTTATTGTTGATAATTAGGGGATGGGAGGCCTGACGGTCGGCTTCCGACATTTCGTACCACTTTCCATCAGCGTACGTTTCTAGAGGTAGTACTTTGATTCGTATATCATTATATCTGAAATGGAAGGGTGATGGATGGTAGTTTTACATGAAAAACATACATGTAATTAGCATTACGAAAACACATCCATGCAATATACTGAGATTTTTACACCTGAAAAAAATTGAAAATACTGAAAAATTTTTATATTTCTTCTTATGTTTGCTCAAAACATAGGTTGTTGGTACACGTTAGAACGCCCTTGCCGAGGTGGTTCTAACGAGTACCCACAATCTATGTTTTGGAGCAAAAATAAGAAAAAAATAAGTATACCCCTGAAAACCCCAGTTTTTCTAAACAAAAGTGGGGTTTACGCGGGAATACATTTCACAGGACGTTTTCCTGATGATTAGAAAATTTATGCCTTTGCAATGTCTGACATAGCCCACAAAAACTGGGCTTGTATTTGGCACTAGTTTTCAAGTCTTGAAGCTAAATTGGGGAAGTTTCAAAAGTAACAGAAACACTTCATTTATTGGAAACAACCACTAAAATGATTTGTTACCAAATTAAGGTGTCCTATCCCCAATTCAATATGTATGATAAGTGAAATCTTTGTACTTAGTTATGAATGAAAAAGCTTCAGTACTTAATTGTTATTTTACTGTAATCACAAAAATAAAACAGTATTATGGAACGCCAAAGCTGTCTGATGGTAAGGAATAAAAACATTTGATTCATCATCGTCATTATATCCTGCTCACATTTGATTATATGTTGTATAGTGTGCAATATATAATGAGAAAAGTCCATTATATGTTGGACCAGGTTCTTTATATTATGAAAATTTTCATTATATGATGGGTAAACATCTTTATATTATGGTAGACTTATATTATAATAAATATGATGAGTCAACATCTTTATATTATGATAGACTTACATTATATGCTGAAACAACCTCATTATATGATGTGACAACTACATTATATAATGGGCTATTGTCTTTATATGCATCAAGTTGATTATATGGTTCGATAACTTCATTATATGCGCAATCTTCATTATATGCGCAAACTTCATTATATGATGTGACAACAACATTATATGATGTGGACGATTTTGCGAGATGAAGAATTACATTGACACCGTTTAGAGACTTATTGCCAGAGTCAATTGACTGAGAACAATGACACAGTTATCTTCAATAAACTATACTACAGTGGACCAATAAAGTTATTATTAGACGCGTAGTGTTCAAAATCAATACACCTGTAGTCAGGAGAGGTTTATTTTTATACCCAATATTGTATTTCCTAATTGTTTATTTTTAGACTTAACTTGTATCATTGGAAAAGTGTGTTTGTTTGTATTTTCAAAATTTCATAGAACTTTAAACTGTTGTAAATGAAAAGTACAATGTTGAAACTTTATCAGGTAACCTTTGTTTATTGCTTTATCCATTTAACTTTCAATTGACACTAAATTCATAAATTTATGTTGACTAGAAGAGGCAGGATACATTTTTTTTGTTAACAGGTTGCTTGATGAGTCAGTCGTAAATATTAAATGAATTTTTGATAACTGATATTAACGGCCCATTAGATATTATTGAATAAGATGATTAATTTGTTTTACCAACTGGCCAGCCAGACAAGTAAACATTAAAATACACTGAAGTCAGGGGAAACTTCCAAAGGTGTCAAATAATTGTCTATTGACTGCATATCTCTACTTTGATCCTTTTGAAATCGGTCTTGCTTCTTCAATGGGAATTTGAATCTTGACCACCTCAGCCTTTTAATTGAAATTTTCTATTACGGAAACATGCCCAAGTAATATAAAGGGATTTTTCAAGTTGTAAAAATGATTTTTTTTTAAATAGAATAGTTATATATATAATATTTCTTCATTGTGCACAATACAATGATTGTGGGCATGAAGTGGTTCTAACGAGTACCCACAATCTATGTTTTGGAGCCAAAATAAGAAAGATAGGTATACCCCTGCAAATCCTAGTTTTTCTATATAAAAGTTGGATTCAAGGAGAATACTTTTCATGGACATGTTTTCCTGGTGTATGAAATAGAATGCGTCTACAATAAATGACTGTCTTTTAGGGACGATTGAATTAAAGAACGGGTGAAAGTGCAAAATAAAAAGCCAGTCATCGAGGGCATGTGATTTAAGTTGCCCTCCGATGAGTGTCTGTGCATGTGTGTGTGTGTGTGTGTGTGTGTGTGTGTGTGTGTGTCGCCAAACCTATATGGTGTTTGTAATATTGCATTGCCCATGTTTCTTGTCTGTTGCTTGGCCCACCGGGGTCCAACTGGTGTTTTTCTTTTGCTCCGGAGTTAGTAGGTTATTCGGCGCCCAGGGATCTCCATCGTCGGGCAGCTTACTCAGTCTGTGAGTCCTCGTTTTTGATTCATCAGGATGTTTATCATGATTTATTTGTTTGTTCTTGATGATTCATTGACTAGTTAGAGATTCACCACGAGGGCCGAATAACTAACTAAATGTTATGAACCACTGCAGAAGCTGAGGGTGAGGTTATGGCCATGTAAAACCGGTTTAAGCCCGCCAGTAACTTTGTGTTACTGATCGTTCCAAGTCGATACTTCTGTGGTGGTTCTTTTTGTTTTATGTCTTGGTGTTTGGAAATTTTTTGTGCTGTTGGCGCCTTATGTATGTTTTCATATTTTTAGTTAAGTTAAGGTAACTGAGTGGCCATCTATTGGGAAAATAGCTGCTCATTCGGCTTACGATATGTTTCATGGTATAAGTACCTGACTGTTAGTTTGGTTTTTTCCCACCTCGGTTTTTGGAGTGGGAATCTTTTTCTGATTGCTCCTTTTCCTGATCTTTGCCTACTTGTACCTTTTTACATGTTTCATGTAACTCCAGGGAGAATAAACTTTGAAACATGAAATGCAATTTTACGCTGTTTCAACCTGACTGTTTGCTCAAAGTAAATTGGTTACATGTGCACTTCCATGATGAAGGTATCACAAAACACTAACGAGACTAATGGTCCTCACAAACGTCTGTACACGGTTATCTCAGTGGTTGAACATGGGAGCTTGGTTCAAAACTTGGGTTGTTTCAAGTCTATGTCATCGTTAACAACCAATTATTCAGTCAGTTCGGTTATATTTTGGGTTAAATGTCCCACCAAAAGGTAAGGTCATATGGAAACGGGGCATTGGTTTATCTAGGGAAGTTTAATATACCTCGCTTACATTTACCTTGTTTATCGTCTAAGAAGCTTGATCATGATCAAACCAGCGACCTCTGGTTTACAAGGCTAGCGACTTAGCCACTGCAACATGGAAGATTCCAGTTCTAGCAAAGTTACGGTAAATGACCAATTAGTCTGTACTCCCTACCAGTTCGAACATCAAACATCCTTGAAATGTGCTTAGATAATCGTTTCCAAGGATCTTAATTTCTAAAGCTTCCTACTCAAGAAACATGGTATGCTTGTAAAAAAGACCAACAAGTACGACTTTCTGATGACATCAAAAGTTCCCTTTGATATTTTTTCTTTTTTTTTTTCCCCATGACAGCATATTCATGAATCTAATCATATCATGTACATGTACATGTAAATAATACAGCAAAGGACAGACAAAATATGTAAAAAACAACAACAACAACAACAAACAAACAAACAAAACAACAACTAAAAAGAAGGATGCCATCATGGTCGGGTGTGAATATCGGCCCCGCCCACTGGTGCCTAAAGAAATAGATGGGCTGCTTTTGCCTCCAGGCAAAGCTTCTTTGCTACTGACTGACCATCTGATAACTGGTTAACCGCTCAGGTCTGAGCCTGCCCAGGAAAAGTGGTTCATGTCAAACTATCTATACATTATGGCGTGTTGGTTTAGTTGGGTAATTATATTCGAAGCAATTTTTGGATGCCATGGCAGTCTAATTTCTGGTAAAAGTTCCATAAAATGGGGGCAGCATCCCGACATGACCATTAGCTGTTGACTTGGAGGTTAAGCATCAATTCAAACAAACAAACAAAAGAAAACCTGCCACCTACCATAAAACGTCTGTCTGCACATTTATAGTTGATTTTGTTCACTGTTTAGTTTATTACTGAAGACAAAAAGATGCAAAAAAGTCCATCTGATTGCAAATTAAAACATCTGAAACTTCTGTCCAAAATTTCCCTGTTGAAAGTTAAATCCCTCAATGTGCTGGATTGCTGTTTTGCTGTGTGCTGCCTAAGTCGCACGCTCAGCATGTTATTGAATAACATTGCGCTTTAAAAGACTAAACGCACAAAAAATATCATGTCACTACAATATTTTAAAATTGAGACCCCTTTGTGCAGCCTTGTAATTGACAGAGCTCTTCTCTGACGTAATATTATAACAATATCCTTTATGTTCAGCTGGCAAGAATCTGACAATTGTGTATTAAGTGAACAGATGTTGTTGTTTTTTTTTTGTTTTTTTTTAAAAGGGGTCTTTGCTCAGACATGCGAGGAAATATATTCAAAGGCAAACTTTTAGCAAAGGTCATTTGTCCTTAGAGCTGGTCACATGAAAAGGTGTTGAAATAGCCCATAATTATTATGAATGGTGCAGTTAGTTCATTCAGTGGCAAGGTTTATCATTATTTCACTTTATGAATCCTCTTCCTTAATTAATTGCAAATTAACCATATGGTATGTATAGCTGTAGATTTACAAGGTAATTTACTTATCATGACAAATCTCTTTTGAACAGCACAGTGGGTGGACCAAAACATTTAAGTTTGATGTTTAAATTGGTGACACTTGATCTATTGACCCAAAATTCCTTGTGATGAAATTTTGAAAATTGTCATTGTGAATTAAGCGTGTTTTGCATTGTAATAAGTCGTGTGCCTCCTCTGTTTAATAACTGGTAGATCCAGACAGTTCTGTCATGCATGCTGCACTCATGATGTGCACTCATTTAATTCAATTTTTGTTAGCGCAAATTTAACGTTTGATAGAGAGAAAAAGAAACAACAAAAGGGATGAGCTCATTGCTATTTAAACGAATGTGCTGTCTTTGTATTCCCTGGTTTTGGTGCCTACTTCAAAAGATTTTTACGCACAACTGGGAAACAAACTTTCATTCCTAAATTAAGACATCCAAGAGACGTGCGATGTTGACAGAGTGTACTGGGATCACATTCTCCGTGAGATGACAAACCCTGCCTGATCCGGACTGCAGGAAGTTAGGCAACAAACACAGTGTAGCAGTGTAACTGTTGAAAGATTGCATATATTATTTTACCATCTATATATCTGTCTGACGAAGTTCTTCGCCGTTTCTTTCCATGTTCATGAGGGTTCATTTAATACCAAAACTGTGCAATATAGTCCATACTATCTCACTTTGAATGTTTTACTGCTTCCAAAGGATCAAACCATTATGTTTTATGACATGCGTCAGCAAATCATACAAGATCTTTATAAACCAAATTACATTTAAACTAGCTTTCTCAATACAGAAATTGACTAAAAGCAAAGATGGCTAGAGGCTGGGAATTTTGCATTTAGATAGGTAGAGGATATTTACTTCGCTGTACATAGCGAAAGCAAAGACACTGATCAGGGGAAGACTGTTTTCACAGTTGATGTTTCAAGCAATTGTTCTCGTCTGTCTCCGATTGTTTTCTTTTTATCTTGGTTGGTCAACAATTTGACAATCCATAACACCATTCATACTTGGATAATGTATAATTAAGATAACAATCTTTGAAATCCTACAAACTGTCTGGTTCGCATTTGAAGTGTTTGGTCTCAGTCAACACCTTATTGAGCTAATTCAAAAACTGAATAAATAAAATTGTGCATGCCATCAGGTTAAATAACTTGTCAATTTTGATTGATAAGTTGCAAATATATAATAATTGCACTGGTCTTTTGAAACCATGTAAGAGGCATGAAAGTTTACAATCTAGATAAAATAATTATCTGACACTTTTCATAAAATTTACACTAGAACAATTTGGGTCATGTTAAAAATCAAATGTACTTGTAAAGCATAATTCAAACATCAAAGAAACTCTACTGACTGAACTGTTTACTTGTTACCATTTTTGATTGTCTATTTTGGTGTATTGATGTTGTCAGTACTCTATAAATAGATCTAGAGTACTGCAGATAAAAAATAGAAGTAGAGACTGAGGTAAAACTTCCAATCAATTGTCACAGTGACACAGAGTTTACACTCTACACTTGCAAACTTTACCTACAGGCAAACTGGGGGTGTTTTCACTCAATTGAAAAAAGCAATATTGTATACATGCCGGGACTACCGGACATACCTCTGAATCTATCTATCTATCTATCTATCTATCTATCTATCTATCATGATCGATCATCATCGATCATCATCGATCATCATGATCGATCTTCATGATCATCATCATCATGATCGATCATCATCAATATCTATCTAAATCATCATGATCGATCATCATAATGATAATCATGATCGATCATCATCGATAATCAAGATCGATCATTATGATTATGATGATGATCGATCAAGATGATGATCGATGACAATCAAGATGGTGATCGATCATAATGATGATAACTGATCATGATGATGATGATCAATCATCATGATCGATCTTGATGATGGTCGATAAAAATGATCGATCATGATGATCGATCATGAGGATCAATTATGTTGATGATCGATCATTTTCATCGATCATGATGATGATAATGATCGATCATGACAATGATCTATCATGATGATGATGATCGATCGTGATAATGATCGATCATGATGGTGATCGATCGTGATGATGATGATCGATGATGATCATGATGATGATGATGATCGATCATCATGGTGATGATCGATCATCATGGTGATGATCGATCATGATGATCAATGTTGATGATGATCGATCATGATGATGATCGATGTTGATGATGATCGATCATGATGATGATGATCGATCGTCATGGTGATGATCGAGGATGATGATGATCGATCATGATGATCGATCATGATGATGTTGATGATGATGATGTTTGATGATGATGATGATGATGATGATGATGATCGATCATTATGATGATAATGATGATGATGATGATGATGATGATGATCGATATTGATGATGATAGATCATAATGACGATGATGATGATGATGATGGTGATAATCGATTGTGATCATGATCATTATAGACAGACAGACAGACAGACAGACAGACAGACAGACAGACAGACAGACAGATAGATAGATAGAATCAGCAGTATGTCCGGTAGTCCCGGCATGTATACAATAACTCTAAACGGTGGCAATGTAATTCTTCTTCTCGCAAAATCGTCCACATCATATAATGTAGTTGTCACATCATATAACGAAGTTTGCGCATATAATGAAGTTATCGAACCATATAATCAACTTGATGCATATAAAGACAATAGCCCATGATATAATGTAGTTGTCACATCATATAATGAGGTTGTGTCAGCATATAATGTAAGTCTACCATAATATAAAGATGTTTGTTTACCCATCATATAATATTAGGCTACCATAATATAAAGATGTTTACTCATCATATAATGAAAATTTTCATAATATAAAGAACCTGGTCCAACATATAATGGACTTTTCTCATTATATAATGCACACTATACAACATATAATCAAATGTGAGCAGGATATAATGACGATGATGAATCAAATGTTTTTATTCCTTACCATCAGACAGCTTTGGCGTTCCATACAGTATACATGTACTACTTACTTTTGATTTATTAAAGCTGAGAAATATATTTGGTCGTTGTCTCCCTCTGAAATATATTTGTCTTTCGGAAGAGATTTTATTCGCTCTCCAAGAGCTTGCATCTGATTGGTCAATTCCTTCCAAAGTGCTTTGGCTTTATCAGTTCTAAAGAGATACAAGAACCCTCCTGCGTAAACACCTGTCCGTTGTGCCACTGGGTTCACTAAAACATCATAGTCATTCATTTTCTGAAGTTCTGGCACAGGATTTGTCAGCCAAAGGCAATCAACTTCAAAAAGAAACAACTCAACATCGGCCATCACTATCGATAACAACATTTCTGTCCGTCGTATCATGATCTGCACATAACCTACATGACTATAAACCTGATCACCGCTAGCTCCGCCCATATCCATGGCAACCACATGAATTTCTGGCCAATCACGCTTTAGATCATCTTTTGATTTTTGGTCAGTAGTTATTATGAGGACGGAATCATGAATATTCATTTCTTTTGTGTTACATAACCAACTATATGTAAAAGGGAGATAAGCATCATTTATCATTGTCACAAGAACCGTTTTACTGTTTTTCCCGATTTCTTTGGCGATTTCAACCAATTCTGTGTCTGTTTTTGACAGTTCAGCCTCAGATGGCTTTGTTTTATCGCCCTCTACACCTTGTGAGGCCAGTTTGCTATTTTTAGAATCTATTTCAAAATTAACAACTCCAGGTGTTCCATTGTTACTAATTATAGAACTTGGGTTTTTCCTCCAGATGAACACAACATATAGTCCAGTGAACAACAAAACTGCCACTGTTATATATCCAACTGGTTTTAACCGTATCATTTTCGCACCCCAGTTCTTGAAAACCGATTTTTATGCGATGAGACAAACTCCCTCTGTGATAGCCTCCTTTGTTCAAGATGGTATCATTTATTTGCTCTCTAATGAAATCCTGAAACAAAAAAAATAGAAAAGGATATGCACCAGTCATTTGTAACCACTGCTCCCCCACCTACGGGGAAGGGTGGGGATTACGACTTTTCAGCTTTCAGTGTCCTGCTATAAGCCCCACCCCAAGGGGGCAAACTGGAGGTCAAAACTTTGCTCTTTGCCCCGCCCTTCGTAATAGAAAATCTCCCTGGGGTAAGGATCCCAGTCATTTCCCCTGCACTGAGAGGACACTCAAAAAGTAATTGCCCTGCACTTTAGCCCAGCTATCCCCCACCCTTCCCCCTACTGTAGGTGTGTGTGTGGGGGGGGGGGGGGGGGGGGGGCAGTGGTTACAAATGACTAGTGCATTACAAATGCAAGAAATTTACTGTAACTTTGCAAACATTTTCTGACACCCTGATATACCATAAATTCAAAACTTTTCCTGTGACTCTTATTTCGTGAATTATCTATTTCCAAATTATTTGAAAGTTTTGGTACTCATGCCTTCTTAAAACCCTATGGAAGTATTTTATTAGTGAGAGTAAAAATTAGTGAATATTAAGTTCCTCATCAACATTAAATTTTACGAGCTTACAGTATCATAACTCTAAAGATCAAACAAGGGGGGAATATCATGTCATTCACAAAATTTCAAGCAGTGAGGCCTCTGATTAGAGAGTTGCCAAATTGCCATGTCTCAGTGGTCTGAGTCTACACCTATTCAGTATTGAGACACTATTGTCATACCCTTACAGTAAAAAAAATACAAAATAATCATGAAAAATGTTGAATAATCCATAGGAACATTAATTTACAGAACATGAGATAAGACTCACTCTAAATTAGGTATTTAAGATAAGTCAATACAAATAAGTGCAAAGTAATACTTGAACAGATCGTTGTTATGTGGGGACTTGTAACATGACATCATTCATGACCTCCTCAAACAGTCTCTCATTGATGATCATATCAAAAACTCGCATGACTGTTGACAAAATAAGTGAACACACAAACATATTAATGGCATCTCCATTAATATAGATGATAAGCTTCAGGTTTTCTAACTGCCATTCAAAGTTTCAAACAGCTGCCTTTGCTGCTTCTCAGCCATCTTCGCTTGTTTGTTTGACTTGTTGCTTAATGCATAAAGTGAACAGCTAAGGTGAGTAATGCACTTGTCATTTGTAACCTTCGACACCCCACCCCCTGGGAATAGTGGGGACTTTGACTTTACTTCCAGCAAGCCCTGCACTGCAGGGGCAAACAGATTGTAAAATCTCCGCTACCCCACCCTGTGGGGACAACAAACCAGCTGGTTATAATCCCCGCTATTTTGGCACAAAAAAAACAACATGGCATTCACCCGGCACTGCAAGGGCAAGCCGACGGTATAATCCAGCTCTTTCACCCCCTATTCCTGACCCTCGCCAGGCATGGTTACAAATGACTAGTGCATAACGTCGTGTTACGTAGTTGCCTCGATTTTATGGGAATTCTACTCGACATTGGGATGTCATGACATGCGAAACATCCAAGTAAACAAATTTTTGAGTACATGTATTTTCAGGGCTAATTTTCACTAATTTCTGCTAATATTGATTTTTTTCTGACCATATTACCTGGATTTTGACTTGACCTCGATTAAGCAAAATTTAAAGACAAATGTATTGGAGATTCTAATCCATCGAACCATATTAATCCAAGTTTCTATTAATAAGTGTACACTGAAAATTGGTGCAGAATTTGCACAATTTAATTAGCTTTCCAACAGCATAAAAGTCTGGCACATTTTAATGTCAGTCCAATGGACCCACGACACGAGTAGGTACAATAGTTTCTCGCATTCCATATTGACAATAAGTGGGAGATAAACCCCGAGAAAAAAAAACTGACACACCCCCAAACAAAACTTGGCTTGTCTCACATGTGGCCAGAGCGGGGCTCGAGCCCACACCAGACACAGCGGTGAGATGATCGAGTGATTAAGAAACAGCACTCTTAACCGCTCGGCCACGGAGGCCGCCCTGGTCAGATAATCAGATTCACTAGTCACGGGTGGGGTATGAAAGACCCTGCCGAGCCGAGCTGTATAAAAGACCCTGCCGAGCCAGGTTTTTGACTTGTAATCGCCAATAAAACTCAAAATACCAAAAATGAATGGTTTCATATGTTGAAATAGATAAAATCGCACAGATATTAAAGATATTGTTCATCATGATTAATCTGAAAACTAAAATTGATGGCATTTTTCTATTTGTCTGGTACTTAAGGTGAGATTTTCTATCGAATCCAATAAATTTGGGAAATTAGCATAACCAGATAGACGACTTTCTCCAATTTGACTTATCTAGAGCTCTACACTTTTCCGCAAGAGTGTTTGGATAAACTGATCATATATCATGAAATCCGCAGTGTTTTGTTTATATGTAACTACATGATAGTAAAAGACTGATGTCAAAAGCAGCAGAGTGGCTGTAATACTATAGCTCGGCAAATGGGTCACTGTATGGGCGTCAACTTTAATATTCATATCTGGGCGTGGTCGGCTAGTCCATCTGTTCAAGTAGGGGATTTATAGGAAAATCGAACTCAGTCAGCCTGGAACGCTGTCACATATTTACCGTTAGAAATCAGCTACATGTATTTTGTCCAATCCTGTGAATTAGACAAACTCATATTTCATTCTAATTTTGTAACGGAAAACATGTGAGTTGAATCTTTTAACTGTACACCTTTAGTTTTTACCCAAGTCAAAGGTAGACCATACCCAATAACGTATTCATGAGGTAACGCCCATACAGTGACCTATTTGCCGAGTTATACCTGTCTTATAAGTAGATTTAAACTGAAGCTAATTAACTGCAAGAGCTGTTGAGATAAAATGAAAATCAGAGGAATTTGAGAACCCCAAAATTGGGGGAGATAGGTGAAGAAAGTCGACAGTGTGTAACTGAGTTTATGTAAATGCTTTCCAATCATATAAAATCATTTCAAATGTTATAAAATATCATTCTGAATATTATTTTCCATGAAGACAATAATTAGTCAAAAACCTGGCTCGGCCAGGGACAGTAGATTTACAGGGATCTGAAACTTCAGTACTGCTATTATAATTTTCCAATGTATGTGTAACTTGGAGTCAGGCCAGGTTTTAGAATATGCCCAACAGGTATTTACATGGAGAATCAGTAAGAAAATATGTGTTTATAGTGGTCAGTTTCTACGAACTACTCCTTCTTCTATATTGCATTTTTATTCAAGCAAAACATGTCATCTGTTTAAGCACATATTGGGCTGTTGTTTGATGTCAAGTTTGAATAGATACACCAAAAATTACACCTAAGCCATTTGTATAAAAATGAAGAAAAAGTGTTTTCTTCCAGAAGAAGTTTTTTATGCCTCTTTTGTAACAGCATTTTTATATAAAAGTATTCACTCAATCTATTTGAATTTTATATAAAACAACACTGGAACAGTTCATCTTTAGAATGGTACGTTTCTTTTTAAGTTATGTTCAGTATGCTTGTAGGAGTATTTGGTAAAACACAGGCAGTGTTTGGAATATTTTGCCTTATTAAATTGCATAGTCAATTATTGAAATACCTGTCCAGCCCAGTCCAAGTGGCAAGACAAGCATATTCTATAAAACAGGGCTAGAGTCCAATCACTTGTATTATAGCTCACTGGCTCGGCATAGTAAGCTCGGCAGCTCGGCTCGGCAGGGGCTTTCATACCCCCACCCTAGTCACGAAAACTAATGACATTCGTATATATTGATAACATCATAATTTTAGATAAATGAATATCGATGGCGATGAAATAATAAATATCGCTAAATAGAAATTATGGATTTACACACTTACAATGATAGAGAGAAAATCAGGAAAAATGCCGACAAACTCGATAGATAAACATCTGTGATCTGTGTCGCAGGAGGCTTGAAAATTTGGTCATACAAAAGTCGAGCACGAACTTATTTTTTGTACAGCCTCGTGTGCATGTTTGTAGTGTTCCGCCGTTTACTTATCGGCGCACCTCCGCCGTTGGCTTATCGGCGCACCTCCTTTTAACCCCGAGTAAGGGTATTACCATCACCAGACTCCAATGATAGAACTACACTGCCCGCCACCAACCATCACATTACAATATTCACTGTATTCCCATCACTGAAGTTATCTTTTTTGTTTGAAGAGAAGCCAGTGCTTGCCTTATGAATGCTGAGTGCTAAGCAAGGTAACCACTGGTACCATTTTTAACGCTTTTGCTATGACACAGCATGGAATCGGACACATGCTCTCATCATTATGGTGTCGGGATCAATCACCCTTGCCAACAGCATGCTTAATACCAACACATGATCGACAAACTTATAACAAATCGGCTTATGTTAAATGTGGCCACGCACAAGATACATGTATATGTAATATGTAAAGTTTCTGACCATTACCTCAGGAGCTGTGGAATTGGGACTTGCTGAAGGCCAGAGTCCTACACTCTACCCCTGTGCCAGTCCGCTCTACTATACATGTATGTATTGGAAATTCCTGCTTTATCCCCATCTCATCATTCACAAATGACAGAACATTACAGGTCATCAGTAATAACCAGCAAAAAGAAAATAATAGTTAGTGGCAATAAAAGCTCTACATAGCTTATGTTGATTTAAAATATGAAGAGACAAATATCATTATTATTCCTGCGCATAATACTCAGAAATGAGGGTGTCACAGTATCTATAGATATTCAACATCAATCATTTACTAAATGAACCAGAAACTCAAATGATAAAATCTTAGGTCCCAGAACAACAGCCGGTAAGCCCAAACTTTTAGCTTCATTGGCTGCCATTTATATGTAGCATCTATCAATGCTGCTCATAAAAAATTGACACAGACAGTTCATGAGAATGTCAAGGACAATTGCTTTTAAGGGTTTCATGCTTATTGCTATCACTCCTGAAGAGAATTACACCCAAGGCCTATACACAATTTGATGTCAATTTTCACAAAGCTGATAACCGTGAAATCAGTTTTACCACAAACTTCATAAAGTAAAATTCCCTGACTTTTCCCTGACCAATTTTCAAAATTCCCTGACCAAAATCATCGGCGTTTTCAAGCGTATGTGGTCATTTTTCTTCTAATGTATGAGTTTGCACTTTCCAAACAAAAATGGCTGAAAGGCATTTTTTCTCTTTAAAACAGAGACTCAAATTTGAGATGAGTTCACAAATTCATTAACAAAATAAGCTTTCTAATGAGACACTATGGCAAACACATCCATGCTTGTTCTTAGAAGAATCTGACATAGCCACTTGTTGTTTCTCCTTTACTATTTTAAAATTTCTTCTGATTCTGAAATTCCCTGACTTTTGCCATTTTTTTTAAATTTCCCTAATTTCAAAATTCCCTGACTTTTCCCTGACCTTGAATTTTTTACATTTTTCCCTGACTTTTCCCTGACCGTGGGAACCCTGAAATATATATAGATCAATAACACCGGGTCGAGGTGCTGATTGAATAGTATGAACAATTACTATGTAGGGTTGCATGCTTACAGTTGTCACTGCTAGAGATTGAAATACTAAAGTTCGGGCAACATTACTGTTCAGGCGATTAATGAACCGCAAAATACAGGTCGAAACGGACATTGTGCATGATTGAAGAGTATATCAAGGACAATTACCCCCATACTATTTTCAAGAGGTTTCATGCTTACAGTTATCACTGCTACAGAAATACACTAGTTCTAGCCTCAACAAAAATGGTCATTCCACCTTGAAATATAGGTCAAGGACTCCACCTTGAAATATAGGTCAAGGACACACATTCAAGGTGCATGGCTAAAGAGTAAGTTTGAACAACTACTATACAGAGTTTCATGCTTACAGCTATCAGTTACAGAAAAATATACAACACGACAAACTGTTGATGGGCAGACTGACCGACGGGAATTGTAATTCCTATATCACACCTTGCTGTTATTATATAAAGCAAGTGCAATAAAAACGGCTCTAATTAAGAACAAGATGACTAGCTCATTCCAAGCAAGTAACCATCTGACTACTGACTAGCATCACAAGATGGCAAGTGAAACAGAGAAGCAGAGTTAACATGAAGCAATACAGTTTGACCTCATTGTAAGTTGTAACACACCTCATTACAAGGCTGGGCGCGGTGGCCTAGTGGTAGAGCGTCGGACTTCAAATCGAGAAGTCCTGGGAGGGTCACCGTGTTGTTTCCTTCAGCAAGGCACATCAACTCCCTAGAGTACTGGTCAATACCCATGAAGTGGTGGCTCCGTCCCGACATGACTGAAAAATTGACTGGTACAAAGCCTCATTACAATGCAGTTTTCAATACAACATGGCCATGTCATGGCACCCAAAATGATTATTTTGCAATGTCTATTGTAAATAACCTCATTATAACAGTTTACTTATAACACAATCTGCTTCTACGGACCCCAAAGATAGCGTTATAATGAGGTTGACCTGTATTGCTTTTAATAGAATGTTAAGAAATTACTGGTGGGCTTAAATAGATTTTACAGGTTCCTAATCCTATTAATTAAATGAACCTCTTAAAACAATTCTCATCTAAAGGAAATGATAAAGAAAAGAATGACAAAATCATTTTAAATTACTTTAATTACATGTGTATCATGTACATGATCCATAAATGAGACAAATGCAATAACACAATGACATTTTTAAAGATTCCTTGCAAAAAGAGGAACAATGATTTGTTGATACTTTACTAAACTTTGTCCATATGTAAAGCATCCTAATTGCAGACGAAGATATTGTAAATCCTTAACAGACAGATTGATCTGGGTCTGCACTTTTTAACTAAACCAAAATATGAGCCATGATGCGAGAAAACCTGTCTTTGGGGTTTCTGACCAGGTCTGACACAAACCAGCCTGTGCAGTTACTGTAGAAGGCTAGAAGCTTGGAATTTCGGATTTAAGAAGAAGAATCGTACTATCCATGTAGCGAAAACAAAGGCGCTGATCAGCTGTGCAGTTACTGCACAGCTGATCTGCGCCTTTGTTTTCGTATAGGCAGACAATCATGTTTTCTCATGATGCAGATCATATATAATAGTGGAAGTACTACCATGTAAAAGCATGCAATTCTTAAAAGTCAGACAACTTTGTATTTTTCGAAAATGCAAGTTTTTTTTGTTTTGTTTATATTATGGTTGAACATATTACAGTTAACAATTTTTCAGTCACTTCAGAATGGATTCAAAACCTGTGCTGATGGGATCTTAGTATCTTGCACAAGGATACTACATAATACTGCTGAGGTTGGTAGTGAATGATGGACCTCTAAATCTGGAATGCTGTACTCGACCACTAGGCCACTGGGCTCTCCACAATCTAGGGTATCTACTCTACTTTATCGGAATAAGCAACAGTTTGCAAAATTTGGTTTCATATAGTCAGATTTTCTTGCTTAATATGTTTAAAGGAAGATTTGACATCCCAGATAACAGTTTTTGCTCATTTCAGAGGCAATGCTTGATTCATAATCTTAAACATGGTGGTGGTTCAACCTGATTTGTTGAGGATAAAATAAAATAAAAAGAACACATTTCTATCATATTTCTTACAAGAGCACTATTCTGTCATTGGTGTCAATGTCCCGAGGTCTGTAACTCAAAGCCATCTTAAGCTTAAGATAAACTTACAACCAACTTAAGTATCTCTTAGAGATTATGGTGAATAGCTGAAAAGGACCTTAAGTTACGGTGACAACTTAATAGTATCGTAACTTTACCGTCAACTCAAGCCCACTTTAGCATCTTCTATCTTAGGAAGTGGTACCTTTCATTTAAAAACGTTACAATAGCTTAGAGTAACTGAAATAGAAAGGGCGTAAATTTTAAGGTGGTCATCTTAAGTATGTCGCAAGTAGAGTAACTTATGATGCCTTCCAGTTACTAGCCCCAGCACTTTCGGCCAGCACTTTACACATCACCCTCATCATGTTAACAGGCTTTGGTGAACATATTTTTCAAACTCAGTTTTTCTGCTCAGCATTTACAAAAATGTAGTCTTCAGTCCTTCAGCAAAACAACTAACATTAGTTTTCCACAAAGAAGTTTACTGAAATAAACTATTGCCTGGCATAATGTTTCAAGCACATCATCGTGACATGGGCTTTAAAATGTGATTTTTGAGTGATTTTAGCCTTTGTGTATGTAAAATGCACATTGAAACCAAAAGTGTCTGATTAATTAAGAATATGAAAACATGGTCGAATCTATCATAACATGCTGTAAACGGATTTTCTGACCAGTCTTCAATGCATTATTTTTAAGTTACCATTTAGGACACCACATTCCCTTTAGCGTTTATGAGCCTGCTAACATGATCGAATCTGTTATTCAAGTTTTTTAATTGTGTGAAAATCAGCCCAACATTTTATTGATTTCCTCTGCCAGTCTGTTGCCGTCCTCCACCCAGTCTATCGGTGTGGCGCTCATACAAACTGTCTTCAGTCGACTCTCATCCTAGAAAGAAGAAAGCCAAACATACTAAACTGTTACAGTCACAAGTTCTCTGTTAGCCTACACACACCAACTTCAATTTCTACTGTCTAAAAACTTGCCACTGATAATGGTTTTTCGCTGAAAATTTTTGTATGGGGGACAACAGAAAAATTATTTCCATGTCAAAATCTTGATCTCAGTTTGTCCTAATAGGACCTGCAAAAATTTTGAAAATCGATGAACAAATAAAGTTTTTGTGGCCAAAATGAATTTTGCATAGGGATTTTGCATAGGCAAGGGAGATAATCGATGATCGTGAAAATGCATATTTTTCGAGCCTTTTTACCTGTTCATGAAGATTTTGTCTCGGGTATGTCATTTCTGTCAATTTATAATAATTTTGAGCAATCATGATTAAATAGTTAGAATTTAAAATTTTTGCGGGAAAACATTTACCTCCCTTCCATGAGATTTTTGTACAGGAAATCCCTATTCAAAAATATTTATATCCAGAACTTTCTTATTTGTCAACCTATTTTCAAAGTTTTTGCTGCACATTTTGCAACAAACTAGATGCTTATTTGTGCCAAGAAAATATTTTTTCTACATTCGAATAGTTGTAAAATATCTGCGAAAAACCATTATCACACACTACAAAACAGACTTTAATAATTTCATAAAACTAGTTTTTAAATCAAATCAAAGTTTAAAGTTCACAGCAAAAACAATATTATACAATAATCATCAGGAGCAATGAGCATTACTTAACCTTACAGCCTTTTTTCAATTTCAAATTAATCACATATAGTACTGTACGCTAATACCAGCAAAAAAGGTATGCCAGACAGTACTCGCATGATTTAACCCTTTTAAATCCCACATACTCAGCAAAGCATATTATCAAAAGGATATTTGTGGATGAACTTAATCCTTAAAAAATCAGAAGTGTATGTTAATCTTACGTTGTAGGTCTCAATCTTGGCTCTAAGTTTTGAGATTTTAAGGTGGTACTGCTTATGTACTACGAAACCTTGCTACTGACTGACTAATGCTATAGGTTTGAATTTATTCTATTAGCAATCTACACGATTGTATGATTATATCTTACATTGTAAGTCTCCATCTTAGCTCTCAGCTTAAAGATATATGATCTGAAGGTGGCATTCTGGAATACTTGCTCAAACCCCGCCTCATTCTGAAATACATATACAACAGCCAATGAGAACTCTATGCCTTCTGGTTTTCAAAATGCTGTTACTGCGACAAAATATTTTGTAACTGAACACAACCATGTCAAGCCTCCAATTCTTTTGCATATACTGAATGCAGTTCAAACCATAAAAGCTAATCAATGTCTAAATACCATTAAAAACTTAACACAGAATCCGATTATCTCTACATGTACTTTACTTTCAAGACAGTGCTATATTTCTTTCTTTTTTTTTTTTTTTGTGTGTGTAGGGGGGATTGTTCTTAAAAGATACAAGAATTTCATTCTCATGGTCAAATTATGGAAATAAAAGTTTTGATTTTCTACTGATCTTTGCAATATGTATCAAAGGATAGAATGGGCAGTTTGTTGTTTGTTTTGTTACTTACTGTTTCTCTCATCTGACCCAGTTCATCCGCCGGTATCCCTAGTAATGCCTCGGCAGATTCTTGGAAACACGTCACCCACTGGTTGTCAGAATGATCCGCTAAATTAGCCTGGAAATAGAGCAATCAGCACAGATATTTGCAGTTATCTTGACAGCGACAATAACTTAAGTTACCCATATCGCTTTTTCATGCTCAAATCAACTGAGAATTTTAACTCCTCATACACGATTTTAACAATTTTAACTCCTCATACACTTGCAGGATGTATTAGATTATTCAAGTTCCTCTGATCGGCCGTTATCCATGGATTCCTAGGTAACTGTGTTTTAACCAGTTTTATCAAACAGAGTGAACATGATGAATATGCTATTTAAAACACATCCTGCTTTTTATAGTGTCAAACTTTCACTCTAGAAGTAAACTTACCGAGAGGATCATCCTCCATTTATAGTTGGGAAATTCTTTATTGCATTTTTCACACCTGTACATGCCGTTGCCTTGGTCTACCAGCTTCTTGTTGCATGCATCTGTTGGACAGGCCTAGAACAGTAAACAGATAACACTGTAAGCTTCCATTTTTCAGATCTATGGCAATCAATCAATACTCTCACCAAGTAACTTGTAAAGATTTTAGGGACTTCCACCTAAATAGCTTCGAGCACAAATCCTACCATCACCTTTGTTATTTACAGCTCTGCTTCAGTAGTGACAGCATGACAATAACAGACACACAGACCACAAGACTAGGCAGAATGATTCATGAATATTGTAACTAAATAGCCATGCTCTTACCTTAAAATGCTTACCATGATGCAGATCAACATTTAGTATTTGAACATAAATTACATCTGGATCCATGCTCATGCAGATTATGTCTGCACTGGGTGTCCTCTGCATGCTAAAGCCTAGCCTCTATCTCCCAATTGGCCTGTACAAAAAATCACCTTGAATAAACTCACCATATACATGCAGTTTTCTTTCCTGAGGAAAATCACTGTCCCTTTGCTGGTGAAATAATCAGGTTTGTCTCCTTGGCCGATATTCTCCGACTTAACTTGACCAAATGACTTCCAGTTTGTACTACCTGGAAATGTAAAGGAATGCAAGTTTTCAATTAGAACAATACCTTGTTATATCGTGTATATTGTATTCAATTGTGTACGATACTGCAAAGTATGACATTCACATTATTCCACACCCATGTAACACTGTAGGTAAGTGATCATTTTGCTTTAATACTTTTTTTTTAAATTGTACAACTTTTAGTTCAGAAATAATTGCACGAATTAATTTTCCCTAAATTTGCGATTTCATTGTCTATGGATGATCATACTGATTTTGTGAGGTAATTGTCATTAGAGGTGCGCGGTAAAACCGGTATACCGTGGTTCTCTTTTGTTTTGGTACGTACCGTGGTAATTTTTCACTGTACCGGTTTTTATGGTACATATAGGCAGTCTCCATTGTGAGGCTGTTTGCTAAATAAATTGCTAATATTTCCATATTTGTCTGTGTCCTTATTAATAAATGATTAATTTGATCACAATCTTATATTAAAACATCTACAGAGAACAATTTTCAATTGCCCTTCCTCCACCAAAATGTTGGCTATGTTGTTTTCATTCTAAATTAAATTATCCAAAGTCCATGAAATTCAGACATGCTTGTAATGACTTAGAAAAAAATATGTACATATGTTAATGTTACATATGTTAATGTTACATATATGTTAATGTTACATATGTTAATATTACATATCAGTAAGCTCAAGCTGTGGTGTGTTGCTAAGTGGTGAGTATGTTTATCAACCAAACATCTGTAAAAGCCAGTTCAATTTACTGGTGGCCAGAGATATAGATTAATCAATCATTTGATTACAACATGTACACAGACTCATGACAACTGGTATGCCCTAAAACAGTCCTACACTTTATGTCCTAATAGGCAGTGTTACATGTAAATCTATCTTTTTAAGGCTGATTTTGGTAATGGAAAAAAATAATTGAATTGCCTAACCCCCACACATTTAATGTGCTGCACCAGAAGGCCCAAACTGTTTCTATATATAGCTTCTGGTACACCGCGATACATACCACGGTACTTGACTGAAAACCGTGATATACCGCGGTACATTTTTTTTTTGTGGTACCCAGCTCTAATTGTCATACAATAAGCTGCATTACAAGAAAACTGGCTTATGTGAAAACAAAGACACAGATCAGCTGTGCCATTACAGCTAATCAGCGCCTTACTTTCTCTACACAGATAGTACAATTCCTCTTCTTCTTAAATCCAAAATTTTAAGCTTCTAGCCTTCTTCTGTGACTGTACAAACCAGCTTGTGTCAGACTTGCCTGGAAATCCCAAAGATCAGGTTTCTCCAGCCATGGCTCAAATACAAACTCACCTCCCCCACCCCCTCCTCCACCTTCAGACCGGAATCCCGTAAAATCTTTCTGGTATCCCTCATTCTCGTACCATCCCTTCAGCATGTGGGCCTCTCGGATGTCTGGGTTAATAATCATCTGACTGCTTGCTAGCAATGACAATGACCGGCCGCCCCAGTCTGATAACCGACAGCCTTTACAGGCTAGTACTGGGTTATTGCTTCCGTCAAAGGTTTCTGCCTAGAAAAGGGGATGAAAACATTTGTATATACAGCAACTTAACTAACATGGTCATAATTCTCCCGAATATCCGGGTTATTGATAATCTGACAGCTAGCTAGCAGGGATAGTGACCAGTCGCCCCAATCCAATAATCGACAACCCTTTACAAGCTAATACTGGATTAGTTTTAAAGGGATAAGATATGATGAAGCCAATAATGGTTATTCAAGAATCTGGAACATGAACAGTTTATATGTGTAGCGAAAAACAAATGCGCTGTTCAGCTTTGCATTTACTGCGAAGCTGATCTGCGCCTTTGTCATCGCATATGCAAAATGTTGGTTTTCTCATGACGCTGCTCATTTAACTTACATTATTGCCCCACAGTGTGAGATTGACGACCATTCCCGACTGGTCAACCAACTGTATGTCTCTCTTTGACACTTCCTTTTGACTCTGGCGCCCGACTATCGTCGTAACGTCTCCTACGCTCTTCACCATACCCAACACATCTGAAAGAATAAAGTTGCTGTCACTGGTATTTTACCTTCCACCAGCAGGTACGTACAAATGAGTCGCCTCGTGGGAAAACCAACAATGTGGTTTCCGACCAGGTTCGACACAAACCAACATGTGCAGCTATAGAAGATGGCTAGAAGCTTGAAATTTTGGATTTAAGTAGAAGAGATATAGTACTATCCGTGTAGTGAAAACAAAGGCGCTGATCAGCTTCGCGGTTACCGCGAAGCTGATCTGCGCCTTTGTTTTCGCATATGCAGATTGTTGGTTTTCCCATGTGGCGGCTCAAATAGCTACTATGTGACAGGTTGAAAGTATCAAGCATTCTTTTCCTTGGCAAGCCAAACCTTCATAGATTATCATTAACGATTTACCAGTACTTTGCTCTTTTCTTAAACTGACAGTATCTGATATACTTAAGCTAAACAGAACTGGTTAGTCTGACATCTATCTCCTGAAATGAGCTATGAAACATACCGATCATTGAATTTGGCTGTTTTGATTCCAGTTCATTTATCTTGATAAAATCGAACGTCATTGTAGGAAGATCTGTTGGGTCGTCACACGGTTCTATCATTGTATCAGAGTTCAAGGTCATCTCATAATCGTTCTGAATTGACGTGTATTGTTTGTTGGCCGTCTTCAATGTGGCCTTGCTGATGTAGTATACCTGGAGCATGGAAACAATGAAATGAGCTACGACACAAGAAAACTGGTCTTGTGGATTTCCGACCAAATCTGATACAAACTGGCAAATACAGCCAAAGATGGTTAGAAACTTGAAATGTCAGATTTAAGTAGAAGAAATCTTCAATCCATGTAGCGGAAACAAAGGTATGCAAAAATCTGGTTTTCACATGACACAGCTCAAATGGACTTTGGCAATAAAGACTTAGAAGATAATTAGGCAACATATACCAAATGAGCCGCCTCGTGGGAAAACCAACAATGTGGTTTCCGAACAGGTCTGACACAAACCGGGCTGTACAGTCACAGAAGCAGGATAGAAGCTTGAGATTTTGGAGTTAAGTAGAGGAGGAATTGTACTATCCGAGTAGCGAAAATAAAGGCGCTGATCAGCTTCGCGGTTACCGCGAAGCTGATCTGCGCCTTTGTTTTCGCCTATGCAGATTGTTGGTTTTCCCATGGGGAGGCTCAAATGTTTTAGATAAGAAACAATGTGAATGTCAGATATTAATGAGCCACTTCATGGGAAAACCAACAATCTGCATATGCGAAACCAAAGGCGCAGATCAGCGTCTTTGTCTTCGCTACACGGATAGTACAATTCCTCTACTTTCTAAATCCGAAGTTTCCAGCCTCTAGCCACCTTCTGTGCTTGTACAGCTCGGTTTGTGTCGAACCTATTCGGAAACCACATTGTTGGTTTTCCCACGAGGTGGCTCATTTAGTTTCCATCAAAAGTAATTTTTGAAGTATTTTGCACCACAACTGTTTTTTCCAGATATCTAGTCTTCACATACAGTACCTTTTTATAAATTTGAAAACATTAAATATGTAAAATTTAATAAGTGGCTCTTATTTCTCCTCTTTTGTCAAACAAATTCATGCTGACCCTCTGACCTCATTTTAACTGACCTTGACCTAAATTCCAACGACCTTCACCCACCTTGTTAACTTCCAACATATTGTAAAACTTGTCAACTACATCTGTAAACCCTGTGGCCCGGATTTCTCCGCTTTCGTCAATTAGGCTCATGCTGAATAAACGACCTTCACCTCTTGAGTTACTCCAGCTGCGGATGTCACTTTTCTGTGTAACTCTAGCTCGTATGCGCCATCTACAAATAGAGGTTGCTGCCATCACACTGGTATTTATAATCATGCATTTTAAAATAAAACAGTTTGTCAGAGTTATTATAAAGCATTTTATTTCCTCATTGGATTAACATACTCTTGATAGAAATTCTTCCACTTCAAATTGAAACAACAAATGAACAGCTACATGAGAAAACCAACAATTTGCATATGCAAAAACAAAGGCGGCTGCACAGCTGATCAGTGCCTTTGTTTTCGCTACTCGGATAGTACAATTCCTCTTCTACTTAAATACAGTCAACCCTCTTTACAACGACGGTGTTTGTCGCCAGTGCTTTGTGACGTTAAAGTGAATTTGCTGTTATAAGGAAATTGGGTCTTCTGACGGACAAACAAGAACTGCTTTATAGATATGCTCCCATAATTATCCTAGGTGTACATGTCAGTTGCAAAAACATATTTGTTTCACATCGTGGTTAAGATGTATGGCTTAAAAAGGATGACAAAAATAAAACAAAACATATTTAAATTAATACTTTATTTCATGTAATACATTCCATTTAACAACATTCACATAACAATTTAGAACAAGAAAGTGCCCATGCACATGCTTTGTCAAGCAGCATGTCGTCATTGACGATCGAACATCGGTAAACCACCTGTACAGCGCTTGCTCTAGTTTCTCGTGCTTGCCGGAACGCTGTCGTAGAGATGAGTCACCATCTTTCGGCACGCTAGACCATTTCTCTTTGTCACAGAGAATGTCGCTCACAGTTGATCTGCCGACCTGCTTCCCCCAGTCTCTGGTGAAACGGGTTGCAATCTCATCTTGGGTTGCTGTCGGATGGTCGGTCTTGTAGGCGACGATCTCTTTCTTCTCGGCGACGGAAAACTGTGTTCTTCGTCGTTTTGCTGGAGGCTGAGACATTATCTTTCAAAAGATTGATAAATTTAACGGCGATCGCTCCATTTTTATACCCAATTTTGACACATGTACTCAAAGATCTCATCTTCTCACTCAATTAAAGAACGCAAATTATATCAATTAATTCTTAATTTTGATAATTGATAACCTTAAAGCGATGAACACCTTTCAAACAATTAATGCGGTATTGAAAAACATCAATCGATACTGTATTGGCGTTCCGACTAATCAATGTGATACTGTAAGATTAGTCTCCCTTGAATACCTGTCAATCACTTTCGGGTCAGCTAAGATCAGATGACAATTTTAAATTTACCAAGTGTTATGCGGTTGTGTAACGAATTCTTCGACACTAACTTACTTAAATTGAATTGCAGGATGTCAAGATCAATTAATTCTCACTGGCCTAAAAAAATCATGTTGATTGGACAAGCCATTTTTTCACAGTATAAGTTTAAATAGCCAAAAATACCCCCAAAACAGGTGTTATACTGTCTCACTTGAAAATTGCTTCTTTTTATGTGTAAGGGGATTGGAACTGACACTTTATTTGCTTATAAAATATTCTGTGGCTAGTAAGTGGCCATATCCCCTTTATTCTGCCGTTTATTTGAATGGGCTACGACTATTTGTTTTTGGTTATGCTGATGACGTGTGCCAAAATGAGGTATTTTAAAGTGAGAAAAGTGACCTGCCAGATAAGTCAGACTGTTACATCCAATACTGCTTCCAATGTGTTATAAACAATATTTGGACATACCTTATCGATAAAAATAACCAGTCGCGTGACTTACTTTTATCACTGGATAGATATTTATATCCCAAATTACTGAGGACAATGTAACAAAAAAGTGTCCTGTCCGTAAGATGCCATTTCTCTATGACGTCACATACTTCTGGAAGTTTAAATCACATTGGGAAATTGAGTTTTATGAACTGATGATTGTCATGAGAAAAAAAAATATTATACCAACGCCAATGACAATGTAGAATTATAGAAATTATATTTTGGTCAAAAATGTCCTGTCCGTAGAGAAAAAATCTACAACAAAAAGTGCAAAATTTCTAAAACCAATGAACCCAGAACCACCAAATTTCACATGACGCATCTTTTTATCAGAACACAACTTTTATTACAATATAGGGTGGAATGGATCAAAACTCTGGTTACCATGGCAACGGATAGGTCCCATAGGGTTATAATGGTGAAAACAATGTTTTCTTATTTTCTAGCTAGCTATTAATCTGATTCTGTTCAAACTTATTCATATTAAACCAGGATATACACACCAGCTTTAAGTATATTAAGTTTCGGCCAAATCCGATTCCTAAGTAAGAAGTTAGCTCCCCTTTCTTAATTTTTCATGATTTTGAAGATGAAATAGAGTTTTGGATATAACGGAATTCTGTGGCATAGAATGATAAAAAGGTATATATTTTCCGAAACTGTTTAACTTACAGATTTCGGAAAAAGTGAAACAAAGCCAAGGGTACAACTTTTACAAAACAACTCTGAAAACAGGTGAAACAAAAATTTGCTTCTGATCGTAGCTGAGACGTTTGCGGTATGTCGCAAAATTCAATAAACACATTTTCGGAAAATTGTCTGTGACGTTGTAAAGGCAGAAAAATGTGTACAAAAGTCATATTTGTTCCCAATAATTACTGTCGGTGTCGGTAAGCGTGTTTTCCTTTATAACGTAGTAATTTTAATAGGGAAAATCCGTCCCCACGAAATTTTTGTCGGAAGTCGAATATTCCGTTATAGCGTTCACCGTTATAAAGAATTCTGACTGTACGAAATTTCAAGCCTCTAGCTCTTTTCTGTGATTGTACAGGTCGGTTTGTGTCAGACCTGTTCGGAAACCACATTGTTTGTTTTCCCACGAGGCGGCTCAAATAGTATTTGTTGACAACAGACACATGTAACATATGCTTTTATCATTCAGTTAGACAACCACTCAAGATTATTTCAGCTTATATTAGACAGGCCAATGATGAATCAGTAGGTACGGCAAAAATGCGGCAGAGCATCCACAGAAACATTTGTCACACCCGCAAGCAGAACTTTGACTTGTCTAACGTGTCCAGTGCTGTGAAATGAACGAATATGAGAGGCTATGAAATGCGAGACCTTCATCACTTGGACACAGGTTTAAAAGTTCCAATCATCAGGAAAACATGTCTGTGCAATGAATACCCCATGAAACCCCACTTTTATATAGTAAAACTAAAACTAGGGTATACCTATTTTTCTTATTTAATAATTTTTGGTCCAAAACATAGATTGTGAGTAATGATATAACCGCCTCGCTGAGGTGGTTCTAACTTGTACCCACAATCAATGTTTTGAGCAAAAATATTGGAAATATATCATTTTTTCAGATGAAATTATCAATTTTGCAGCTGAAAAAATCTTCGTATATTGCATGGGCAAGTTTTTCCAATGAAAAGTGGCAAGCTTCGACTAAAGGGTAAGACACCTTAGAGGGGATGTAGCTGATCTACCTGTTTTGGTACGGCGTGAGACTGGCTATACTGTGAATTCTGTTAGAGTTGGGCGTACCAGGGCCAGATCCTCCAGCTATCTTGTATGGCTGTTTACTGGGTGGTGGACTCACACCGCTAGCTCCTACAATAAAAATATCACTGAATAACTAACAGAATATCCCCAAGATGTATTTGACATGGTGTAAGGTGTAAGACTGCTATATAGTGAATTCTGTTGTCCAAGGGCTCAATCCGCCTGATATCTTGTATGCCTGCTTACTCGGTGGTGGACTGACACCGCTATTTAATTCCTGATATCTTGTATGCCTGCTTACTCGGTGGTGGACTGACACCGCTATTTAATTCCATATAGGTCAATTGAATGTCAAATGGTTTACTTAGCCTTATCATAAAGATCTGAGTACAATATTTTAAAAACAAACAAGTGTGCTACCAAAACTTTGGTATATGCCATTTGAATTTTAGCCAATGATCTTGTACAAACCTTTTCTATGGATCATTCTATTCAAAAGAAGCTTACTCTATTTTTGATGAATCACAATCCTTTCAACTCTAGTTAAATAGGGCAAATGGGACTCCAAATCAAGAGGTCCTGGGATTGATCCCCTCTGGTGGCACCTTGTTGTGTCATCGAGCAAGACACATGAACTCCCCAGAGTACTGGTTAATACCCAGGATTGGTGGCTCTGTCCTAACATGACTGAAAAATTGTTGACTGGGATCCTGAACCTCAATAAAACGAACAATCAGAACAAGAACAACATGGAAGTCATGGATACCTTTATTATAAGGATTCTGAGGGGGCGGTCTTCTCACAGGGGCATTACTGGTGGGAGCAGGGGCTGAATTGGCAGCAGGGGGATGTGAAGCTCCGTTGACCTGTGGAGCCGCACCTCCTGACTGACCGGGCTTGAATGGCTGTGGATTGCCAATCTTCTCCCCAACATCACCACCTTTAGCCAGAACTTGTACCTCCAATAGGATCAAAACTCGTCTGAAAAAACATTTATGAAAAGTTATTTTAGACTGTTTAACAAGGTATCATTCAATGTTAACAACATAAATGAGGACTGAAGCTGCTCAAATTTCAGAACATTGACTTTAATATTCACATTAGGAATTTTAACCATAAGGAAAACATGTCCACGTGTTTCGAGCAAAAATATTAAAAAATACATTTTTTCTGGAGAAAGTTTCAATTTCTAAAACTGAAAAAAATATCTGTATATTGCATGGGCACATTTTCGTAATACATATAATTAGCAGGAATGCAGGAGAAATAATTGGCTTTGGGGGTCTCATCCTCAATTTTCAACCAGTTTTCATTACTGCAGTACTTACCAGCGATTTAGATTTTAGGTCGTTGAATTGAGCATGAGAAAAAAATTTCATGATGCCAGGTTGCTGGTTGGTTGTATCATTTTACTTTAGTTTCCACTCCATAGTTAAGATCATACATATGCAAGACCCTGGCTTAAACGCTTATGCAAAAGGCAGTTAAGCCTTGGGATCAAACTTACAACCACTGATTTGAGGCAGATTCACAGAGCAAGTGGCTTAACTGGCTAGAATTTACAGTAAACTACTATGCTACAGAGGCTTCTTCTGAGCCAGCTTGTAAAAGACTCCTACCTATCACCCTGCAGTGTTACACGGGTATTTCTCCAACAATCTCAAACTTACGGCTATTGATTTACAAGGCTAGAGGCTTAATTAGCTAGGCTTTACGGTAAACTACTATGCTAGGTTACTCCTACCTGTCTCCCTGCAGTGTGTTACACAGGTATTTCTCCAACAATATCAAACTTATGGCCATTGATTTACAAGGCTAGAGGCTTAACTACATGTAGCTGGGATTTACGGTGAACTACTATGCTAGGTTGTAACTGACTCCTACCTATCACCCTGCAGTGTATTACACAGGTATTTCTCCATCTGTATCACACAGTTATTGTCCATCTCTCCATTATCCATCAGCTGGTTCAGCTGTGTAGCCAACATGGCATCTGCAAAAGATCAGTGGAATAGATTGAAACAGACCTAGCTGGCATGATTTTCACACTCAGGATCTCATAGAATACATGTAAATTTTGGATGCATCTCAAAACGATCATTTATTATTTAGTCACAACAGGCAGGGTTTAGACCAATACTAATTCTGTTTAACAAAAAAAAGGTCTTATTAGTCTTGACAAAGGATGCTTTCCATAAGCATCTCACTTCCACATCAAATTGATCTGCTACTTTTAAGAAATTATAACATTTCTCTTTTCCACATCAAAAGAATCTTGTAAATATGCCTCTAGAAAATGGGATGAAACAATCTTTCTTGGTAACCATTCAATAACTGATATATTTTAAGATTTTGTTACTTACGTGAATAAGTATGGGTACCATCGGACAGCAAGAGTCTGTATCTGTCTGTAGTTCCCGACTGAACCTTCTTGTTACTCTATGAAGTACAAATTAAAATGAGCAACAGCATGATATCCTGTCCTCAAAATTACCAAAGAAGTAGGAAAAAACAGGTCCAGTCCCCCATGGCCTCTAAATTTTAGACTGGGCCCCTAATTTTTCGGAGAAAATGACCATACCCCTAATGTTAATAAAAAATAATATCGAAATTTGGCTGGGCCCATAAGTTAGAATTGTTAGTATTTATCTCTGAAGAAGAGCTTCTCAAATCAAGGTGCTTTAGCCCCACGCATAGAAGCAAAATGAAGCTACATTTGCGTGATTCATCTGTCAATTTAGGACTTGAACCATTTGTCAATTTTATAATTAGAACTTGAACTATCTAATTATTATTCACTCTTAATCCTGCTTTTCAGACTAAAAGATGACATTTGTGACACTGCTATTCAGCTTCAAGTTATTTGTTCCCAGAAGGTGGCTGACAATTTAATGTATTTGTTCTACATTTACTAATAAACTTACAAGAATCTGCAGCACAGGCCTGTCACAGGGGTCCCCATTCACAATAGCCTGAAAGAGAACACACATTAGATTCTAAACTGTCAATTAAGAATTTAGTCAATTTACTATATTCGTTCTTATAAGCATACTGTGCCCCAATAAGCGCACACCCTGGTCGTTTCCAAAAAATGTGCACAAGTGCACTCATCAAATAGTATATATTTCAACACTAGGAACACACAAATGACATCATCAGTGATATTTTTTGACATGGTTATTTTAGCAGATTATCTTGTTTTCTTTTGTAGTGTGTGCTTAATAGACAGGTATTTTGTTACCATAACTATTTTGAAAAATTAAGCGCATTGTGCACTGATTAAATTGAATGCGGAAGTCTGAATATTTATCAAAATTGTAATAATGAACAACAGTGCAGTCTTTGCCAAATCTCGTCGGACCGCCGGACATGACCGATAAAAAATGCCCTGGGCCGGCGAATAATTTCTGAACGCAGGACACTGTGACCGACGCCATTTTTCGGTCGAAATGGCCCGGAATTTATTTGGAGCGTAACGTCCCGAAACTGACCGTTTTGGTTCATTTTTTTCGATTCGGTTTTATTTTGACTGGTCTTCAATGTCGCAAAATATATGCGATCTATCGAAGTAAAATATTGTGAACCAGACCGAATATATTTAGACAACCAATCAAAAGCGAGCGGGCGGAGCGACCATCTGCGCGCGCATCATCATTGAGTTTGACAGCTCATAGCTTTGCCGATATCGGCAGAGATTTTTGATGTTTTCTATAAATCATGGAAAGGCTTTCGGCCAGAGCGCATGAGCTACTTGCTTTCGGAAAATGATTGATATTCATGCGAACAAACATCGATATTGGGCATGACAACCGCTAGTCTTTCTTGATTTTAAGCTTAAAATCTTATGATTTGCAAGGTAATCTGACAAGTTTTAACTTTTGACAAAAGCGTAAAACACAATAAAAACGGCGACCGAAAGACCCCTTACGTGAGATCCTTGGTCACAAACAGTGTCTTAGGACTGAGCCAGTGTTGCCTTCCAGATAAACTGAGACTGTCTTAATGACTCGGAATAGGAGAAATGAGAGACCAAATGAGAAAAATGAAATAAAACTTGTACCTATGCCATTAATTCATCATTTTTATCAATAGTATATTGCTAAACTGCTAAAAGGGTCTTAAATTTGATAATGTTTTCCATGCCTTTCAGATCTTGACCCAACTCGAAGGTCGAGAACGCGAATTAGGAACATCGCCAATTTTTCCGGTCAGACAGAAACTGGCTCGGTCAGACAGAAAATCCGACTCTGTCTGACCGAGTGTCCTGCAAGGTCTCACAAACTTTGGCGAACACTGACAGTGACCATCACCGTCTAGAGATGGCAGCCAGTCATTTCGCCAAGGCCTTTGACAAGGTCCCACAATCAGGATTATTGTACAAACTGGCTTTTACAGGACATATTGGCCCCCCAATGCAGCTTCTTCGCCTATTGTGCAAACAAAAGAAGCAAAACCCAGGACCAAAAGGGCGGTCCTGAACCACCCCTTGAGAATTTTGATCATGAATTGTCAGTCAATTAAAAATAAAAAGGCTGAAATTCACACTGTCATAGAATCGGCTAAACCTGACATCATATTGGGGAATGAGTCATGGTTAACCCCAGACATTAAAAACTCAGAGATTTTTCCAGATTCCTTTGATGCTATCCGGAAAGACAGAGCTAGTGATGCGCATGGTGGTGTCTTCATTGCTTTTAGGCGTGATCTTCTCTGTACTGAAGCTCCGGAATTGGACACCAAGTGCGAAATAATTTGGTGTAAGTTGAACATTATTGGATGTAGGACTTTGTACCTTGGATCATTCTATCGTCCCCCTAGGTTCCCAACTCAGGAGCTTGAACTGAAATATCTTGAGGATTTTAATACTTCACTTTCTCGGATTATGTCAAATAAAAATGCCCATGTTCTTGTAGGCGGTGACTTCAATTGTGGTGATATTGAGTGGAGCACAATGCAGGTACCCGAGGGGGTCCCAAAGAGGCCAGTTCAGACTAAACTTGTGGACATAATACAGGATCACTGCCTCTCCCAAATGGTAAATATACACACCCGAGAAGACAAGACCCTTGATTTACTCTTCACTAACTCGCCATCCCCAATTAACCGTGTTAAAGGGATGCCCCCGATCGGCAAAGCAGATCATGACATTGTCTATATTGAATATGACATAAAGGCTAAACGGATTCAGCAGGCCCCGCGTAAGATTTTCCTATATAAACAAGCGGATATGGACGGTCTCCATGACCATCTAGCGCGCTATAGGGATTCGTTCCTTTCAACTGACCATAGTCAGGTGTCAGTCAATGACATGTGGGTCAGTTTTAAGTCTGAGGTTCTCTCGGCTATTGAAAGGTTTATTCCATCAAAAATGACCAAGACAAAATATAGCTTACCATGGATCGATAGCTCGATCAAACGCTTGACAAGGAAACGTGATAAACTTTACTTTCGTGCTCGCAAGTCAAGCAGCCCTGACATTAAGAACCATTACAAACGGTTCAGAGCACATGTTCAAAAGAGCATTAGAGATGCATATTGGAAGCATATTACCAATATCTTCTCCTTTGAAAATGATAACCCTGATCCCAATTGTCCCCGAAAAAATGAAAAGGCAAAAAAGTTTTGGTCATTTGTCATGTCCCTTAAGAAAGACGCGTCTGGGATCAATACTCTTAGAGAAAATGGTATCTTGAAGACTGACACTTTGGATAAGGCTAATATTTGTAAAAGGCAGTTCAGTCAGCCTTCACTCGCGAATCAGATGATGAAATCCCCTCCAAAGGCATAAGTCCTTTCACCGCTACGGGTGAAATTACAGTTGACCCCAATGGGGTCATTAAACTGTTGAATAATTTGAATATACATAAGGCGCCTGGGCCAGATGGCCCGAGTGCTAGGGTGTTGAAGGAATGTAGTTCTGAAATTGCTTGTGTACTGACCTATATCTTCAATGAGTCGCTTGCTCAGGGTGCTGTACCAGACGATTGGCGACAGGTAAATGTAGCCCCAGTATTTAAGAAAGGTGAGAAATACGATGCAGCTAATTATGGGCCGGTGTCGCTTACTTGTATCTGTTGCAAAACTCTAGAGCATATAATAGTCAGCAACATAAACAAACACTTGGCTCTTGAAAACATTCTTGCTGACTGTCAGCATGGGTTCCGAAGTCAAAGGTCTTGCGAAACCCAGTTAGTTCAGTTTTATCATGATTTGGTTAGTAATCTGGACTGAGCAGTGGGTCGTGGCCACAGGCAGACGGATGTGATTGTCATGGATTTCGCTAAGGCCTTTGACAAGGTCCCACATAAAAGGTTATTATACAAACTTGACTTCTACGGGATTAGAGGATCTACACATTTATAAGTGGATCGACTCGTGGCTCTCTGAGCGCTCTCAAAAAGTGGTATTAGATGGCCGTGCCTCAGACCCAGTCCCGGTTCTTTCTGGTGTCCCACAAGGATCGGTCTTAGGACCGGTCCTATTTCTTATTTTCATTAATGATCTTCCTGACAACATCAGGTCATCTGTTCGGCTATTTGCTGATGATTGTGTTTTATACAGAAATGTCAAGTCACCATTGGATTGTCAAATTTTACAAGATGACCTGAATAGCTTGGCCAAATGGGAAATGGATTGGCAAATGAAATTCAATGTTAGCAAATGTCATTCAATGAGGGTGACGCGGCTACATCCAAGCAGGCATATAGATTTCAATTACACACTGCATCAGCAAACATTAGAACAGGTTCAGTCCGCTAAATACCTCGGTTTAACTATCACAGATGATCTTGATTGGGGTCAACACATTTCTGAAATTACATGCAAGGCAACTAAGACTTTGGGTTTTCTTCGGCGCAATTTGGCACTGGCACCTAGGCATACTAAGGAAGTTGCATACAAAACATTGGTTCGGCCTCAACTTGAGTATGCAGCTCCTATTTGGCATCCCTATCATGAAACTCAGATTGAGAAGGTGGAGAAGGTGCAGAGGACTGCTGCCCGGTGGACCTGCAGGCGATGGAGGAATACCAGTAGCGTCGGTGAAATGCTAGACGAACTTGAGTGGCCATCCCTGGAGTCTCGCAGGGAGCGGTCCTCCTTAACCTTCTTCTACAAGATACACTCCGGTACAGTGTCTCTTGATAAAGACAAATACCTGACCCCGGCACCCAATCTAAGGCATACTCGGGCATCACATGAATCACAATACACAAGACCATTTGCCTATAGTGATGCCCTAAAAAATTCCTTTTTCCCCAGAACTATTCCGGTTTGGAATAGTCTCCCTTCTTCAGTGGTCCTATCTAAGACCATTGAGGAATTTAAGGCTTCTATTTAAATCATTAGCCCAGAGGCATGTGTTTTAGTATGCCTCTCATCTATATCTTGTAAATACAGGGATTTTTTCTGCAATTTTGGGAAGGGGCCCTAGGGCCTTTCTGATTGGGAAAATTAGCGACATAACCCAGAATTTGGGAATTTTTCAAAACATTCAAAGATTATGATATTTTCCAATTTGACATAATTAAGTTTAATCATTTTAAATCATGAAATGATATCTTAAAATCAAAGTTTAACATGATTTCAAACAGCAGAGTTTGATTTTCACAATGTTTAGGAACTGTTGAGAATTATTTTCAGCTGTGATTAGCAATTTTTTCCTTCAAATTGGGAAAAAAAAACACCTAATTTGCATTGGGAATGAGGCCTTATTTCGGCCCCTGAGACACCCGAAAAAAATCTCTGAAATAGTTTTAATGGTCCACCCCAAATGTTTTATTTTCCCTTGACTAAATTCTAAATTTAGCCACCCACCCCACACCTGAGGTGATGATCAGAAACTAGAAAGAGTTTTCAGAGGAAAACATATGTCCCCCCTCTCTGCTCCAACCCACTTTTAATTTTGTAAATATATACCAACAGACATTTTAAATTAAAACCAATATATACCGACAGACATTTTAAAATATCACATGTTTCAGCTTTCCATATTTATAAAGTTTGAAGTTTCACGAAATTTACCCATCTACAATCCCAAACCAATCCTTGCCGGTATTAACTAATATGCAAAGTTTGAAGAAAATCGGTAAAAAAACTACTCAAGTTAGAGAGCGGAAACGAAAAAAATGCAATTTTTAACCTCAATCAAGGGCCATAACTCTAAGGTCATTTGACAAAATTTACCCATCTACAATCCCAAACCACTCCTTGCCGGTATGAACTCATATGCAAAGTTTGAAGAAAATCGGTCAAAAACTACTAAGTTAGAGAGCGGAAACGAACAAAATGCAATTTTTAACATCAATCAAGGGCCATAACTCTAAGGTCATTTGACGAAATTTACCCATCTACAATCCCAAACCACTCCTTGCCGGTATCAACTCCTATGCAAAGTTTGAAGAAAATCGGTCAAAAAGTACTCAAGTTAGAGAGCGGAAACCAACAAAATGCAATTTTTAACATCAATCAAGGGCCATAACTCTAAAGTCGTTTGACGAAATTTACCCATCTACAATCCCAAACCACTCCTTGTCGGTATCAACTCATATGCAAAGTTTAAAGAAAATCGGTCAAAAACTACTCAAGTTAGAGAGCGGAAACGAAAAAAATGCAATTTTTAACCTCAATCAAGGGCCATAACTCTAAGGTCATTTGACGAAATTTACCCATCTACAATCCCAAACCACTCGTTGCCGGTATCAACTCATATGCAAAGTTTGAAGAAAATCGGTCAAAAAGTACTCAAGTTAGAGAGCGGAAACGAACAAAATGCAATTTTTAACCTCAATCAAGGGCCATAACTCTAAGGTCATTTGACGAAATTTACCCATCTACAATCCCAAACCACTCGTTGCCGGTATCAACTCATATGCAAAGTTTGAAGAAAATCGGTCAAAAACTACTCAAGTTAGAGAGCGGAAACGAACAAAATGCAATTTTTAACCTCAATCAAGGGCCATAACTCTAAGGTCATTTGACGAAATTTACCCATCTACAATCCCAAACCACTCCTTGTCGGTATCAACTCATATGCAAAGTTTGAAGAAAATCGGTCAAAAACTACTCAAGTTAGAGAGCGGAAACGAATGAAGACACCTGGATTTTCAAACAGTTAATTGACCTTTGTGACCTTCAAAATTAGGTCAAGGTCACCGAAATCTAATCACTCCATTCGGCTGCCCCAATGAAGTTTCTGTGCCAGTTTGGTCTAAATCCATCCAGTGGTTCAGGAGATATAGTGCAGACAAAAAGCTACGCCGACGCCGACGCCGCCGACGCCGACGGGATCCACACCAAAAACAATATGTCCCCCACCCCTTCGGAGGGGGGACATAATTGATCGACTCAGTATCAGAAGATAGATAGATAGAGGAGCTACACAAAAGTGGATTGACTCATGGCTTTATGAGCTTTCTGAGGCTGAGCCTCAGATCCAGTCCAGCTTCTATCTAGTTTCCCTCAAGGATTAAGGATTGGTCTTGGGATCTCTTGGGACCAGTCCTTTTACTGATTTTCATGAACAACATCTTTTCATCTATTTGCTGACGACTGTTTTGTAGTTATATCATCTCGTTTGGATTGCTAGATTTTACAAGATCAAGCCATAAATGCACAAATTCCGGAATTTATTCAATCAAAATGTAGTCATTTAAACCAGAGGTCTCACCAAAATACTCTTTGACCAACAAGTTGCGAATGCAAAAATTTTAGGCAGTGGCTAGGGATACGGTACCGTATCTTTAGCCTGTGGGCTAGGGATACGGTACCGTATCCCTAGCCTGGCGGCTAGAGATACGGTACCGTATCTGTAGCCTATATATCGGAAATGGCTAAAGGTACGGTATAGATCAAAAATCGATAATATATTATTTTCAGGTGAGTTTTAAGTTGAAAGCAACTTTCCTAATGAATCATAATAAGAGCTGTCGCAGGACAGCGTAGCTCGCCTGACTTGTGCTTTGCCACTACATCTGTTAAAATCTATGACCCATGACCTTGACCTCAAGGTCACTCAGGTGGGTCATCATGGTACAAAATAAAACTTCAGACCAATGCAAAGTATCAACTTGATCAATCTACATGTTCAAGAGATATAGACTTATTAAAACATTAACCAAAACTTAAACACAAAACTTCCAAATCTGTGACTCTGACCTCTAGGTCATCCAGGTGAGTTGTGATGTACAGCATAAAACCTAATACCAATATCTATCAACATGCAAGTATCAAGTTTATCCATTATCATGTTCAGGAGATTTAGACTTTAACCAAAAAATTTAACACAAAATTTCTAAGTCTGTGACCTTGACCTCAAGGTCACCCAGGGTAGGTCATGATGGTACTGCATAAAACTTCAGACCAATATCTACCAACATGCAAAGTATCCAGTGCTTGCACTAGTGGACGTTTTGGGCGTTTTTACGTCTTGAAATGACTCCCGTACGTCGAAAAATGACACAGCAGACGTCAGCTGACTTCCACAAAAATCCTCCTACGTCCTGCAGCAAGGCACGCGACGTATGGTCAGAAATTACTAATTTCCCGCGGTACGACGTATAGCGGGAAATTCTTGTCTTAAGAGAACCGGACAAACAGGTTTGTGAGTAGGCATAGGTCAGGTGACCGTGTTCACGCGTCGTTTAAAAGGGTGTGTCGTGTTGTGTTATTCAGTTCTAGGCGAGATTTTCAACTGCAAACATCGTTGGTTCGAGATGGATGAACAGGCGGTTGATGAGCGGGTTACTTTGAGGGTGCGAGAGGCTATTCAAGAAAGCCAGCAGCAAATTATGCAGCAGATGAACAGCTTGTTCGATAAGATAAGTGACCAACATTCCATTTCTAATGAACAGAATTTGTTGCAGATAAGCAGTATCGTGGCGACCGGGGACGTTCCTAAATTTAAAAGAAAAAGCAACGAAGAGCAGTATAAAATGAATTCCAAAGTCATGCTCAAGTTAGACGAGGCGGAACAGATGGCAGATTCAAACGCAGCTAAGTCGAAAGAGAAAATAATCGAAGGTAAAAATTTGTATTCATTATGCTGAAAGTATTTCATAAACGAAGTTTATATGGTATACGTTTAATCATTATGCTGAAAGTATTTCAAAAACGAAGTCTAAAGTTGAACGTGAGCAATGTTCAGGAACATGTTAATTCAACTTCTATATTGAGTAAAATATAAGCAAAATTATTTAAGTTCGTAAGCAATGTACAAGAAATGTTTGAAACTATAGTGCTTAGAATGAGAATTATGAATAAAATACATGATCAGTTTCGAATGCACGTGCATGTATCATATTTTATTTAGAAATAGCCTTATTACCTGATTCGAGTTACAGACACGGAAAAACAGGTGGGTAAATAGGTAGTATATATAAAGTAATCGGTACTTGGCGGCCAACGAGTCTAGAAATAATCATACAAGGTAAATTTTGCGGCATATTTTGGTGTGTGGTCCTAATGTTTTAAGAGCCAGAAATAAACAAACATAAATAAAATATGTATTTTTGTATACGGATATTCGGTTTTAAAAAAGAAAGAAAGAAAGAAAGAACAGTGTAAATATAAGGCTAAAAATAGCCTCGAATTATTCAACTTATTTCATGTTTGCGGAATAATAATTATAAGGACATCATGATAATAATAATAATAATAATGAAAATAACGATAATAACAATAATAATAATTTACACGGGAAAATGGCCAATGTACGGTATTATCAAGATTATACATCGTTTCAGCCAAAGATCTGTTGAAACACCGACAGAAGGTCATCAAATTGGCTGATCAGTCAGAGTATGGATGGAAGATGGTTAACGAGTATGAGACGAATCCGGTGGCTAGCGACAGTGAAGACGAGAAACGGATCTACAAAGCGGAGGCTCGGGCGTCGAGAAAGGCGAAGAGCGAGAGGGGCTTACGGCGCGGGCGATGGCGGGGAGGTTATCCATACAGTAGGCGGGGGTTCGGTTATCGGCGAATGACGGAAGCTGCAGCTACTACCAGTCAGACACAGAATCAGCCGACAAAGAGGCAGGGGAACTGTTTCATTTGTCATGGAGAGGGGCATTGGAAATTTGAGTGTCCCTCGGCCAAAGCGGCCAATAGCAACAATAACAAGATAAGTAGTTATTCATTTCCTTCAGCATGCCAAAGTAATATTTTGATACATGATCAGTCAAGTGAAGAGTCGAAAAAATCTCCGGATGAAGAGGTCAAGGTTTCTCCGGTAGGTAGATTAAATCAAGAATTAAACAAATGGAAAGAAATTACAGATGACAGTTATATTTTAGATGTCATAGAACACGGTTATCAATTACCTCTGAAAGATAATCCCCCAGGTACAGTTCTTAGAAATAACAGGTCAGCTCGAGATAATATGGTTTTTGTTAAAGAAGAAGTAAAGAATTTGGTCAGTCGAGGTGTTGTGTCACAGGTGCATGAGGCTCCAAAGGTAGTAAACCCATTAACAGTAGCATACAACAAGAAAGGTAAGCCCCGTTTGGTATTAGACTGCAGGCATGTTAATCAGTATTTGCATACATTCAAGTTTAAATACGAGGACATAAAAATTGCTGAAGAGATGTTTGAAAAAGGTTCATTTTTATTCACATATGACCTCAAGAGTGCATATCATAGCATTGACATAAATCTAAAGCATAGATCACTGCTCGGTTTCGCTGTACATGATGGCGGGAAGACGAAATGGTACGTGTTCAATTCTTTGCCTTTTGGAATAGCGTCCGCTGGCCATATATTTACAAAGGTCTTGAGGGTTGTAGTTGCTTTCTGGAGGGCAAAAGGTCATAAAATCATTATGTTTCTTGATGACGGAATTGGTGGGGCCAAAACGTTGGATGAAGCGGTAAGATCAAGCAACTTTGCTAGAGAAACTTTACTCACTCTCGGTTTTCTTTTGGCCGAGGAAAAGTGTCAATGGGAGCCTACACGCCAGGCAGTTTGGCTAGGCTATTACATAGATATGCATGAAGCAAGATTATATATCACAGAAGAAAGAATCAAGCGCCTTGAAATTTTCATTGACTCTGTGCTCAGTCAGATTGAGAAAGATCAATATAGTTTAATTCATGTTAAGGTTCTTGCTTCGTTGGTTGGTCAGATTATATCGTTACAGCATGTCATTGGGAAAAAGGTAAGACTATTGACCAGGCAAATGTACAAGTGTATATTATCTAGGGCCAGCTGGAACGCCCCGGTATTTGTGACAGAAGCAGCTAAATCTGAGTTGTTGTTTTGGAAAACAAATGCAAGAGGCCTGAATGATAAAGGCAAGAGTCTCTACGGTAAAACATTTTATGAACTGGGTGTATATGCTGACGCGAGCAGTACTGGTTACGGCGGTTTCATCGAACCGTATGGGCACGTATTGACAAGCAGTTCAATGAAAGCATGTGGTAAGTTTCAGAAAGAATATGAATTAGAAGCCCGTGTAGACACGACATTGACTAAATGTACACAAAATCCCCCGGATGCGGGATCTGAAAGTTCTGAAATGAGTTTGGAAAGACCCCCGGAAGTGGGTTTTGAAATGCCCCCGGAAGTGGGATTTGATAGGCCCCCGGAAGTGGGCGTTGAGACAATCCCGGAGATGGGATGTGGCAGTAAACCGGAAGCGGTCAAGGTAAAGAATCAGAACCATGATAAGTTTGTATTCAATTCTTACACTGAAAATGATGAAAAGAGTATGGAGAGACACGGCGCGGAGCCGTTGAAAAATATGTCAGAGGTTTGTAAGGGTGACATACAAACACCCACAGGAACCCAACAGGTGTCCGGTATTGTTTTTGGAGATTGGAGTCGGGAAGAAAAGTTGAAAAGTTCCACATGGCGGGAAAGTGAAACGGTAAGGCGTGTTTTGAAGAGCAATATAAAGGATTTGAAAAACAAGAAAATCAAGGTATTTTCAGATAACAAAAATGTTCAATCAGTGTTACAGATAGGCAGTAGAATATCTGAATTGCAAGAAATAGCATGTGATATCAATGAATTATGCGAGACAAATGGCATTACATTGTGTCCTGAATGGATACCAAGGGCAGATAATCAAATGGCCGACGGTTTGAGTAGATTTGGAGACTGTGACGATTGGTCGGTAAGTGATTCAGTATTCCATGATCTTGACGCCAAATGGGGTTTACATACATTCGATAGATTTGCTTCCAATTACAATACGAAGTGTTGTAATTTTAATTCAAGATTTTGGGTTCCGGGAACGCAAGGCATAAATGGTTTAGACCAACAGTGGTCGGATGAAATAAACTGGCTCGTACCACCTCCAAGGTTGATACTTAATTGTATAAAGAATCTAGAATATGAATCTGCAAATGGTACTTTGATAATTCCTGTTTGGAAATCAGCGCCATATTGGCCAGAGTTATATGACACAAACGGGCAGTTCAAGTTTTTCATAAGGGAGGTAATCGTTTTACCTTCACGAAATGTGATTGTAAAAGGTAGAGGCAACAATGGCATTTTCAGTAAAGAGCAGTTAAGTTTCTTGATTGCAGCTTTCAAAATCAGATTTTAATTTTACGGCAGGTGAACAGTTGCTGTTTGGAGTTGCAGTTCAGAGGAATTAAAGTATTATAAAGTATTCATGTCCTGTTTCCTTTATAGGTGAAGACGGAAGGTGTATGAGGCATTTATACAACACAGTCAATGTTAGGATACGATAGCGTTGTATTTAATGTGCTTGCATTCGTGTTTCAGGTGTTGGTCTAAGGGAGACAATTCATGAAAGGTTGGGCAGAGGTGGTGTAAATACATCCAATGGCGACGATTTAGCGGGGAGGATGGCTAGTTACATGTTGTGTTCAAAAGCGGACAATACAAACAAAAAGTACTTTGCACATTTCAATCGTTTTAAATCATTCTGTGATTCCAAAGGTTTTCCATGTAAACCGGCAGATCCAATTCACGTGGCAATTTATATGACGCATTTATTAGATATGAAGGCATCTTTTCATGTAATATCTACAGCTTTCTATAGTATAAAATGGTTACATGAAATAAACAATTTACCTGATCCTACGTCAAATGGATGGGTTAAAAGCTTGTTAGAAGCTGGGAAAAGATTGAATTCTATTCCAGTTAAGAAAAAAGATACAGTTAACACAGGAATGTTAATTTCTCTGTGCGACTTATTTCATGAAACAAATGACGTGTTACATTTAAGAGATTTGTCAATGATTTTATTAGGATACGCAGGTTTTTTGCGTTTTAACGAAATTAGTCAGTTGAAATGTAGTGATGTAGAATTCAAAGACGATTATTTAACTTTACAAATTAGAAAAAGTAAAACAGACGTTTATAGGAGTGGAAAAGAAGTTATGATTGCCAAAGGTTCATCTTCCGCTTGCCCACATACAATGCTTACTAAGTATTTACAGGTTTCTGGACAAGACGTTCATTCAGACATGTATTTGTTCAGACCGGTAAATAGATCTAAAGGTAAAGCTAAATTGTTGTCTACAAATAAGCAGATCAGTTACACTAGGGCTCGGGAATGCATTGTCGGTAAATTAAAACTTGTTGCACCAAATCTGAATTTAGGAACTCATAGCCTAAGAGCTAGCGGAGCTTCTATGGTGGCAAATGCGGCTGAGAACGATGATATTAATGAGCGTTGTCTTTTAAGACATGGTCGTTGGAAGTGCACATTGTCTAAGGATGGTTATATCAATGATTCTGTCGAGAAAAGGCTGAGTGTAACCAAGAAGTTGAAGTTATAAAATGTAAAAGCAAAATTGAAATTTGACATCCTCTTCTAACATTTGAATGTCTACGCATAAATCTCGTCATTTGCAATAACGTATTGTTATTTCTTCATTAAGGTGAGCCTTAAGACTGAAAATTTACCTATTTCAGTGTATTGAAATCCATCTTAAAACTCTTAAATTAGGGATTAGTGACAGCGAGTCCATGCCTTCAGGGTGTAAAGGTGTCTTATTTTAACTGCTGAGCAGAGAAATTTGTGTCAAAACAATAAACAGATCAAGGTCAAGTGTGATCAAAAGTTTACCGCTAGACACTAAGACAGGTATATTGGACTAATCCATTAATATTGGGTAAAACTGCAATAGGGAATAGTCCACTCTAGGCTGAATATCAATACTGTGAAGGAAATCAATACACATTTTTGAAGCATCTCAACTTTGCATTTTTTTTTGAACTGAGATATTTTCCACTTTATTATTGTCACATGGGGATATATGAAAGGCAAGTGTTGGAGGATTTTTTCTTTCAAAACTTTTTTAAGCAAGTTGTAGAAAAAAAAAAAAAAAAATAAAAAAAATAAAAGATTTTTTTTTCTTGTTCAGCAATAATAATAATAATAACAATAATAAAATAAGATAGATATACTAATAAGGATTAAAATGTATAATAATAAATGAAAATAAAAAATGAAATATGTAAATTAATAATAATTTTCACATATTCATGAATTATATTTATTTAAAGTCATAACTGGTACAAGGAATACATACCCCAAGCAAAGTGAGAGACTATTTCCCTAAAGGTGGCCACTACTGGTACAGGGAATACATACTCCAAGCAAAGTGAGAGACTATTTCCCTAAAGGTGGCCACTAAGTTACATGAACGTTGAACACTAAACATATGAATACATGCATTATAGGTGCAAACAGTACAAAAATGACACTAAAACAGACAAATAGAACCATAACAGAATTTTCACCTTGGAAGTGTTCTATATATATAAGATGTAGTTACAAAATAATTAAATGTGTGCATGCACACTTGACACGTCGCACGCGAGTAATTTAGACAAGCGGCACCGCGACTAATCTATGACTTCCAGATTTTGGGCCTGTGACTTCCAAATCTTAAAGGGTGGAAGTCATTACTTCCTGGCCCAAAAAGTTAGTGCAAGCACTGAAGTATCAACTCGATCAATCAACATGGTCAAGAGATATAGACTTACAAAAACTTAAATCAAAAACTTAAACACAAAATTTCGAAGTCTGTGACCTTGACCTCAAGGTCACCGAGAGTGGGTCATGATGGTACTGCATAAAACTTCAGACCAATATCTAGCAACATGCATAGTATCAACTCAATCCATCAATATGGTCAAGAGATATTGACTTACAAAAACTTTAACCAAAAACTTAAACACAAAATTTCTAAGTCCGTGACCTTGACCTCAAGGTCACCCAGGTTGGGTCATGATGGTACTGCGTAAAACTTCAGACCAATATCTAGCAACATGCAAAGTATCAACTCAATTCATCAATATGGTCAAGAGATATTGACTTACAAAAACTTTAACCAAAAACTTAAACACAAAATTTCTAAGTCCGTGACCTTGACCCCAAGGTCACCTAGGGTGGGTCATGATGCAGTGCTCCAGATAGCGTCCGTACAGCCGTAATTTACGGACTTCATTTTACCAAATACGGTAGAAATTGAATTTTTGTCAGTACCAAATACGGGAACGAAATGACCGTTACGGTTCGGTAACAGTTTGTTGACCGTACCCTAAAACGGATTTTGTACCAATAGTCGTTTTGACTGGTTTAACAAACTTTACTTTTATTCGCTGTTTTCGTGGACGCATGTAATTTTTCGTAAACCAGTCTAGCATCGAAACTGAAAGTAGAACAAACGGCGCAATGGCGAAACAGCTTTCCATCCGGAAGTTTTGCAAGACAGAAATTAGTGAAAATGAGCCTAGACAGATGGCGACTTCGCTCATCAACAGTATCATTGATACTGTCATTCAGCTTGCGGTTAAAAAACAGAAGAGGCACACTGGTTGGTACCGATCAATCTGTGTTTAAATAGAATGTTTCCCCCATTTTGCTAAATTCAAACATCAGAAATTGATCGACTCAGTATCTGAAGAAAAGAGAAGAAAGAGGCTATGAATTGTGTAATGGTGACACGCCAAATACACAAAACTCCGCCCATTTTAAAGCTGACACATAACTTTGAAGCCAGAGTATGTACCCTTTTCATATCTATCTAAGGTCACTAAAGGGAAAGGTTGTGCATTGGACGCTGACACTAAGTCAAGACTTGCAAGTCTTTATGAGCCAATGTACTCCCCCCACCTTCCCTTTTACTTCTGCCTTGCCCATATCTTTCAATAGGCCTGGGTTATTTGGGAGGGGTGAAAAATCAAATGCAAAATACAGGGGAACCTATGCCCAAATTTTTCACAGGGTTTTTTTTTTATGGGTAAATTATAAGGGGGCGAGAAGAAAATGCAAATTTCTGGGGAACCTATGCCCAATTTTACTTTACTCTTTAATGTACAGTCCCGAGCCCCTCCCACACTTCTGCTTGTTTTAGCCAAACTAATGTATGTTTTAGATGATTGAGTTCACAGGCAAGTTGACAGGTGTCTGAGTGAAATTCTGGGTGTGATTTCTTATTTCAACAAATCACTGCCCCCTGGTGAGAAATTGTCAGAAACATAAGAGTTGACCAATAATGCTGTCACAAGGAATGTACTATGTAAAAGTAACAAAGACATGCACATTAACTTTATTCTCAAATCTCAATTTACATTATTTAAACATTTATACGTGTAAATAGCATACTTAAACGGCCAGTGTCCGTGAAGCAGATTAGTCTTGGAGCAGATACTGAAGCCAAAATCTCGATACTGACAGGCTCAAATTTCGACCAGTACTGTACTGACTGAGCTAAAAATTATCTGGAGCACTGTGATGGTACTGCGTAAAACATCAGACCAATATCTATCCATATGCAAAGTATCAACTTGATCCATCAACATGGTCAAGATATATAGACTTCTAAAAAACTTTAACCGAAAGTGTGACGCGGACGTAAACGTAAACGCGGACGACCGAGGTGACTACAATAGCTCTATGCACTTCGTGCAGGCGAGCTAAAAATAAAAATTTACTGCTGTCTTACTTTTCTCACAGTTTCATGGTTGGGCAAGCTCTACACATGCACAGTAATCTTAAAAGTAGTAGCGTTAATTGTTTTTAATTGCTTGGGAAATTATGCATATATCTATATAACAACTAAAAAACGTACGAGACAAAGGCGGTTGCATTTTAGGCAATTTATTACTTGATGTTAATGGAAAATCGCCTGTAAACTTAAAAAAAGCTCCTTAGATAAAGGAACATACATGTATGTATCATTTTGACGCAAAAAGAAAAACTTCGATCGACGTCTTAAGTTAAACAGTAATTGCCAAAGTATCACAACATGATTTCCAACTTAAAATAAGCGCATAAAAAACAATCACGAGAACAAGAAAACATGTAAAGCAAGCGTAAAATTATATCATAAGTCACAGAAAGAGTTCTTTGATAGACAATTTTTTCAACTGCAAATTCTAACTTAGAAAGCGCAAGTCTTAGGAAATGTCAATTACTTTGTTTTATTTTATTTTTTACAAGTAAATGCACTGACGTGGAGAGCCGCAATTCAAATTTACGCCGTGTCTTTATCTGCAGCGCTTTGATAAAGACATGTTTTACATGTGATAGATAGATAGATAGATAGATAGATAGATAGATAGATAGATAGATTCTCTCACTCCTGTCCCTCGAGACGAAGTTCTTGCCGCCGTGAATACACCTGAATGTTTAGTCTTTCATTCAACTTATACGAAACACGCACTTGCGCCTTTTCTTAGTTTTCTACACTTCTATCTCTCTTATAGAACTGAACGCTTTCGGCATTCTGATAGCGCTCAATAGCACTTTCAAATGCACGAAAGTTTTCAATTTTTTGCTCGATGTGAAGTATAAGAGCCATTCTGACGGTATGAATCAAAATTTGCATGCATGTTTTAAAATTGTACGGCGTTGCTTAATTGTTTTATACTGCAGTTACTTACTTAACCATAACAAAAGTTAAAAGCATTCGCCTAATAATAATTGGCAAATTAAACAATGCCAATGTCTTACTTCAGGGGCTTAGCGGTGAGACAAAATAAATCAACACTTCATTACTGTTATGTTTGTTGTTCGCATTGAGGCGCGGACATCGTATTGATGGTTAAACAACTGATTGAGGCTAATATTATCATGTTATTATCTTCACGCATCGTTAGAAACTTTCATACTGCGAGTTGGCTTTATATCCTTTGATGTCGGTCAAATAATTGTAGATAATGGTGATATTGCACAAAAACACACTCAATTATAACAATTGAAAATTTCATTCCACGGGGTCAGAAATAAAATTGAAATCTCTCAACTTTATACATTAACATTGTTTTCTTAAGTCTGTGTCTCTAGTCTTCCGTACCTTAGCCATTTACATGTAGGATACTGGCAATGATTCAACTTAAAACTCAACTGAAAATATATTATCGATTTTTAATCTATACCGTACCTCTAGCCATTTCCGATATATAGGCTACAGATACGGTACCGTATCTCTAGCCGCCAGGCTAGGGATACGGTACCGTATCCCTAGCCCACAGGCTAAAGATAGCCACTGCCAAAATTTTAAGACACGAAAACTAATGACTTTTACAAAGCATATATTTCTTTACTACGAAATACTGTAAACCGAAATTTAAAATCGTGAAATAGCTTTAATATTGTATGAATGTTTACCTCAATGGCACCACCAGTCAAATTTATAGACATTTTGTTGAAAATCTGAAGCTTTGTTGACTTTGCGAAAAATTGATGAAACTTTCCCGCGAACTGTCGCGCATGCGTAACTCAGCATCAAAGAGATGCTTGCTCAAATTGCATGACACGAATAATACACGTTCGGCCAGCAGTGTCACAACAGCAAAAACAAAAACAAAAACAAAAACAACAACAACAATAATAATAATAACAATATCTGAATCTGAATCTGAATAGTTTACTGGTGACACGCCAAATGACATTATTTCACCAGGGTGTTCGGATGGGGTAGAAATTAGTCCCTTGAACGCACGAGTGAAGCGAACTTGGACACACAGCCATCAGACATTTCAGCAGAGGAGACAGGGAGATCATTCCAGTCCCTGATAGTCTGTGGAAAGAAACTACTTTTGTACGCTTCTTTGCTAGCTGAAGGTATCTGAAAAGCCAAAGAGTGTTGATTTCTACAACGCCTATATTCTTTGGGATAAGGTCATCTGTGGGTATTCTGGCTTTACCCTTTAGACCTTTGTATAGCAATATAAGTCTACTATCCTTCCTCCTTTTCTTAAGAGATCCCCATTTCAGTTGACCTAAAATGCCAGTCATGCTCCCAGTTTCAAAAACATAATTTCCCGTCACAAACCTTGCCGCACGATTTTGGACCTTTTCCAGTTCTTCCTGGAGGCCATGAGTGTGAGGGTCCCAAACTGAGCTTCCATATTCCAAGACCGGCCGCACCAGTCCTTTATAAGCTGCTTCTTTCACATCTGGGGGACAAGAATACAAAGTTCTCCTCCAGAATCCGAGAGTTCTGTTAGCCTTCGTACAAACATTGGAAATATGGGTATTCCATTTCATGATAGTTACACCCAGGTATTTTATGCTTTCAACGTTTTCCAGTAAAGTGCCCTCAAGGGTGTAGTTAGCCTGTATCTTACTAGACCGTTTATTTGTCAGCTGCATCATGTTGCATTTGACGGGTTGAAATCTCATTCCCCATTTTCTAGCCCAACTGCCTAAACGATCAATGTCTCTCTGAAGTTTCAATGTATCCTCTTCATTCTTGATTTCATGATAGCAAACACAATCATCAGCAAAGAGTCTTATTTCAGACTCGATGTCTGCTGAGATGTCATTTATATACAAGGAAAACAGCAAGGGGCCGAGAACGGTGCCCTGAGGGACACCCTACACAACTGGAGCCCAATCTGATTTAATACCATTAACCACTACTCTTTGTTGTCTGAAACAAAGGAAAGCATTTGTCCAATTCAGTGTTGTTCCACCTATTCCATAGCTGAACAATTTGCTTTTAAGGAGTTCATGGGGAGGAGTATCGAAAGCCTTTTCAAAATCGAGTATAAAAAGTCTAAGATTTTGGCCCGGTCATTTATCACTGTAGTCAGCTGAGTTTCGCAGCTATGCCATTTCCTAAATGCGTGTTGCCTGTCCGACAAAGATTTAATGTTCATCAAGATGGGCCATAATAATAGAGCATACAATATGTTCAAGAAGCTTACAAGGAATGCATGTCAAAGAAACAGGACGGTAACTGCGGGCAAGTGACCTGTCGCCCTTCTTAAACAGGGGTCAAATATTAGCAAGAGACAATTCTTTAGGAATTTCACCTGTATCAATTGACTGCTGGAAGAGATGGGCGAATACCGGCCCTAATTCCATAGCCAGTTCCTTTAGGACTCTGGGATGAAGCTCATCAGGCCCTAAGGCTTTAGACGGGTTTAGACCTTTGAGAAGTTTGGTCACCCCTTCCTTTGTGACCACAATATCATGCATGAATGGGGCAGATCTACCCATAAGAGGGACCTGTTTGTATTCACTTTTAGTGAAGACATCCGAGAACTGACCATTAAATTCTTCCGCCTTCTCAAATTCGGATTGTGCTATTCCATTTCCATTTCTCTTTTTCAACGGGGGAATACCTTGGGTATCTTTTTTCTGACTGTTTATGTACCTGTAAAAATCTCTAGGATTAGCCTTAACATCTCCTACCAAGTTGTTCACATAAAGATCATGCTGCTTCCTGATATCAGCTTTGATCTCTTTCCGTAAAGATTCAAATTTAGATCTAAATTTTGCACTACCAGTCTTTTTAGCTTTTGCATGAGTTGCATTTTTTTTTCTGTGAATCTTCCTTCTTATTTCAGGTGTTATCCAAGGGACAGAGGAAACTGAGCGACTAGTTTTGAGGGGATATGTTTATCTGCCGATTCCTGGATAAACGATGTAATGAGATTGAAATTTTCCTGGACCGACCGAGTATCTGAGTAACCGTTGAAGTATCTTTCCTTTGCAAATTTAAGTGTTTCTGCTCTCATAGATTCATAATCACCTTTCTGATAACGATACACTTTTCTCCTAGGTTTTTTTATAGGGGGGATAGCAATTTTCAATGTGCCAGAAACAATGTCATGATCACTGAGCTTATCCGGGAATGAATGTCTACAAACTGACCAGGAAGAGAGGTCATAATTAAGTCCAAAGTATTTCTTTCTCTGGTGGGGAAATTGACCAATTGTTCTAAACCATGGTAATTCATGATATCTATCAAAATCTGACCCTCCGTCTGACTCAATGATGACCCAGATTTCAGGATTTGCTGAGTCTGTCCGGCCATACAATATCTCTAAAGTTAAAATCACCTAAAACATGAATTAAGGGGGGTTTGTTGCCTTTATTAATGTTTTTGATTTTGTCAAGCTGTTCTCTAAATAAATTGTCAAACTTTTCCAGGGAATTCAATAAGTCATTTCCATTGTCCGATACTGGTAAATGACCATCGGCAGGTGGTCGATACCAGCTAGCCACAAAGTGAGTTTTCTTATTTACAAAAAGTTTGACCCAAACTGACTCTGAGTCAATGTCCAATTCTGTGAGGGGCATGTGTGGGATGTCCTTGTGTATAAGAAGCATAACACCACCACCATTTAAGGTTCTATCCTTTCTTTACACGCTGTATGGAAAAGATTCCGGAAATAATTCAGACGTTAATATGGAATTGTCAATTTTTGTTTCCTGAATCGCCAAAATCTGAGATTGATGAAAATCAATGAAGGCCAACAACTCAAGTTTTTTTCCTCTTATACTGTTTATGTTGATACTGGAAAATTTCAGACCACTAATAAAACTGTTTTTGCTATTCAAGGTTTCAGTGGACTTGGTTTCATGACCTTTTGCACGTAGGTCAAACCTATTTTCACTTTCCAAGTTAAACTGTTCATTGAAAAAAGAGTCTGAGAAATTGAAAAAGTCACATTTTGGGCAAATCCATGTACAGTTTGAGTTTTGCATCGTTTCATACTCTGAGTCTGACATAAAAGAACAGTTATTGTGCACCCACTTATCACATTTGTCACAGTGGACAGCCTTATGGGAATTCAAAACAGCACCACTGCATAGGCTGCACTCAGCTTTGCAGTTTGAACAATACCAAGAATCATTACCCGACTCAATCTTTTGTAACTCAACGGGACCAAGATTTACGCAAGACGCATGGAAGCGTTTCTCGCAATCTTCACAATTAACTGCTTTCTCGGCCGCCCTACAATAATAATTAATTAATTAATTAATTTCTTCCATTAGATTAACTGATGAAGATTGCAACATATCAAATCAAGACAATTCAAATCAATGCAAACAGGGAAAAAGCCATTTATAAAAAGAAAATACAAAAAGAAAATACATAGAAATCTGTATGTACATGAAGTAGGATATAATTTTCATGTTTAAAGTAAGAAATGATGAGGAACTGTCATAATTAAGAATCAAAGCCTGCGCTTGAAATTAGAAAGAACTGAAGCGATTAACAGGTGGGAACCAACCCGGTTACGTGGCGCAACAGTAGAGTATGAGACCATGGGGCCAGAGGACAGGGGATGGAAACCTAATGTTGTAATATATAGAGGGCCTACATGTTGTGCAGATGAACAAGCCTCTAATTAGCTCTCACAGAATTGGTTTTATACTAAGGAGGCATTGACTCCATTTAGATATTCTAGATGACTGAAAATTGTTAATCAGGACATAAAACGTCAACCTAAACAATAGTATTTTTTATGCAAATAGCAATAATAAAAATAATGAAATTACGGTCATGCTGAACTTGGGAGTTAGACAACAATGTAGGGTAGCAATAAAGAAAAAAACACCAAATGGCAAAATACCTACATAATAAAACAAATCAGAATTACGACCATTACAAAACAGCAAGAAATGACGTTATAAGAGAATTACGCAGATCCAAATATAACTACGAAAGGGACTTAGCCGCAAAGATAAAAACAGATAATAAGCTCTTCTGGAGCTATATGCGCTCCAAAATGAAAACAAAGTGAAACATCGGCCAACTAGAACTACCGGACGGTAGCCTTACAAATGACAGTCAACAGAAAGCAGAAATCCTGAACAGTTACTTTGCAAGTCTTTTTACAGTGGAGGGATCAGAAGCACTGCCTGACTTTGAACACAGAAATTTCGAGGAACCACTAGATAATGTAACCATTGACACAACAAAAATAGCTAAAGCAATTGACAAACTCAAAGCATCAAAATCCCAGGGCCCAGATTAAATCCATCCAAAATTATTAAAAGAATGTAAGGACACCCTTTTAGAACCATTAGAAATAATCTTTAATAAATCGGTGGAAAGTAGTCAGATACCAAAAATATGGAAAGAAGCCAATGTGACTGCTATCTTTAAAAATGGAACAAAAAGTAAACCAGAGAACTATAAGCCAATATCACTAACATCAGTACCCGGAAAGTTGCTAGAAAGAATAATTAGAGATGCAATTGTCAAACACATGGAGGAAAATAATTTGTTTTCAAAAGTTCAACATGGTTTTGTGAGTGGAAGGTCATGCACCACATAATTTTTAGAACTAATGGAAGAATTAACTGAAGCCTTAGATTCTAATGAAGATGTAGATATCATTTATTTGGATTTCAGCAAGGCGTTCGATCGCGTCCCCCACAAGCGCCTTCTGAAGAAACTTTGGGGGTAAGGTATTCAAGGGAAATTACATAGTTGGATACGAGAATTTTTATCAGAAAGATCCCAAAAAGTTATGGTAAATGGGAAAAGTGCAAAGTCTTAAAATGTCACCAGTGGAATTCCTCAAGGGTGTGTGCTAGGCCCAATATTGTTCCTTATTTTCATCAATGACCTTCCTGACGTTATTCTAGCATTTATAAAACTTTTTGCCGATGATGCCAAGCTTTTCGGTAGAGTAAACTCCATCATGCAAGCAACAACAGTACAGAGTAGCCTTCATAATGCTGTGAACTGGGCAAATATATGGGAAATGAATTACCACTTCAAGAAATGCAAGCATCTGCACATTGGAAACCATGATATCAATTTTGAATACACAATGCAGTCAGATGCAGGTCAAGTTAAAGTCCAAAAAGTAATATCAGAAAAAGACCTCGGAGTAACCTTTGATCAAAAAGTGAAATTTAAAGAACACATAAACAACAAAGTTAACAAAGCAAACAGAAATGTAGGCCTTATTTTCCGTACATTTACATTCATGGACAAAAATATGTTCTTGAACCTGTTTAAATCAGTTGTGCGTCCGCACCTTGAGTACGCGTCAACTATTTGGACTCCAATATTCAAGAAAGACAAAATCCAAATAGAAAATGTTCAGAGACGCGCTACACGGCTGGTAAAAAGCATAAGACATCTTTCATATGAAGAAAGACTGAGGGCACTGGGCCTCCCATCTTTAGAATACAGGCGAGAAAGAGCGGACATGATCCAAGTCTACAAGATTATGCATGGCATTGACAAAATTGATAAAGACAAATTTTTCACAATGCACACTTATGGAGCAACACGTGGTCATTCATTAAAACTGTTCAAAAGAAGGTCACGCTTATTGGTCAGGGCAAATATACTTATCTGCACAAGAAACGCGAAAATAACTAATACGCTTGTTTTTTCTCTCTATATCGCCACAATGTATTTAAGTGATATAAATATCGATAGTCCCGTTAATTCTCTTTCACACAATTAGAAAATCATGACGTTAAGACTTACGCTTGTCGCGTTGCCGCGAAAAAACAGTTATCCCCCATTTCCATAGCTACAGGGTTAGGATACCTTTAATTGCCTTGCAAAAGTTTCCGAACCGATACCAATATTCGAAAGTCATAGTTTAAACAAAATCAAATCAGAAAATTTTATGTCTTTTTCGACGCTTTTTTCTTTTACGTGACGCCGTTTTTACTTTTTCTATCAAGCGAATAGACGTACACGAAATCTTTCAGTGCCATAAGATAGCTGTTGACACACTGAACAGACACTTACAGAATCACAATTTGAAAGCCCATAGTGTGTCTGTAGTGAACAATAATGACGATCTCTAAACAACAGAAAAACGCGACCCTTGGGAGCATTGACGAGCAGTATTTTCCCAATCTTTTTGTACGATTTCTATAGATTAGACACCCGGCTACTACTTCACGGCATCTGTTTTCAATTCGCTTTAATCGTGCTTTAGATTCAATTTCGTATACAATTATTCTACCCATTCCGGATCAAGTTCATGAAAATTGCTGCGCATGCGCATATGAATGATTTGAGTATAATAAACTTAGTATTATCTTGAAGCCAATTTTGTTCCTCATCATCTGTAATGCTTTTCTTTTTTGATCAAGCACGCGACTGTGACCACTGGAGCGTGAAAGTATATGCATAATTAAAGTCAATGCGGATCAGTTGGAGGTAATCTGAATCATGGACTATATATCACCACCGATAGGTTTATTCTTCAAATTCTTTGCATGTAGCCATACAGTGAACCTTATGAAATATTCAGAGGACCAAAACATGTGCCTTTTTCGGCGTCATTTTCCCATAGCCATGTTTGCTCAACCCCACCCCCACCGAACACACGATTTTCCATGGGTGATCTGAATAACGTCGGAATAGTATATTGTGCTTGTTAAAAACACAGATTATTTCATAATTTACACTTAATTTTATAATATAAATACCTAGAATGTTAAAATATACCTTTAGTTACAAACATCAAACAATACAAGTCCTTTGAGAGCATAAAATGACAGTACGCGGTTAAACGTGATTCGGAGTAACTACAATGATACCATTTCAAAGTTTCTAATTAAATATGCCGTAATATTCGATTTTAGAACGGAAACTTCGTCAAAATGACAGAAAATAATTGGGGAAAATATTAGCAACCAATATCGAAAGATAACTTACATGGTACCTTTCATTTTCGAGAAATTCGGCGAACCGCCGTGTGTAAAAGAAATATTTTTCCATCATGTTTCTGTATATGAGCCGGGAACCATTGACGTGAACAAGCTGTTGACGTCATTATCCACGATCATTGACCGATGGAATGAAACCTAGTTGAATCAAGAGTCAAGTGGCCAAGTTCGTTTAAAAAAATCTTGTTTTATGTTTTTGTAAAATTCTTTTGAAAATTATTTTCATCCGGATCATCTTCAGATCCGCTATGGCTACAACAAGTGTATAATACACGAGATCGTACACAAACGTAATTGCTTCATAAGTTTAATTTTGATTGATTATTGCTCACTGAAAATACTCATAAACTATATCACTGAAAATTCCATCACAATGATTCTTTTCAAGAAAATGGTGTTTTAATATTTTCGCGTTTCTTTTGCGGATAAGTATAGTTTCTCACATCGAGTAGTGGACAATTGGAATTCTCTGACAGAGGATACAGTGAATGCACCCTCCCTAAACGCGTTCAAGAGCCGACTAAACCGGTTTTGGCGAGAGCACCCAAACAAGTTCAGCCCATCCTGCTACGCACCCGGACAACGTTCCAGAGAAGACCGAATCCATCACCAGAATGCATCAGAAGAGGCCAATATGCCTAATTAGATATCGACATAGGTATATCAAGGTATATATAGACCATTGAAAAGGGAATCTCACAACAATCTGAGTCCGGGACCGGTTGCGCGAAGATACGTCTTAGCCATGGCATTAGACAGTGTGAGATAAAAAAAAATGATGATGATGAAACAAAGTTACCCATTTGAGCCTACACCAATGGCATTGATCGACGCTCTAGGCATTTGGTAGACGCCCAGGTGATTTCGCTGGTACTTTTAACCATGTTGACCAGACCTCAGTACTTTACTTTAACACTTAATTTGTTCTTACATATTGGACAAGTAACATCTAGTAAACTAGACACATTTACGACCCTACTAATTGAAAAATAAAAGGCTATTAAGCAAGGCGTTTTAGACTGGACGGCTAGAGCTGTCGTGTTTCATTGACATCATTAGTACGAAAACTTGCCTGCCCATGCAATATACAGAGATTTTTTCAGTTGTAAAAATTTAAGAAAAATCGATGTTAAAAATTATATTTTTCTTATTTTTGCTCCAAAACATACTAGTAAATTGTGGGTACTAGTTATGCACCAGTCATTTGTATCCACTACCCCCCGGGGAATAGCCGGGCGTTAGAAACGCCTCGCACAGGCACTAACAATGTATATACTGGAGCAAAAATAAGATACCCTTGTAAACCCCCAGTGAAACTTTTGAGCCTCGTCGTGTGAAAACCGGACTTTTGCCTACATGCGAAAACAAATGCACAGATCAGCTGTGCAGTAACTGCACAGCTGATCAGCGCCTTTGGTTTCGCTACACGGATAGTATAATCCCTCTTCTTCTTAAATCCGAAATTCCATGCTTCTAGCCTTCGTATGTGACTGTACAGGCCGGTTTGTGTCGGTCTAGGTCGGAAACCCCGAAGACCGGTATTCTCTCGTCGCGGCTCATGTAAAAGTGGGATGTAAAGGTGTAATACATTGCACGGACATGTTATCCTGATCTGATAATGTCTTTAAAACCATATCATAACAAGATAATTGCGAAAAACAAAATAGAGACATCTCTAAAATGGGCTTTTAAATAGTTCAAGTGGTTTCAGCAGCAACCTATACGTAGAATAACTCCATTACACGATAAATGATATTGCCCATTATTTCATTAAAACATGTCTTTCAAGCCATTTAACATTACTGATCGTTCCAAGGCAGTGTTTCCATACTGATTCTGATATGTACAAAGAATCGACGTTTACTCGTATTTTGACGACGTAAACGGTGGTCTAGGTGCTTTTTGTGCACATGGCCACATCTATAATAATCTTAGTAATTAGTTTAGCCAGTATGCTTGCAAAATACAGTTTACGTCAACAAGATACAGACTTAAGGGTGAACATTACTATTGTTTATGAGCACATTGTTTGCGCAACGTCGGCATTTAGAATGTGCATGTTACGCGTAGTTTTTAACGTCATTTTGTTTTGATTTCTCAATGACGTTGCAAGCTGTAGAACATTATTATGTTTGTTTCTGCATAATTAAGTCCTAAAGCGTGTATACATATTGTTTATTTTTATTTTAAAAGATGTTCTGTGGCAATTGATATACCCAAATTCGTGTTTAAGGTTAATTATATGTGAAAACGTTTATTTCGCTGTTGATGACGTCGCATAAATATACGCGACGTCAGTGCAACGTTTGGCGTAAAAATGAAAAAGGCAGGAATGTTGAACGTTTTTTCTCTATATCTTCCAACGCAATCCGGTGACCCCCACTTTTTATTTGAACTTTTAAATGGTTACCACTTTTCCTATCTGTTGGTGTAATTTAATCAAAATCATATGCGTAGTTTAGGAGATATCGCAAAAACGTACTTTTTCCAGGTTTGAAAAGATGGCGGGAAAGTTGATTTTGCATATAATCTCCTCAGTTTAAGAGCAAATAGTATCAAAATGTAAGAAAATAACACTCATCGTGTGTTTAAGTTGTTTTTGCAGTAATAACATATATATTAAAACGCATGTCCGCTACGAGTTCGGTTTTCTGAAATGCACGAGAAACATCCAAAAAGTTCTGATACCATGGAAACGAGGCCGGTGACTCCCCACTTTTATTTCGATTTTAGTCCAAAGATACAATTATCTTGAAGCATAGGAAGTTTCATGAAAATCATATGCGGGAATTAAATAGTAATGTTTCCCTTTAACTGTTTTTTTTTCTTAGTTTGAAAACTGGATAGGCTACACGCACAATATGTTCGGGTAAACTGTACAAGACAACCTGGAAAGATTGGAAAGAATGCGATTATTGCAGTCACTGTTGAGTACATGGCCACTTTTTTTACAAAAGCTTCTCCAAATCGATTTATCGTAGGTTCTCTTTTGGTTGTTTTAATGTATGCGTGGACCTAAAGCTGGGTAGGCATTGGCCTTCGTTGCTCCGGACATGCTTTTTTCAGTTGCTAAAAACTTAAAGGGTCATGATCTTGCTAATGCGCCAGATTTTCGCATGCATATACATTGTAATTTGGGAAGCCTGATCGGCTACCTTTCAAACCAGATACAGACACATTCTGCTTTAAATCCCACTTAATTACGAAAACATGCCTATGCAATATACAGTGATTTTTAAAGTTGTAAAATATGAAAATTTTCAGCATTGTGGCGGTTCTAACGAGTACCCACAATCTATGTTTTGGAGCAAAAATAAGAAAAAATAGGTATACACTTGCATACCCCAGTTTTGCTGTATAAAAGTGGGGTTTACGGGGGTATACATTTCACGGACACGTTTTCCTGATGTAGCATATGTTTGGAATGTTTTAAGACTGACGAATACTGCACCTAGTGTAGCCGCTCTTTTCCGTCAACCTGTATCGTAAAGGACAACAGAACCGAGCCAGTTTGGCCGCACAATTTTCAACTGAAACCTGGACAGGCCAATGATGAAAACTGTTAGAACTGTCAATGTTACATAAGTTTCGATTAGTAGCCATGTTAGGTCCGTAATATCAGATCAACTGTCAGATATAACAAGTACGTTGACACTGCTCGCGCGTCCGGCTCGACAATATGGCGAGATGCTCATTTGTCGGTGCGTATAAAACGGATGGCAAGAAATGGGTCCGGCAGAACCTTTGGATTTTAAAAAAGAACTTGCCAGGTAAGATAACGTTTTGAATATTATTCCTGTCTTTTTTTCGAATTTCTTCGTTCATTTCTTAATGATTTGTGATGATGAAGGATACATGCTCTTATAATTAAGACTGGTAAGAAATTTAATTTTACACTAGTTCAATTAGGGCTATATTCATTCGATTTTAAGCAGTCAGTTTGGTAAAAATATTTATTTATTTATTCATTAATAATATTTATTTATTTATTTATTTATTTATTTATTTATTTATTTATTTATTTATTTATTTATTTATTTATTAAATGTTCCAGGATGATACCTTTCAAGAAGTCCACATGTGTCGCTTTGGCATTGTTTTCTGCATTGTCCTCAAGTTTAGCCCAGTATGCCGGCTCAGCACCACCAATGAAAGGTATGTATCATTCTGAAAACTTGCCTATGCAATATTATAGAGAGATGTTTTCAGTAATAAAACTTGAAAAAAATTATGTTGAAATGTTTTGGTATTTTTATATGTTTGTTCAAAACATTGAGTGTGGGTACACGTTAGAACCGCCTGTGCAATCTATGTTTTGGATAAAAAATAGGAAAAAATAGGTATAGCCCTGCATACCCCATTTTTGCTATATATAAAGTGGGGTTTAAGGGGGTATATACTACACGGACTTGTTAGCATGATGTTCTTTCTTTCTTTCTTTCTTTCTTTCTTTCTTTCTTTCTTTTTTAGTCTTTCTTTCTTAAAATGAATATCGTTTAAAAAGAACTAGTGGACGATACAACCAATACAAAATTCTTCCCGTGAAACTAAAGTATAAAATGACCATGATTACTATTCTTTGAACATATTTTATTTTACTTTTTTTTGTTTTTTGTTTTTCGTGATTGACATGACGGGATAAAAACAATAAACAAACTCCATAGTGGTGTTTCAACATTTCGAAATGCTTGGTTCATGTACGCATACGCTTAACATCTTTTAAAACCACTGATTTCATAATAAGAGCGGGTGTGGTGAGGTTAATCTGTACATTTGTTGCTCGCATACACGTACCAGTATTCGAACCCACGTTTTCATACGCTAGTGCACAATCTTGTGTATAAAGGTATTACTGTTCACCCCCAGGTGCCGGGTTCGATGACATGAACAGACTGAATGATGATGGGTTTAACAACAGGTTCGAGACCGGCTTTGACAACAATGGCTTCAGTGATGGATTTGATAATGATGGTTTCTTCGTAGGGGGAGGGGCAGGTAAGAGGACATGCGTTACATAATTGAACCGCATCATGAGAAAACCGGATATTTGCCTATGCTATATAAAGACGCAGATCAGCAGTGCAGCGCCTTTGTTTTCGCTACACAGATAGCACCATTCCTCTTCTTCTTAAACCTGAAGCTTCAAGCTTTTAGCATTCTTCTATGACTGTGCAGGCCGATTTGTGTCGGACCTGGTCGGAAGTCCCAAAGACCGGTTTTCTCAAGTCGCGGCTCAATTATATTAATTATGATAGCTTATTTTGCTCTCCTCTGCCCATTGACATATGCTCACTGTTATTTTGTTGACTTCACTGCTTCAAGTAGATATACTGAACAAAAAAAGAAACGCAACAATAGGCCACCGAGGATGTTCGAGTTTAAGGGTAAGACGGTAATAATTTCAGGTCTGTTGCTGTATGCTTCCCATTCATGGAATATTAGGGTATATCATGCAAAAAAACAACAACTGATTTTCATTTCGATACAAATTGAATGAGAATTTTTAGTCGTCTTAAATAATGAAAATCGGGAAAGACTTGCTCTGCGCATGCGCACACTTTTAAACCTCCCAATGATCAAGAAACAATGTCAGCTGTTCCCTATTTAAAATTCATGAAAAAGAAGTCAAGTTCAACGACACACGAGCTCGTAATTAAAACCATCAATATCCCTATATGTTTAATTGAAAGGAGGATAATTTCAATTTTATTCATTTTATTTCTTCAACATGTGAGTTATCTGCTGAGTGGTACATGGTGATTTTGAATGGGGGTTTATAGCGGATTTAAACCGTATAATTTTTTAATGCTTGCGCATGCGCACTGTGTGGTTTACTACTTTCAGCATGTCCATGGTCGGCATCGAATAACTCCGTAAATACTCATCAAAATGAAAATCGGTTTGTTGGATTCGGAAGCTTGATATCTAATGCAGAAGTAGAAAATACAATGATCTCTGATTGTATGATAGTTTACTCAAAATTTAATGGAATGTAATTGTTGCGTTTCTTTTTCTGTTCAGTATAGATTAGGTTATGCATCAATAAGGCATGTCTATATACACACTTCACCTTGCATGCCAAAAGGAATTCGTACACATAAGCACATTATTATTATAAAATAAATTGTTCATGATGTCTTACATGTCTTTGGAGATCACAGACTTTTCAATGTATGCATCTTTTCCCATTGAGTGTATATGTTATGTATCATATCGATTCCTGATCTTTTCTTCTTCACGTTTCAGGCGGTGCAGTGCCCGGTCCCATGCCTTTGCCCGCTCCGGCGCCACTGCCCGGCCCCGCCCAATTACCCGGCCCAGCACAGCTGCCAGCACCAGCCCCCTTCCCAGGCCCTTTACCGACAGGTAAAGATTTCAACGACGACATGTTCTCAGGTGGAGTGGGAGGTGCCCTTGGGTCGGGCGGCCTACGCCCCGGGGACAGCAGGTCTGGGCTTCCTCTTGGAAATGGATTCGAAAACAGGGGTACGTACCATTTGAGCCATCTCGTGGAAAAACCAACAATGTGGTTTCCGAACAGGTCCGACACAAACCGACCTGTACAGCCGCAGAAAAGAGCTAGGATCGTGAAATTTCGGATTTAAGAAGAAGAGGAAGTGTACTATCCGTGTAGCGAAAACAAAGGCGCTGATCAGCTTCGCGGTTACCGCGAAGCTGATCTGCGTCTTTGTTTTCGCATATGCAGATTGTTGGTTTTCCCATGAGGCGGCTCATTTGTAGATGAAAACTGACAATAACTATAATGTACAGGAGTCTCGTGTATTTGTTTCGTATTTCCAAAAAGAAAAGAAATATGTGGTTATTAGCAGATTGATCTTAACTTGATCCGGATAACAATTGTGTTCATTCTAGACGAAATTCTAATCCGGATCAGATTGACGCATCAATTTATAATTAAAGCGTTGCCTAATATGATGGCAAAGGATCAAATCTGCATAAGTCTGGTCCGGATTAAAATATGAGCCGCCTCGTGGGAAAACCAACAATGTGGTTTCCGAACAGGTCCCACACAAACCGGGCTGTACAAGCATTGAAGATGGCTAGAGACTGGAAATTTTGGATTTAGAAAGTAGAGGAATTTTATTATCCGTGTAGCGAAAACAAAGGCGCTGATCAGCTTCGCAGTTACCGCGAAGCTGATCTGCGTCTTTGTTTTCGCCTATGCACTATGCAGATTGTTGGTTTTCCCATGAGGCGGCTCATTTGTAGATGAAAACTGACATTAACTATAATGTACAGGAGTCTCGTGTATTTGTTTCGTATTTCCAAGAAGAAAAGAAATACGTGGTTATTAGCAGATTGATCTTAACTTGATCCGGATAACAATTGTGTTCATTCTAGACGAAATTCTAATCCGGATCAGATTGACGCATCAATTTATAATTAAAGCGTTGCCTAATATGATGGCAAAGGATCAAATCTGCATAAGTCTGATCTGGATTAAAATGTATAATGTGAAGGCAACCTATAAGACTTCATCAGTCTATGAAAAACTCGGAACGAAATTGAAAACTTGAATAACTTGTAGTTCTTGGCTACCAACACGACTTATTTAAGTGTTTTTCACCAACCGATTGTTATTATTTTCAGATGATGGGTTTAACCGCATAGATGATATCGGTTTTGACGATATGAGCTTGGAAATTTCTCGCACAAATATCGGCTCTGGCGGGAATATCGGTATTGGATCGGGAAATATTGGATCGGGGAATATTGGAATCGGGGGAGGTAAAGGCAATATCGGAATCGGATCGGGGAATATCGGCGGAGGAAATATCGGAATCGGCGGAGGAAATATCGGGATTGGCGGAGGAAATATCGGGATCGGGGGTGGTAAAAACTTCGATATGGGAGGTAATATTGGGATCGGTTCTGGTAATGTCGGTGTAGGGGGTGGTAATTTAGGTATAGGAGGTGGGAGTATTGGCAAGGGTATTGGAATGGGTGGTAATATAGGAATTGGAGGTGGGAATTTGGGAATGAGGGGTGGGAATTTGGGAATAGGAGGTGGGAATATTGGCAAACATATTGGAATGGGTGGGAATATAGGAATCGGAGGTGGGAATTTAGGAATAGGAGGTGGGAATATTGGCAAAGGTATTGGAATGGGTGGGAATATAGGAATCGGAGGTGGGAATTTGGGAATTGGGGGTGGGAATATTGGCAAGGGTATTGGAATGGGTGGTAATATAGGAATTGGAGGTGGAAATATTGGGATTGGAGGTGGGAATGTAGGAATCGGAGGTGGGAATTTGGGAATCGGGAGTGGAAATATTGGCAAGGGTATTGGAATGGGTGGTAATATAGGAATTGGAGGTGGAAATATTGGGATTGGAGGTGGGAATGTAGGAATCGGAGGTGGGAATTTGGGAAACGGGGGTGGCAACATCGGTAAAAATATGGGTATTGGTGGAAATATAGGGATTGGAGGTGGCAGTTTTGGAATCGGAGGTGGAAACTTTGGTATGAATGTAAACATGGGTTTCGGTAAGGGAAATATCGGGAGAAAAATGAAAATTGGAGGGAATATTGGACTCCGTGGAAACTTAGGCGGTAAAAGGCTGCCAATGCCCAGAATTGGGTCCGGTTTTATCGGAATGCCTCGAATCGGATCCAGCTTTATCGGAATGCCAAGAATCGGAGGTGGAAATCTCGGACTCGGTGGTAGCCCCTTTGGTATGAGCAGAAGGAAATTTGGTATGGGCATGAGGGGACTGAACATGGGCTTTGGTATGGGTGGAATTGGGGGCTTCAATATGGGCATGGGTAACTTCAATATGGGCTTTGGCAGAAAGATGATCATGCCAAGGGTCGGAAATATCGGCATCGGTGGGGGTATGCGAAGTTACTATCACGGCAAGGGTATGAGAAAGTATGGAATGCGAGGCTTTGGCGGGTTACGAGGAGGAATGGGCTTATTCAATGGAGGGCTTTCTGGGTTCGGCGGTATGAGCCGATTCAGCGGAGGTCTAGCTGGTATGGGCCGACTCGGGGGATTGGGCAAGAAATATTACATGAGCGGCAGGAGAAGAATGGGCAGAGGGCTTTTTGGCGGCGGAATGACCGCGGGCTTTGGTAGAATGGGCGGATTTGGCAGAATGCGGAGATTTGGAAAATTCGGCCGAGGTGCTATTGGTGGAATCAGAATGAGAAGAAGGCCCTTAAGTAAGTGTTTTTATTATTATTTTGTTTTTATAGCTAACGTCCAAGTCAACAAGATTCCATTCAAGTCTGGACGGAGCTGTCGCCTCCTGGTATGGGCAGTGAACGTGTCTTGGTCAAGGACAGTATGCGGTGTCAGTAGGATTGAACCCATGACATTAAGAAAACACGCCCATACAATATACAAAGATATACAAAGATGTTTTTCAGACGCAAAAATTGAAAATTTCATGGAAAAAAAAATATTTTGACTCAAAACATGCATTGTGGATACACGTTAGAACCGCCTCGCCGAGGATCAATTGTTAACCGAGACGTTGAATAGCAGAAAAAAAATCTTATAAACACCAAACGCGCTGATTTCGACGATAAGTTCCAAAGTTCAACATTAATTACAACGCAAATACTAATAAAAAAAAAACATATGATCAGTCTTAAGTTGTCATTTTCATAACTGTAAAATCCCTTTTATTGCGTAAAAGAATGATAAATTTTATCACTACTTAACATTTATCTTTCTTTATTTTTCAGAGAAATATTAAGCTGTGCCAGCCTGATGAAGTGAAACCGTGTAAAAACACTGGCCGTATGACGACGCCCCCTGGACCCCAATTGTCTCTACATTTGTTTGATATTGTTTTTATTAACGTTTATTCATGATTATTTCATGATTCGTGTTTTTAAGTTGCCATTAAAATATATCATTGCAATGATTATATCAGAAATATTGTTTTCTTTCCTTTTGAAATAATAAAGTGATGGGCTTATATACAAAAACTACCAGAATCATTTTGTTCTCATTGTTATAACAAATGGGCCGAATCGTGAGAAAACCGGATTTTTGTCTATGCGAAACCAAAGACGCAGATCAGCTGTGCAGTAACTGCACAGCCAGCTGATCTGCTCCTTTGTTTTCGCTACACAGACAGTACAATCCCTCTTCTACTTATATCCGATATTTCAAACTTCTAGCCTGCTTCTGTGACTGTGCAGGCTGTTTTGTGTCGGACCTGGTCGGAAACCACGAAGACCGGTTTTCTCGCGTCGCGGCTCAAAGTGGTTTGATTAAGTTAGTGTTCTTATTTCGCGGTCAACAGCCAAGGTCATGTCGGGACGGTCAGTTATTCCAAAAACACCGTTCGTGTGCAGCATAACTTAGTGCACATATACTTAACAAAAATCCCAACGCACCTAGTAACATTTTGTTAAATATTTCAAAAAACGAAATGACTGTAAGTCTTCAAATTCTCTACATGATGAAAATAACCATTTTTGAACAGAATGCTGAAATTTTATTGCAATCGGTGATTTCGGTCGAAAATTATCGAACTTTTAGAAACCGTACCCTTCATTCGAAAAATCGAAAACTGCTTAAATAAAATCAATAAAATCGATACGCCTGTAAAAATCGCAAATTAAGTCCAAAACCATAATCTGTTCAATAATGTTATTGAATTTGAGTAAAACGTACAACACCCATGGACATGAAAGTCATTTTTGTATCGAAAAAAGCATTTCAAAAAGACTGGTAAATAACAGTTTGATTTCTTAAGGGTCCAGATTGTTTTATCTTACACAGCCAGTAGCCGGTGGATAATCGAACCCCCTTTGCTCTTACTAACACTAAAAGCGATTTCGCATTGACAGAATCTGGTCCGGTCACAATTTTAATACTGTTAGCCCACTGAGCAACGCAGATTTGAAGCCAAACGTTTACCACTTGCATGTGAATTATTGTGATGGGCGACACTGTCTTGGAACGACGGACAGAGGTTAAAGTGACTGAAATGTCAACATAAGAAGTAACGGTCGACGCCCAAACTAGAGGTACTATGATATCATGCGACTTGTTAGAGTAAAAAGGCGAAAATGTCAAAATGAAAGGCCATTGTTCCATTGATTGTAAACGTATTTTAAACGTAACTACGCTAAACGAGCTACCCTTACTACTTTGCCGACCGCTCTTGCGAACTTTTCGACAGAGAGGCGAAATCTTTTTTGTGACTTCTATTCGACGAACATCAAGCTGTCAAATTCCATTCAAAGATTGCCAAAAGACAGTCACCGCGATCAGCAGGTGCAGAAAAACTGCTTTTACATGATCCTGTTATGACATGGTCACGTGATTTTTATTTAAATTTAGGTCGTCATTATGCGCAAATGCTCATCAAGGAATAATGTGAAAAATTTGAGAGCAAAACCTTAAATGAATTGAAAGTTAGTCAATTTTTAAAACTAGTGCGTTGGCATTTTTGCCAAGTGTATCTTTCACCACTTACCGAAAAATGCTCTTCGTGAATCTGTTGAAAGAAAGAATGTCCGTAGAAATGTTTTATGACCAAATCTTTATGAAAGAAATGACGTGCTGGGTGCGAGGACTTATCACGCATCAGGCCCCTTCATATCGCTGCAGACACACTACCGATCGAGCTAACGCATCCGATACAAATGGTTTAGACCCTGTTATCAATTAAAGCCAAAGGAATTTATAAAATGAAACACTCCTCATCTATTTAAAGGCTCGTTATGCACTTGTCATTTGCAACCACTGCCCCCCCCCCCCTCCCTACGGGCTAAAGTGCAGGGCAATTACTTTTCGAGTGTCCTCTCAGTGCAGGGGAAATGACGGGGCTTTGACATTAGGATCCTTACCCCGGTAAGATTTTCTATTGCGAAGGGCGGGACAAAGAGCAAAGTTTTGACCTCCAGTTTCCCCCCTGGGGGTGGGGCTTATAGCAGGGCACTGAAAGCTGAAACGTCATAATCCCCGCCCTTCCCTGTAGGTGGGGGAGCAGTGGGTTACAAATGACTGATGCATTATAGGGCACGAATTTGTATTTAAAAAAATAAGACGTGCGCTCATTTTATGGGAGGGGGGGGGGGGTGGGGGACCTATAATATGCAGAATGAGGTATGCTTCTTTTGCACCATTTGCCTTGAATTACAAGAATACCAGAAATTTGATATATATGGTGCGACACCGCTCAAAATTTATCAATCGGCCGTACCCTATGAAAATAGTGCATTTGAAAATTTTGCCTAGGTGAGTACTGCAAAGTATCACTAGTGTACGACATTTGGGTGTAGTACAAAACACGATCTTAAAAGAGACTATTTCTTGTCGGAAGCTTCTGTCTGCAAACTAACCCCTCCTCAAATCTGCACCAGTCTAGAGGGTAAAACCCAGGCCTAGGGTTGTTGCAAAACGGAATACCGGAAAAACTCAACGGTCAACCCCTCGTTGAAATAGGCTCGTTGGGTAGATGTATGGCTGAGCTATAAGGCGACACGAGTCCTTTTGGCCATGCAATGTTTGGTAACAGCTGGGAGTGTCACAAAGTGCGACAATTTGCATTGTGGCCTATGGAAGATTTTTGGGTGGTATGACCCCATATACATAAGCAGAATACTCTGAAACATATGCATTTGTCTGGAACTAGACTCGAAGAAATAAACAGATGGTCTCATATAAACAGAATACATTATTTTCTTCCAAATCACTTTCTTTTTAACAAAGAAATTCAAACATTCAAAACACAACAGTCGTCTCATTCCATTTATATAAGCAAATAAATAATAAATAAATAACTAGCCGCGTCATGAAAAAACCATCATTTTGCATATGCGAACACAAAGGCCTTTTGTTTTCGCTACACGGATAGTACAATTCCTCCACTTTCTAAATTTAAAATTTTTAGCCTCTGGCCATCATATGTGCTTGTTTGTACAGCTCGGTCTTTGTCTCGGACCGTTTCGGAAACCACATTGTCGGTTTTCTCATGACGCGGCTCAGATATATGCTACATGTATGCCGACGTTCTTCAAAACTGATTCGAAAACTTAAGGAAAAATAGTTCCTGAAAATCGTTTTCATTTCATGATTTCATCATATTAACGTGCCTTTGTGTGAAACGTTTGGACGAGATGGATCACACAACTGAATGCACTGCTGTCCGAATCAGTATGACCAGAACATCGATATACTTGAGCCACCGAATAAGAAAACCAACAACCTGCATATGCGAAAACAAATACGCAGATCAGCTGTGCATTTACTGCACAGCTGATCAGCGTCTTTGTTTTCGCTACACAGACAGTACAATCCCACTTCTTCTTCAATCCAAAGCTTCTAGCCTGCTTCTGTGACAGTACAGACCGGTTTGTGTCGGATCTGGTCGAAACCCCAGATTGTGTTTTCTCATGCGTAGGTTCAGTCATCATCTTTCACTCTGACTAGAAATATCGTAAACCAGTACGAAAACATGTCCAGGCAATAGAGAATTTTGGAGATTAAAAAATTGAAAATTTTCATTGAAAAACTTTTGATAATTTCCTTGTTTTTACTCAAAACATTAATTGTGGGTATACGTTCTAACGAGTACCCACAATTAATATTTTGGATAAAACATGAGGAGAATACTCATACCCCTATGTACCTCAAGTATACATTACACGCACATGTTATCCTGATTGCTGCGTCCACCGGTCAGTTGGTCTGTTGTCATTTAATTCATTGCCAACCACCGAAGTCGCTGAGGGGTTCAGATCCTATCTCACTCACATTACTACCGAAATCTGCATTCTGGGACGAAATTGAGAGTTGATCACTGTCAAGGTATTTCGCATTTTTCATCCAATGGCTACCATTTAACCGCACTGGTAAAGTAAGAAATGTTTTATTCCTCCATGGCATAGAGAGCTGCTGGAAACCATTGTATATGTGTTTTCCTGGTAACGTGTTCTGGGAATCGGACTTCATATTGTATTTGTCAAAGATTTCTTTCGCCAGCTTGGAACTTTTCTTGCCAATACCATTCAGTTCCTTAGAATGTACAGCATCGGTGCGATCAGCGTTGTTTTCTCCATTCCGGAAGTCATAGAGGAACCACGGCGCATGTACTTCCGGTGGATTATGTACCAGCATTCCATTCGGCGATGGTGGTAGTTTAAGTCGTCGCTTTTCGCCATTTTTATGGTTTATACTTCTCCGATACTTTGCATCAAATCCGTTGCGGACGTATTCATGTCGAATGACCGGAAAATGGCTAGAACTTTCATTTGGGACGGGACTGTGAGGCGCCTGCAAATCAAATTGAAACATGCTACAAAACCGCATAAAATGCTTCAATGTTTGATCATAAAATTTGAGACGCGTACGCTTCGTTTTTGTTTTATTCACACAGGTTTACGTAAAGCCAGTTGGGGTAAATGGTCAACCGGGGGAAAGGGTCATATTTGCCCCCATTTTACCCTTAATATACCTTATTTAAAATCATAACCAGGCGTTAACTCAGATCCAATAAACACATAATTTATTTTGCATAACCAAGAATAATAAATAAAAAATAAACTTAGATCCTTTATAATAAGAGCAGTGAGCATATTAATGAGAAAAGTTATGGGCCATACCGCGGTTTCGGCTACTCGGGCCTTTTCAGTGACCCTTTAGGTTTGGTAACATGGAGCCAAAGAGAATTACTATTAATCGGTATCATTTTAAATCTCAAACGAGTAACAACTTCCGTAACAACTTACCCTGGTCAACGAACGGTCACTACAAGGGGAGATGATACTGTCCCTCTCCGATGGCACATCAGTTATCGTCACCTTACAAAGATTGCCTTTCGTCGTATAATGATCCACGGACTTCTTCCATCGCTCAACGAAATTTCTTTTTGAGTTACTCAGATAATCAGCCATACAGCTGATGTGTATTCTTATGTTCAGAGATTTTTTTTCAGTTTAAGAAACACAACGATATTGCTTACTTCATATTGCCCTGGCGCATTTGTTCGTCACTTTAATTTGATATCTTTCCGCATATTACACCTGTACGTTTTCCTAAGAATGAGTCTCCATTACTTTTTCATATAATACCTATAATATAACTAAAATTGCGTTTAGATGCATCATGTTTAGTTATTCACAACACGATCTATTACCTTTCTCAAACAGTTCTCTACCTGTCTTACGTAACAATTTCATTTTAATGTTCCACTCGCGACAGTATGTTCCGACTTGTGCTTGTTTGTTATGCACACATGATCAAGATATATGGTTATAAAGGCAAGCTGTAGGGTCTAGATATGTTTGAAAGCTTATCTTATGTTCCGCCAAAATGAATATAACTTTGCTTTTGTCTTAAGTGCGAATGGTACGTAACCGTATAGCTTTGTTATTTTATAAATGCCAGTGTTATTCAACAGCGAGATTGGATCATTGTGCATAGCTGTCGCGGTATTTGAGAGCGAATGGAACTGGTAACCATTTAGGTACTTGATTTCCCATATTGTTTATTTGTCAAGTACAAAAATGTCATGACCGATTTCAAAAATGGGCGAAAAAATGTTGACTATTTAGAGCTAAGTAACGTACATAGCTACACTGCATCTTATTATATGGCTTATTAAGTCATGTCTTGTCAAGTCAAGATAGTCACTGATTCCTGTTGGTAACCAGTGCTCTTAGAACCTTAAGGTGTCTTGCTCAAGGAAATCACATGACGTAGTAAGGTATCTAGTCATATAGCTGAACTGTACCACTAGGCCACCGCGCTCCCCACATTTTTGAAATCACCGTACCTAATAGGTACTGTACAGTTCAGTGTTTCAAAACTGAATTTTTGTATCATACTCATGTTGTTGGTGAATTGTGTTTGCTTCGTTTGTTTGTCTTTTTTGTCATGATTGCTGGTTGATTTCGGGAAGGTCAGTTATTTAAGCCATACTGTTCCTGCGCAAGCTTACCAGAGGCAGCTTACTAGTATTTGGTGCACACTTTTTTCACCACAACTGACAAAATCTCTATTTTGAATCAACGGCATTACAGGAATATTTACAACACAATCTTCATGAATGAAATGTGCCGGACGTACTACCGATCGAGCCCACCCTGACTTTTGCACATGCTACTTTTGAAGCATTGCGCATGTGCACATATCTGCACTAAAATTGCAGTTCAAAAAAGAGTCAAGCGCTGAAAGTACCGAAAGAAATGCAGAAGCACGTGTACCTTACACGTTCACATAAAAACTTACTTTATGAAAACAAATATGGTAAAGCGTGACAATTTTAAGTCATAAGTCACCTGTTCCATTTAAATCACAGGCTGACCGAAAACAAATGAAAAGTGACCACTCGCAAGAAATTGTAGAAAAAGAAATAGTGTCTTTTTCGACAAGTCGAGGAGTTAATATCGGTGTCAATTACAAAATAAAATTCACCACAAAATGTTTAATTACCCGTGTGTGAATTGATACTTTACGCCTGTCTGGCGCTGTTTTATTCGGGTGCTCTTTGAGCAATAGTATGCCAAAATCATATGACGCATGAGACGAATTTATGACCGGTGTTCTTAAAACAAACAATTATCGGATCATCCTATGCCCAGGCTGTAGCCCAAGTGCTACTCAGATTCTGCTTTGGCCGAATTATGTTTATGCACTGTCTTTGATTTCAGGACATATGTCGTTAACATAAAAGATATTCTCGCATAGAGTGGCCAAACTAGTGTTTGTCACGACATATGGTTTCGGGTTCATGTCAAGCAGACAAAACATTTTTGTTCAAATTCACAACACTGCATGCACATGAATGCGATAAAAGTGCAACATAACTTAGTGCTTGGTAGTACCGTCTCACGTTTTCTTTCATGCCCATTGACTACATTGACGAGTGCAGTTATATTTCCAATCCGTTTTGCCTAAGACATGATCATTTTACGTCGGCACATGCGTCTGTTTGAACAACTTTTATCCAAAATCAATCGTTCATAGTTGTCAACTCGTCTATTTTTGCTGCAGCTCGTACCCCTTCAACTAAAGGCCCGCTCAGACCACAACGTATAAGCCAACGTATGAGCAGCGTATGAAAAAATAGCCAGTACGTTGTTGTACGTTGTTATACGCTGTTCATTTTTGTAAAAAATACGGAAAAGGCTCTCTCTGAACGTATACAAAGCGTGTGCTTAGCGCACGGAACGTGCGTCTAACGTTTGAGTAGCGTATGAGTAGCGTATTCATAACGTATCCCTGGCGTATCATGACTTAAAACAGCGTATAACAGCGTATGCCCAGCGTTAGCATAGCGTTAGTGACTTATAAGTAGCGTATGTACAACGCGCGTCTGACGTATTCCAAACGCACGCACAGCGTGCTTCTAACGAACTCGACGTTCGTCAAAAAAGGTGAGACAAAAATATATTCAGTAAAAAGAAAAATAAATAAATAAATAAATAAAAGAAAATAAAAATGATCTAAGAAATCTACACACCTGATTCTTCGGGTGCATTTTGTGGATTTCTTATACCGTTTCTCAGAAGAATCATTTCCTATAATTAGGTAGAACTGAGTTTGTGGGCCAGTTGACAAAAGTTACAAAATCATCAATAATGACAAATAATTGACTGAAGCTGAAAACTTGCATGGTATTACACATAAACTATACATAATTGTGCAACAGATCATCGTATTCGCTGTCTATTTTAGTGATCAAGCTACCATGCATACCGGAATCGAAACAAACAAATTGTCACTGTCAGTAATTTTGTTTGTCGTGAGTAGTAGAAATATATATTATGATGGGTTACTTTTTTGAGATTCATTTCAATCTTTTAACAGTAAGTCTCCCATAACAAGTTCTCAACAACTTTTCATTTCTCAAAAATGTAATCATTCGATATACTGACAATAGCCAGCATATTGTTGAATCTACCTGCTTGAATTTTCAGTTACCTTTGATATTCGATTTGGTAATAATCATATTTTGAAAAGCTGACTTTAATATTCAACAATTCTTTGACACTTTATATGACGCAATATTATATAGAGGGCCATTAAATATGAGCTTTGAAGGCAGCCAGGTCTTACAAAAAATGTTCTCTGGACAAGCGATAATTTAAAAGTGAATACAATTTAGACATACGCCCAATTTTGCAATTTGATTTCGGTCGAGTATATTATTTTGATGCTTCTGTGTGGCTATTTAATCCTGAACACAGTCCTTGTTCCTTCCATTTTTATGCATAAAATCCCGAATGCTGACCAATGCGCTAGGCGTAAGTTGCGCATACGCTGAGTACGTTCTTCGCACGTTTAACATACGCTGCATACGCTCCAAGTACGCTGCTCGTAGGTTGGTAATACGTTATGCATACGCTTCTCATACGCTAAACAAAAAACCCAGGTGGGCTTTAGCGTATGACAACGTATGCGAACGTATGAGTAACTTACAAGTAACGCTCATGAACTTATGCATAACGAGTTCGTTGCGTATGCCTAACTTATGAGTAACGTATTATCAGTACGTTGGCATACGTTGAAAATTTTGTGCATGCACAAAATTTCTTGGCGTTCACGACGTACGACAACGTATGCCAGCGTACTGTAGCGTACCCGTAACGTCTGCAAAACTTATGCCGAACGTATGCAACGTACACCAACGTATGGACAAAATATCTCATACGTCGGCATACGTTGGCGCTATACGCTGTGGTGTGAGCACCCCTTAAAGTCAGAAAAGAAGAGCCTGGAATTGATACAATTGAGCCGTGTCACGAGAAAACCGGATTTTTGCCTATGCGAAAACAAAGACGCAGATCAGCTGTGCAGTAACTGCACAGCTGATCAGCGCCATTGTTTTCGCTACACGGATAGCACAACTCGTCTTCTTCCTAAATCCGAAATTTCAGGAGGTCTTTCAAGCTTCTTACCATTTTCTGTAGCTACACAGACCGATTTGTGTCGGACCTGGTCGGAAACCCCGAAGACCGGTTTTCTCACGTCGCGGCTCAATTGGGTGTAAAGCCCCAGCCAAAATGCATCAGGCGGAAAAGAAAGAAAGAACACGACACGACACCACAAACATGACCAATTACTTATGAAGAGAATGATGACTGTCTCTTTCCCAGCGACGTAACCACCCGTTCTCCCAAGTGGGTTGTTTACATGTAAAAAACAACAACAACAAAAAAAAAAAAAAAATCGAAGAATGTGAATTATTTGTTTATTGACTAAGTCCCTCACAAACCAAGTTTGGGAGCGCGGTAGCGTAGTGGTAGAGCGTCGGACTCCGAATCGAGAGGTCCTGGGTTCGATCCCCACAGGCGTCACCTCGTTGTGTCAAGACACATTAACTCCCTACAGTACTGGTTAAACCTAGGAAGCGTTGGCTCCGTCCCGACATGACTGAAAAACTGTTGACTAGGACGTTAAGCCTTAAAAAAAAGAAGTTAATTCCGGGTAAATAAATGGACTGGCCCACTATATCTGAACAAGTTTATCTCGCCAGTAACAGGGACAGCGACAATATCCACAATGAACCTGAAAGTACAGGGATGAAATAATATAAGTTAGGTTACTAGCGAACCATGGAGTGGGTACGGAGGGGGTACATACGAGTACATTCGAGTCTTTTGTTCTTACAACTCTGTTGATAATTTGCAAATATGACCGGAAAGTGGCAAATGCCTTCAGTAGTACATGATCAGCCAATATGATCATTGATGTAGAATGCTTGTTTGTTTGAATTGAATTGATGCTTACTAAATGTCCCAGTCAAGGGTTATGATCATGTCGGGACGTTGCTTCCCGATTATGGGAATTGTACCCAAAATTAAGGACGTCATGACATCCAAAAAAGTGCTTCAAATATAACCAACCAACTAAACCAATAAGGCTTTTATGTATGGATGGTTTGACTTGAAACCACTTTTCCTGGGCAGGCTCAGTCCTGAGCGGTTAACCAGTAATCAGATGGTCAGTCAGAAGCGTATAAGCTTTGCCTGGAGGCACAAGCAGCCCATCTATTTATGTAGGCCCCAATAGGCGGAGCACATATTTTCATCCGACGATCCCGATGTAGGATGTTACATTGAAACGTGAGTTTGAAATTTAAAGAAGCATCAAAAAGATTTTTTGTCTTTCATTTCAGGGAGATGTTTAAAAGCGTATGATTTTTTTTATTCAAATCCAGATGATTTTGATTTTATTTTGAGGAAGAGTTATATTGTAAAAACATTTAACAGTTCATTTCCCGGAGTCTCCCTGATCGTGATATCGCATACCGACAATTCAGCGAGTTTCTACTGGTGAGCTCGGGCTTTTGTTTAATTTTAAATAATAAGAATAACAACTTGTAGCAATTGTTTTGATGCAAGGCAAATGCATTTCACCTAAAGTAAAACTGGCACTGCTTTCCGCATCAGGTATTATGTGGAGTTGACTGTTGGCCGTGTAAACCGAACCGCCCTCTTCTACTTGAGCATAGCCGTCCCGGGATCTCCTTCGCCTCCTGTTGTCACAAGACTGAAAGACAATACAAAAGTTTTTCCTAAAGCCGGTTTCAGCAGGAAGCTACATTTAGATCAGAACAAATGCTTGATCTGCTGAGTCACAGTAAACATAAAGATAAAAAAATAAATAAAATAACCATATAAAACATGATGAAGAAGAAGAAGAAGAAGAAGAAGAAGAAGAAGAAGAAGAAGAAGAAAAGTGTCCGAGTTTGCTTTAGATTTAAGTCCCGTATTAACCATATACTCGTACTTGCAGAGAAAATTGATGAACCGTTTTTGAAAATCAGCTGAAGGCGTGTCTCGCTATATTAAAGCAAATTGTATGTGACCACATTAGACAGACATTATCTTCATGATCATAGGAATGAGACAGAAATTGTCAATAAACTGAGACAAAAAATGTGTAGAAATAGAAAGTCGAGTCATACCAGATCGCAGTATACTGAATTTTGAGGACAAAGTTTCACAGAACATTCGAAATAGACGTCGTCATTGTTGTAAAACTTGAAGGCATAAATCTGGACGTATAAGCGATTCACTCCGGGCAGGGCATCGCCTAACACGTTCTCGAAGTTGCCAGTCAGTAAATCAGCATCTTCGGAACATCTGTAACAAGGAGTATCTTAAAAAAAAGATCTGGAAGTACATATAGGCAATGCATGAAATTATGAGTAAACATTTTCACGAAAAGAAAGAATAATCTCTGAGACTCAGTATTTCAAGAGAAATACTGTATTAGATTTACGGATAAGAATGAGTTATATATAAATATCTTACCCGTCGACAAAGAGCTGTTTGGATGGTGACCCTGTTCGGTCCGTTCCAGAGAAGGCTGTGCAGCTTGGTCGTGCATTGTAGTCCGCTAGAAAGAAATGAGGCCCATTTAATTTGTGGTGTTTACGATCATAATAGCAGTCATGACGCGACGCATATATAAACTGTAAAAAACGGATACTGGGGTTGCCTTTATTTAACAATCCCAAGGTTTCACGAACCTACAAGGGATCACGGTGGCCTTCAGACATAGATCCATGAATTTCTGGATTCGAACGCCATTGGCGCCTATTTGTACCACTGAGTAAGACACGGTTACTCGCCCTTGGATGTCGCCCTAAGTAAGGCGAATAGTACTAATAATCGTTCAAACCCAGAAACCGATGGCTTCGTCCAACCCAGCATGACTGGAAAATGTTGTCTGGGACCACAACTGACGAACACGTTGCAAATCAAAGAACTTACAAGGAGAATCAATGGTCCAGTATATGGTATCGCCGACTCGAGCCGTTGTGACCACAGCCCCACTCGGACTGGTTAATCTCAGAGCTGACGATATGGTAAAAGACGGTGTAATGGTTTCTTGGGTCGTAACTAATAATCTGGAATGATACGTCACATAAACGTTTACGACGACTTTATGACTGATTCGAAACACACCTGGAAAACATGTCCGAGAAATCTATACATTTTATATTGCAAAACTGGGGTGTGCAGGGGTATATCTATTTTTCTTATTTTTGCTCCAAAACATAGATTGGGGGTACTCGTTAGAACCGCCTCAATCTATGTTTTGAGCAAAATCATGAAAATATCAAAAATTTTCTTCTGAAAAGTTTCAATTTTTATGACTTAATAAATTTTTGTATATTGCATGGGCAAGTTTTGGTAATGAAGAAAGATCACTGTTTTCAAAACACATCGTTTTGTAAAGTCTGGAGATTTGAACCAAAAAGGAATATTGTCTGCCCCTGAACCATATATAAATGAGCCGCCTCTTGGGAAAACCAACAATGTGGTTTCCGAACAGGTCTGACATAAACCAGCCTGTACAGCTACAGAAGCAGGCTAGAAGCTTGAAATTTTGGAGTTAAGTAGAGGAGGAATTGTACTATCCGAGTAGCGAAAACAAAGGCGCTGATCAGCTTCGCGGTTACCGCGAAGCTGATCTGCGTCTTTGTTTTCGCATATGCAGATTGTTGGTTTTCCCATGAGGTGGCTCAAATGTTTATAAACAATGGTTATGGTATACCAAATGAGCTGATTAGTCTGCACAGTAGCATACTATTTAGTAGCCGTTTGGTAATTTACAGATTTCGACATAACCTCATCGTAAAACAACAAATCAAATAAACACTCATAACAGATTCAAACACAAAGTCCAATATTTACTCAGCCTCGAGTCGTCCTGTGACGGTTCTCGTCACACCACTGTCCAGTAGACGTTCACAAAACACGCAGTACGCTGTCCATCCGTCGCCGACAAACGTCATTCCGTCCGACATCACTCTGTCGGAAAGAAAAACCGTGATCTCGATGCCCTGAAAATATGTTTTGATTTGGTTATGGTAACATTTTTTCAGTAATGTCGGTGCACGTTAAAAATCGACCGTCTTTATTACGTCGCTTACGTAGCTCGGTGTAGATGAATAGATGTATGGACAAATTAGCGAATATGCTTTTCGTCGCCAATGTCTTTTCTGGCCCAACATGCATTTCGCTAGGTGCATTTTCACGTTGTCATTAATAAAGGTATCAGTATAAAATATTAAATTGTCCCACCAATAAATTTTCTGTCATCTTGGGACGGAGTTGACCCTTCACTCGGTGGAATAAAATGGTCTTGTTTGAGTATACAACCGGGTGGGAGTTGGGTTCGAAGATTCGAGCCCAAGACTGCCTATAGGAGTAACTGCCTAAAGACGTTTTAGTCTGTCTAATATACTTTAAGCCTGGTTTCCACCGACAATTTTTCTTTGACAAAGATTATTTGTCACAGAAACTTTGGCAATGAGTTTGAGTTCACACACAGCAAAGATTTCTTATATAACTTAGCTCGCTCACCTTTGTCACAGATATCTGACAATGAAACTTCGCCACAGAATTGAATTTACACAGCATATTTTTCTGCGACAAAGTTCTACTTTTTCAAAGAGAAATTGTCCGTGGAAACGAGGCTTTAACCATTGCGTGAGAAAACAAACAATCTAGGTTTCTGACCTGGTCCGACACAAATCGGGCTGTACACTCACAGAAGAAGGCTAGACGCTTGAAAGTATGTCTTATTAAAAGATGTGCATATGCAAATTGTTGGTTTTCCGATGCGGCGGCTCACTTACAATAACACAGCCAGTGACTGTTATGGCTGATCCATCCATGGTGGCATTGCAAATTAAGGCGTTAGAGTAACCTTCATTCTGCACTGCAAACACACTCACGTATAGACTGGGGTCGGGATTTTGGACCTGAACCGTCCCGTTGGGGTAACAGGCTGAAAAACATAAACTTAGATGTCATTGGTTAGTTTTTTAGTTGGGATTTAACTGAAGTTGAAAATATATAATGTTTAAACATTACAGTGAAAACTTTCAATTTTAAACACTATTCGTTACTTCAGTTACACAGAAAGCTCATGCTTGTGACTTATTTACGCGTTCTTGAAGGCACGGATGTGGGCTTCATTTGGGCACAGGTGCCTTCACTCCGCTTCACTTCCGCGAGCACCGACGGAATAATCTCTTTAAAGGGATGATGGTAAAACCGACGATCACAGGGAAATCCACCGACCTTTTACGGGCGACCATTACCCTGCCTTAAATAAATGCTTTGACAGGGATTCCAACCAATGCCGCGGAGGTGACAAACAAGTGTATTAACCACTTCTGCTTTCAAGTAAATTTTGCTACACATTAACGGGACAATATAGTGTTTTACAAAGGATTAATACATGTAATACTTGCGAACAGCAAACCTCCCATAAGATTCCGAACGCGCATAACAGACGGACCATATTACCCGCATATTATATGCAAAGCATTGGCAGTTGAATGGGGGGAAACACATGGAACGTTTTTCTATAATACCATTTCTACGTTCGTTATAAAACGTCTTAAAACGATTTCCCTTGCTGGCGACAGCTGAATATATGAAACATTTAGAGAGCTACTTACTTTGCGGGAATAGCTGTTCAGAGAGGCACATACAGACACGCAACAAAACGATGAAGTGACTAAGGTTCCGGCATCTTTTCATCCTAAGGAGGAGAGAAAGGAATTGTGGTCTAAACTTTCTAAGCAGGGACAGAACTTTGATCATGAATAAGTAGAACGTCAGGATGACATCAAATAGTCTCGCGAGAGGGTTAAGAATTATGGAGATAGTTATAATAAGTGAAAGTATTAGGCCCATTTTCTCAATTTACGGCACCGATGCACGTCATTTCGTCGAAAATGTGTTTTGTCGAAAATGTTGTAACTTCAAAAATTTTGAGATTTATTCCGTAGAAGACTAGCCTATAGGTCCACGTTTTGAGCCACCAACCACTAGGGTTAGGGTAAAGGTCTGGGCATGGGGACATTTTCGACAAATGTAATTTTCGACGAAATGTCGCGGAGGCTACGGCTACGGCACAGATCAAAGGTGGACAAATTATACGAAAAGTTCAAAAGGAAATAAAGAAACAACTTACGTGAGATGGATTCGCTTCAAATCACAAATGTGCTTCAACGACACAGCAATTCGTTGTTCTGCTAAATCTGCGAAGCAGGTGTTGGCCCATTATTTTTCCCCGTTTGTGAGTAAAGCTCATGATGGAAACCGTATGAAATGAAACAATACATTTTTTTCTGTATTCGCACGAACGACTACATTAATTATACCACCGACATTTATCATGTTTATCCCTATATAGTTTCGCTTTTCCGTTCGTCCGTTATCTTATTTCCGTCCTGACATGGCTGAATATTGCTGGGCGGGACATTGAGCCATAATCAAACCAAACCAAAAGTCTTGTCTTGTCATTATTACTAAATGAGTTCTCATTCTGAATCTACAGAAGATGAAGAATGGCCGAAGAAAAATTAAAACTTATGATAACATTAACAATATTCCCAAAGTCAGGATAAATGGTCCAGTAAACATTCACATACTAGTAGCTTGTAACTGTAACTGGGGTCTTAAAAAAGTTTGAACATAAAAAAATATTTTGGATTAAACATGAAACCACGTGTAGATAGTTGCCATCTTATAACATATATATTGTCACCCGAAAGTTTCTGAAATGTTATATTCAAAACAATGGGCAGGCACTGGTGAAATCACAATCAAACCCCTCACACATGAACAAGCTGAATGAGGATAATCAAGTTCAACTACATATAACCATTTATTTGCAACATACATGTACTGATATTACGAGAAGAACAGCTCTGCTCTAAAATGTCGCCACCCAGCTCACAGTACTTAACACTCATCGAACAATAAAACAAAACACATGTTATATACTTAAGGAATTAAAATACGCAACACATAAAATTTCAGCTGTAACGTATGTATTTGACATCGTATTAAATTTTCTTTTAGGTGTGTCTTGCAGTATACATTGTTCCTGTTTGGTAATCTAACGTCGACTTGGTAATCTGCAATAAAGATTGGCGTCATTGCTTACTTGAATGCCATCCCTTGTTGCTTTAAAGTTGGCACATGGAATGCAAAAGTGCACAATAATGAATAACGAGCAATTAACGTCATTTGGATTATTAAATGTGGGTCTTTTGTGCTTATACGGTATTTATCGAACCGAGAGACGACACGATATGCTTTTCAAGCATCAGGGACGTCACATGTACTGTAGAAATGGGGCTCCTAGCGTTTGTTTTGTAATTGACGTTGGTGACGTTAAATTCTAATGCTACCAACGGGTCAATGAATACATCTGCAATCACTTTTAACAGTTTTTGAATCAACAAAATTGTGTTTGGTTCATATTTGATTTTAACTGATCATTATTCTAGCGTTGGCCTCAGTGGGTCAGTGAGGTTAGGCGCACGCCATCAAGCATACATATTAACGGACATAGTGACTAAACCTACTGTGTTTTGACGTTTAGATACTGCTTTAATGTAATAAGATCGGATACACGACAGGCTTGCATTACAAAGCCAGTCTACAATACCCCTAAGTGTTTGTTGCGTTTCTTTATTCGTTGAGTTTAGTTGGCCGAACAAAGATTTTTAACAGTCCAACTGTATAGGAATACTCTCGTATGCAAAGAAGTAATCCGGTGTGGTCTAGTGGTTAGGATTCCCACGCCGGGTAAACGGTCAATTTGTACACCGAAGGCGTACAATTATGAAATAATTTGACCAGTTCCGGAGTACAAGTTGACCGGTATAAATAGGACGGAAACATCAGGACTATCGCAATCAAAGTAAGATAAATTCTTCTACTTTAGCTTTATACAAAATCCGAAAATGTCATATGATGGGCTATAAATTTGCGGCTTCTAAGACACCGAGACTTCATAAAAAAGTCATAAGATTATGTAATTATCATTTTTGGCGTATACAATATTTTAATTTTAAAATCTAGACCGAGCTAAAATTGTCTGAGGAAAGCTTTTCTAACAGTCCCAAAAACATCTTAGCAACGAAATACCAAGATTTATGAATACTCTTTCAATTCAAGGCATTAAATTTGAAAGGGTTGCCCTCAATTTTGAGAATGGGTCCAAATTTTTGCGAGCGTACCAATTGACTAGTGGTGTACAATTTAACTTATGACATTTGCAATGCTATTTGGCCTAGTTTAAATTCGGGTCATCAGTATTTTCGCTACGTTGTATTTCGTGTATGTTTATGATAAGCTACTATTCTTACATACTATCAGTTTCATACGTCTAAATATCATAAGATTTTCTTGCTTTTTTCTGTTGCAAACTCATGGAAGTGACTGAATGGTGGTCAGTACAACCAGGTATCTAATATTAAGTGGTTGTCAGTATATTTACAATGTAGTATAGATGTGTATGCACGATAAATATGGGTATCAAGCTCGAGAAATTAGAATTCTGTAACTTTACGCTTAGATTTTATAGGTGTGCTATTTGACAGTGGAGCGTCCAATTTGACTCATATAAATCCAGCCACAATAACTGACGTGTCTCACTCTTCGACATTCTTTCTCATTTACACTGCCTTAAAGTGAGGTTTTGATTTTATTGGCCACCTACTACTCCTAACTGACTGCGTTACACTATATAGTAACGAGAACAAACTACGACTACAGCATTTAGTAAGTAGTACTTCGAAATTAACAATTTTTATTTAAGTGTTTTCACGATTAGATATTCTTTATTCAGTTCGTACCTTTCAAGATTATTTCTGCTATATAGAGATGAAACAATATTCTTTATTCAGTTCGTACCTTTCAAGATTATTTCTGCTATATAGAGATGAAACAATCGGTTTGACTACTCCTAACTGACTGCGTTACACTATATAGTAACGAGAACAAACTACGACTACAGCATTTAGTAAGTAGTACTTCGAAATTAACAATTTTTATTTAAGTGTTTTCACGATTAGATATTCTTTATTCAGTTCGTACCTTTCAAGATTATTTCTGCTATATAGAGATGAAACAATCGGTATAGGTTTGGCGAAACCTAAAGACACACCCACAAGCAGAACTTGGTTTGCCACGTTTGAACGAGCGACAATGGTTAGATGATCGATGATCAAGACCGCTGTCGTCAGCCACCAAAGAAATTCGCCTGTCAACGTGTCAATATCTTATTCGGGCAAAAGGAACGTTGAAAAGATCCAAAAAGATCAAAATAATTAAAAGGTACAAGTAGGCAAAGATCAGGAAAAGGCGCAATCAGAAAGAGATTCCCACTCCAAAAACCAAGGTGGGGAAAAAACTAAAAGAGCAGTGAGGTACTCATACCATGAAAACATATACGAAGGGCGTTCAAAAAGTTCGCGGAAAAGTGCCATCATATTCTTATTTTGTAAACAAGATGAATTAAACTATTACAGTTATAAAGACAAACATGATATGTACTTATACAGCAAATTTTGCTGCTCTGGCATGAATACAATGTTAACAGTGGTTGCTATGGAAACCGTACATCACGATTACCGGCCCACTTTTGTTAATTTTTGCAAAAAGTCGATGTTAAATGATGACGTTGCATTTGACAGTTAACCATGCTTTTTATCGCACCTGCTTATAGCAGGGTGCGATATAGGAGTCCAAATTTCTGTCCGTCCGTCTGTCCGTCCGTCCGTCCGTCTGTCCGTCCGTCTGTCCGTCCGTCCGTTCGTTCGTCCGTCCGTCAACATTTACGTCGAAGTTTGGTTTTCTCGACATCAGAGACAGCTGCGAGTCTGAAACCTTGCATAGTAATTGTGCTTGACATACCCTTCAAGCACACATCTTAACCCGGTGCCCTTGACCTATATTTCACGGTCCACTGACTTTGATATTTTTTACGTCAAAGTTTGATTTTCTCGACATCAGAGATAGCTGCGAGTCTGAAACCTTGCATAGTAATTGTCCTTGACACACCCTTAAAGCATGCACCTTAACCCGGTGCCCTTGACCTATATTTCACGGTCCACTGACTTTGATAATTTTAACGTCGAAGTTAGATTTTCTCGACATCAGAGATAGCTGCGAGTCTGAAACCTTGCATAGTAATTGTCCTTGACATACCCTTCAAGCACGCACTTTGACCCCCTGACCTTGACCTATATTTCACGGTCCACTGACTTTGATAATTTTTACGTCAAAGTTTGGTTTTCTCGACATCAGAGATAGCTGTGAGTCTGAAACCTTGCATAGTAATTGTCCTTGACATACCCTTCAAGCACACACCTTAACCTGGTGCCCTTGACCTATATTTCACGGTCCACTGACTTTGAAATTTTTTACGTCGAAGATTGGTTTTCTCGACATCAGAGATAGCTGCGAGTCTGAAACCTTGCATAGTAATTGTCCTTGACATACCTTTCAAGCACGCACCTTGACCCGCTGACCTTGAACTATATTTCACGGTCTATTGACTTTGCCCGATGCAGGTGCGATATCGACCTCCGCGGAGTTCTTGTTTCACCAAACTTGGTATGAGCAAAAGTCAGTATGTTTGCGGTGAGCACATGGCGTCGTATAAGTCTGTGACGTCATTTGGGCGTCAAGCGGCCATATTGTTTAGTGGGTATGCCTAAAATGCGGAGGGAACAACGGTATTCGATAAATTGTGTGTTTGGAACGGACTATAAAAGAAAGAAACACTGCTTAGAGCAGAAAGCGCATATGGCAACAAGAAAATTAAGAAAACGGCAATCAACAAGTAGTATGCATGATTTCTACACGACCAGAATAGCGTCCATGTCGACTCGCGCAGCGTTACGTCAAATAACGTCATACTGTCGAAAATATGATAAAAATAGACCCCCACAAATGAAAATGTTGTGAACCACTGCAGAAGCTGAGGTTGAGGTTATGGCCATGTAAAACCGGTTTAAGCCCGCCAGTAATTTTATATTACTGATCGTTCCAAGGCGATACTTCTGTGGTGGTTCTTATTGAGTAGAATTCGTGAAATACACAACATATCGAATTGTAGTTTCGGCACAATTCACCGCATTATACACACAGAACTGATAATTAGACGCCCGTATGCCAGGTAGATTCCAAAAATGCTTAAGAGCTAGCCAACAACGGCATGAATGCGTATAGCATGACGTTGTTCATGATGACGTTGGGCCGGTTTTACTGTTGTTACCTTAGAAACGCACGTGATTTAATACCTAAATGTTATCCAATTTTATTCAAATTTTGTGCATATGTTAACAATATATAGAGGATCTTACACGAGTGGTCATTTCATATGAAATTTATTAAACGAGCCTTCGGCGAGTTTAATAAATTTCATATGAAATGACCACGAGTGTAAGATTCGTTTTATCATACGACTTTTAAAATAGTATTTTATCGCCTCCAAAGTGGACATATTTTTGATGAAAATTTACATTGTTGTTACGGACGTCGTCAATGACGTTACGTATTCCCGCAAAAGTGTTATTACACGTGTGGTCATACGATTTTTATGACATGACGTTATCCACTGGAAAACAGCGACGTCATATGATAAAAAACAATAAGAACCACCACAGAAGTATCGCCTTGGAACGATCAGTAATATAAAATTACTGGCGGGCTTAAACCGGTTTTTACATGGCCATAACCTCAACCTCAGCTTCTGCAGTGGTTCACAACATTTGCATTTGTGGGGGTCTATTTTTATCATAAAACCCTATTTTCACATACCGGCCGACACGACAACCAATTATTTCATACTGTGAGCAAATAAAAAAAAAAAAAAAAAAAAAAAAAAAAAAAAAAAAAAAAAAAAAAAAAACGTTCCAATATAGTAAAAGCAAAGACCGAAACTATTTTTTATTTATGTTATTTCTCTGTTTTCCTGTGGATTGCCATTGAAATCAGTGTACTGGAAATTTGAAAGAAGCCGCAGGCTAACCTACACTCTGGTTACTCAGTATCTCGTTCACTCACAGTTTGCAGAGTTCTGACGTCTAATTAAAAATATCTCAAGGTGCCGAGAGTTACTCATCAAATGAGCAAAAATGCGGTTTGGGCATTTTGACCAGAAGATGGCTATATATTGAGTACTTCTAATATAGAAAGAAAACTATTTGGGCTAGATGTCTGACACTATAGAAAGTGAAGTAATTGGACTTTCTTGTGTCGAAAAAAGATATGCTGATCAGCAACGCTGAAAAAGGTTTTCTAACGAGACGGCTCATATTCCGTATCGCAAATGTATTTATTGGGCTCTTGCCCCCCACCAATAGTGTGGTACCAGCTGCACTTGCCAATCCGAACCTGGGAGGTACATATCAGCTATAATATTTTTTCATAATTTTACACCAAGCTGTCAAATGGTACACAAATAAGTAAAAGATAAATTCCTGCAAGGTAAGCTTCTTTTCCCCCGTTTTTTTCTCACCAAATTTCTTGCCTGATAAAATATGACACCTCCAGATATAAACATAAAGAGACATGCAGAGTCTCAAAGGGAAGTACAAATGAACGTTTCTCTTAAACGTTCGTGTCATTTTTCTTTTCTTTTTTTATTTGAATTGTAACATATATTTAATAATCAAGAAAATTCAACTGTATTTCAGTTCTGGAGTTTGATATGTTTCATGAAAAACGCTTAAACATTTCAAACACATTTTTCTATTAGTTAAATTGGGCTCCGCTGGTCAATTAGTACGCTTTGGAAATACGGCCCCTCCGCAGATTACACAAACGCATGATTTCCAAAACTGCATGATTAATAATTATTTCCCAATATTATTGGCATCCCTGGCATATAAAAACCTAGCCAGACTGTTTACATTGGAATGCCAGGTTGCATTTCATCTCGATGCAACATTTTTCACGTAGGTATTTTCTACGCCGAAAATGATTTTGGCAAAATGCATAAGCTTTTGGATGTGCTTTTGTGCGTGTATGATCTTTATTCAAATACCCATCATATGACATTCACGGATTTTTAAACAAAAGTAAAATAACAAAATAAACTTACGTTAGTTTAACTCTCTCTCCTTTTTTGCGGTTTGTGTACCAGGTCAACTTTCACTCCGGAAATGGTCAAATTATATATACGATTCACTCCGACGGTGTACAAATTGACCGTTTAGTGGGTGTGATTCCTGGTTCTCACCCAGGCGGCCCGGGTTCGATTCCCGGAACCGGAACACACTTCACCTTTTTTGTCACTAACAACAGACTTTTCCAGTCGAGCTCGCACAATCAACTCTTTTCGAGTATATGTGGTAACAATCTGACTGTTTTAATAATAATTACACATCATGTAAGAGATTAATACTTTATTAGATTGCGAGTAGACATCTGAGTAACGCATATATCCGGTGTGGTCGTCCCGCTCAATTGTCATTCAAATGCATTTTTTTACATTGCCGCATAATCACACTGGTCAATCTATACGTTGCATTGCCGGGGTCTACGCTGACTTGCCGGGGATTGATACGCTGATTTGTGAAATAAAATGGCGGCCAACAATAAACAAACTGCGGAAGTGGTACATATTTATCCTGCTTTTCTTCAGTTATAGTTTATTCCAAAACATCTCGTATGCCAAAGGGACTATAGAATTGTATCAGAAAGACGTGCGTGGCATGCACTTGGTGATTTATCTAAGCATTTAGGAATACATTCGAGTACCGATACGGTGGGTAGAACGATTTTGAAGATTTCTTGTAAATTCACGACTTTCAAATGATATAGTTTTCATTTGTTCTACTTTTCTTTCTGTTTATCCATGCACGAGTCATCATTTGACCCCATAGCATCGGAAACTAGCAACAGTTGTGAAGAGATGTGTGTTTTCTGAGAAATATCTCGAAAATTATCGTTGTACGCCGGAGCTGGCGGAACCATGTGCTACGCGGTTTGCCGGGTACCTTTTTTACCTTTTCTACCTGGTAGACTGAAATACGTCCAAAAAGCATCAGAATTATCAATCCTTTTTACAGCATGCCAGCCAACCATTTTCCTCTACTATCTAAAGCGAATAGAACTACTTTTTGACCATCAACACACCCTACGGCCTACACACACATGGACACATGCATTGTCATGGGAACATTTCTTGGATTAAAAAACATAGATGATTTACTGTTAATGTCCTGATAATCTCTGAGATTTTTTGTATGCCTGCATTTGCCATTATGAATAAGATATGAACAATGTTACATGCACTACGACTGACTTTCAGAGAGGTCAGTCAAATTTATTTGTGGATGTTCAGAGAAACGTCATAGTCACTCTATGTTTTGCAGTTCACTGAGGCGGTTCTAATGTGTACCCACAGTCTATGTGTCCGTGTCAATAATGTGTACTTTCGGGAGCGCTTCCAGTATAGCGGTGCCCAAGAAATACCTTATAGAATGTATAATAGGCATGTAACGAGTTTCTCTGCCACATGTACGTAGATATTCTCTTTGTTAGTTTGTATGTGTTACACGTTTCAAACTCCTTAACGGGGGCTGCAACACGTTTCAAACTTCTGATTTTATTAGAGCCTATATCACAAAGGTACTCTGTTTCTATTCTGAATATGCACTAGTAAGACACCGTCATCATCAAGTTACATGTAGTTTCGGCAATATTTGGCAACAATTAAAGGCAGTGCATGCTTAAGTTACGGGCGAACGAGTGTGGGCGGGGAGTGCGACATGCATGTGTTTTAGGCAGTGTTAATGGTCAAAAAGTAGTTCTATTCGCTTTAGATAGTAGAGGAAAATGGTTGGCTGGCATGCTGTAAAAAGAAGGATTGATAATTCTGATGCTTTTTGGACGTATTTCAGTCTACCAGGTGCTTAAAAAAGGTACCCGGCAAACCGCGTAGCACATGGTTCCGCCAGCTCCGGCGTACAACGATAATGTTCGAGATATTTCTCAGAAAACACACATCTCTTCACAACTGTTGCTAGTTTCCGATGCTATGGGGCCAAATGATGACTCGTGCATGGATAAACAGAAAGAAAAGTAGAACAGATGAAAACTATATCATTTAAAAGTCGTGAATTTACAAGAAATCTTCAAAATTGTCCTACCCACCGTATCGGTACTCGAATGTATTCCTAAATGCTTAGATAAATCACCAAGTGCATGCCACGCACGTCTTTCCGATACAATTCTATAGTCCCTTTGGCATACGAGATGTTTTGGAATAAATTATAACTGAAGAAAAGCAGGATAATATATACCACTTCCGCAGTTTGTTTATTGTTGGCCGCCATTTTATTCCACAAATCAGCGTATCAATCCCCGGCAAGTCCGCGTAGACCCCGGCAATGCAACGTATAGATTGACCAGTGTGATAATAGGTCAAGGTCAAATCCTTGTCATTATTAACTAAACTTTCTTAGAACTGGAAAACGCAATTCCAAAATGAAAGAAAGTTACATGTACATGACAACTGTAACTTTAGGTATGCATACAAAAGGATTGTGCAAGTTTCAGAAAACACATTGAATAAAAATAAACCACCAACAACTTTTTAATCATTATAAATTGAGATAAAAATGTTAAACATTAAACAATGTGGGCATTGCAGTGAGTGCTAAGGTACCCAGACCCAATATTGTGTTCGAGCCTAAAGAGAGAGGCGTTCATCGTTCATCAGAGAAATCAACAGAGCCGTGTTCAAGATAACAAAACTTGCAATAAACAAAAAGAAATAAACGCGATCCAAAGTCTCAGACACAATCTTCCACGTGATCTCCGCGCGCTTGACGTCATCGTCTGCTGAATCACGTGAGTCTCGCGTAACATCTAAATCAAGCGCCGTGATTGGCTGGACCTTCACGAGACTTCCAGATGCCGTCACGTGGTCGTCGTTTTCAGGCAACACGTTCCTCCGTTCGCAGAAAAGGAAGGTCCGGAGTCTGGCGAAAATTTTCCGCAGGATTCTGGGTGGTTCCCCTTCCAGACTATGAAGCTTGACGTTCCAAACGGTGAGGGAGACGGACAGTAGACTGAGAATCAGGACAATGAGTAGATATGTGGCTGAAATATAAGACATGAATATACCATAAAACCACGCTTTAAAAGATTGAAGTAATACCGCTTTCTGCTTACAGATTTGCGACATTTTTACTCCTTCGGTATATGAAGTAAGTGTTTCAACTAGAGCCCCCATCACTTATTTAGTCAAATTATAGAGCTCTACATCATATTTTAACAACACACGTGCACTTACCGAACGTTGGCGTCTGTTTTGAGGTTGACGGCAGTAGACCGTTTGTCATGGTCAGGAACACCGTGAAAGATAGGAGAATTGTGAGGGAATAGCCAATTCTCTCCCCGCTCTCTGTCGGCAGCAAGAACGTCCATACAACACACACTGACATCAGAACGGTTGGTAACAGAATGTTGATCACATAGTATGGTCGTCGTCTTTTGAACTGAAATAAACGTTCCGTTTTAATAATAATAATAATAATAATAATAATAATGGCCATGATGATGATAATAATCTTTATATTTTAGGAGGATAGCGATTTAGCACAAATACCAGTCTTCCATGCGGTCCTCCAGTGAATACAGACATTGGTTATTATTGTTCTTTGTTTATCCATCAGTTTTTTTCTTTCCTTATTTCTTTCCTTATTTCTTTCTTTCTTTCTTTCTTTCTTTCTTTCTTTCTTTCTTTCTTTCTTTGAAGCATCCATATATTTAGGTCTATTAATTGTTAAGGAGATCCATTTTCCATTTTGTATGTAAGCTTATTTTATTTGTCTTGTTTAAACATAAAATTACATCTTTAATGATAATTAACTAATTTGAAAAATTTACCTGTAATTTAATGATATTTCTCTGAACAGTTTCAACCGGGCAACATATATCAAAGTCCTCCAGTTCGTCGGTGGTGGATGTCAGCTCCCATTCTCCATGAGGGCCGTAGAAATCAGTGTTAACCTTTGACAAATGCAAATGTCCAATTATGTGTGTTAGATAAATATCTATAAGTAACACAAACGTCAGGATCCCATGCGTTTCTTTCTTTCTTTCTTTCTTTCTTTCTTTCTTTCTTTCTTTCTTTCTTTCTTTCTTTTTTCAGTATGAGAAAACGGTTTTAACAATATGTACATTTAAATAGATGTTTTTCATGTAATAATGTACCAAGGTAAAAGCACTTTAATGTAATCTTGACAGATCGTAAGCAGATGTGCGGGATACGCACGCACGGGCATTCACGAGTACATTCCACTTGTATTAAAAGACAACAACATGTTGTACTCTCGCTAACCTAGAATGCATTGTTGGAAACAGCTCAAAGTTCTCAAAGTATTGCATTAGTTGATATTTAAATGATGAGCTAATGTTAATGACCACTTACTTCTTTTCCACGTAAGACCACCAGAGTTTCATGTTTGGAGGTTATCCAGTAAATGAAGTAGACTGCGCATTTCTGGCTGTCAAACGGAAATAACGCAATATCTACGTCACATCCTGTTTCAATGTTGAGGGGAACCAACCATCGTACAACGCCTGTGTGGTATACTCGGACAGGATCATCAGTCGTAAAGCCAAACGAACTGGAAGCTTTTACTCTATTGAACGATAAAACCAGGCGAGAGTTGCATAAGCATCTATAGCGCTATCGAGCGCTTCGTAACTATTTGCTATGCAACGTTACGTTACAAGAAAGCGCTCGCGAGCGCTACGTAACGTTCCTCGGAGCTGCCTCTCACTCTCAGAAAGCAGCCTGCCGTTGCTAAGGAACAAATGCTTACTTCAAGAAACAGAATGTCGTAGTAAATATTCGACCGCATGAATTATGCCATTTTGTGAGATGAAAATGTGACAGTAATCATCTTTGTAGTCCAGAAAACAATTTACTAGCCTTCTGAACGGAGAAAAACAGTGATTTGTTGCACGTTTTTGGTATCGCTAATCGCCGCCATTTTGGAAAGCGCTATAACGTAACGAAGTGCATAGAAAGAACAAAGCGTAGAAAAGCGCTACGAAAAAGCGCTAGCCTTATGCAACTCACGCCAGTTCTCGTGATTAGGCATACAAGTGTAGCATACAATACTTTGTCAATAATTAATAAGATATAAAAGTTTGATCCTTTGGAATCAGCGAAAACGTTCAAAGGGAGGTAGTATGGGCCATCTTGTGCAATTTCGGGTACCGAGCCCTCATTAGTGACCCATAATAAGTATCTATACATGCCAAATATCGACCAAATTTTCACGCGCAGACTATCACGTGCAGACTATCATTCTGAAATGGGACTTCAGAATGTTTTGAGATGCTCCAAGGAACAAAGTCAAATAAAATTATCAGCCGACTCTTTCTCCTGATAGAGTAATCTGGAAATGTTTGAAACAATCTGATTTGAATGGGAGTAACTGGTGCGCTTGCGTGGGAATAAACGCCATAGGTATTGCAGGAACAGTAAAACTCAGTTTAATTAAATGTTAAATTAACAACATACGGTAGTCAGGGTTTAAGTGACCCTTCAATAATTATTCTCTAAATTTCTAAAATAAAGATGATTGTGGTCCTGTTCCTTTAACTTACTCATTAGCTATGAAGAAGTTAGGCCTCCACGTGGTTGTCATCTCTAGTGTCTCAAAGCCTCCAAACATGGCCGGATCCCATATCAGTCTTGGGTCTTCCCATACCTGTGGATATAATTAAGGACTTAGCTCGATGGGTATATCAGTTCGATGGGTATAACATGAAGCCAGATAAATTTGAGTAGATCTATTTGATGATACTTAATGATAATTGAAGATAATTTGTTTGTAGGTGTTCATCTCTAGTGCGGGCCCCGCCCATTGGGGCCTAGGAAAAACAGATGGGCTGCTTGCGTCTCCAGACAAAGCTTCTTAACTACTGGCCGTCCCTCTGATTACTGGTTATCCGTTCAAGTCTTAGCCTGCTCAGGAAAAGTGGTTTAGTTAATTGGGTGGTTATATTTATGAAACACATTTTGAGTGTCATGACATCCTAATTGTGCATAAAAATCCCATAAAATGGAGGCAACGTCCCGACATGACCATTACTGTTGACTGGGACGTAAAGTATCAATTCAAACACATGAAAATCTCTAGTGCCTATAGTTAAAGGGACGTATGTTCATTTATGATAATGTCAGTTACTGTTTTTTTTTATTTTTATTTTTTTTTTTATTATTTTTTAAGTGTTTGTTCTGTTCTAGGTCTATTTGTACTCACAAGTGTCAGCCATCCAACAGTGCCCATCTTTTCTTCCGCGATGTCCTAAAATATAACAATGAAAAAAAAATATTTAGTGATAGTGACGAATACAATACGGTTGCTTTATAAATTGTTTTAATAGTGGAAATCTGTAAAAAAAATAGATAAAATAAAATTAGCCTCTGCACCAGAAAACCAACAATTTGCATACACGGAAAGTACAAACCCTCTCGTTCTTAAATGTGAAATTCAAGCGTCTAGTCGTCTTCTGTGCTTGTACATCTTAGTTTATTCGGACCTGTTCAAATACCACGTTGTTGGTTTTCCCACGAGGCGGCTCAAATGTTAAAGCTAAAAACATAATTTACTGGACTCTCCCCCTTTTTCATCAATGTCCTTACTGTCTCAGTTTTTATCTTCAGTGAAGAAAGAAAGACCTACCAGACTCTTCAACGTCCTTAGCGAGTAAAACGAAGTAACGACAGTCGGTCTGTCGGGTCTGGCACTCCGTAGATAACCAGCCATCAGATAGGACCGTAGGTCGGCCTCTTTGTTGTAGGATTTCCAGGGGGTAGTTTTGACAACTGCGGGATCAGGTGTCCAGTCTACTGTTGTCGAAGGCCATGTTGTGCTGTTCACGTCTTGCCCGAGTACAGTGTTGTCGATACTGCTTAGAACTGAAATACAACTAATGAAGGTAAAAGTAGGCAATGATCAGAAAATGAAGCAATAATTTCATTGATACAGTGCAATAATCACGGACTGCTATTACTTTGATAGCAATTTCTTGTAATTGCTAAGGATTTTTTGTAGAATGGATTCGCCCATCATTAGCAATTGGGTGTGTCCATTTCATTTTTAGGGGCGTAAGAAGTGATTTTTATTTTTGTTTTGTTTCATTTTTCGATGAAATTCCTCAGTCAAGCAAACATAATAGCCCCAGATGGGACGCCGCGTTCTGTAAAGAAAGAAAGAAAGATAGAAAGGGCGCCAGTCTTATATGAATTGATAACCCCATGTACTACTACTTGTATGATATTCTTATGTACGACTTATGTCTACCCCTCTGTATAATTTGCCATCTTTGCCATTTGTTTGACTTCTGTGCCTACCCAGTTTGTTCCCTTTCCTTTGGCCATTCACGCGACATCAGATAAGACCTCATCTTGATCTCTCGCAGATGACGCTTTGAATTGTGGGATATAGCAGATTTTGGCTAAAAGTTGCAAACGAAGAAAACAAGTGCATCCCGCATGAATTTCCCAGATCCCACTAGCCATCTGCGACAGACAATGCGTGAAGTGCTGCCTGTCAGCGACATTGTCATTTTGTTATATTTTGTTGCGTCTTGTGCTTTCCTTTCTTTCCCGTTGAGATTTTGAATTTGATTGTATCCATTGCTAGACTTTTTTTATTCTAACTGAGAAAATGGAGAAATAAGGGGACGTCCATTTTATGCGGACGTTTAAATACTTGTTTAAAAAGTTTTTCATTCTCTCAATCAATGTACAAGACAACATGAGATATAATGATCATACAGCATGTACAGTATGGATGGGTGGGTAGGTGCGGATAAACCGAAAAAAAAAATCTATTCAGGTCAGGATAACATCTTATTATAATAATGTGTTTTGATTGTAAATAAGAAGAGAGAATGTTTGTATAATACAAAAATGACTCATTTACCATTTGAAAGTCACGTGGGTGATATATTGCATTCAAAATTTCATTTCTGCTCGCCATTATTCAATTTACAGACAGACAATAATTAGGTAAACGTCCATGGGAGATCATTAAATTTTCATTTCTTGTTTATTTACAATTGAAAAAAAAATATTGAAAAGTATTGATGTTTGGAAAACATTAATTTTCTTTGCGTAAGAAAGAAAAAAAGGCCATAAAATAAATTGACCGAATTGAAACTGAAGTGCTTTGTGTCTTAATGTAAACATCACTGGCTGTATTCATATCTAAAAGACATTGTTATGAGGAGGCTCCATTGTCTGTTTGAGAAAAATACCAGATGTTTCCATTCAAAGATGACCCATTTTATAGTGAAACGATCCGAACTTGAAAATCCACTTTTTGAATAATTATACTACCTATCTAAAACAATTTCTTCGCAATTGGCAATTAGTTTATGGCAATTAGCATGTAGCAATTAGCATAAAAATTAGCATTTAACAATTAGCACGTCTTTGCGTCGGACCTGGTGACCTTCTTCTTCTTCTTCTTCTTCTTCTTCTTCTTCTTCTTTTTTTTTTTTTTTTTTTTTTTTTTTTTTTTTTTTTTTATTATTATTATTATTTTTTGGCTTGTTCGAGGGGTGTGTAAATTTTATGAAGGGAACAATTGGAGCAATATTCATATCCCAGACAAATCTGTTTACTATTATGTCGTCGGCCTTTGTTTATTTTCTATTTCCAAATAATAAAACCTTTCTAGCTAGTGGAAATTAAGTATCCGGTAATTTGATATTTCTTGTTTGAATTGTTTGAATTGATACTTTACGTCCCAGTCAACAGCAATGGCCATGTCCTGACGTTGCCTCCATTTTATGGGACTTTTATACCCAACAATAGGATGTCATGACACTCAAAATGAGCTTCATAAATATAACCAACCAACTAAGCGAGATAATGCTTATTTGTATGGATGTGTTGACTAAACCACTTTTCCTGGGCAGGCTCAGACATGAGCGGTTAACCAGAAATCGGTCAGTAGGTTAGCTTTGCCTGGAGGCACAAGCAGTCCATCTATTTCTCCATAAGCCCCAATGGGCAGGGACCCTATTTGATATTTCTGACCGTCCCAATGCGGTAATTATATAGATTTCTATTATGTGTTATGTTCTGGTGTTGCTTTTCTGTGCCGTTGGTGCCAATTATGTGCGTTTTCACATATCTGGTTAAATCTGAATAAATATGACCCGAGTCTTCTCTGACTGCAAACCTATTATAGGTTAGCCAGTCAGTCAATAGCCGCAAGTCGAACTTAATAGAATGTTATTTTGACGTCAGAGAAGTCTCGGATACGTGGCTTAATTAATGCCCCGATGACGTTTCAACTGTTTATAACATAGGTTTTGAGAGAGCTCATTTATTGGAAAGATGTCCTCCCAGCAGGCACCTGACGTCTGTTTGACGTCAGATATTGGTTATATTTTGGTCGCGACGTCATATAACCAATTTCCAACGTCTATCAGACGTCATTTCCTGACGTCTTTTGGACGTCTGGATTGGACGTTGTTTTGACGTCAAACTAGTTCGTCAGTTAGACGTCGTAATTAAGACGTGATTTAGACCTATGTGTTTTTCATACTTCTGACCATGTGTGGTGTGCAAATTAATGAAACTTCAATTTGGGTAAAAATCAGATCATTCGTTTCGTGTGTTTCTTTTGCTTTCTTTCTTTCTTTTTTTTCTATGTTACTTTCAGCAGACATTTGACGTCCGTTGGACGTCAGATTGACGTCAGACTCCAACGTCATAATAACGTTGGAGTTAGGTTGATTTTGAAAGTTTGTTTGTTTTCAAAACTAGACGTCAATCTGACGTGCTAAAGCCAACGTCGGTTTAACGTCTGAAAGCTGACGTCAATCTGACGTCCTAAAAACGACGTTTGAATTCATGTCATATAAATAGTTTAAGGTGTATATTTTTTCGCATTTTTGAATAACAGTGGATTCAGAAGAGCAGTGATGCACTTTTGATAGTCCCTTTCACTCCTTTGATAGAGTTTTTCGGAACATACAAAATGTTCAAGATATTAATTCAGCCTGATGTTGGTACATCTTATTTAAGCAAAATTTTATTGCTTTATGGTGCTAAAACCAATAAGACATTAGTGTGAGAAATAAGATTATTCTGAACAATGGTGAAATAAATATTAAAATATTTTATTTTCATCTTAATTGAAAGTTTGATAATTTAGTGAAAGACTTTATTTTGATTAATAGATAATCATTTTTTTCTACATTAATTAAGCATGAGGGCGAAATATGGGATTTCCCATACGAGACTCAGATATGACTTTTAAGTGGCAAGGTTGAAATTATTATTTGAATTTGATATCATATAGAGGATCTTACACGAGTGGTCATTTCATATGATATTTATTAAACGAGCCTTCAGCGAGTTTAATAAATTTCATATGAAATGACCACGAGTGTAAGATTCGTTTTATCATATGACTTCTAAAATAGGATTTTATCGCCTTCGAAGTGGACATATTTTCAATGAAAATTTACATTGTTGTTACGGACGTCGTCAATGACTTTACGTATTCCCGCAAAAGTGTTATTACACTTGTGGTCATACGATTTTTATGACATGACGTTATCCACTGGAAAACAGCGACGTCATATGATAATACATAATATGTGTAATAAATTATGTCAGTTTAAGGGCAGCTAACTCTGTCGACATATATGAAAAACACGTCCCCAGCAGGCATCTGACGTCAACTTGACGTCGGATATTGGTTGTATTTTGGTCACGACGTCATACAACCAATAACCAACGTCCACCTGACGTCCAGTCCTGACGTCAGTGGACGTATTGATATGACGTCGAAATGACGCCGGATTCAAACGTAAGTCTAACTTCATATGTCGACAGAGTTAGCTGGCCCTTGAACTGACATAATTTCTTGCGCAAATGTAACAACATCAAATTCAAATAATAATTTCAAAATTGCCACTTTTAAAAAAGCCATATCTAGGTCTCGTATCGGAAATCACCATGCTTAATTAATTTAGAAAAAAAATAATTATTTGTTAATCAAAATAAAGTCTTTCACTAAATTATTAAACCTTCTATTAAGACGAAAATGAAATTTGTATATTTTAATACTTATTTCACCATTTTAAATTATTGATTGTTCACAATAGTCTTATTATTTACACTAATGTCTTATTTGTTTTAGCACCATATAACAATAAAATTTGACATGAATAAGATATACCATTCCAACATCAGAGTGATTTAACATCTTAAACATTTTGTTTCGATCCCGGGCTTCTCCAAAAACCTCCTCCCGGTTGAGCCTTCGGGTGCTCCCGGAACAACAAACCCACAAAAACAACCTCAAAAAAACAACCTTCTATAGTACTGGTGTCGCCCAGGAAAAAAAATAAAAAGAATAACTCTATCAACGGAGTGAAAGGGAATAACAATAGTGCATCACCGCACTACTGAATCCACTTCAGGATTTCAGAATGATAATAAAACTGCGAACAAACATTCACGATATCGGTTTTAGCACGTCAGATTGACGTCTGTTTTTGACGTCAAACAAACTTTCAAAATCAACCTAACCCCAACGTCATTATGACGTCACATTTGAGACATCAAACCAACGTTGTTTTTCTGACGTCAGAATGACGTCTGTTTTTGACGTCAGAATGACGTCTGTTTTTGACGTCAAACAAACTTTCAAAATCAACCTAAATCCAACGTCATTATGACGTCGGAGTCTGACGTCTATCTGACGTCCAACTGACGTCAAATGTCTGCTGGGCTTAGGCTTTGCTTATATTGGTCGAAATCTAATGTGATATTACATAAAATTTACGCCTGTGAAAACGACGATCTCATGCAGTAATTTAATTGTTTTCCATATTGGCGGCCACCTATTTATCCAAATGAAAACGCACATTATTGGCACCAACCAGCATTTTGCATATGCGAAAACAAAGGCGCAGATCTGCTTCGCAGTTTTCGCAACACAGATTGTACAATTCCTCTACTTTCTGAATCCAAAATTTCTTTCTTCTAGCCATCTTCTGTGCTTGTACAGCTCGGTTTTTTGTCGGACGTGTTCGGAAACCATAATGTTTTTTTTTTTGTTTTTTTTTTTTTTTTCATATTTTAAATGTACAAGCATAACCGGGATATTCCATATCGAATTTTAGGACTGATTGATGCCACCTACCGGCATGCCATCGAGGCTTTGGAATTCATCTTGAATGCTAATTTAACCCATGTGACGAATGGACTCGCCCATCATTACCATTTGGGTGGGTCCACTTTCATTTCTAAGGGGATCAGGAGTGATTTTACATTTTTATTTCATTTTTCGATCAAATCTCCTAAGTAAACTCAATAGCCGCAGATGGGCGCCGCGTTCTGATGCGTCATATCTGGGGCTGTACTGTTTGCCTCTGTTCCGGACGCCAGGCTTATATCAGTAATACAATTGAAAAAAAAAAATGAGATCACTTTTTAACCATAGAAACAACGGCTATGTTGTAGTGAGATTTTCCTTGAAAATGGCGACTTGCAGACACGTGTGATTTCAGTACCCATATGACATCGGCTGAAACCTGTTTGGCATAGATAAAAAGTTGCGCGTTGAACTAATAAGTGACACTTTTGATAAAATGGCAAAATAACTTGTGCCAAGCTGAAAGGTCAATCTGTCAACACAACTGGTAGTAATGCCAGTGTTAAATCAAGATATCTGTATATTTAGGATAACAAAATATCATTTGAAATACGTATTTTGCCATATAATAAGACCCCTATAATGTGGATCATGTTTGTTTGTTTGTTTGTATTGAGGTGTAGCGTCCCGGTCAAATATTGTTCAGTCATGTTGGGACGAAACCATGGCTTCCTGGCTATTAACCAATACTCTTGGGAGTTAATTTGTCTGGCTCAATGACAAATCAAGGATTCCACGATTCGGAGTCCGACGCTCTACCACTAACCCACCGCGCTCTCTAGGATCCTGTTTGTACTGAAGTCTGTCGACTAAAAAGCATTCTCACCTTTGATCAGAAGAATATAACCAATAATAAAAATCATCATAGCGCTGTTTACGTCTTTAAACAATACTATACGCTAATGATCAGTTCTTGAATCTAGTTAGAATCTATACATCTTACAGCTTTGTGTCTTTGTATGTTTTGAATCCCGATCTATTATTGTCCGGGCGTCTTTAATTTCGTTTGCATAAGGTCCATTATTAGATGAGCTAGGGCATAAAATCGTAATAGGATCGTCCTCAATAGTAAAAACAAAGGAAGAAACTAGGAAGACATTGCAACACGTTTTAGCTGTCATCACTATACCCAGTTTCAGAAACGATGACAGCGCGCAGCATGTGTCATCAGACTGTGAAAGCTCAATCTTATACTTATTTTTCTTTAACGCACACGCCACAGTTGCAGTTTTGTTATGCCGTGGTTATATTTTTTCATAAATTATTGAAAATGGATTCATATTTCAGATATTGAATTGCAATTCATAGTAATATATTCTGTAATTGGATGATTTATCAGAATCGTTTCAATAAAACCAATAAAACAGTACTATATGAGCCGCAGCGTGAGGAAACTGGTCTACGGGGTTTACTTTCCAATCAGGTCTGACACAAATCGGCCTATGCAGCTACAAAAGATGGCTTGAACCTTGAAACTTCGGATTTAAGGAGGAAGAGGAATTGTACTATCCGTGTTACTGCACAGTTGATTTGTGCCTTTGCTTCACATATGCAAAAAATCGTTTTCCATTAAAACGACACTTAATTAAACGCTGATCAGCATGAGTATATGCAGTGTCTGCTTGTCATATGGGGTAACTGTTTTAAAGCCTGGGTGTTTTTTTTTTCACAAGCAACACTAGAATTTACAATGGGGTGGTTTTGGCGTGAGAATTCAGACTTTATATGTTTTATAAAAAAAATCATAAAAATCAAATGGTCATTCCCTTATAATGCCCGTTGTAAAACATTGACTTGTGCAATTTTTAGAAATTAGTTTTCTTATTTTGGGTATGGACATTCGTGCCATTTGCTCACATCAGAAATCTCTAAGTCAGCTAATGGCAACTCAAACCACATTTGTGCAAAATGGTCGAATCGCTTGCAGTCATAAACCGAATCTTTAAATAATTTAGATCTGAATATTATTCTATAGCAAGGAACTTGTTGGTAGATATGGCGCTGCATTTACAAAATTTCGGTCATCATGAGGTCTACTTTCGATAGACCTTAACGATATGACCGCCGTCTTGAAAACATATTACGCTCAATGTAGCCATCATGTGGACACAGTGCCGCTTAGGAACAGAGGGCTAGAGGAGTTCTTTTAGTGGAGATAGCTTAGATTTACAGCTGATTCAGGAATAAAAAAATCTCAGCAAACATTGAAAGCATTTAATAGCCACTTATTGCCATGCTACAGCTGTGGATGTGACGTCTCCTGACTGAAACCATAATGGAACCAAAACATACCAGACGTAGACGTCATAGAAGGTGAAGCTCTGGCTGTACTTGTTGAAGTGCTGGCTGTGCTTGTTGAGGTACTTGGTGTACTTGTTGAGGTACTTGATGTACTTGTTGAGGTACTTGGTGTACTTGTTGAGGTACTTGTACTTGTTGACGTACTTGTACTTGTTGAGGTACTTGGTGAACTTGTTGAGGTACTTGGTGTACTTGTTGACGTACTTGTACTTGTTGACGTACTTGTACTTGTTGAGGTACTTGTTGACGTACTTGGTGTACTTGTTGACGTACTTGATGACGTACTTGTTGACGTACTTGGTGTACTTGTTGACGTACTTGCTGACGTACTTGGTGTACTTGTTGACGTACTTATTGGCGAACTTGGTGTACTTGTTGACGTACTTGGTGTACTTGTTGGCGTACTTGGTGTACTTGTTGACGTCAAATCTGAAGTGCCACTGAATGCAGATCCGGACGTAGTCAGTGAAGCGGCTGTGGATAAATCGGTTGACGTCGCCAGGGATGACGTACTAGAGCCACTTGATGACTTCATAGCTGTAAATAGGCGCTTATATTCTTTAAAGGAGGTATCGTTCTGTTGATCTATTCAGAATTACTCTAAATAAATATTCTTGAATGCTATAGCAACATTTATTAATAAAAGTCTAATTCTTTTGAAGATTTTTTTTTTGTGACAACGCACCGGTCGGTCTCTGGTAACCCCACTTTTTAGCTCACCTGAGCCGAAGGCTCACCAGGTGAGCTTATAGTATACCCATGCTATGGCGTCCGTCGTCCGTCCGTCGTCCACAATTTCAAAGATCTTCTCCTCTGAAATCACTGGGCCAATCAAAGCCAATCTTCATGTGGAGCATCCTTAGGAATGGGGAAAGAAAGTTTGTATAAATGGTCCAGGTCACATGACCAAGTTGGTCGCCATGGCTATAAATAGCAAAAACCTTTAAAGAAAACTTCTTCAGAACGAGAAGGCCTTTAATTTTGAAACTTGGCATGAAGCATCCACAAAGTTTGTATAAATAATGACGCTGGGATGACCTTGACCTATTTTACGGCAATGTCAACTTAGGTCGTTAATGCATTTGAATGGGGAAAATAAGTAAAATGCAATTAAATGGGGGAAACTTGCTGGGAGAATGCCAATGGACAGAAGATTTATGTTTATGAAAATAAAAAATAAAAAAATGACTGCATGGGGTTGTCTGCTTCTGCCCCGGGGCTATATAAATGTACATGGCCATAATATTCCAACATCTTCACTGAAACCACTAAGCCAATTAAAGTCAAACTTTATGTGGAGCATCGTTAGGTAGGGGAAATGAAACTTTGTATAAAAGGTCAAGGTCACATGACCAAGATGGCCACCATGACTATAAATAGCAAAAACCTTTAAAAATCTTCTTCTTCAGAACCGGAAGGCCAATGATTTTGAAACTTGACATGAAGCATCAGGGAATGGAGCTCTACAAAATTTATATTAATCATGACCCTGGGATGACCTTGGCCTATTTTATGGCAAGGTCAACTTAAGTCGCATATCCCAGATCTCAGGTGAGCGTTTACAGGACCATTGGTCCTCTGGTTGTTATTTTTAACACAAAACATAAATTGTGGGTACTCGTTAGAACCGCCTCGACGAGGCGGTTCTAACATGTACCCACAATGTATGTTTTGAGCCAACATATTACAAAAATATCAACTGAGGAAGGTTGATCGGTAAGCCAAATTGCAATAAATTAATTCCTACCTGAGATCAGAAAAATGTACCCGATAACGATAACAATATTCCGCATTGCGTGATTTCACAAAAGTTAAAAAATGGTATTTTTAAGCCAAAAGTTTTTACTGTTTTGACTATTCAGCTTTCCATGGAGCTGATGGGGCGTTATTTCTTAACATTCTAACATGTTTTCTGTTATGATAGATTATTATCAACCCATGAATTTTATTTCCATTAAGTATTCCATTTGTCCATTATTATTACAATTTTAAGAAATAAAATGTATTAATGATTTGAACAGCAAAGAATCGATTAGTCCACTCCTTTCAGCACCCACACAGCCTGGCCCCGAGGTAATAAAACTTTTTTCATGCTCAACACAACTGAGCATTAAATTTTGATTGCTCATAAATAATAAAATAACCCAAATATATTGAAATTAAGGGTTTAGAAACCCAAAGCCTGTAATCTATCCTGCTAATAAATGTTAAAAAGCCAACAATGATTGACATTTTAACATTAATGAGCAGGATAACCTTGATACTTAATATTTCAATGATTTAAATATAATATGTAAGTATCAAGGTTAAATTATTAGGTTCATGCTTCACTATCACACCAATTATAGTATCTTAGAGCATGCTATTGGTGGAGTATGAGTATTTTTATAAGAACACCCTATTCTTTAGAATCGCATGAGGGGTGGGTGTGAAAACTATGTAATTTTACATCATACAAAGTGTTCATCATTGAGGACAATATTTTATGGCATTTAGGTGGTCCCTCTGACCACACTGGCAGCCTTGAGATGCAAGATCTAATAACCTATCCAATACCTTGCAATGTATATACTTTTCCCCTCAATTTTTGACATTTTTATAAATAATCATGAATATGCAAATAAGATCATTTTCAAATAGGCCCAGGTCATCAATACAGTTGTCATATGGTATTACTGGCTCAATAACAAAGTGCCACAATGACAGTTTGGGTCTGAAATTAGTTTATTTATGGATTTTAACGATTTTTCGGTCATTTTTCATGTTTTCATTAAAATTCATGAATATGTAAATTCGATAATTTGCAATACTTATTAAAGGGCTATGTCAAAGCTTTAAAATGAGACCACGGACAGTGGTCTAGGGTAAGTGACAGTGGAGATATGGTCAATTTCGTATGTACACCCCTATGCTCAAGAATCGCATTGACGGTTGCCATGGAAACCATGCATTTTTAGCTCACCTGAGCCGTTAGGCTCACAAGGTGAGCTTATAGGATGGCCATGATCCGGCGTCCGTCCGTCGTCCGTCGGCGTCTGTCGTCGTCCGTCGTCCACACTTTTCAAAGATCTTCTTCTCTGAAACCACTTGGCCAATCAAAGCCAAATTTTACATGAAGCATCTATAGGAAAGGGGAACCAATGTGTTTATAAATAATCCAGGTCACATGACCAAGATGGCCGCCATGCCCATATAAGGTAAATAGAAATGCGTGTTTGTAAAACACTATGCCCCCAACCGTATGCTTGTCCCTATTTGTATGATTCATTTATTTCATTTGAATGAAGTGAAATTTAATTTTCTGAAGAAGCTGCTCGGTTGCCTCTGTTTTGACCTCGATCATGAAACAGAAGTTAAGCTTTATGCAGACAAGTTAGAAATGGAGAAACAATTTCAAAATGGAGTAATTCTGTCAAAATCTGACGGAAAGTCTTCAAAACTTAATCAGGTGAATTTCCTTTCAGCTCCAACCAGTATACCAAACATGAAGGCTCTAGCTCAAACACTTTTTGAGATATATTGCATACAAGATTTTCAAATTTTGTTTTCAAAGGGACATAACTCCAAAAAGTGGCATAACTCAGACATGAAAAAATACGGGTCAACTATTTTTCATGAGGAATCTGTATATGAAATTTCAAAACCCTATCATTCACCGTTCAAAAGCTTCAAATTTCACTGAAAAGTGGAAAAATCAATAAAAATTTCAAAATTCCGCATTTTTGTCAAAATTTGACGGAAATTTCTCAAATGTTAATCAGGTCATCTACTCATCAGCCCCAACAATTATACCAAATATGAAGGCTCTAGCTTAAACATTTTTTGAGATATCTTGCACACAAGATTTTCGATTTTTTTTTCACAGGGACATAACTCAGAAAAGCGGAATAACTCGGACATGATAAAAAATACGGGTCAACTATTTTTTCATTAGGAATACACACATGCAATTTCAAATACCTAGCATGCACCATTCAGAAGTTTAAGAAAAGATGACTAACAGACGCACCCACTCACACACGCACAGACAGACAGACAGACAAGCCGAAAGCAATATGCCCTTCCAACTTTTTCAAAGTTGGGGGCATAAAAATGTGTATACCCCTGCAAACCCAAGTTGCACCATTCAGAAGTTTAAGAAAAGATGACTAACAGACGCACCCACTCACACACGCACAGACAGACAGACAAACCGACAGACAGATATGCCGAAAGCAATATGCCCTTCCAACTTTTTAGCTCACCTGAGCCGAAGGCTCACAGGTGAGCTTATAGTATACCCATGATCCGGCGTCCGTCCGTCCGTCGTCCGTCCGTCGTCGTCCGTCGTCGTCCACAATTTCAAAGATCTTCTTCTCTGAAACCGCTTGGCCAATCAAGTTGAAATTTTATGTGGAGCCTCGTTGCGTAGTGGCATTGAAATTTTGTTCGTGATATTTTGGTCACATGACCAAGATGGCCGCCAAGCCCATATATGGTAGAAACCCTTCAAAAATCTTCTTCTCCAGAACCGGCAGGCCGATTTCCACGAAACTTGGTATGTTGCATTGGGGACTCCAGCCTATCATAATTTGCTAAAATGATGACCCTGGGATGACCTTGACCTATTTTACGACAAGGTCAATTTTGGAAACATAGGCTTTTACATTGGAAAAAGTGAAAACTATGGATTTCTTGTAAACTATTGCAGCCTGAGTCCTGAAAAGTGGTAGATGCAGACAACTAATGGAGTAGATGAAGGTATATGATTAATATAGGTCAAGGTCATCTCTTGACCTTGGCCGATCTGTCGTTCATACACACTTTTCAAATATCTTCTTCTCTGCAACCGATTGACCGATCAAAATGAAATTTTATGTGGAACCTCCATGGGTAGGGGGAACGAAAGTTTGTTCGCGAAATTTGGGTCACATGACCAAGATGGCCGCCAAGCCCATATATGGTGAAAACCCTTCAAAAATCTTCTTCTCCAGAACCGGCGGGCCGAATTCCACGAAACTTGGTATGTAGCATCGGCGACTCCAGTCCATCATAGTTTGCTAAAATGATGACCCTGGAATGACCTTGACCTATTTTACGGCAAGGTCAATTTTGGAAACATAGGCTTTTACATGGGAAAAAGTGAAAACTATGGATTTCTTGTAAACTATTGCAGCCTGAGTCCTGAAAAGTGGTAGATGCAGACAACTAATGGAGTAGATGAAGGTATGTGATTAATGTAGGTCAAGGTCATCTCTTGACCTTGGCCGATATGTCGTTCATACACACTTTTCAAAGATCTTCTACTCTGCAACCGCTTGGCCAATCAAAGTGAAATTTTACTTGGAACCTCCATGGGTATGGGGAACGAAAATTTGTTCGCGAAATTTTGGTCACATGACCAAGATGGCCGCCAAGCCCATATATGGTGAAAACCCTTAAAAAATCCTTCTTCTCCAGAACCGATGGGCGGATTTCCACGAAACTTGGTATGTAGCATCGGGGACTCCAGCCCATCATAGTTTGCTAAAATGATGACCCTGGAATGACCTTGACCTATTTTACGGAAAGGTCAATTTTGGAAACATAGGCTTTTACATGGGAAAAGGCGAAAACACTGGATATTTTGGAAACTATTGCAGCCTGATCTGAGACTTGAAAGTTGAATGCAGACAACTGATGAAGACAATGAAGGTATGTTATTGATTAAGCTCATTGTCATTTCTTGACCTTGACCCAAAGCCATTAAAATATCGAAAATATAGACTTGTTTTTCTCGGACGTGAAACTTTGCAGATGCAGACAACTAATGAAGTCAATAAAGGTATGTAAGTATTCAAAGGTCATTGCTTCAGGTGAGCGTTCTCAGGACCAATGGTCCTCTGGTTCAAAGTTGTGGGCATAAAAATGTGTATACCCCTGCAAACCCAAGTTTAAATACCTAGCATACACCATTCAGAAGTTTAAGAAAATATGACTAACAGACGCACCCACTCACACACGCACAGACAGACAGACAGACCGACAAACAGACAAGCCGAAAGCAATTATGCCCTTCCAACTTTTTCAAAGTTGGGGGCATAAAAACCCTTCAAACATCTTCTTCTCCGGAACCACTGAATCGATTTCAACGAAACTTGACATGAAGCATCGGGCACCTAAGTACTACAGTGTATTTATAAATCATGACCCTGTGATGACCTTGACCTATCTTACGGCAAGGTCAACATAGGTCGCCCTTGCATTTGAATGGGGAAAACTGTTAAAATGTCATTTGAAGGGAATAACTTGCAGTAAATGGGCAAATGGACTGAAGATTTATGATTCTAAAAAACATTTGTACCCCAGGGGTCAGTCTGCCCCAACCCTGGGGCAATATACTTGTATATTACAAAAATATTCAAAGATCTTCTTCTCTGAAACCGCTTTGCCAATCAAAGTTAAACTTTACATGAAGCATCTACAGGAAGAGGAAATCATTATGTTTATAAATAATCTAGGTCACATGACCAAGATGGCCGCCATGCCCATATATGGTAAAAACCCTTCAAAAATATTCTTCTCGGGAACTGTCGGACCGATTTCAATGAAACTTAGCATGTAGCATCATGCAGTGACCAGAGTACTTCAATGTGTTTAAATGTTATGACGCTGGGATGACCTTGACCTATTTTACGGCAAGGTCAACATAGGTCGCCTATGCATTTGAATGGGGAAACTGTTAAAATGCTTTTTTAAGGTGAAAACTTGCAGGAAATGGACAAATGGACTGAAGATTCATGATTCCGAAAACATTGGGACTCCAGGGGTTAGTCTGTCACCACCCCGGGGCAATATAAATCTTGTATGTTACAAAGATATTCAAAGATCTTCTTCTCTGAAATCACTTGGCCAGTCAAAGCCAAATTTTACATGAAGCATCTATAGGAAGGGGGAACCAATGTGTTTATAAATAATCCAGGTCACATGACCAAGATGGCCGCCATGCCCATATAAGGTAAAAACCCTTCAAACATCTTCTCCGGAACTGCTGAACCTATTGCAATGAAACTAGACATGTAGCAATTGGGACCAGAGTACTACAATGTGTTTACAAACCGTGACCCTTTGATAACCTCGACAAATTTTAAGGCAAGGTCAACTTAGGTCACACATTGCAGAAAGCTGTTAAAATGTCATTGAAGGGAAAAACTTCAGGAAATGGGCAAATGGACAGAATATTTATAATTTTGAAAAAAGAAATTGACCCTGCCCTGGTTCTATATACATGTACATACATGTATACATATGAACATTATAGGCAAACAAATTTATTGGTACACTGTATATATCTCAGATCTCAGGTGAGCGTTTACAGGACCATTGGTCCTCTGGTTTCATAGTGCAATTGAGTTTATCTTTGAGGACAAAACTTCTTTGCATTTCTTGGGTCCCAATGAACGATTTGACACCCATGAAAAATTGTCCTGGGGGGGGGGGGTGCAAGGTAGGTCAAATTAGCTCCCGGGGTAACTGGACATACAGAGATTTAATGGTTGTCCTCGTAATCAATAAGAACAATGAAGTACCATTATAACCTACCTTATATGAGTTATATGAGCCGCCCCATGAGAAAACCAACAATCTGCATATGCGAAAACAAAGACGCAAATCAGCTTCGCGGTAACCGCGAAGCTGATCAGCGCCTTTGTTTTCGCTACACGGATAGTATACTTCCTCTTCTTCTTAAATCCGAAATTTCAAGCTTCTAGCCTGCTTCTGTGCTTGTACAGCTCGGTTTGTGTCGGACCTGTTCGGAAACCACATTGTTGGTTTTCCCACGAGGCGGCTCATTTGTTGCCATAGAAATCAAGGTGAAAGTTTTGACTGGTCAACTGGCCTAAGAGAAATTCATGTTTAAAAACGGCCGGACAAGCGAGCGCACTAGCTGGCTTAAGCCCCAACTTGGAGTGCCTTCGACACAGGACGGACGGCTAATAAAAATAACATTCTACAAAATATGAAAATTGCATCAGATTAAAATTATTATAAAAGGAACTTAATTCAACAAAATAAACATACCTGATGTATTGATCGCCAATTGTGAAGAAGTATCGAGTCCTCTTGTTGCTGTCATAGTTGACGTCGTTGATGTTGATGTACTTGTCGATGTCGTTGATGGACTTGTAGTCCTACTTGTTGACGTCGTTGCTGTTGAGGTATTTGTACTTGTAGGAAACGGTGACGTTGATGAACCTGTACTTGTTGGAACCGTTGATGTTGAGGGACTTGTACTTGTTGGCACCGTTGATGTTGAGGGACTTGTACTTGTTGGCACCGTTGATGTTGGGGTACTTGTACTTGTTGGCACCGTTGATGTTGAGGGACTTGTACTTGTTGGAACCGTTGATGTTGAGGGACTTGAACTTGTTGGCACCGTTGATGTTGAGGGACTTGTACTTGTTGATGTCGTTGGTGTTGATAAAATGTTACTTGTCGACGTCGTTGGTGTTGAGGAACTTGTACTTGTCGACGTCGTTAGCGTTGATGTACTTGTACTTTTTAACACCGTTGGTGATGAGGTACTTGTACTTGTTGACGTCGTTGATGTTGATGTACTTGTACTTGTTGACGTCGTTGATGTTGAGGGACTTGTACTTGTTGGAACCGTTGATGTTGAGGGACTTGTACTTGTTGACACCGTTGATGTTGAGGGACTTGTACTTGTTGGCACCGTTGATGTTGAGGGACTTGTACTTGTTGGCACCGTTGATGTTGAGGGACTTGTACTTGTTGGCACCGTTGATGTTGGGGTACTTGTACTTGTTGGCACCGTTGATGTTGAGGGACTTGTACTTGTTGGAACCGTTGATGTTGAGGGACTTGAACTTGTTGGCACCGTTGATGTTGAGGGACTTGTACTTGTTGGAACCGTTGATGTTGAGGGACTTGAACTTGTTGGCACCGTTGATGTTGAGGGACTTGTACTTGTTGATGTCGTTGGTGTTGATAAAATGGTACTTGTCGACGTCGTTGGTGTTGAGGAACTTGTACTTGTCGACGTCGTTAGCGTTGATGTACTTGTACTTTTTAACACCGTTGGTGATGAGGTACTTGTACTTGTTGACGTCGTTGATGTTGAAGTACTTGTACTTTTTAACACCGTTGGTGATGAGGTACTTGTACTTGTCGACGTCGTTGGTGTTGAGGTACTTGTACTTGTTGACGTCGTTGATGTTGAGGGACTTGTACTTGTTGGAACCGTTGATGTTGAGGGACTTGTACTTGTTGGAACCGTTGATGTTGAGGGACTTGTACTTGTTGGAACCGTTGATGTTGAGGGACTTGTACTTGTTGGAACCGTTGATGTTGTGTGACTTGTACTTGTTGGAACCGTTGATGTTGAGGGACTAGTACTTGTTGACGTCGTTGGTGTTGATGTACTTGTACTTGTCGACGTCGTTAGCGTTGAGGTACTTGTACTTGTTTCTGAAGTGTCACTAGAGGTCACTGTGGAGCCAAAACCCTCGCCATAATACCACCCATCTTCACCCAAGATTCCCTCTCCGAAACCCCCTTCTCCTATAATCAGCCAGTTCGGTGTAGAAAAACTGGAAGTTCCCGTTGACATCATAGTTGTAGAAGGACTGGTAGATCCCGTTGGCGTCATACTTGTAGAAGAACTGGGAGTTTCCATCGACGTCATAGTTGTAGAAGAACTGGAAGTTCCCGTTGACGTCATAGTTGTAATAGAACTGGAAATTCCCGCTGACGTATTAGCTGCAGAAGAACTGGGAATTTCCGTTGACGTCATAGCTGACGTCATGGTTGTAGAAGAACTGGGAGTTCCCGTTGAAGTCATACTTGTAGAAGGGCTTGGAGTTCCTGGTGACGCCATTGCTGTAGAACTAGGAGTACCCGTTGGTTTTTCCAAATCAATCGCTGTACCAGAAAATCCCTCGCCTTCTATCATTCCGGTACTAGACATTGCCCGATCAGATGTCGTTTGGAACGACATGCCAGCCTCCACAACCACTGAAAATAAAATAAGTAGCCCTATATAACTAGCATGGCTTTGACCGTTAGTTGAGCGAAGAGTCTGAGTCTCGTTGACTTATCTTTACTCTCAGAGTCTGGAGGGGGTGAATTCTTCATGTTACGAGGATCGGTCAAAAAGTTCTGTCACTCCATATATTTCTCGGTATCTGTCATTGCAAACTATTTATAAATAGCAACATCTGGAAGAACATTTCTCCAGCTATCACCTGTGATAAAAATTGTTTGTGGCTCCTCATGAATGAAATGTAATAAATCACGTTTAAAGCGGTGACTCCCTGACACTGGCATGGTTTGAAGAAAACAATGCAAAAATATACAGTTAAACGATTTCGAAAAACAGTCATAAGTGCTATAAATTCTTCGAATATGAGTGATTATATCGTGCAAAACTCAAACTTCTCCAACTTAATTCAATTGTGTTATGGCACAACGAAATGTTGAAATCGGCCTGTCCTGGCATTTTTAGCTCACCTGAGCCGTCAGGCTCACAAGGTGAGCTTATAGGATGGCCATGATCCGGCGTCCGTCCGTCCGTCGTCCGTCGTCCGTCCGTCGTCCGTCGTCCACCATTTTCAAAGATCTTCTTCTCTGAAACCGCTTGGCCAATCAAAGCCAAATTTTACATGAAGCATCTATGGGAAGGGTGAACCAATGTGTATATAAATAATCCAGGTCACATGACCAAGATGGCCGCCATGCCCATATATGGTAAAAACCCTTCAAAAATCTTCTTCTCCGGAACCACTGGACCGATTTCAACCAAACTTGGCATGAAGCATTGATGACTCAAGTACTACAATGTGTATATAAATCATGACCTTGCGGTGACCTTGACCTATTTTACGGCAAGGTCAACATAGGTCGCCTTTGCATTTGAATGGGAAAAATTGTTAAATTGTCATTTAAAGGAAAAATCTTGCAGAAAATGAGCAGTAGGACTGAATATTAATGATTCTGAAAAAAATTGGGCACCAGGGGCTCATCCGCCCCCACCCCGGGGCAATATACATGTATATTATCATAATATTCAAACATCTTCTTCTCTGAAACCGCTTGGCCAATCAAAGCCAAATTTTACATGAAGCATCTATGGGAAGGGTGAACCAATGTGTATATAAATAATCCAGGTCACATGACCAAGATGGCCGCCATGCCCATATATGGTAAAAACCCTTCAAAAATCTTCTTCTCCAGAACCGGTGGACCGATTTCAACAAAACTTGGCATGAAGCATCGATGGCTCAAGCACTACAATGTGTATATAATTCATGACCTTTTCATGAACTTGACCTATTTTACGGCAAGGTCAACATAGGTCGCCAATGCATTTGAATGGGGAAAACTTTTAAAATGTAATTTAAAGTGAAAGTCTTGCAGGAAATGGGAAGTAGGACTGAAAATTAATGATTCTGAAAAAAATTGGACCCCAGGGGCTCATGTGCCCCCACCCCGGGGCAATATACATGTATATTTCCATAATATATATTCAAACCTCTTCTCCTCTGAAATCGCTTGGCCAATCAAAGCCAAATTTTATGTGAAGCATCTATAGAATTGAGGAATCAATGTGTATATAAATAATCTAGGTCACATGACAAAGATGGCCGCCATGCCCATATATGGTAAAAACCCATCAAAAATCTTCTTCTCTGAAACCAATAGACTGATTTCAAGGAAACTTGGCGTGAAGCATCGATGGCTAAAGTACTCCAATGTATATATAAATCATGACCCTGTGATGACCTTGACCAAGTTTATGGCAAGGTCAACATGGTTTGCCTATGCATTTGAATTGGGAAAACTGTTAAAATGTCATTTGAAGGGAAAAGCCAGCAGGAAATTGGCAAATGGACAGAATATTGAAGATTCTGAAAAAAGAAAATGGCCCAAGGGCTTCATCTGCCCCTGCACTGGAGTTAAATACCATAATATTCAAACATGTTTATTGGTATATGCAGCAGATCTCAGGTGAGCGTTTACAGGACCATTGGTCCTCTGGTTTTTAAACTGCAGTTTAAATTCAAAGAAAAAATGAATCTAGGCATGAACTTCGAAGCTTTAAGTGCATTTAACCATTTAACCGTATCATCTTAGTCTGCTCTGAAGTTAAATCATAATACAGTTACAGGGGTACATATTCCAATGACGCCATCTTTATCGCTTCATTATACAGTCAGCAGCGCACTTGTGACGTTCATTTCTGCTGGATTGCTTTTCTAAATATAACAGAATTTATCACTTAAAATTTGAAGAAAATATGACCAGTAGTTATAAATATACAGCACATGAAAGACACAATACAAGGTTCACAATTTCAAGAAAGCATGCCAGTGGTTTTACCCCACCTGTCTTTCAAGACGGATAATTTAAACTATTTATTTCTTTTAGGCATGGGTTTGGTATCATTATAAAGGAGAAGTGTTGCCTTTTCTAACAATGTATAATTCAGCAAGGTATCATGTCTATTTATCGTTTATTAGCTCGCCTGCACGAAGTGCACAGAGCTATTGTTGTCACCTCGGTCGTACCCGTTTACGTGTACGTTTACGTTTACGTGTACGTCCGCATCACACTTTCGGTTAAAGTTTTTAAAATTGTTATATCTTGATAGTCACTGACCAGAAATCATTCATATTTGGAATATTGCTGCATATGAGGGTCCTCTGTGATTTAGTGTGAAGGGACCCGTGGGGTCGTGCCTGGGGGCGGGGCTAGAGGTCAATATCTAGAACACCTTTGTACAATGCTCAGATGCTGTGTTAGTTTCTCATCAACTGTAAAGTCTAGAACTGTCAAACCTCACATATGACTTCTCCTCGATGTCCCGACTCGGCACCCACATTGACCTACTGACCTTGACCTATATTTCATGCTCCAGTGACTTTGTCATTTTTGAAGCCAACCTGTAATATCTCATCAACTATAAAGCCTACAACCATCAAACCTTGCATATGGCTTCTCCTCGATGTCCCGACTTTGCACCCACATTGATCTAGTGACCTTGACCTATATTTCGTGCTTTAGCGACTTTGTCATTTTTGGAGCCAACTCTTAATATCTCATCAACTATAAAGCCTACAACCATCAAACCTTGCATATGACTTCTCCTCGATGTCCCGACTCGGCACCCACATTCACCTAGTGACCTTGACCTATATTTCATGCTCTAGTGACTTTGTCATTTTTGAAGCCAACCCTTAATATCTCATCAACTATAAAGCCTACAACCATCAAACCTTGCATATGGCTTCTCCTCGATGTCCCAACTCGGCACCCACATTGACCTACTGACCTTGACCTATATTTCATGCTCCAGTGACTTTGTCATTTTTAAGCCAACCCTTAATATCTCATCAACTATAAAATCTACAACCATCAAACCTTGCATATGGCTTCTCCTCGATGTCCCGACTTTGCACCCACATTGATCTTGTGACCTTGACCTATATTTCGTGCTCTAGTGACTTTTTCATTTAAGTTTTTAGAAGTCTATATCTCTTGAACATGTTGATGAATCAAGTTGATACTTTGCATGTTGGTAGATATTGGTCTGAAGTTTCATGCAGTACCATCATAACCCACCCTTGGGGACCTTGAGGTCAAGGTCACAGACTTAGATTTTTTTTGTTAAAGTTTTCGGTTAAAGTTTTTAGAAGTCTATATCTCTTGAACATGTCCATTGATCAAGTTGATACTTTGCATGTTGGTAGATATTAGTCTGAAGTTTTATGCTGTACCATTATGACCCACCCTGGGTGAACTTGAGGTCAAGGTCATGGCCTTAGAAATTTTTGGTTGAAGTTTAGGATTAAAGATTTTTGAAGTCTATATATCTCTATGTTGATGGATCAAGTTGAAACTTTGCATGTTTGTGGATATTGGTCTGCAATTTTATGCTGTACCCTCACAACCCACATGAGCGACCTTGAGGTCAAGGTCATTGGTCATAGATTTTGATAAGTTTAGTGGCAAAGCACAAGTCAGGCGAGCTACGCTGTCCTGCGACAGCTCTTATTAATATAACACCTATGACAGAATTTCCTGACCCACCCTCGTAATTAACCCACTTAAGCCTGGCGTCCTTTTTTATGGGACATAGGCAAACATCATAGCCCCAGATGTGACGCCGCAAAACGCGGCGTCCCATCCGGGGCTAATCTGTTTGCTTAAGGGAATTTCATCGAAAAATGGAATAAAAGTTCCAAATCACTCCTAACGCCCCTAAACATGAGAGTTGACTCATCCAAATGATAATGATGGGAAAATCCATTAGTCAAATATGGGTTAAATAGGTGTGAGACTGGACCCTACCTTAATCATAATAAGGGCTCGACCAAAAAAGATACCCTTTCGTATAATTTAGAACGAAAAACATACCTTTATGTTATGATTTAAGCCAAACTTTTATGATAGCAGTTTGTCACTCCTTAGCATTTATCTTGCCTTGACCGAATTCAAAAGAAGAAAAGAAAGAAAAAAAAAAGAAAAAAAGAACAACAAGAAAACAATGTCATGAATGGCGGTTCTAACGAGTACCCACAATCTATGTTTGGGATCATAAATAAGAAATATAGACATACCCCTGTACACCCCAGTTTTACTTTATAAAAGGGTTTAAGGGGGGTATTCATTGCACTGACATGCTTTCGTGATGTTGGATTCCGTTTATAAAACACGCACCTGTCTTATTTATACGAGTATAGCTGTATTATACAGAGACTATTTCAAGTCAAATCATCTTACCTTGGCGTATAATCAGAAGTTCCAAAACAAGCCAAATATGTAGCTTTGTCATCGTATGGGCATATTAAAAATCATGATGTTTTCTTTCTATCACTTAATTAATAAATTCCAATATTACAGCTCTAATTGTGTCGTTTTTCCCCATATGAATAACGACGAAAAAAGCATTTGTTTGACTTAAAAATGTTTATATAACTGTAGCAAATTATGATTTCGTTGAAACATAAGTAACATCTTCTTTATAGCGAAATACCAGTAAAGTAAAAAAGGTGGTTTAACTTTTATCAGGATTATCATCTTTTGTGATTTTTAAGTTTTATTTCATGTGGTATTAATTGATAATTTTTTTACAAAGTAAATAATGAATTCAGATCCATATTGTAGGACCTTACATTCATTATAGAATTATTAAAAAGACATCTGCACTATTCAAATCCTGAGAAAACTTGTTTTCTTCAATGAGATGATTCGCAAAAACCATTCAGTTATGATATATACCTCATTAAAAGGCTCACAAATGAGTCGCGTCACGAGAAACCCGGATTTTTGCCTATGCGAAACCAAACGGGCGCCGATCAGCTGTGCAGTAACTGCGCAGCTGATCAGCGCCTTTGTTTTCGCTACACGGATAGTACAATTTATCTTCTTCCTAAATCCGAAACATCAAACTTCTAGCCATTTTCTGTAGCTGCACAGGCCAGTTTGTATCGGACATGGTCGGAAACCCCGAAGACCGGTTTTCTTGCGTCGCGGCTCAAATTAAAAGGCTAAGGCCATTTCGAAAGCACAAGCATACACCACGTTGGTAAAACAATGCCGCGTTTGGAGTACCAGGATTGACACTGTGTGGGTGAGTTGTACATTTCTATGTTCTTGGCCTAGGTGAAGACGGTGTTTTACAGGAAAGTGCTCAAGTATGTTCTGAAGATTTAAGAGACTGAATGGAATGGTAATTAATCATCACACATTGTTAATTTTTTCAATAGTATTTTTGAAACGCATTGTTAAGATGTTTATCTGGGCAGTTTGTCTGGTGTTCTGTTTAATATCGATGAGTCACAGCGCGAGGAAAACAGCTGTTGTTAAAATTAGGCAATGGTCAGGAAATGAAATGTAAAATTTAAAGTAGGCAATGGTCAGGAAATGGAGCAATCAGAAAGAAATTCCCACTCCAAAAACCGAGATGGGAAAAATAAATTGACGATCACGTTCTTGTACTAAGAAAACATATCGTAAGCCGGGTGAGCAGCTATTTCCCAATAGGTGGCTACTCAGTTAAACATATGGAAACGTACATTTATAAGGTGCAACAGCACAAAAATTCGAAAGTCAACACCAGAACAAAAAACAATTAGAACCACAACAGAAGCACCGCCTTGGAACGATTAGAAATATAAATTACTGGTGTGGTGCTTAAACCGGTTTTGGCGAAAACGTACATGTGAGCATTTACGTGCATACGGAAAACATGTCCATAGAAAGTGTAACCTCTTAACCCACATTTATATAGAAAAACTGGAGTTTGCAGGGGTATATCTGATCATATCTATTTTTCTTATTTTTGCTCCAAAACATAGATTGTGGACCGCCTTTGTGAGGCGGTTCTAACGTTAACGTGTATCCACAATCAATGTTTTGAGTTAAAACTTTAAAAAATATCAATTTTTTTCCAATGAAATTTTCAGTTTTTGCAGCAGAAAAAAAATCTCTGTATATTGCATGGACAAGTTTTCGTAATCTAAAACCACGAAAACTCTAATGTCCAGCATCTATATCTGTACAACGCGTACAACGGTTCGTGTCTGATCTGGTCGGAATCTCAAATTCTTGTGACGAGGCATAATGAGGTCTTAATAATAATAATACTGATAATAATAATAATAATAATAATAATAATAACAATAATAATTTCATGTATGTGTATCATTGCAATATAGAAGTATGCTTGCATTATAATTCAGTGGAAAACGACAATCCACATAGACCATGATAATAAGTAAAAAAAGGGAAAAAGTTTTTGTTTTATGATTTCTTAATCCTGGCTTTCTTTCACAACAAGTTATCGTAATTAATGATAATTAAGCATACGGAAAATTCAAGCATATGAAAGGAAGAAAAACCTGGTGGAAGAGGAAAACCTTGCTTAAAAGAGATAAAAAAAAAAAAAAAAAAAAAAAAAAAAAAAAAAAAAAAAAAAACTGGCTTCACCACTTGCTTCACCACTTTTTACAGTCTATCGGTTTTCTTTCTCTATTTTTTCTTCGAATTAGTGCGCTAATGATTCTGTGATAAGTGCAATTTACAGGCATGTATCGAATGTCGACAAAACTTTCGTCTTTCATTGTCAAAGAGTCATATGTGGTCGACATTGGCATTCGATCCGCGTCATTTTTGTCAGAGAAATGAGCATACTACATGTTCATTCACCAATCAACACCAATATCATCTTTAAACAAGAGTCATAACGCGTTGACTGTTTAAATTCAAAATGTTTTCCTTAGAAGAGCCGCGTCATGAGAAAACCGGATTTTGCCTATGCGAAAACAAAGGCGCAGATCAGCTGTGCAGTAGCTGCACACCTTTGTTTTCGCCACACGGATAGTATAATTTCTCATCTTCTTAAATTCAAAATTTCAAGCTTCTAGTCTTTTACTGGGACTGTACAGGTCGGTTTGTGTCAGACCTGGTCGGAAACATCGAAGACCGGTTTTCTCGTGACGCGACTAAATTAAGTTTAGCAAGGACGACGCAAAGATAAAACCACGTGTAATCCCACAACAAGATGTCTATATCAGAGCAATGAACTTCAATCGATGTAGATTTCACGTAATCGCCCGGTGATGGCTTTAGCTGCTACTACAACCAACAGCTCCAGGAATAGGACATTCGATCTCTCCGCCAGCCAAAGCATTCCACGGGACGATTGGACAGACTTTAATGCCGTTTACGCATCTCGCTTTTTGCAGTTGCGCAGCTGTACAGAACAAGTCGAATCTATCTGGGTGACAGTAATCGACGTCTTCCTGATCACCAAACATCGAATGAACGTACATCGATACTGTAGACATCAGGGCGACGATTATTGCAATCGATAGCAATAACTTCATTTTCACGGTCTGAAAATAAATGATACAAACAGCAAATAAAGGGGGCGGTGTAACACATTAGGAAAACATGTCCGTGTAATATTTACCCCCCCCCCCACTTATACCCCAATTGTATATAATGTATATAGCAAAACTGGGGTATGCAGGGGTATACCTATTTTTCTTATTTTTGCTCCAAAACATAAATTGTGGGTACTCGTTAGAACCGCCTCGCCGAGGCGGTTCTAACGTGTACCTACAATTTATGTTTTGAGCAAAAATAAGAAAAATATCAAACTTTTTCAGCTGAAAAGCTTAAAAAATCTCTTTATTGCATGGGCAAGTTTTCGTAATGGTAACATAAATGGAACAACAGCGGAGCTAAATTGCAATCAAAGATCCCTGACTCTCGAACGCCATTCGATTTCGTCAAGAATGAATAAAAGGGAAATGTTAAAGTGTTTACATAGCTGAATACGTTTTTCTAGTTTATATTTCTACCTTAAAAGACTCTTGCGATACCAACATAAATAAATAAATAAATAAATAAATAAATAAATAAATAAATAAATAAATAAATAAATAAATAAATAAATACCTTTAATAGTACCGTCCAAAACAGGTATTGATCTCTATGGCTAGGAAACGACGAAAGAGCAAATGGCGAAAGCGCGCCCCAGCCTCGTATACATATGCTGTCTGTTGCAGAGCTGCATCAAGCGAAAATTGAATAATAGTTTTTTTTTTAGTTTTTTTTTCTCTCTTCCTTTTCTATTTTCGTCGCGCGACATTTGTGAGAGTGTCTCACAACGTTCCCGCGAATGTAACTTATTTTCATTTAAATTCGTACGACAGTCGCGCGACATTCGTGCGAGTGTCGCGCGACATCCGTACGAATGTCGTTTAGTTTTATTTTCTCGCCAGATAGTCGCGAGGTTTTCGCAAGACTGTCGCGCGACCGTCGTGCGACACTCGCGCGACATTCGTACGAGTGTCGCGAAAATTTCGCATTGTAAATTCGCCAAAATTTCGCGGCGACAAGTTCGCGACACTCGCACGAACGTCGCGCGACCGTCGCACGACTGTCGCGCGACAGTCTTGCGAAATATTTTGGAGAAAAAATTCGCATAAAATTTTTCAACATGTTGAAAAACTTCGCGACCAGTTCGCGACTAGTTCGCGACACAAGAAAATTCTCACGACACTCGCGCGACACTCGCACGAATGTCGTGCGAAAGTCCCGCGACAAAATTCGCAAAACAGTCGCGAGAAATTCGCATGCCAGTGAGATACTAGCTTTAGGCATCGCTTTTTCTTTGCGTATGTCGCCAGAAAATCATCGTCACTAAAGTCAGTAGACTTAAAAGCAGTAGAAACGATATGATATTATTCTTATAATTCTTTATCTTTTAAAATATATTTTTCTCATCAATTTTAATATTGTAACAGTCTCAAAATAAGATATTTTTGAAAAAAAAAAAAAAAAAAAAAAAAAAAAAAAAAAATCTCTCGATTATAACCCGAGCTTTGACTGACTTTTTTTGTATTAACTACTCTCAGTTTTTGGGGGCAAAGCATCCATTTTGACAAAATCACCTATTTTAGACGAGGACATCTTCCGAATAAAAATACTTTTAGGCCGGTAAATTGAATTGAATACCTTTAAAATTATATGTATCATGATCATGATATTAAAAATGTTCATATACTACTTAGAAACACTTTTAGGTAAGCAATGTTTATGGAAACACTTAATTCTGATCACTTGTTGCTTAGGTATGAATTTTTGCTAGTACAAAATGTACTTTAAAATCGTCAGTATAATTCAAATGTTGCTTCATTTCTGTTGTTTGGAATATACGTAAAAACGATTTTTTTTCTGGTTTGCATTTTGATTTGCCATTGAATGAAGCCTGTTATTTACAAATGGCAAAAGTCAATGACAAAATGTTAACCCATTTTGGTCACGAGAACATTGCATATATTTTCGCCCAATCCATGCCATGAATTCACAGACCAGCCAGAGACTGAGCACATTTGTAGTCGCTGACACACGTTTTTGTTTTTGCAACAGAGTAGGATTTGTTTTGAAGAATCTTGGTGTTAATTTGTCTAAACGTCTTGCCGAATGCGGGTTTAAACGATAGTGAAAAATGTGTGAGCCGCGTCATGAGAAAACCAACAATGTGGTTTTGAACAAGTCCAGCACAAACCGAGCGGTATGCTAGAGGCTGGAATTTTTAAATTTAGAAAGAAGAGGAATATTGTTGTACTATCCGTGTAGCGAAAACAAAGGCGCTGATCAGCTTCGCATACTAATGCAGGTTCTTGGGTTTTCTAATGACGCGACTCATGCGTGTTTTGTTTATCAGTCTGGTCAATTGCAAGCCATTGATAGATGGACATTTAATGAAATGTTACTGTAGAATTTCGTTTTTTTGCAGAGGCTGTGGACCAGGAAATGTTCTAAGCTGGACTGGCTACTTTTACAATATGTTATGGGGTGCCATTTTACTTTTTATTCCATATTTATGGCTATCCTAAATTCATTTAAGGATATCCTAAAATCGACTTACGAGCCAATAGCATCACCAGAAGTGACCAAACATAATGTATGTTGCTTAAAGTCTCCCCAGACTGGGGGAGAATGAAATAAGATTTTTTGTCATTTCCTTTGTCGAAGTGTCACAGAATGTCACTGCACTTTTGAGTGGTTGTGGTTATTTATTTCTCAGATACATCCCTACATGGAAGAGCCTGTGACCAGCGAACCGGTACAAAGACCGGTAAAATACCGCGTTTTATCAAGCGGTAAATCGTTAGACCATTTTAAGGGGGAGTAATGCAGACGATCCGGAAATCGACATGGCAGCTCTGAAAAGTGTTTCAAAACTGTTATTGAAAGGCGAATCCAGATTGCTCCTAAAGTGTAGGTTAAAACTTGATTCGTTTGATATTTCTGTATATTTAGTTTTGATCAAGATGTTGCAAATAACAAACAAACGTGGAAAACTTTTTTGTTCGTTGAAATCACGCTGAAACTTGGAGCAGGATAGGGGTTAAAATCTGTAACGATTTTGGTTGTTGTATAATTGGTTATGATGTGGAGCAAAAGTTAAGAGAAATAATTACTGTTAACCCATGCTTCAAATGCATAACTACCGGACATTATGATTAAATGTCGATTCTGCAGTGCTACTGTCTTTTGGGGAAAGCCATGACAGTTCTTGATGCTCTGCAGTGGGAAAATACCCTGTGAAACCAGGTCTCTATATATATACACTTCTATAGAGACCCTGGTGAAACCAACTTCCCTGGAAGGTGAAAGTCATTTCCGATATACAAACCACTACAGTAACAAGTAGTTTTTTTTCCAATAGTCAATATTTTAACTGGGATTCAAAGAAAATGTGCGTTAAATCATAAATGTATTAGATAGATCTAGATATCGACCAAGATGACTGAGCATTGTAGGGAGCAGGCCTGTAGAAATAGCATGCCAGACTTGTCCGACCTGGTATTAGTAGTGTTGTTCGATTATGGAATTTTCATACCGTAATCGATCATCAAAAAAATCTGACATGTCATCGATTATAATAAAAATATGAAAGGTTATAGTGCTTGGAAAGTACCAGGGCTTAATATCAAGAATTTAGTAAAGAATTTGTTAGCTTGTTTGGTTTAGTTCCTAGAAAAACTTATATCACTGAAAATAAAAATGTTTTGTCACATTTAGGCTTTGTAACCTTGTCATCTGAATCTGAATATTTTACTGGTGACACGCCAAATGACATTATTTCACCAGGGGGTTCGGATGGGGGAGAAACTAGTCCCTTGAACGCACGAGTGTAGCGAACTTGGACACACAGTCATCAGACATTTCAGCAGAGGAGATAAGTGAATCAGGGAGGTCATTCCAGTCCCTGATAGTCTGTGGAAAGAAACTACTTTTGTACGCTTCTTTGCTAGCTGAAGGTATCTGAAAAGCCAAAGAGTGTTGATTTCTACAACGCCTATTCTTTGGGATAAGGTCATCTGTGGGTATTCTGGCTTTACCCTTTAGACCTTTGTATAGCAATATAAGTCTACTATCCTTCCTCCTTTTCTTAAGAGATTCCCATTTCAGTTGACCTAAAATGCCAGTCATGCTCCCAGTTTCAAAACCATAATTTCCCGTCACAAACCTTGCCGCACGATTTTGTACCTTTTCCAGTTCTTCCTGGAGGCCATGAGTGTGAGGGTCCCAAACTGAGCTTCCATATTCCAAGACCGGCCGCACCAGTCCTTTATAAGCTGCTTCTTTCACATCTGGGGGACAAGAATACAAATTTCTCCTTAAGAATCCGAGAGTTCTGTTAGCCTTTGTACAGACATTGGAAATATGAGTATTCCATTTCAAATCATTTGTGATAGTTACACCCAGGTATTTTATGTTTTCAACGTTTTCCAGTACAGTGCCCTCAAGGTTGTAGTTGGCCTGTATCTTACTAGACCGTTTATTTGTCAGCTGCATCATGTTGCATTTGACGGGTTGAAATCTCATTCCCCATTTCCTAGCCCAACTGCCTAAACGATCAATGTCTCTCTGAAGTTTCAATGTATCCTCTTCATTCTTGATTTCACGATAGCAAACACAATCATCAGCAAAGAGTCTTATTTCAGACTCAATGTCTGCCGAGATGTCATTTATATACAAGGAAAACAGCAAGAGGCCGAGAACGGTGCCCTGAGGGACACCTGACACAACTGGTGCCCAATCCGATTTAATACCATTAACCACTACCCTTTGTTGTCGGAAACAAAGGAAAGCATTTATCCAATTCAGTATTGTTCCACCTATTCCATAGCTAAACAATTTGCTTTTAAGGAGTTCATGGGGAGGAGTATCAAAAGCCTTTTCAAAATCGAGTATAAAAGTGTCGACCTGGCCTTTTTTGTCTAAGATTTTGGCCCAGTCATTTATCACTGTAGTCAACTGAGTTTCACAGCTATGCCATTTCCTAAATGCGTGTTGCCTGTCCGACAAGAGTTCATGTTCATCAAGATGGGCCATAATATTTGAGCATACAATATGTTCAAGAAGCTTACAAGGAATGCATGTCAAAGAAACAGGGCGGTAATTGCGGGCAAGTGACCGGTCGCCCTTCTTAAACAGGGGGCAAATATTAGCAAGAGACCATTCTTTAGGAATTTCACCTGTATCAATTGACTGCTGGAAGAGATGGGCGAATACTGGCCCTAATTCCACAGCCAGTTCCTTTAGGACTCTGGGATGAAGCTCATCAGGCCCTAAGGCTTTAGACGGGTTTAGACCTTTGAGAAGTTTGGTCACCCCTTCCTTTGTGACCACAATATCATGCATGAATGGGGCAGATCTATCCATAAGAGGGACCTGTTTGTATTCACTTTTAGTGAAAACATCCGAGAACTGACCATTAAATTCTTCCGCCTTCTCAAATTCGGATTGTGCAATTCCACTTCCATTTCTCTTTTTCAACGGGGGAATACCTTGGGTATCTTTTTTCTGACTGTTTATGTACCTGTAAAAATCTCTAGGATTAGCCTTAACATCTCCTACCAAGTTGTTCACGTAAAGATCATGCTGCTTGTCATGAAATGCTTATAATAGAGCAGGTGCAGGGAAGATTACAATGTCATTAACTTGTTGCAATGATTTGATACATGTATCAAAGCTACTTGGAAATGAACTCAGAAGCAGCCTAGATGTCATCCTCTGACTAAAATTTTTGATAAAAGACAAACTACCGCAGCTTAACATGACCCATAGAATTTAAAGAGATGATTGATTATGACAAAATCATGATCTATCATCAATCAGTTGACAGCAAACCAATGATTATCAATATAAATCGATCATCGTTACAACACTAGGTACTAGAGAACACAGGACAAGTGGACTTTTATGATCTGCATGTCAACTATTCAGATTCAGATGCTTGTCCTTAGACAAGTGAAATATTTTTAATTGCTAAAACATTTCAACTAAAGTTTTGGACATCATCTTGGACATTTTGATGACCAAATGATATCAATTCATATTGATTCTTTTCTTGTAATCTTGTTATACTTAAATGTTACCAAGTTTCACATCCTACTATCTATCTTCATATACTGAGTCAATCAATTTTTGATCACCATCTCAGGTGTTCTTAGGGACGCATTTAGTATTATTTTTGTTTGCACTCTCCCTAGTACCATGTCTAGAAAAATTGGATAGGTAGGAATGCTTTTTGTTTGTAATAAACAAAGTACTGTATTAAGATTTATTCTGGTGGCAGATAGCTGCTCACAATTACAGTTGCATTTCATGATTTGTTATGCTCTTCATACAGCATACACCCTCAACTGAGTATTACATGCCACTTGGTAAGGAGGGTCATGGCAAAAATGAACTTTTTTTTTCTCACCAAAACATTTTTTTTTCACAAACAAAACAGCTAAAAAATAACAACAACAACAGAAAACAAACAAACAACAACCCCATGTCCCCACCAAAAAAAAAAAAAAAAAAAAAAAAAAAAAAAGAAGTTACAACACCAATAATCTGATGAAAGGGCAATACAGAAATGTTTTGCTACTAAGTAAGGAAGTTGGGAACACGTTTTTTAAAATTACTCAATATGGGTTGCTGCTAATTCACCAGTCACTTGTAACCACTGTCCCCTCGACCCCCACCCTACAGGGACGGGTGGGTGCACTTGCAGATAGCCTGGCTAAAGTGTGGGGTAATTTTTTTTGTACTTGCAGTGCATGGGAAATAGCAGGGTTTTGACATTAGGGCCCTTACCAAAGGAGATTTTCTATTGCAAAGGGCAGGGCAAAGAGCAAAGTTTAAAACTCCACCACCCCCTGGGGGTGGGGCTTATAGCAGGGCACTGAAAGCTGAAAAGTCATAATCCCCACACTTCCACGTAGGTTAGGTGGAGGGAGGCAGTGGTTACAAATGACTGGTGCATAATACAATGTGATTTTTATATGTGCAGATGGACAGAGGATTCAGCAGCAACATGCAAGACATCTCTCAGAGCTCGGCAATCTCTCTGAGACACATCAGATGCTGCGCAAGACTTGTAGAGACTTTGCTGATAAAGAACTGGTGCCCATAGCAGGCCAGCTCGACAAAGACCATGCTTTTCCAAAGAAACAGGTAATTTAACATTAACCTGTTTTTGAGGAATGGACTTTCCCATTGTTATCATTTGGGTGAGTCCATTGTCATTCTGGGGCGTCACATCTGGGGCTATACTGTTTGCCTATGTCCCATAAAAAGGATGCCTTGCTTATATGAGTTAAAATGTTTGCATAGATTTGGATACATAACAGGTTTGCTACAGTCTAAACCTCAAATGCGTGTACATGTTATGGTTAAGTACTAAGTGATTTGGGACTACTTTTTTGCTGTAATATGTGAAGATGCTGGAGGATTTAGAACTTCTATGCATTGCTTTAAGTTACGATGCAGGATGATTTAGTACTTATACATGTCACTATGGTAATAAGTTAAGATGCTGGCACAATTTGTTTTGAATTAAAAATAAGAAAAAAAATGTACACCCCTGTACACTCCAGTTTTGTTACATAAAAGTGGGGTATAAAGGGATATTCTTTTCACGGACATGTTTTCCTGGTGAAATGGTTGTATTATGAGGGTTAACAAAGTAGTTTCTGTTGTTACAGGTGAAGATGCTGGGTGATTTAGGACTCTTGTGTGTTGATATACCAGAGTCTGATGGCGGTACAGGGTTAGATTATCTCGCCTATGCTATTGCTATGGAAGAGGTCAGCAGGGGCTGTGCATCAACTGGTTGCATTATGAGCGTTAATAATGTAAGTTTAACCCATATTTGACGAATGGATTCTGCCATCATTATCAATTGGATGAGTCCACTTTCATTTTTTTTAGGGGCATCAGGAGTGATTTTTAAATTTTATTCAATTTTTCGATGAAAATTCTCTAAGCAATCAGAATAGCCCCAGATGGGACGCCGCGTTCTGTGGTGTCACATCTGGGGCTATTCTGTTTGCCTATGTCCCACAAAAGGGACGCCAGGCTTATATGAGTTAATTTGCCAGTATTTAAAATAAAATACTGAAACATGACTTTACATTGGTTTTCAATGTTCGTAGTAAGAAAACACAAAATTATAAAATTGATTAGAAAATCAGCATTCAGGATTCATATAAGCTCAATGTTACTTTTAGGTGTTTCAGAGGCTTAATTGTCACAAAACTTAAGAGTTAAACTCAGACACCCTGTAGACAGGTTGCGATGGACAGAGACTTGATTTTGGCCATATTCTGTTTACAAATGAGCTGTAATGTGAGAAAACCAGTCATTGGGGTTATTTAACAGGTCCAACACAAACCAGCCTTTACAGACTTAGAAGAAGGCTACAAGCTTGAAATTTGAGAATATGAATCAACTAACTACATGTAAAATGAAATCAAATGCTTAGTACTGTTACTGCACAACTGAGCTGCTTCTTTTTGTATGTAAAAAAGGTTTTTTCATAATGTGGCCCAACTTTGATATTGTAGTCATTATACCTGGGACCCTTGAAGGCCTATGCTACACCAGAACAGAAAGAGAAGTTTCTAAAACCGTTTCTTAATGGGGACAGAGTAGGCTGCTTTGCCTTAAGTGAACCCGGTAAGTTTGTATTTGTTGAGTGGACTCTGGAGTGAGAGGTCCTGGGTTCAGGGATTTTTTTTTTTTTGCAATTTTGGGAAGTGGCCCTAGGGCCTTTTTGATTGGGAAATTTAGCGACGTAAACCCTGAATTTGGGAAATTTTCAAAATATTCACAATTGATATTTTCAAATGTGACCTACCGTATTAAGGTATTTCATTTAGAATCATTAAATAATGACTTATAATCAAAGCTAAACACTGTTTCAAACAGCAAAAATTGAATTTCACAATGTATGGAACTGTTGAAAAAAAATCAGCCTTGATTGGGATTTTTTTTTTTCAAATTGGGAAAAAAGTCACCCAAATTGCATTGGGAATGGGGCCTTATTTCAGCCCCTGAGACACCAAAAAAAAAAAAAAAAAAAAAAAATCCTTGGGGTTCAAAACCTACCTCCACCATCAGTATAACATTTTCCTTATACCCTACTTTTATATAGCAGAATTGGAGTATGCAGGGGTATACCTATTTTTCTTATTTTTGCTCCAAAACATAGATTGTGGGTACCAGTTAGAACCGCCTCGGTGAGGCAGTTCTGACGTGAACCCACAATCCATGTTTTAGCAAACATAAGAAAATTATCAATGTTTTCTACTGAATTTTTTTACGACTTCAGTATATGTATGATTTCGTAATGCTATGTTGTGTCTTCCCTTGAAGACCTTTTTTTTCAGCTCACCTAAGCCGAAGGCTCACAAGGTGAGCTTAAAGGATGGCCATGCTCTGGTGTTTGTCCGTCGTCGTTGTCCACAATTTCAAAGATCTTCCCTCTGAAACGGATTGGCCAATCAAAACCAAAGTTCATGTAGAGCATCCAAGGGGGTTAGGAAGGGGGATCGAATATGCATTTGAATGGGGAAAATTGTCAAAATGTCATTTGAAGGGAAAATCTAGAAGGAAAAGGGCAACTGGACTGGATTTATGATTCTGAAAAAATTTGGGCCCTAGGGGCTTGTCTGCCCCCACCCCGGGGCACTATACTTGTATATTACCATAATATTCAAATATATTCTTCTCTGAAACTGCTTAGCCAATCAAAGCCAAACTTCATGCGGAGAATCCTTAGGAAAGGGGAGCAAAAGTTTATATAAATGGTATAGGTCACGTGACCAAGATGGCCACCATGGCTATAAATTGCAAAAACCTTAAAAAATCTTCTACTCCAGAACCAGAAGGCATATGATTTTGAAACTTACCCTGAAACATCAGGCAGAGGAGCTCTACAAAGTTTATGTAAATCATGACCCTGGAATAACCTTGACCTATTTTATGGCAAGGTCAACATAAGTGGCACATGCATTTGAGTGGGGAAAATTGTCAAAATGTCATTTGAAGAGAAAAACTGGAAGGAAACGGGAAAATGGACTGAAGATTTATGATTCTGAAAAAAATGGACCCCAGGGGCTGGTCTGCTTCCAAGCCAGGGGAAGATATCACCATAATATTCAAAGATCTTCTTCTCTGGAACTGCATGGCCAATCAAAGCCATATTTTATATGAAGCATCTATAGGAAGGGGGAACTAATGTGTACATAAATAATCCAGGTCACGTGACCAAGATGGCCACCATGTCCATATATGGTAAAAACCCTTCAAAAATATTCTTCTCTGGAACTGGTGGACCAATTTCAATATAACTTGGCATGTAGCATTATGGACTAGAGAACTACAATGTGTACATAAATTATGACCCTGTGATGACCTTGACCTATTTTACAGCAAGGTCAAGATAGGTCGCCCATGACCATAATAGTCTAACAAGTGTATTGGTATACATCCCAGATCTGAGGTGAGCGTTTACAGGACCATTGGTCCTCTAGTTGATCTACTAGTACAGGTTAATACCCAGGAAGTCATGGCTGCATCCCAACATGACTGATAAATTGTTGATTGTGAGGTTCAGCAATAACCAAACCAAACCAAAAGATTTTGCAACTTTAAATGCTATTTTGATCAATAGCAGTTTTCTGGTGATAACTTCATTTCTGCTTATTCAATTTAGACAGTATGAATATGGATGCCCAGTGTTTTGTCAGAGATACTTGAAAAATGCAGTGTATGGCATAACTGTGTGTATGCAATGTTTTTAGGATGTGCTGAAACAGTTTTCACCTTTGACCTTTACCTGTTACTGAACACCCCTGATGTGCTCTTTAATGTACATTTGAGCCGCCGCATGGGAAAACCAACAATCTGCATAGGCGAAAACAAAGGCGCAGATCAGCTTCGCAGTCACTGCGAAGCTGATCAGCGCCTTTGTTTTCGCTACACGGATAGTACAATTCCTTTACTTTCTAACTCCAAACTTTCAAGCCTTTATCCATCTTCTGTGACTGTACAGGCCGATTTGTGTCGGACCTGGTTGGAACCAAAATTGTTGGTTGTCTCATGCACAGGCTCATTTAGATGTTTGATTTTAGGCAATGGTAGTGATGCTGGTGCAGCGTCTACCACGGCCCGACTGGATGGTAACGAGTGGGTGCTAAATGGAACTAAATCATGGATCACAAATAGCTATGAATCAGAGGCTACGGTTGTAAGTACATGTAAAGTTCAACAAAAACTAGAAACTGTCACAATCATTATTGATTATAGCATGTACAAATAGCCATGAATCGGAAGCTATCATGGTAAACAATAACTGATAAAGCATGTACAGGCCAACCTCATTAGAAAGCTATCTTTGGGGTCCATAGACATGTGCCATGTTTTAAGTGAAATTGTGTTGTAATGAGATAATGAGGTTACTTACAATAGACATACAGCAAAATAATCAGTTTGGAAGCCATGACATGGCAATGTTATAGTGAAAACTGCACTATAGTGAGGCATGCTATAATGAGGTTGAACTGTACAGCAACCACAATGGCCAGGGAGACTCAATGGAAATGAATGGGTGCTAAACGGGACTAAACCTTGAATCACAAATAGCTATCAATCAGACGCTACAATTGTAAATCAAAGATGGGCAATGAAATAACTAGGAACTTTCACAATTAGACCTGATTTTAGTGTGTCCCGTGTCCATCATGGTCTTAGGCTTGATGGAAAGGAATAGGTCCTGAATGGAACTAAATTTTGGATCACAAATACATGTATCTATGAATCAGAAGCTACGATTGTAAGTCAAAGATAGGCAATGAAATAACTAGCTTGATGGAAAGGAATAGGTCCTGAATGGAACTAAATTTTGGATCACAAATACATGTAGCTATGAATCAGAAGCTATGATTGTAAGTCAAAGATAGGCAATGAAATAACTAGCTTGATGGAAAGGAATAGGTCCTGAATGGAACTAAATTTTGGATCACAAATACATGGAGCTATGAATCGGAAGCTATGATTGTAAGTCAAAGATAGACAATGAAATAACTAGCTTGATGGAAATGGATGGGTCCTGAATGGAACTAAATTTTGGATCACAAATACATGGAGCTATGAATTGGAAGCAATGATTGTAAGTCAAAGATAGGCAATGAAATAACTAGCTTGATGGAAAGGAATAGGTCCTGAATGGAACTAAATTTTGGATCACAAATACATGGAGCTATGAATCAGAAGCTATGATTGTAAGTCAAAGATAGGCAATGAAATAACTAGCTTGATGGAAAGGAATATGGCCTGAATGGAACTAAATTTTGGATCACAAATACATGTAGCTATGAATCAGAAGCTACGATTGTAAGTCAAAGATAGGCAATGAAATAACTAGCTTGATGGAAATGAATAGGTCCTGAATGGAACTAAATTTTGGATCACAAATACATGGAGCTATGAATCAGAAGCTGTGATTGTAAGTCAAAGATAGGCAATGAAATAACTAGCTTGATGGAAAGGAATAGGTCCTGAATGGAACTAAATTTTGGATCACAAATACATGGAGCTATGAATCAGAAGCTATGATTGTAAGTCAAAGATAGGCAATGAAATAACTAGCTTGATGGAAAGGAATAGGTCCTTAATGGAACTAAATTTTGGATCACAAATACATGGAGCTATGAATCGGAAGCTTTGATTGTAAGTCAAAGATAGGCAATGAAATAACTAGCTTGATGGAAAGGAATAGGTCCTGAATGGGACTAAATCTTGGATCACAAATAGCTTTGAATCCAAATCTACTGTTGTAAGAATAAAACAGGACACATCCTGACCTAAAACATAAAAGGACTAAATATTGGATAATGATTTACTATGAATCGAAAACTGCTGTGGTAAGTGGAATGCATTCCTCATACATGTTATCCTGATGAACTGTCGCAATCAGAATTGATTATAGCTTGTCCAGTGTCCATCATGGCCCGACATGATGGAAACGAGTGGGTCTTAAATGGAAAAAAAAAATCTTGTATCACATATAGCTATAAATCAGAAGCTACCATTGTAAGTAAAAGGAAATAAAATGACTAGGAAATGACAATATACAATTGTTGCCCTTGAGTGAGGGTGACATGACGATTTGTTCACCCGAGGCAGGCGAAGCCCGAGGGCAATATTACCTGTCGAGGGTGAACAAATCGTCATGTCACCCTTACTCAAGGATAACAATTGTTTTATTATACCGAACCACTTTTGAAACAAATGAGCGACATGCCACATGCCAAAGGCACGTGACTACATACATGTGCAACTTCACATTTAGGTGGATATGACGTCAGAGGCTAATATGATCATGCGACATGACAGAGTAGCACTCTCCACGTGCACTTTTAACTAAAGCATGTGACTACAAGTGCACATGCACTTTTTAAGGCAGATATGACATCAGAGGGTAATATGATCATGTGACATGACAGAATAGCACCCTCCGCGTGACCTGCTCTGGACCAATCAGAGTCCACACTCAGGCAATGAATATTTATGAGGTATAATATGTAGTTTGTGACATGCCTCAGTCTTTGCAAGATCTGTTTTGTTTGTCTACAGTATAGTTGTTTTGCAGATTGCAATTTTTGGCTGGACAAAAGTGCTAAATTTTCCTGGACAATGCCTCTCATCTTACCAATGTGATTTTGTGTGCTGAAATTGTGCTAGTTTTGTCTTGGAGACAGGCAATTTTCATGGAGACATCTTTATTGTATCCTTTTCAGGTGTTCGCCACTACAGATAGAAGTAAAAAGCATAAAGTAGGTTGTATATCTTCATTTTTGTTGATAGTTTACTAATTGTTTTGCTAAACATGATTTGAGCCGCCACATCAGAAAACCAGCAATTTGCAAATGCGAAAACAAAGGCGCAGACAAGCTTTGCGGTAACCGAGAAGCTAATCAGCGCCTTTTTTAGCTCACCTGAGCCGAAGGCTCATAGGTGAGCTTATAGCATACCCATGCTCCGGCGTCCGTCCGTCCGTCGTCCGTCGTCCGTCCGTCGTCCGTCCGTCGTCGTCCACAATTTCAAAGATCTTCTTCTCTGAAACCGCTGGGCCGATTGTTCTCATATTATACATACACCATCTACAGGTAGGGGGAAAGAATAATTGTGTTTTTTGTTTTGATCGGATAAGGACTCTGGTTGCTATGGCAACTTATGCTTCCCATAGACTTATAATAGAAAAAAGTGAAAATTGCCAGTTTTTGCTGTCTTGTTGGAGATATTTGAATTTTGTTTTTGCAGAAATGTTTATTGAGTAGTCCTCTACGTTTCATGTGACTTTTGTCCTAATCCTTCATTTTGATTGGTTGCAGGGGCCCCATATAGGGCAAAATTTTGAAAAACATTCAAAAATCTTCTTCTCAGAAACTGTCAAAGGGATGAAGCCTATACTTTGTATACATGTTCCTGACAGTGGCCTCTACATAATTTGTGTTTTTTATTCCAGGCGGATAAGAACTCTGGTTGCTATGGCAACTTAAAGTTTCCATAGACTTATAATGGGAAAAGTGGAAATCAGCCATTTTTCCGCTAAGATTGCAGACATTTGAATTTTTTTTTTTGCAGAAATGTTTATTGAGTAGTGTTTGACGTTTCTTGCGAGTTTTGTCCTAATCCTTTATTTTGATTGGTTGCTGGGGCCCCATAAAGGGCAAAATTTTGAAAAAAAAAAAACATTCAAAAATCTTCTCCTCAGAAACTGTCAAGTGGATGAATCCTGTACTTTGTATGCATGTTCCTGACAGTAGCCTCTACATAATTTGTGTTTTTTATTCCAGTCGAATAAGAACTCTGGTTGCTATGGTAACTTTAAGTTTCCATAGACTTATAATGGGAAAAGTGGAAATTAGCTATTTTTTGAAAACTATTGCAGCCTGAGATCTGAAAAGTGGTAGATGCAAACAACTAATGGATTAGATGAAGGTATATGATTAATTTAGGTCAAGGTCATCTCTTGACCTTGGCCGGTCTGTCGTCCATACACACTTTTCAAAGATTTTTTTCTCTGAAACCACTTAGCCAATCAAAGCCAAATTTTATATGAAGCTTCTATAGGAAGTGGGAACCAATGTATATATAAATAATACAGGTCACATGACCAAGATGGCCACCATGCCCATATATGGTAAAAACCCTTAAAATCCAGGTCACATGACCAAGATGGCCGCCATGCCCATATATGGTAAAAACCCTTAAAATATCTTCTTCTCCAGAACCGGTGAACCGATTTCAACGAAACTTTGCATGAAGTATGGACTCAAGTACTACAATGTATGTATAAAACATGAACCTGTGGTGACCTTGACTTATTTTATGGCAAGGTCAACATAGTTCGTCAATGCATTTGAATGGGGAAACCTTTTAAAATGTCATTTTAAGTGAAAGTCTTGCAGGAAATGGGCAGTAGGACTGAAATTTAATGATTCTGAAAAAAAAAATGGACCCCAGGGGCTCATCTGCTTTTAAAATGTTATTTGAAGGGGAAAATCAGCAGGAAATTGACAAATGGACAGAATATAGATTATTCTGAAAAAAGAAAATGGCACAAGGGCTTCATCTGCCCCTGCACTGGGGTTAAATACCATAATATTCAAATATGTTTATTGGTATATGAAGCAGATCTCAGGTGAGCGTTTACAGGACCATTGGTCCTCTGGTTTTCTCTACACAGATAGTTCAATTCCTCTTCTTCCTTCATCGGAAATTTAAAGCTTCTAGCTATCGTCTGTGACTGTACAGTCTGGTCTGTGTTGGACCTGGTCGGAAACCTAGATTGTTGCTTCTCTCACACACAGGCTCATTTGGGTACACAATATCCAACTGCCTATGCTTTCACTTAAAACTTACATGCTTATAATGGGTTTGTCATAGTACAATGTACTTAGAAAAATGCAGGCTACCTGAGGGAATAAAACTTTGTACACAATATTTTACCTAAAAGTGAGGTACATTAAAACACTGAGTGCCTAGTGGAGAAGTACTGTATTCTGCTGAGCAAGACACTTTAAGTTCTTTATAGTACTAGTTGATACCAAGGAAGTGGTGGCTCTGTCCTGACATGACTGGAAAATTGTTGACTTTCATTACCAGAACAAAATTGACAAATTACCATTACCCTTATTTTCAGGGGGCCTGATGGTAGAGCCTCCGAATCATGAGGTCCTGGGCTTGGGTCCTCGGGGTGCTGTATTGTGCAATTAAATCCCCAGAGTATTGGTTAATACCCGGGAAATGGTGGCTTCATCCCAACATGACTGAAAAATTGTTGTCTGGGACTTTAAACCTCAATACAATCAATGTATTTTCAGGGAATCAGTGCATTTTTAGTGCCAAAGCCAATTACTGGGCTGAGTTTAGGAAAGAAAGAAGATAAATTAGGCATTAAAGCTACATCCACAGCTAACCTCATATTTGAAGACTGTAGAATACCTAAGGAAAATCTCCTCGGAGAGCCAGGATTTGGCTTCAAAATTGCTATGGTATGTATTTATTTTGAAGTATGACAATGTAGTGTGTATTATTTTTTAGCTCACCTGAGCCGAAGGCTCACAGGTGAGCTTATAGGATAGGCAGGCACCCGGCGTCTGTCCATCGTCGTTGTCGTCCACCATTTTCAAAGATCTTCTTCTCTGAAACCGCCTGGCCAATCAAAGCCAAATTTTATATGAAGCATCTATAGGAAGGGGGAACCAATGTGTATATAAGAAATCCAGGTCACTTGACCAAGATGGTCGCCATGCCCATATATGGTAAAAACCCTTCAAAAATCTTCTTCTCCAGAACCGGTGAACCGATTTCAACGAAACTTGGCGTGAAGCATCGATGGCTGAAGCACTACAATGTATATATAAATCATGACCCTGTGATGACATTGACCTATTTTAAGGCAAGGTCAACATAAGTCGCCTATGCATTTGAATGGGGAAAACTGTTAAAATGTCATTTAAAGGGAAAATTCTGCAGAAAATGGGCAGTAGGACTGAATATCAATGATTCTGAAAATAATTGCACCCCAGGGGCTCATCTGTCCCCACCCCGGGGCAATATACATGTATATTACTATGATATTTAAAAATCTTCTCTGAAACTACTTGGCCAATCAAAGCCAAATTTTATGTGAAGCATCTATAGGATGGGGGGAACCAGTGTGTGTATAGATATTCCAGGTCACATGACCAAGATGGCTGCCACGCCCATATATGGTAAAATCTCTTCAAAAATCTTCTTCTCCGGAACCGGTGGACCGATTTTTTAACGAAACTTGGCATGGAGCATTGATGGCTAAAGTACTACAATGTATATATAAATCATGACCCTGTGATGACCTTGAGCTATTTTACGGCAAGGTCAACATAGGTTGCCAATGCATTTGATTGGGGAAAACTTTTAAAATGTCATTTAAAGTGAAAGTCTTGCAGGAAATGTGCAGTATGACTGAATATTAATGATTTTGAAAAAAATTTGGTCCCAAGGGGATAATATGCCCCCCACCCTGGGGCAGTATACATGTATATTTCCATAATATTCAAACATCTTCTCCTCTGAAACCACTTGGCCAATCAAAGCCAAATTTTATGTGAAGCACCTATAGGATGGGGCAACCAATGTGTATATAAATAAAATCCAGGTCACATGACCAAGATGGCCGCTATGCCCATATGATAAAAACCCTTGAAAAATCTTCTTCTCCGGAACGGATGCACCGATTTCAAAGAAACTTGGCATGAAGCATCGATGGCTAAAGTACTACAATGTGTATATAAATCATGACCCTGTGGTGACCTTGACCTATTTTACGACAAGGTCAGCATAGGTTGCCTATGTCTTTGAATGAGTAAAACTGTTAAAATGTCAGTTGAAGAGAAAGACTTGCAGGAAATTGGCAAATGGACAGGATATTGATTATTATGAAAAAAAAAATGGCCCTAGGGCTTCATCTGCCCCTTCACTGTGGCTATTTTCCATAATATTCAAACATGTTTATTGTTATATACAACATGTCTCAGGTGAGTGTTTACAGGACCATTGGTCCTCTGGTTTACAGCTTGTAATAATTTATATTATCCTTATAGTTAAGGAGGATAACATGGTAGCCATGTATACTAATCTTCAATACAGTCCTCCAGTGAATACAGGTATTGGTTACTTCAACAATTTTGAAAGAAAATACATGTAGTGACACATTTCTCAAATAAACATATCTTGTTGAGGCAGTTCTAATGTGTACCCACAACTACATGTTAAAGTAAAATTGATAAGACCCATTTATATCTTGTGGTGTTGGAGAAAAATAAACTAGGTTGAAGCAATTTTAGATTTTTTTTCTATTGAAAAAAAAGAAAAAACGAAAATTTCATTACAAAAAATTTGATATTTTTCTTAGTTTTGCTCAAATCATAGATATAGGGTACATGTAAGAACGCCTTGCTGAAGCGGTTCTAACTTTTTCCCACAATCTGTGTTAGAACCGCTTTGGCCCGCCTCACTGAGGCGGTTCTAACGAGTACCCACAATATATATATGTTTATATTTATGTTTTGGAGCAAAAAATAGAAAAAAAGGTATACCCCTGCATACCCCAGTTTTGCTATATAAAAGTGGGGTTCAAGGGGGTAAACATTACATGGACATGTTTGCCTGATGGTAAGATAGTGTAATAAAAATAATTGTTAGATCCTTTGGAAGCAGTAAAACTTTCAAAGTGAGAAGATGGGCCATATTGTACAATTTCGGGTAATGAACCTTCATCAGTGACCCTTTACAAAACTGGCAGTGAAAGCCAGACATTTTTGCTGCAATTTCAATAATTTACATCTGTGTAGTCTAAATCAAAGTCTCATAATCCCAAAGGGGCCAAATAATCAAAATACAGTTAAGAAGATGATTCTTAACTAACAATATATTTGAAATACTCCAAATATATTCACTGATCCCAAAGGATCAAAAGAAAAATATAATCTGCACTATGGATGATGTATGGGGAGACTTTTTAGGGCCGCCACACGGCACAACACCAGCTGCAGTAATAGCAAATAAAAATAATTGTTAGATCCTTTGGAAGCAGTAAAACTTTCAAAGCGAGAAGATGGGCCATATTGTACAATTTCGGGTAATGAACCTTCATCAGTGACATCTATAAAAATGTTTGTCTAAACCTTATGAAAGCTATTGGAGGGCTTATATGTACTGATTGATGTATTTTGCAGCAAACACTAGATGCAGGAAGAATAGGCATTGCTGCTCAGGGTCTAGGAATTGCTCAGGTAATGATACTGTAAATTCAGATTTTTACGAGAACTTTATTTTCGCTAATATGCAAAGTTGTTGAATTGTGAATTTGAAGTTCATGCTAATAAATAGATTTTCTTTAAGCTTTAAATAGACAGCTTAAGCAGTCACTCTCCAATTCAATAACCCTCTAATAATTAAGAAAATGATAAATCATGAAATAAATGTCACACAAAAATTTCCAACTTTACAGTACATTGGTATTACAGTACATTATAGTGAAATACATGTACAGGCATACACAAGTCTATTCATATGATTTTGGTTATCAACCAGTACAGATAAAACCATAGCTTAATGATAGAGCCATTGCTTAATACACTGAGATCCCTAATGTTGTATTAAGAAATGACACTATAAAGTCTTTATGTAGTCATATGATACTTATAAAATTTTCGATTTATGCTCTGATAGATTTAATTAAGAAACAATTTTACTTTACGGTGAATTATGGTGATTAACGCGTGATGTTGGAGGGCAGATTGCGATGTATTAATTCACGACGGCGCAGCTGAAGTGAATTAAATATCGCATCTGCCAGACAATATCACGCGTTAATCAAAGATAATTCACCGTAAAGTAAAATTATTTCGATTCTAACACAACTAATAGATAAATACTTACATTTCAAAATGTTTCCCACTGGACTCATTCTCGGCGGACATGAATGTTTATGTTCGACGTCACAAAAACGCCACCTTACGCACGTTATTTTGTTTACGGTGAATTATTGTTAATTTACACACGGTGACGTTTCCAATAGGTTCAATGGGAAAACCGATAACATTGTGTTAGAATTACATGTTTTCTCCCACCAGGCTGCTATGGAGTGTGCCATAGAATATGCTCAAAAGAGAGAAGCATTTGGAAGACCTATATCAAAATTTCAAACTATACAGGTACTATTATTATGTATTGATTGGGTCTGCTAGCTTGATCAGTAGCATATCACATAATACAATAGACCAGTTAGAAGGTACATTTCTTTCTTTCATAAAGACTTTGCCACTGGGCAACTGGGGTAAGAATTCTAATGTTAAAGCCCAGTCAATTCCTCTGCACTACTGGGGCAATCAAAAAGAAATTCCCCAGCACTTTAGCCCAGTTATCCCCACCCTTCCCCGTAGGTGTGTGTGTGTGGTATGGGGGGTGCAGTGGTTACAAATGATTGGTGCATTAACAAGATTCCTTAAGCTCTGCACTATACTGGTTAATGCCTAGGAAGTGGTGGCTCTAGTCTGACATAACAGAATTCCTAATGAAAACTTGCCCATGCAATATTCAGAGATTTTTTTCAGCTGTAAAAATTGAAAATTTCTCCAGAAACAAATTGACATTTTTAATTTTTTTGCTCAGAACATACATAGTGGGTACACATTAGAACCGCCTTGCCGAGGCGGTTCTAACGAGTACCCACAATGTATGTTTTGGATCAAAAATAAGAAAATTAGGTATACCCCTGCAAACTAGACCAAAACATAGAGCTGTCATAACGCCAATACGTTCCTTGTTGTTAGACAGCCCTAACGCAAGAATTTCCCTAATCATGACATCATTTCCCAGCTGAAATTATCACCATTTCTGTGCATCACCCTTCAAAATTATTTGACCGTAACATTAAAAACAAATAATGCCACAAATGTACCTGGAAAAGACTCCTTGAATCCCTTTGGATTGAGAATGGTGCTGGTTTTTTGTCATTCACGAAGATGTCAAGTTTCGTGCTGCCATCTTGTTTCTAAAGCGGGAGAAGGTTGTTTCCTCATTGTAAACATAAAATGACGCAGTAAATGTTGCCGGAAGCAACAAATTATGTCATGAGTGTGTTTACAGCAACATGGCACGTGATTGATGTAAAACGCTTTTTGATTGGTCGATCGATCTGAGCGGTAATACTAACTGACCAATGACAACATCGAACTGAAACTGACCGAAACAAACATGGCGGCGCCCGACAAGTCAAAGCATTAAAAACGGGCCTTGAAATTTAGTGATTATACCCCCGGCATTTATGTCGACGGGTATATAGTTTTTGCTTTTCCGTTTGTCCGTTCATATGTTCGTTAGTTACAGTACAACCTCATTATAACGCTATCTTTGGGGTCCATAGAAGCAGACCGTGTTATAAGTGAAACTGTGTTATAGTGAGGTTGCTTACTTTAGACATATAGCAAAATAATCAATTTGGGAGATATCACATGGCTGTGTTGTAATGAAAACTGCATTATAATGAGGCGCATTATAATGAAGTTGATGTGTAGTTAGTTCGTTCACCATTCCGGAACGTTCGTAGAATTTACGTCAAAGTTTTGGTTAAAGTTTCTCTAGTGGTGTATACATTATGAAAACTTGTCCATGCAATATACAGAGATTTTTCAGCTGTAAAAATATAAAATTCTGTTAGATTTTTTAAAATATTTTTCTTATTTTTGCTCCAAACATAGATTGTGGGTAAATGTAAGAACCGCCTTGGCGAGGCGGTTCTAACGAGTACCCTCAATCTATGTTTTGGAGCAAAAATAAGAAAAATAGGTATACCCCTGCATACCCCAGTTTTGCTATATAAAAGTGGGGTTTGAGGGGGTACACATTTCACGGGCAAGTTTTCATGATGTATCTCATGAACCAATGATCAGAAACCATTCATATTTGGACCATAGGTACCCTATAGGGTTTGCTTTGTTTCCATGAGTTCAGACCCCATGCCCGGGTGTGGGACTGGAGGTCAAAATCTAGGTCACCTTTAATTTTGATCAAAGTTTTGGTTAAAGTTTCTCTGGTAGTGTATATCTCATGAGTTATTTATCAGAAACCATTAGTTTTTGGACTTTAGGTACCCTATAAGGTTTGCTTTGTTTCCATGAGTTCGGACCACTGGGTCTATGCCCGGGGGTGGGGCAAGAGTTCAAAATCTAGGTCACCTTGAAAGTGTGCTATTTACATAGTGTTTTTTGTTCTCTAAGTTCATATATTAACAAATACTTATTGGAATGTATTCCTTTTTGGATCTTAGATACCCTTTAGGGTTGAATTAAATTTCATGGCACCAAACTCTAGGGGTGGGGCTGGAGGTCAAAATCTAGGACACATGTATAAGATACAATTGTTTCCAAGATTAATAGTCTGTAGGTCTATATCTTGACAACAATATGTCAGAAAGCATTCATGCTTACAACATAGGTACCATATAAGGGTTGGACCAAAGGGTCCATGAATGGGGGTGGGGGTGGGACTTGAGGTCAAGGTCTGGATTTTTTTTTGTTAAGAATGACAGTCTATTTCCATTTCAATCTAGGACTGAGGACCTGACCCACAATGTCTGTGATTATGTCCTAGATTGAGTATACACGTCAGCTCTGCATACTGCTCTAAAATAGATCTGTCTTTCTAAAACTCCACTCCCCCATGTTTATATGCAAAGTGCTTTACAGTGCTTATTTCTAAAGTGTACTTGATAATGTACTGTCTTCCATTGGGGATTTGAGGTTCAATGTCAGGGGTGAGCAAGAGCCGGGTTGTATGGGTAGGGGGTAGGGAGGGGGGCTTGGTGGCTACCAGCCGGGGGTATACGTGCCTCTTAAGGCACTTTTTATTGCACCTGCTTATAGCAGGGTGCGATATAGGAGTCCAAATTTCCATCCGTCCGTCCGAACTAACCAGAGGTACTATGTGGGCTGAGTTATGAGAATATTGGTGAAATGTGGGGTGTTCTGAGAGTAATGTGGGGTGCGCAAGTGTATTATGGGTTGCGATTTATTCCGTAAATGGTGAATCACCCCACTATTTTCTATGGCATGGACATTGGTCACCCCACAATGTCTCTCTGGTAGGAGTGTCCGTCCATCCGTCAACATTTAGGTCAAAGTTTGACATTTACGTCAAAGTTTTTGTTTTCTCTGCATGAGTGATAGCTGTGACTGTGAAATCTTGCATAGTAATTGTCCTTGACATACCCTTCAAGCACGCATCTTGACCCAGTGCCCTTGACCTATATTTCACGGTCCATTGACTTTGTTAATTTTTACGTCGAAGTTATGTCGAAGTTTGGTTTTCTCTGCATCAGTGATAGCCATGTGTGTGAAACCTTGCATAGTAATTGTCCTTGACATACCCTTCAAGCACGCACCTTGACCCAGTGCCCTTGACCTATATTTCATGGTCCATTGACTTTGTTAATTTTTACGTAGAAGTTTGGTTTTCTCCACATCATTGAAAGCTGCAAGTGCGAAACCTTGCATAGTAATTGTCCTTGACATACCCTGCAAGCAGGCACCTTGACCCAGTGCCCTTGACCTATATTTTGCGATCCATTGACTTTGCAGATTTTTACTTCAAAATTACTTCGAAGTTTGGTTTCCTCTGCATCATTGATAGCTGCGAGTGTGAAACCTTGCATAGTAATTGTCATTGACATACTCTTCAAGCACGCACCTTGACCCGGTGCCCTTGACCTATATTTCATGTTCCATTGACTTTGCCCGATGCAGGTGCAATATCGACCTCCGCGGAGTTCTTGTTCTAGTTTTAGGAGTCTTCGATTGCTCTTAGTCCCGAAAATATATGGCGAGTTGCCATAGGGAAAACAAGGAGTTAAACTGCTAAGTAAAAACGCTGTAGTGCATACAATCAAATGATTTTATGATTACTTTTTTTCGGCTATATGGTGATGTTCTTACACTCGCCATATCCTTATATTGCTACCCTGCAAATCCCAGCTTTTCTATATAAAAGTGGGGTTTAAGGGGTTATACATTTCATGGACATGTTTTCCTATGTGTTGACTGATAAGGTAAAGAAGTACAAAAAGCTATCATGTGCGACATCAACATTGGATACCAGCATTGTTTTTAGCTCACCTGCTTATAGCAGGGTGCGATATAGGAGTCCAAATTTCCGTCCGTCTGTCCGTCCGTCAACTATTTTTGTCGAAGTTTAGTTTTCTCGACATCAGAGATAGCTGCCAGTCTGAAACCTTGCATAGTAATTGTCCCTGACATACCCTTCAAGCACGCACCTTAACCCGGTGGCTTTGACCTATATTTCACGGTCCACTGACTTTGATAATTTTTACGTTGAAGTTTGGTTTTCTCGACATCAGAGATAGCTGCAAGTCTGAAACCTTGCATAGTAATTGTCCTTGACATACCCTTCAAGCACGCACCTTAACCCGGTGCCCTTGACCGATAATTCACGGTCCACTGACTTTGAAAATTTTTACGTCGAAGTTTGGTTTTCTCGACATCAGAGATAGCTGCGAATCTGAAACCTTGCATAGTAATTATCGTTGATATGCCCTTCAAGCACGCACCTTGACCTGGTGCCATTGAACTATATTTCACGGTCTGTTGACTTTGCCCGATGCAGGTGCGATATCGACCTCCGCGGAGTTCTTGTAAGTTAAGCTCGCCTGTACGAGTTGAAAGAAAAATTTCTTTGTATATATTATTGCATGGGTAGTGTGTAATTTTCAGACCAAGCTAGCTGATATGGAAGTTCAAATAGAGAGTGCTAGACTGTTGACTTGGAAGGCTGCCATGTTAAAAGATTCTGGTAAACCATTTACAAAAGTGAGTATATCGTATTATATTCAATTACCTTGATTGTTTTCCTGTTTGTTAAAAATGAAGTACATGTATTGTACAGTGACTTGTATTGCGTACATAATGTTGTCAGCCAAAATGTGTATGATTTTGGAAAACAAATTGCGATATAATAATCTTAAGTTGGTGCACAAATTGTCAAGCAAGCTCTTTGCAGACAAAAAATTCTAGGAAGTAGTCGCTCCTGTCAAATCATTCTGACATAACAGAATTCCTTAAGAAAACTTGCCCATGTAACACTGGAACTGAAACATTTTTATTGAGACGGGACCTGTTTTAATACTGTAATTGCGAAATTACTAATTTAATAATTTTTCTCATTTTTTTCAAGTCAAGTCAGCTGATGATTTGAGTACAATGACTTTATGGGCCAGGACCATTTTTTTTAATAATTTTTCTCATTTTTTTCAAGTCAAGTCAGCTGATGATTTGAGTACAATGACTTTATGGGCCAGGACCATTTTTTTAATAATTTTTCTCATTTTTTTCAAGTCAAGTCAGCTGATGATTTGAGTGCAATGACTTTATGGGCCAGGACCATTTTTTTAATAATTTTTCTCATTTTTTTCAAGTCAAGTCAGCTGATGATTTGAGTACAATGACTTTATGGGCCAGGACCATTTTTTTAATAATTTTTCTCATTTTTTTCAAGTCAAGTCAGCTGATGATTTGAGTACAATGACTTTATGGGCCAGGACCATTTTTTTAATAATTTTTCTCATTTTTTTCAAGTCAAGTCAGCTGATGATTTGAGTGCAATGACTTTATGGGCCAGGACCATTTTTTTAATAATTTTTCTCATTTTTTTCAAGGCAAGTCAGCTGATGATTTGAGTACAATGACTTTATGAGCCAGGACCAGATGGAGAAGTTGTATGTGGGTGCGGATCCCTCTGGCATTGGCTTGTGTCCTTGAGCAAGACCCACTAGTGGTTTATACCCAGGAAGCGATGGCACTGTCAAAATATGACTGGAAAATTCTTGACGGGGATGTTTAACCACAAAACAAATAATCAATCTTACGAAAATTCTTAAATTGGTTCAGTTTGAATATGAGAGGTAAAACAAAACTAAAACCAAAAGCTGAAAATTGATGAAAATTGATGAAATTTTGTGTTATCTGCTTAAAACAATTTCTGCCATCCTCATTCCAGGAAGCAGCCATGGCCAAACTAGCAGCATCAGAGGCAGCCACCAGTGTTAGTCATCAGGTAAAGCAAGAATAGAGGGACTAGGAATCGATGCAGTTAAATTTAAAGTCCCAACACAGACACCAGGCGGGAAAGAAAATACATCACAAAACATTTTTTCTGACAACACACTTGAAGAGCAAGTTGACTAGCTCTTTCCCAACAAGGTAGCCATCTGGCTAGTCTCAACCAAAACAAAGGCAACAATCACAACACAGTGGCAGACAGAATAAACAGAAAATGTAACACTGGAACTGCAATATTTTTTATTGAGATGGGTCCTGTTTACTGTAATTGCGTAATTACTAATTTAATAATTTTTCTCATTTTTTTCAAGTCAAGAAGGAGGTCAGGGAAATGCCAGGAATTTTGATTCCCCTAGAATGTGCTTAGTTAAGCTGATTGGCCTATTTCATATGTACAGATCCTTCCAATCAAGGTGAAACAAGTGTTTGGTTTACGGTTATAAAATCATAAATATTTCTTACTATCCAGGCTATCCAAGTGTTAGGAGGTATGGGCTACGTGTCCAGTATGCCTGCAGAGAGACACTACAGGGATGCAAGAATAACAGAAATCTATGAGGGAACCAGTGAAATTCAGAGACTTGTTATAGCTGGCGCTCTATTAAAAGAATATGCTGCAAGCTAGGAATTATTTTGTTATTTTAGTTTAATTATGACAGATGATATTTATGAATGTACATCACAATCTCTTTATTATTATTTGGGTCCAAGCCAATTTCCTGTTAGCTATCTAGTCCATGTTATAATAGGAGTAAATTATACAGATATATAATGTAAAATGACCGTTTGGTGTCCAGCAATGATCAGTGTTATATATCCATAACCATGTTGTAATGAACCATGATATAAGAGGTCCAGGTGTACTAGCAAAATTTAGGGATTTGGTTTTGGTGGCTCTCTGTTGAAAGAATATGCTGCTAACCAGGAATTAATATTATCATTATCTTGTTATATATTTTCAAAGCAATTTAAAGGGAAAAGGTTTTCAAATCGCCTGACAGCAAAAGTCTAGATCTAGTAATTCAGTAAATGGGTATTGAATGCTTAATTGTGAGTCTTGATAACTTGACATACCAGGCTAACAGAAGTCTATGAGTGAACTAGTGGAATTTAGAGATTTAATATTGCTGTGATCCTTTTTAAAGGAGTATGCTGCTTGTTAGAATTTATTTTGTTAATTGAGCCTTTGCATGAGAAAAGCAACAATTTGGGTTTCCGACCAGGACTGACACAAACCGACCCGTACAGTCACAGAAGCAGGCTAGAAACTTGAAATTTTGAATTTAAGAAGAAGAGGGATTGCACTACCTTTGTAGCGAAAACAAAGATTATTATTTAGCTGTGCAGTTACTGCATTGCTGATCTGCATCTTTGTTTTCACACATACAGATTGTTAGTTTTCTTGTGCCGCAGCTCAATCTATTTTTGTTATGAAAGACATCAGTTAGAAAACAATTAAGATACATATAAATGATTACTGATGCTCTTTTAAAGAGAATGTTGCATGATTGAAAATAGTCATTACGAAAACACGCCCATGTAATATATAGAGATTTTTTAATTTGTAAAAATTGAAAAATTTCAGTAGAAAAATTTTGATATTTTTCTTAGTTTTGCTCAAAACATAGATTGTGGGTACACGTTAGAACCGCCTCGCCGAGGCGGTTCTAACGAGTACCCACAATCTATGTTTTGGAGCAAAAATAAGAAAAATAGGTATACCCCTGCATACCCCAGTTTTACTATATAAAAGTGGGGTTTAAGGGGGTATACATTACACGGACATGTTTTCCTGATGATTTGTGTTGTGTCAGACAATTATATATTTACGTGTATAATAAAAATTATTTACAGGGAGGGAGAGAATAAGCTGGAAAGAGTAAGCATTAACATGACTGATTTATTTTACATGTGTATAAGTTAAATATAGGAAACTTTTTGCATTAAAAGTGGAGTGCATATCCAGTATATACCCAGAAATATGTATTCTGTATTGGTTCATATTTGTCATCTTAAAGTATTGATCTCATGTTCATTACGCACACTTGACTTTAAATAGTATAAACAAAAATGCAGGGTTTTTATTTTAGTATTGAATCTTTGTTAAACTTATTTACACCAATGAAAATAATCACCCAATGGAATAATAATTTATTCTGATTTATGTTTTGATTTGTAAGAATACTTGCAGTATTAGTCAGTCCAGTAATAATTTTAATAATACATCACGAAAACATGTCCGTGTAATGTATACCCCCTTGAACCCCACTTTTATATAGCAAAATTGGGGTATGCAGGGGTATACTTATTTTTCTTATTTTTGCTCCAAAACATAGATTGTGGGTACTCATTAGAACCGCCTCGGCGAGGCAGTTCTAACGTGTACCCACAATCTATGTTTTGAGCAAAAATGAGAAAAATATCAAAAAATTTCAGCTAAAATTTTTTAATTTTTAAAGCTAAAAAATTCTCTGTATATTGCATGGGCATGTTTTCGTAATGAACACCTATCAAGCCCAATTGCAAAGGAGCTGACTAAACATATTCGTGAAATGGTTTCAAATGAGAACTACAATAGTGTTAGGATTAGATATAGGTTTATTTGTGCCATTTTTGTTCAGTATCTTGTAAATTAAAAATAAAACTGAGATCCTTTAAGAGCAGTGAACATATTAATGAGAAAGAGAATAGGTCATACCGCGGTTTCGGCTACTTAAAGCCTCTTCAGTGACCCTATAGAAAACCTGGTTCATTTCCAAAAATCTGGTTGCGGAACAGCTGTGCAGTAACTGCACTTTGTATTGAAAACTGAAGTATTGATCAGCTGCAGGGTTGAGGTGTAGCTTATTTGCACATTTTGTTTGCATTATGGACATAATTGTTGTATACCTGATATAAAATGTTGTTCATCTGTTCATACTGAATTGTGATGATGATTAACAATGACAGACCAAATAAATTGTTGATAATTTGTTATCTGTTTTTTCTATTAAATTCCTTGTTTTGTCTCAAGCCAAAACGCAGTAGTTTTAAGGGGATTAATTATACTGTTTTCATGTTGTCTGTCCATCTTTCCATCCATTCATTTTTTCTATTTACTATTAAATTACTAGCAATAGTTGAAACCTTTAGTACAAGATAGCCCATTACACATTGAACAAACATGACGCCATAAAGAATCTCGATGGTTATGATCAAATTACACATTGAACAAACATGACGCCATAAAGAATCTTGATGGTTATGATCAAATTACACATTGAACAAACATGACATCATAAAGAATCTCGATGATTATGATCAAATTACACATTGAACAAACATGACGTCATAAAGAATCTCCATGATTATGATCGAAATACGTCTGTAATGATTTTTTGAAAAAAAAGACGGACTTCACAGAAAAACGCAGACTGCTGACACAGGTGAGAGGCAGACATTTCTATGCCATGTTGATTGGTTTCTTCAGTAGAAACACCTGCCTACTTTTTCATTGTATTTTTCAGTTGAATAAATAATGTATGTTTAAACACAATTTAGCGATAAACCAACTCATATAGACGTAATTATTCGCCACTTTTAGACTTCAATGTTGTTGTTTTTTTTTCATATTTAAAAGGAAAATTATCTTGCCCGTTCTGGTCAACACAAGTTCATGATTTTGGTGTCATTTGAAAGTTAAATGAATTTAGCAATAAATAAATGTCATTTGGTGAAGTTTCAAACATTGTTTTCATCTACATGTTTAACAGTTTAAAATTAAAGAAATTTTGTAAAGTCCACTTTCCCATTGACGTCAATGGTGACCTTGCCAAAAAAGTGTATCAACAATTTTTTTTATAAGTTTTTAAAAGATTGTAGCTTGAAAAGGCGTGCATGAAATTAAATGAAAATAACTTGTTAATTGCTTTGTTCATTTACCTTTCAAATGACACCAAAAGCATATTTTTGTTGACCAGTAGAAGCACCATTCATGAAAATACATTGAAGTGTATAGAGTTTTCCGAAGGTGCCGAATAATTTTAACAACGCTATAAAGATACATGCAATCAAACAGAAATTTTGCATTACGAAAACATGCCTATGCGATATACAGAGATTTTTATAGAAAACTGTTGTAAAAAAATAAAAATGTTTAGCTGAAAATTTTGATATTTTTCTATTTTTTTTATTTTTGCTCCAAACATAGATTGTGGGTACGCGTTACAATCGCCTCGGCGAGGCAGTTGAGTACCCACAATCTATGTTTTGGAGCAAAAATAAGAAAAATAGGTAAACCCCTGCATACCCCAGTTGTGCTATATAAAAGTGGGGTTCAAGGGGGTATACATTACACGGACATGTTTTCGTGATGGGTCGATTGTTACCTATCGTACTAGCACAAGACGATTCGATCTGCAGTATAAATACAGTCGAAACATACACTTCGAGTATTTTCATATTCACAGGAAAAATCATCCTGCACCTTCTTGCCGAAATATTTTCACGATGCAATAAATGAGGTACATGTATTTTCAATTACATGCATGTATTTTAAAGCTACACATTTTTAAACATGTGAGATTTATTGTAACAATCTTTGGGCAACACCATTTACCACTACTGAGAATCACGTGGTATTGTATACATACAAACCGATAAATGATCGGTGACACCAATGCAATTGAGAACGAAGTTGAGGTTAGATTTTCGAGTTTTCTCCTACAGCGGTTCTTCTACTTACTGATAGAAAGGTGCAGTCAATGCAGAAATTAGTCATTTTTATTGAAAGAAAGTAATATAAGAAATCCCGGTTATTTCGTTTTCGCAAACACTTCAATGTTATTGTGTTGGAAGCACCATATGTTCATGGGCCGGAAGTGTTTGTGAAAACGAAATAACCTGGATTCCTTTACTTTCATTCAATAAATGTTCAATTTCTGCATTGACTGCACCTATCGAACAAACGCTATAGGAGAAAACGTGAATTTCTCACCTCAACTTCGGACAGAATTTCATTGTGCGTCACCCATTCCGTACAATGTGTTTCTCAGCTGTGATTTACGTCAATGGGTAAATATTAAATATGTATATAAAATGCAATTTAGAAATATAACCGGAAAACCTTTTGTATTACTTTATTTATTTACCTTTCATAAGGCAACAGAATCCTGAATATATGTTGGCTAGAGGAGGGATTTTTTTTTCTTGTAAATATGCAGATAAACGTAGTAGGAAATACTTCTGGTCTTTGTCTGTATATATAGGAGACGCTCTTGGTCTTGCTGAATCATTAATTCCTATGAAGAAAATCAATATTTTATTATTCTACAAATAATAAATAAGGCACATACGATGATACGCAATGTAAATTATACGGTATTCCGCAAGCAATATGCAAATTGTGTGTCACACGGTGAAATATTTTTTGTTTGTTGGGTTTGCAAAGCTTTTAAGGGTGTATGTGTCCATAGGAAACGTCACCAAGGGTTCTTGATGTTATCCAGCTTACATTCTTGCCGTGGAAGAAATTCTGGTAGCCTTTTTTCCTCACCTGAGCCGTAAGTCTTATATCATACCCAAGGTCCAAATGTCATCTGACCGACCACATTTTTCTCTGAAATTTTGTGGATTGAAGCCAGTTTTTTTGTGGAGCGTACATGGCGAGTGGAGATGAAAGTTACTGCGAAGCTGATCAGTGGCTGCGGCTCTGTTTTCGCTACACGGATAGTACAGATCCTCTTCTTTCTAAATCAAGCTTCTAGCCATCTTCTGTGACTGCATAGACCGTTTGTGTCTGACCTGTTAAAACCAAATTGTTGGTTTTCACATGATGCGGCTCAAATTATGAAAAACATATGTGGCAAGAAGCAAACAAAGTAAAAACAAGCAAATTCAGAGAATTTATGTCCCCCGCCTTGATAGTTTAGTTAAACATTATCCAAACCACATGCACTTTCTTAGTGTAAATGCCTGAAAAACGACTGAAGTTCAAATTTCGAAAAAGTGATAAAAATTAAAGTGAGGATTATATCCATACCGCATGGGTAGCTTTAAAGCATGGTTAAGATATCTGCAAAGTTTAAAAAAAATCAGAATAAAACTGTAGGAGGAGTTGCGTGCACAAGGTACCCACTGTCCACCCACTGTCCATTCACTTTCATTGTCATAATGTCCGAAAAAATGACTAAGTTCAAATTGCGAAAAAGTGTCAAACATTTATCCGAGGATTATATCAAAATCACATGCATATCTTCAAAGCATGATTAAAACATCTGTAAAGTTATAAAAGAATCGGAATAAAAACTGTAGGAGGAGTTGCTTGCACAAGGTACCCACTGTCCATACACTTTCATTGTCAATATGTCCGAAAAATGACTAAGTTCAAATTGCGAAAAAGGTGTCAAAAATTAACCTGAGGATTATATCCAAATCACATGCACATCTTCAAAGCATGGCTAAGACATCTGTAAACTTTCAAAAGAATGGGAATAAAATTGTAGGAGGAGTTGCTTGCACAAGGTACATACTCCTATAGGGGGACGGAAGGACGGAAGGACAGACGGACGGACGGACGGAATGACGGAAAGCCAAAAACCATGTCCCTCCGCTTTTCTTCGAAAAGGCGGGGGACAATAAAATAATTGTCAGAAGTGGGATTCGAACCCACGCCCACATTCGTGGACCAGAACACTCACATGAAGGAATATCCTTGAGTCTGGCGCCTTAGACCACTCGGCCATCCTGACATACTGTTTTAATCTACATTTTCAACAGTTACATATGAAATTTCTGAAAAAAAAAAAATAAATAGAAAAATAAAACTGAGGTCCTTTAAGAGCAGTGGACACATTAATGCGAAAATGGATGGGTCACATCGCGGTCTCGGCTACTTAAGCCTATTCGGCGATCCTATAGCTTTGGCAACATGGAGACACAGAGAATAGCTATAATGTTGCATCTTTTAACAGGTCTCATCAAGTTCAAATTTGAACTTTCTAAATTATTAACTGCTCTCAGATCTCATGTCATAGGATACTGTGAGACGGTGTATGAAACTTCATATAAAAATTCGTTTTGGTCAATAAAAATTCTGGCTGGCGAGGTGTTCAGTAAATTGAAGTGTTCAGGGTTCCGTGCGACGAACTTGTCCACATATGATTTTTTTTCTGCTCTGTATACCACATTGCCACATAATCTGATTAAAGAAAAGCTTCTCGATTTGAAAGAGTGGACCTTCAAAATGCCATGAAAACTATGGTTCACTTTATTTAGCATGTAATGACAGAAAGGCTATTTACACTTGCTCTGACCAGTCGATATACAATTTTATTTTATACTTTACAATGAAAACCAATGTATTGATTATTATTACACGGTAAACAAACCTTTAAATGCGTAACCGCCGGTTAAGAAAGAAAATCCGATTCACGCCCTTCCGGTTCCGCATATGAAGACCAAGAAAAAGTAAACAAAACATACACTACTAGGATCGATTGATGATTATATTTTAGTACAGAAATATATCGATTATTTATGAATGCTATTTTGTCACTTATTTACTATTGTAACTCAGCACCAAAGTAGCTCGCAAAATAATTTGATAGTCTTTGAGTTATTTATTCCCTTCTTCGAACCTGGTGTTCCAAAAAGGCTAAAGTCGGCGAAATACAACTATAAATTGGACAATTTGCTGGTAAATATCAAATTTTAGCGATTGTTCCACGACAAATTTCCAGATATGTATTAACTAAATTGCATCTGATGTTTGTGCCAGTATTTCGTTGTGTTAGTGCCCGTCATTATCGATTTGAAGGGAAGGAAAAGATGGGTACGCATTTAATCATTAAAATATGAAGGATATATTTCAAGATACGTTTGAAAACCTCAACCTGTTCAAGTTATGGTATTTATTTCCCTGTAAAGCGTTTTGAAAGACATAAAACCAAGAAAAAACAAATTAAAGTATACAGAATGCTGTAAAATCGTCTTCATGAACAGGAATATCATGCATGTGAACTATTGTATTACATGTATTTCATAGACAGTTTGTATTATTTTATATCAAACATTTTCACTGCAAATATCACAAACACACCAAATTTGAGTAAGCAACTATTAAGAAAGGACGAAAGAATGTGACAATAATCTTCAGCGGAAAACAATTAACAGAAACAAAAACTTTAATACATGTGTTCTATAATGACAGTAGTAATGGGTGGCACTCTGGCGCCTTTTTCTGAAAACTTCTAGCGCCTTTTTTATAGCGCCATTTCAAATAAGCGTAGCGCTAGAAATGGCGCTATAAAAAAGGCGCTAGAAGTTTTCAGAAAAAGGCGCCAGAGTGCGCACCCTGGGTCTCAGTTTCTTAACTAGCTAAGTTGCATGTAGGTAAGTATCCTTGAGTTAAGACAGGGACTTTAAGTAATGTGCAAATAAAGGTTATCTTTCAGAAATAGTTGGTAGCCCTGAAAAGGGCTGTTTAAGTGTTGTTTTGTGAAGTTAGAAATGGAGCCATAAAAATGGAGCTATAATTTTTCAGAAAATGGAGCCATACCGCGCACCCTGGGTCTCAGTTTTAAAAATGAACTAGCTAAGTTGCATGTGTAGGTAAGTATCTCTGCACATCTGCACATTTGCTCATTTGCTCATCTGCTCATCTGCACATCTGCTCATCTGCACATCTGCAGCTCATCTGCACATCTGCACATCTGCTCATCTGCACATTTGCTCATCTGCTCATCTGCACATCTACACATCTGCACATCTACACATTTGCACATCTACACATCTACACGCCTACACATCTTTAGAGACTATGAGATAACTGACATAGTCAAGTTTTTCTGTAGGTAAGTTCCATTACGAAATTAAGAAAGGGCCTTTTTTCCCCTCTTGTGTTCCTGGGCTATTTGAATTTTCATTAGTATCCTCATCTACACAAACAGAAACTTCAAGTAAAATGCCCCTTTGTTTTATAATTATTCAGAGATAATAACAGGCCAGTAAAACTTAATATAACTGAAGTTTTCGAAGATGACAAGAATTTGTGAATGGAAATTTGCATATGGAAATCCATTTTCATATCAAAAGTAAGAAAAGTATTGCAATTATTTTATTGAATGTAATATTAGTTACTTAAATATCACATTTTCTAATTAAAAAGAAATAAATAAACACATTTTTACTTGAATACTTACAGAAAATTCAAGTTTTATTAGTTTTATAGTTGATATATTTTTACGTTCAATGGTAACTATCAATATTGGTTTTTTCTGAGAAAAACAAAAGTAGGTTAGCATTTTCAGAAAATTATAAAACTGAAAGTAGATGATTTTCGGAAAATGACGCATGAATGAAAATCGACAAAAGATGATGTTATATACAGTTTTGCATTTAAATCAAACTGATATAAAGCATTTGCATTTCTGAAGTTATCCATTCACTCAAGTAGTACTGGCACATTCTGTAGTTCTTCAAACATGAAGGATTTTTACATTACATTACTAAGTGACAGTTCTATGAACATGTTCCCATCAAATAAACAGTCTGAATTTACTGTAAGATTGGATCATCCTATTAAAATTGACGTGGAAAGCTGGGAGGTTGCCTTGGTTGAAATTGCAACACCATCTGAAGTTCTCAATATAACAGAAGAAAACAACTATTTCTTTTTGACTTTCCTAGACCAATCCAGTTTACGCAGAGTTGGAAATCAAAACATCACAGAGATACGTAGCAGTGAAAACGGCTGCTATAACTTCAAACTAACAATTCCAACTGGAAATTATGAGTCACATGGATATCTAGCTGAAGAAATGCAGAACTCCATTGACAACTTTGAAAAAGGCATACTGAAAAAATTCAATGCTCACATTACTATGACATATGATCATTTGAGTCAACGTTTCAAAATAACAGCCCAAAACGAAAGGCTGGTTAGGCTTTTATTCCCAAAACCATTTGCTCAAATCTTAGGATTAGATTCGTCATTTGTCGAAAAGCCTATAGGTAATGAGCAAAATGTGTTTAAGTTCAATGCAAAGTTGAATCACAATTTTAGCAACTTCTATGTTTATTCTGACATTGCAAGTTTCACTTTTATTGGTGATACTGTAGCACCTATTTTACGAGTTGTTCCATTTCAAAGTAAATCAGATTCATATTTCTTCTATAAAGAATTTAAAACTCTGCACTATGTTTCTGTTTCAAAATCTATTGTAGACCAAGTGCACATTACATTAAAAACAGAAAATGGTATGATTGTTCCTTTTGTAACAGGCAAAACTATTTTAAAATTACACTTTCGTAGAAAGAAAAACTAGTATAAATACAATCTAAGAGTTTGTAAAATTATCAGTTTTGTACAACACGCTAAAGAGATGACTTCTTTAGAAAAACAGACAAAACAATCCTGCAAGGCTATGGAAGAATCTAAGAAAACGCCTGTGATACAGAAACCGAGTGGATCTCATGCAAGTTATGCACAGATCAGAAACCTTATGAAAATGTTGAATACAGCTTTGAGTAAAAGGCTTAGAGAGGGCAGACCATCGAAGTATTGCAGAGTGTGTCGAGCTGAACTGTTAAAAGAACTGTCAGAGAAAAAGAAGAAATCAACAGCTAAACGTCAGAGGATTACAAAGAAACCAAATCTGAGAAGAACTAGAACAAAACCAACTCCAGCGATGGTATAAAAGAGACAGACTCAGGATGAATCTCAGTATTCTTCGACTAACCAGCTATGGGTCGATATCAGTGCCATCAGTGCGATCGAGTATTTGCCAGATCATTCAATCTGAGAAGACACAAGGACAGTGGTATCTGCAGAGGTGCTGAGGTTAACATGTTAGACAGTGATGAAGAAAGTGTTATGTCTGAAAGAAGATCACTGGACGATGGAAAAGACATCTTCAGAAAACCTGATCTTGAAGATGTAGAAGAAGTCGATGAGGAAGAAGAGGATGGAACTGAAGAAAGTGAGGAAGATGAGGAAGAAGAAGATGAAGAAGAAGAAGAAGATGATGATGATGATGATGATGAAGATGAAGAAGATGATGAGGATGATGATGATGTTGATGATGTGGATGAGGAGGAGGAACATCAGAAAATAAAGCCATGGGATGTTTTAATGGGCATAACGACAGAAAAGATGCAAGACACTTTCAACGAAACAGTTGAAAAAACCCTGCATGAAAATCCTGGCGATGATGTTGATGATGTGGATGAGGAGGAGGAACATCAGAAAATAAAGCCATGGGATGTTTTAATGGGCATAACGACAGAAAAGATGCAAGACACTTTCAACGAAACAGTTGAAAAAACCCTGCATGAAAATCCTGGCAAAGACGTACAAGAGGCTGAAGAGATAGCATATGATGAACTAAAGCCAAAGTATCTGTCAGAGTTCGTATCCCGCTACAAGTATCTGACTGATCTCTCAGCTGCACTAAGAAAAGATCCAGTCAACAAGAAAATACATGAAACAGCTAAACGATTGAGGAATGAAGAAGATTATGACGAGGACGAATCAAGACTGTATGCCATCAAGAAACGAAAATTCTTGATTGAGAAGAAACTGAATGACTTTGACCCACCAAGCTACGAAGTGGCCGAGGAACAGATCTTATCGTTGCCACATAAAACACATATGAACAGTATTAACAATAAACCAAAGAGTAGCTATATTCAGGGCAAACACTTGTAAACGAGAACAGAGGGACGGTCCTAATCCTCTGTTTCATCGTGCATTCATAGTTAGCGGGACAAATAAAATTGTTGAAAAATGTTAAAGTCAGTCTTGGATTTTCATTTCTCCTCTCAGGAGGTAGTAGTAAAGGGTTTAAAGTTTGACAATAACTAGCTGAGTTTTGACGCTTATCAATGTTCTTGAGATACGAGAACATTGAAAAGCCTCAATACATTAGGAAGACGCTATAAAGTTATGCATTTTGACTAGTTGAGGTCTTGAGATACAAGACCAAGAGACAGTGAAACGCATACCACTTTAAAGCCTCTAAGGAAGCTATAGAGTCATGCCTCTAATAGAGTTGAAGTATTGAGATACAAGACTGAGACACTCTTCAGACGCATTCAGCTGTATAGCAACATAATCTTCTACATACTTACACAACTGTCCCAGACAAGTCCAGCAAGTGTTACAATGTGATATGTCTACCCAAGAACACAAGAGGAAAAAGGCCCTTTCTTAATTTCGTAATGGAAAACTTGACTATGTCAGTTATCTCATAGTCTCCAAAGATGTGTAGATACACAGGCGTGTAGATGCGCAGGCGTGTAGACGTGCAGAAGTGTAGATGTGCAGATGAGCAGATGAGCAGATGAGCAAATGTGCAGATGAGCAGATGAGCAGATAAGCAAATGTGCAGATGTGCAGATGTGCAGATGAGCAGATGAGCAGATGAGCAGATGTGCAGATGAGCAGATGTGCAGATGAGCAGATGAGCAAATGAGCAGATGAGCAGATGTGCAGATGAGCAGATGAGCAGATGTGCAGATGAGCAGATGTGCAGATGTGCAGATGAGCAGATGAGCAAATGAGCAGATGAGCAGATGAGCAAATGTGCAGATGTGCAGATGAGCAGATGTGCAGATGAGCAGATGAGCAGATGTGCAGATGAGCAGATGAGCAGATGTGCAGATGAGCAGATGTGCAGATGAGCAGATGAGCAGATGAGCAGATGTGCAGATGAGCAGATGAGCAGATGTGCAGATGAGCAGATGTGCAGATGTGCAGATGAGCAGATGAGCAAATGAGCAGATGAGCAAATGAGCAGATGTGCAGATAAGCAGATGAGCAAATGTGCAGATGAGCAGATGTGCAGGCTTGTCTTAACTCAAGGATACTTACCTACACATGCAACTTAGCTAGTTCATTTTTAAAACTGAGACCCAGGGTGCGCGGTATGGCTCCATTTTCTGAAAAATTATAGCTCCATTTTTATGGCTCCATTTCTAACTTCACAAAACAACACTTAAACAGCCCTTTTCAGGGCTACCAACTATTTCTGAAAGATAACCTTTATTTGCACATTACTTAAAGTCCCTGTCTTAACTCAAGGATACTTACCTACATGCAACTTAGCTAGTTAAGAAACTGAGACCCAGGGTGCGCACTCTGGCGCCTTTTTCTGAAAACTTCTAGCGCCTTTTTTATAGCGCCATTTCTAGCGCTACGCTTATTTGAAATGGCGCTATAAAAAAGACGCTAGAAGTTTTCAGAAAAAGGCGCCAGAGTGCCACCCATTACTACTAATGACTATATTGCTATCATTCTAATGATTAAATTCGTAACCGAAATGTTGACACAGCTTTTAACCACATATGCATAGAATGCATTGGCCAGAGGCAACGAAACTGTCACCAGACCTCACACAATGTTAAAATCATCTGCGCACTGTATTGCTTTCGGTTAATGTGCACGTAATGAGCGGAAATCTAAAAATATCCCTGCGACTGACCCACATTTTCGTCGTGTACAATGCAATCCCAACATGTGTTTTTGGGTAGGGAATAAAAATCATGATTATAAAGAAAAATTTCTGGAAATCCTTTGGGGTCCAAATATAGCAATGTCTAACTAATAAAATAGCATTGAGAGAATTATAATATTTGTCTTCGAATCGAAATATTTTACTCGGAAACACGAGCTGCAAAAGTTTGTTTACCTTTTGTTGGTCATCTGATGCGAAACCGGAAGGACATGAATCGGATTTCTTTTCTTAACCGCGGTTACGCATTTAAAGGTTTGTTAGCCGTGTATTAACTAATGAATCATATAAGTTTGATCCTTAGGGAGATGAAATGGGTCATATTGCGCAATTAACCTTGAATCCATCTCCTAAAACAAAAATGTTTGTTGTTACGAATTCATCGCGTGACTTGGATATATATTTGTTGCCGCATTGTTGATTGTCACCTCCCCGTGACCAACTTTGTCCCGTTTTAGCTGTTTAACACTATGAATTGAATGTTGCTTTTACGTGAGGGCCTTACAGACGTATAGGTTATAACTTAAATGTTATTCGACAGTCTGCATGCTTAATTTTTAAACCCAATCATGGTTGATAACTATGCTGCCTTCTTTAATTGCACGCAAATGGGTCAAAAGTCAGACTGCATAGCGCAGAAGCCAGCTCATAATATCCAGCTAGAAAAGCATTTTCGTTCCACCCCCTCCACATAAAAGGTTTGATGGTCTTATGTTGAAGATCATATAATGGGCAAACTTTTAGGCCTGGGTGCCAAGTCCGGATGTGGATTCTTCATACCGAAATCCAAGATGGCGTCCAAAATGGCCACCAAAAAGATACATTTTCTTATTTTCCCCTAAAGGAGTTAAGATTGACAAAAGTATGCAGATGTTTTTGTTGTTTTACTCTAAAGTACTTAACAAAGCATAATCAGGCCTTAAAATACTGCTAGCAATAGGTTTTTCTGACTGAGCCCAAAAATGTCACAAAAATTGGCATATTTTATACAAATTGCTACCTGGCCCATTGGTCAAACAAAAATATTTTGTTGCATACACACAGAACAGATTTTGAATCGTCAGAATTAAATTTAGCATATAACAAAATGGTTCAACATAGGTGTCAGCTAGGATTGTGGTATCGAATTGGAAATATTCTCATCTTCATAATGTTAGGGCACATGGTAAGTTTCTCGCAAAATAAAGGGGATAGGGCTAGGTTTAGCTTCACAAACGTTGTTTCATCCTCCACTGGAAAAGTTTGATGGTTTTATGTTGACTATAATAGCATGGGCAATATTTAAGGCCTGGGTGTCAATTCTGTATGTGGATTCTTCTTTGCCTACTTGTACCTCTTCATATGGAAGAGGTACAAGTAGGCAAATTCCTGATCTTTGCCTACTTGTACCTCTTCATATGGAAATCCAAGATGACATCCAAAATGGTCGCTAAAACGATGAATTTTCTGCTACTTCACCTCTATGTTAAGCTTCACCAATTTTGTTCAAGCCTCCACTTAAAGTGTTTGAGGTTTTATGTTGAAAGTCATACAATGAGGGGATTTTGAGGTGATATATGCATTTTTTTATGAAATTGGTATCATTGTAAAAACATATCAGACAGGCATGGCTTCCCATACTCTTGGAACACTTCAGAAAGGAGGTTTACAACAGAATGTCAACAATGCAAAAGAAGCTTGTTTTCGGGTGAAAAAGTGATGAGAAAACCAGTTTTGAACACTGGTGAGTATTTTTTTTTTCAAAATTGCAGTTTTCACAGATATTTAGGAAGAACTGTCCATTATAGCATTCATTTAGGGCTGTAAAATGCAGAAAAGGTACAAGTAGGCAAAGATTAGGAAAATTCGCAATCAGAAAAAGATTCCCACTCCAAAAACCGAGGTGGGGAAAAACCAAACTAACAATCAGGTACTTATACCATGAAAACATTTCGTATGCCGAATGAGCAGCTATTTTCCCAATAGGTGGCCACTCAGTTACTTTAACTTAACTAAAAATATGCAAACATGCATAAGGTGCCAATAGCACAAAAATATTTTGAACACCAAGACATAAAACAAAAAGAACCACCACAGAAGTATCGACTTGGAACGATCAGTAACACAAAGTTACTGGCGGGTTTAAATTGATTTTACATGGCCATAACCTCACCCTTAGCTTCTGCAGTGGTTCATAACATTTAGTTAGTTCTTCGGTCCGCGTGGTGAATCTCTAACTAGTCAATGAATCATCAAGAACAAACAAATAAATCATGATGAACATCCTGATGAATCAAAAACCAGGACTCACAGATTGAGTAAGCTGCCCGACGATGGAGATCCCTGGGCGCCGAATAACGTTCTAACTCCGGAGCAAAAGAAAAACATCAGTTGGACCCCGGTGGGCCAAGCAACAGACAAGAAGCTCCGGCCCCAACCAACTAAAATGAATAGCTTTAAGTCGGGGCCATCATAGAGTCTGACGCCCGACCCACCGGCGTGCAATTAAAGAAGGCAGCATAGCTATCAACCGTGATAGGGTTAAAAACTAAGCATGCAGACTGTCGCACAACATTCAAGTTATAACCTATACGTCTGTAACGTGTTATGATTTTCTGAACTGAAAAGAAATATCATTACTTCCTATAAGTTTCTTAAATTTGTAAACCAAGTCACCATAAAATTCTGGTTCCGAAAGGCCCTCACTTAAAAGCGTCTTTAACCCAACATTATATTTGGAAATCAATTCATAGTGTCTACGATAAAATTTAGAAAAGGCTTTTCGAAGTTTATGATACCGATAGCCCTGTTGGAGAAGTTTGGCCGTTAAACATTTATTTCGAGCGTTGAAGTCTGTAACATCATTGCAGACTCTAGCAAACATAATAAGTTGCGAAATGTATACACCATAAGAAGCACGACGAGGAACGTCACCATCCAAAAACGGAAACTTTACTATATCAAAATCAAAGTCATCGCGCTTATTATAAATTTTAGAAGAAACCAATCCATTTGCAACAGAAAGATGTAGATCTAAAAAGGGGGCTTCGGTATCCGAGATATTGGCTTTGTTCAACAGTAGTTCAGATGGATAAATTTGATTGACCATATCTTCAAAATAAGGGTTGTCAATGTTCAAAAGGTCATCGAGGTACCTAGAAGTGGAATTAAAAGCCTCGATAACATCAGCTTGATTATCATGGTTAAGAGAATCCATGAAATCTCTTTCGTAGCAGTATAAAAATAAATCAGCGACGAGAGGTGCGCAATTTGTACCCATCGGAATTCCAACAATTTGTCTGTATAACTTGGTCCCAAATCTAATATAAATATTATCTAAGAGATAGGATAAGGCGTCGCACACATTCTGACATGACCAAAGTGTATACCGACTTTGGTCAGAGGAAGTGAAAAAAGCCTTTCTGTCATTACATGCCAAATATAGTGAACCATAGTTTTTTAATGCCCTTTTGAAGGTCCACTCTATCAAATGCAGAAGTTTTTCTTTAATTAGATTATGTCGTAAAGTTGTATACAGAGTAGAAAAATCATATGTGGACAAGCTCGTCGCACGGATTCCTCTACACTTCAATTTATTGAGCACCTCACCAGAATTTTTTATTGACCAAAACCAGTTTTTATTTGAAGTTTCATACACTGTCTCACAGTATCTTATAACATGAGATTTGATAGCAGTAAGACAGGAAGTTAATAATTTAGAAAGTTCAGTAGTAGTACAAGAGCTAGAATTTGCAATAAATCTAGCTTTGTATGGTCTTTTGTGAAGCTTAGGTAACCAAAACATCGTAGGAAGTTTGTCTTGGCCTTCATTGACACAAACAGAAAACTTAACAGGTAAATCGTTTAAGTGGGCATTAACTACAGACATTTCATCAGTATCTGTCTCCAGATAAGCCCTAGTACCATCAAGCTCCTGTTTTAAGGTGTTAACGTAGTGAAGCCTACAAACAACAACAACATTGTTTGCGGTTTTGTCTGCCGGAACCAAGACATACTTTCTGTGAAATTCTTGGATACCCTGCTTCAAATGCCTAAATGACGATTTAGGTTTAGGAGGTAAAAGATTAGTATTTTGTGAATAAAACTTTATACGTTTATCCACGATAGTGAAGATACTTCTTTTCCATTCTTTAAGAGCATTATCCACAACACCCTCTCGTTTACACCATCGATTACCGAAATCATTCAATGCAGATGCAATCTCCTCTCTACATTTGTCAAAATTGATGTAGGAAGGGAATCTATATTTCGGACCTTTAGAAACAATTTTGCGAATTCTAGAATCCGAAATTATTTTTAAATTTCCAGTAACTATATGTCCGGCTAGTTGATAAACAAATTTTGAATCTTTACAATCTGAAGACTTATTAGTATTAGCATGGATATCAAGATCAGAAACAAGTTTATTGAAATTAAAAATAGTATTTCTGATTGGTTTATTATATTTGTAACAAATAATAGGAGGTTCTGAATTCTGGAAGTACGTAGGTATAGACTGTATCACTGATTTATCCTGGAATATGCTTGGTAAATCAATAAAGTCAATTCCTTTATTAATGAAAGGAATTTTAATAAAACTTCTAATGTGATTAGATTCGGAATCGATAAATGGACGAAGAGCATGCTGAGTAGAACATCTTGTTAACATTGCAGCGTCATACATTTGGTGATTTCTATCGTAAAATCTATTAGCCTCTGTGTCCAATGAACGTAATACAGCAATAGGTAGAGAACTAAGATAAGACAGCATTGGATGTCGACCGTGAATCCTTAGTTTAACAGCTAAATCATTAAGGGAAGTGTTCAATTTCATTGTAGCACACCGTTTACGTTTGTCATTACCCTTTTTCCGTATACCACGAGATCTAGACTTACGTTTACGAGACTCTGAAAGTGTAAGTACATCAAAATCGGGCATTTTGGAAATATTACCCTCATGGTAAATGTTGTCGTTAAATCCCAGTGGAAAGGGAGTTTGCAATAATTTTATCCATTTAAGTTCAGTTTCAAATCGTTTGATGTTTTTGAATCTAACAAAAAAATTAGAAGTAGAACATAATGGAACTAGACACAATATTCAGGAGCTGGCAATATGAATTCATAAATTTTATCTTTCATACAGCATTTCCATGCAAGAAATTATAAAATAAACATATTATTTCCAATCCAAACACACTTTCACTAAAAATTAGGCATCCTGCTAAGATATCCCCTGTCATTTTTTTAGAAAGTATGGGACGCCAAACCGACCAATACAAGTATCAGCTTTTAAATGTGAAAACGTATTGGTATGTTTTATAGACACTTTGTGAGAAATGTAAAGATTATTACATATATCTTTTTCTTAATATTGTAAGCAGCGCTGATGAGAAACAGCAATAACTAAATATTATTATTTGTATGAATGACTTTATATGTTTATGTCTGTCTGATGTACATACTTCAATAATGACGACTAGGCAAAATGCACACCATTACAGTAAACTTACTCTACGAAGCGCAATGTGCAAGAATATTTTACTAGGTGTAAAGGTCCCAGGCAATTTTGTGTTAATGAAAAAACTGATCAGAGTCTACATTGTTTCTTGTTTGTTTCTTGTTTCTCTCTGGTCTATGAGTCTGTAATAAACATTTTAAAGATTAGACCTTGCTGTTTGTATTTCAGATATAGTTTCATGTCTTATTAGATATCCTTGTGTGTCCACTGCATTTGCTGTAGGAAAATCATGACGGGTTGCTGTTCCAACTCGCAGGATGGTTTAAAGAAATTTATATAAGTTATCAGCTTTAATAGAAAGTGGAATGCAGGGGTATGTTTTGAATTTAATTTCACAAAATTAAATAAATCATTGTCATCTTCCAATGTTGAGTAGCAGATATTATTATTGATAATTATAAATGCATGATGCACACAGTTTTCCTTATTCAATATGAAGAAATGACAAAATACTGTAGCCACCCTTATACATTGTACAATAAACTTACCCAAACAGGCTTGGATATATGGAATATTGTTACTTACTTATAAGACCTAAGACACTGATAATGAACAGTTTGATCTATGTCTACGTTTTTTCTCTGGTCAGGGTTTACATGATGCTGGTCTGTAGGCCGTAATAAACATGTTCAATAGTAAGCTAATAAGTGCTATGTTGCTTGTATTTCAGTTAAATTCTTGGTGGCGTATGAGAAAATTGGCTGAGGTCTATTGTACGTGCTATGTGATTGGTTGATGACATTGCTGAAGAAGTGATATCAAAACTCAAGATAAAGCGTTCTAACCCGACAACTGAAGATGAGGACTGTTATGACTTGGATTTATCATTTAAAACAAGGTGTAAATCACCAAGACTATCAACAGATGCCCCTAAGTGTCTAAAATGTCAGAACAAATCCAACGAAAAACTCTGTAAGGCAATGCCTAGCAGTATTTTGATTTTTTAGGCTAGTAAAATTAGAAAAGACGATGTCTTTGAAAGGTTAAAGCTGGAAAACTATGATTTTAGATACTGAGCAATACTATTATTGGCACATGAGATGTTACAAGGAATATACAAACAAAACAAAATTGGAAAGAATACTTCTGAAACGTGGTCCTACCAAAGGTGTTACGAAACAGGACGATATTTCACTACCCATACCTAATGGAAAGACACCTGTCAAAGTGATGCGATCTTCTGTTGTTCAATTGAATTGGGATCTCTGTGTGTTTTGCCAGAACATAACTAAACTTAAAAGTAAAAGTATATACCAGGTTGAAACAATGAAAGCCTGCCAAGTAATTTTGGAATCTGCTAGGATTCGAAACTTCTTGTTAAACTGTCGGGTGTTGACTTAATAGCCCAAGAGGTTAAATATCATGCAATGTGCTACAGTAGTTACACAAATAAATCAAACTTGAAGTATTTTGAAGAAGAACAAGGTAAAATCGATTCACAGAATGAAAAGCAATTAAGTGAAGGTTTTCCCAGTTTGTCAAAGAAATTGATTTTGAACTGTTTCATCAGAAAAGGGCATTAAATATGTCTGCCCTTACAGAAAGATTTTAAATTAGGATCATTGTTTCAGGTCAGGTTCTAAATATTGAAACATATAGAAATGAAAAACTGAAAAGGAGACTGATGAATCATTATGGAGACAAGATTGTTTTTTCATGATCTTTATGATAAATCTAAGACACAATTTATCTACAGCAGTGACATATCACTCCAAGATGCAATAAACACTGCAGCAAAGCTAAATGGAATGATCAATGAAACAGATGAAAATGACAGGGTACATGAAATTGACCAAAATAACAATAGTGTCATACTTCAGACAGCAACTCTGTTTCGACATGAAATAAAAGTTTGTAACAGTTTGAATACAAATCCTGTAAATCCGAAAGATATCAGTGTAGAAAAGGCATATGAAATAGTTCCGGTCAACTTGTACAATTTGATAAAATGAACAATAGAAGGTCCAAACGAGGAAACTCTAAATACTGATGTCAAAGATATGTCAAGAAGAGAAATCGTAAACAGACAAGTTTTATCGATCGGACAAGATCTGATTTACTGTGTTTCTAAAGGTTCTGTCAGAACTTCAAAACATATAGGCTTAGCAGTTTCCATCAAACATATGACTGGCTCAAAAAAGTGGTACCAATGTTGAACAGATTTGCTCACACAGTGAATGATGATGAACTTCAGCGTATTGATACTGCCATTGCAGAGAACATTATCAAATCATATGACAGGGATACATTAATACCCTCAAATATTTCAGTGGGCACCTTTGTTCATGCAGCTGCAGATAACATTGATATAAACGAAGAAACTCTTGATGGTTTGAGCACTACACATGCTACATCAATGGTACTCTACCAAAGGAAAATCAATGGAAATTTTCTGCACAAGTAAGAGAAACAGATACTGGATATAACTCAAAGAACCACACAAGAAACAGAGTCTTGAAACTGAAGATGGCTCTAACAGAAATAGATGAATTTAGTAGACTTGGAAAAAGACCCTCTCCAAAGTTTGCAGATAAAATCGAACTACAGTGGTTTGAAGCAAATTGTACAGAAATGAAATGTGAAAGTACAGATGCATTATGGATGTTCGCCAGACTATGCCCAGAGAAGATGTTAGAAGTAAATTTGTACAGAGACCCAAAACAGCAAAGTGTTCCCGGGTGGAGTGCATTTAATGCATTAGTATGTGTCAGTAAAGTTGATGAATCTTCAATTGGATATTGTCCTCTGATCAAAGTATCACCGACAGAATACAGTACTATATATACTGTTATGCTTACAATCCAGAAGAACATGTCTAAACTTAACCAAAATTTTCTAAAGGTTCTGTCAGAACTCCAAACATTTGATGAGGCAATATACTATAAGGCAAAATAGATTCAATGGAAATGTGGTGAACAGTTTGAGGATATTCTACTCAGAATGGGAGGATTCCATATTGCCCTCAACTTCTTTGGAGTCATAGGTCATTTATATGAAGGAAGTGGAATAGAAAACATATTCATTTGGATCCAGCACAGTTTGTAGATTCCTCAAAGGCAAAATGTATGATAGAAGAGTTAGGGCACATAAATTGTTACTGGAAGCTTTACTGAGACTGCAGTGGCAGGCCTTTTGTGACTAGGTTGGAGATACATTTTGTGAGGAAGAAGTTGAAATCTGTAACACTAGTCTTAAGAATATGCAAGACGCATTGAGAAACAAGGAATCAGAAAAGATACCTCAAAGTTTGAAAGCAATGGAGGATGTGCTCTCTGAAAAAGTCAGCAACATTCATCAGCAATTCATAAGCCAACAGAGAATCATCTGACACATTTGCCTTATGGACAAACTATATGAATATGGTATTGCTACTCCTGGACTATATACGTGCAAAAAGAGAGGGTCATTGGGAAAGGCATCTATCAGCTGTGACAGAAATGATACCATATTTCTTTGTGACAGACCATCAGAATTATGCAAAGTGGTGCTCGGTGTGGTGCTCGGTGTATGTTGCTGACATGAATCTTCTAGAAAAGTCATCAGCTGTAACTCTCAATGCCTTCCAGGAAGGACATCATGTTGTCAGTCGAACAGGAAAACCAATTTTTCTGCTGTTTGGTCAGATATGGCATTAGAACAGTCGACCTACTGCCATAGCAAATCTAAATCGGGTATAATAGGTTTCAGTAAACAAGAAGGTGCACTTGATCGCTGGTTCCTGACTGCCCATGAAAGAGCTTCAATCACAGCAGCCACAAATAGTATGTGTGACATAAAAGAGGAAGATGAGTCTCTGCATAAAGAAGGTGGAAAAGCAAGAATTGAAAGAGATGAAACAGATGTTCAGAAACTGACTACTGCATTAACTACTATAATATCTGACCCATTCAAAGATGATGGTGACAAACCCCTACGGAATATATGCACTGATACAGTTTTACCAGAAGGTATCTCTTAGGAGCTACTGGAAGCCAAATCTAAGGGAGACTCACTGATGAAGAACTTTGTTGAAAAGCGACTGATTGAAAAGGAGGTCAGTTTTTTCAGCCCCATCCTCAAGACAAAACCGAAGACATTTGAAACTGCTGTCAAAAACGTCACAGTAACTGATTCCAAAGAAAAAGCAATTGTATCAGTAAACGCTGATCGGCAACTGTTTGGTAGATTAGTGGTAGTGGCAAAATCTAGAGATGTAGACTGGAACAAAGTATTGCAGCATGAATTGTCAAATGAACCTCTAAGCTTGGCAAAGCCAGATGGGACCTTCAATAAGGGTACAAAAAGTATAAACTTTTAACAGAAATTGAAAAAGAAGCTGTGACATTTGAAAAATCTTCCAACAAAGTTGAATAGTGCTTGGATACTTGATGGAATGACACAAATTCAAATGGTAAAGAAAGGTGGTGCATTTACATTTGGAGAATTGGCAGATATTCACTTAGGTATAATACAAAGTATATTCAGAACAGAGGAAACAGTGCGCATAGATATAGTGTTCGATAGGTACGATGTAAAATAAAATTAATGGAACGCTCACGTCGACAAACAAGTGATATGGGACTGGAAGTCAAAATCCAGAATCCATCTACTCCATTGCCGAGACAGTGGGATAAATATATAAGCAATCCAAAGAATAAGACATCTCTTGTAAAATTTATAATAAAAATAATTGTTAGATCCTTTGGAAGCAGTAAAACACTGAAAGCGAGAAGATGGGCCATATTTAGTAACTATTTAGTGGAGAAGTAACTATTTAGTGGAGAAGGCAACACCATCACTTCAACCTGGACACATACTTATCATCGATGGTGGTTTGCAAAGTAGTAACCAGGCTATGTGTATTAAGAATGGAAATGCAACTCTGATGAGAAAACTCACATGTAGTCATGAGGAAGCAGACACACGTATGTTACTTTATGCTTCCCATGCTGCCGATACGGTTTCAAGAGTAGTGATAGCGTCTCCTGACACAGATGTTGCTGTACTGTGTGTGCATTTCGCGCAGACAATTGGAACTGAAATTTGGTTCAAGACTGGTGTAAAAGATCTTGTTCGATATATTCCGATACACGACATCGCAAGAGAGCTTGGTTCTGAATTTTGTGAGTCTTTACCAGCCTTCCATGCCCTCACTGGCTGTGATTCAACCAGTTGGCTGTGCGGTAAAGACAAGCCACGAGGCTGGCGCATATTTAGAAAGGAAATACAAAATCTTGAGAACATCAAAAGACTAGTAGAGAGCATGACTATTGAGCCTATTGTACAAGAAACAGTCAATCATTTCATCCCCCTTTTGTATTCAACCAGCAAAGACGGTGACGTGAATTCGTTGAGGTATAAGCTTTTTAGCCAGAGGCAAGCTACCAACGAAAAGCTTCCGCCCACACAAGACAGCCTTACACAGCACACAAAAAGGGCAAACTATCAAACGTATATACGTATATCCGGAGAAATGCTTTGACGGTAGAACTGGGACTTCCCTCTCCGATTGGAAATGGTTGGCACCGTGAGAATGAAACACTTGTGCCAACACTTCTGACAAACTCACCAGCACCAATAGATCAGCTGGCTAACCTGCACTCCGATACACTTCGTGACCTCGCTCCTCTCTCGTGACAGATTAGCATTAGTTTCCTTTAAAATATGGTCGAACATATTATGGATTTTGTAAGAAGCTTATATTTTCTTTATTTGGCGATAGTTGTTAGAATTTTTGTTATGTTTTGTTAGAAAATGTATAAATCATTTTATAATCATCTGATTAGCATAAAGAATTTCAATACATTTGCAAAAATCAATCGATTTTCTACTTTTTTTCCCATATTCTACATTCGTCTCCCCTTAATATCTATTTATAGACTGTGATATTTTCGACAGAAAACACGAAGTATTTTATAAATCTGTGTACTTTTACATCTTGAATATTTATTAATTAAGTCCCATCAGTCCGAAAAGATATAACATAACATAATTTTCGTTTTCTTTGGAGTCTTCAATGATTTTTCATTTTCGACCAAGGTCTCAATAGAAGTCATTTCCGTCGGTATGGACAGGTCTAACGGAATACCGATGGAAATATTCCATCTACAGCACCAATTTCTTTATTGGAATTGACAAGATGTGGATGTCTGACAGGATGTACGAGAGGTTGCAAGAAGATCTCCCTTGCCTGTACCCAAGCCTGTGCATGCTTTGGAGACGAGGACTGTTTGAATCCATTTACGGCTGCAATCAGTTCTGATGAAGAAAGTCATGATGAAATAAATAGTGATGATGATGAAGATATGGATGCACTGTAGAAAATTCAACTTTTCTTGGAAATTTCCCAAGGAGATCAGATGAATTAATATTATATGTTGTCTCGTGAGAAAGTCAACACTCTAGGTTTCCATCCAAGTCTGACCCAAGCCAGATAGTATGGCCACAGAAAATAGCTAGAAGCTTGAAATTGAACTATCTGTGTAGCAGAGACATAGGCGCTGATAGCAGTGCAGTTACTGCAAAGCTGATCTACGCCTTTGTTTTCGCATATGCTGATTGCTGGTTTTCCGACGCAGCGACTAATATGGTAAAACATTTGAAATGACTAAAAGCCAGCATTGGATTTAGAACAATTACTCTAAATATAAATCTTGCTTGAGTGCATTTGGAAGTCAAACCCCACATCAAGGTCATCAACGGTAGAAACTTAGTAGACAGTATATTCTTCCACGCTATTCATTTTAAACTAATTCACTTGGAAGTGAGAAAAAATGATTTTTTTTTTTTCATTTATTAATCACCTAAAATATGACATGTTTCAAGATCTTGAGATTACAGTTTAATACAAATGTGTTTGTAACATCTCCAAATGTTTACTGGATAGAAAATAAGCAGATAAAATATGGTTTAAACCAATTCTATATCTACCTCGAATACAGGAAAGGCAGTATTTGCGCCCTTCAATACACAAATTCAGTATTTTCGGTATAATACAATTACTTTTGGCCTTATTTCTATATCATAGCCAAAACAAGAAGGGAAGATAACTTTTAATGAAGCTCTTTATATTACCTTTAATTGGATATATACTTCGGTATATCTGGGATCAAATATTACAGTTTGATATGGCGAAAACTAACCCTACCCCCTTGTTTTGCGATAAATTTGAAAAAGTACCCATGTGATATAAAGATGCCAATATATGTAGTATTATACTATACTTTCAGCTAACACCAATTTGATAAGTTCCCCGTGACACTAAATATAATTTTAAACCTTTCAAACTATTTCAGTGACATGTGTGAAACAAAATATTTTTATTTGATCCTTGGTCTCTGTATCAAATTTATAGTAAAATATGGCAAATTTGGCGATAATTTTGACTTAAATCATAAAAGTTATAGTTATTGTATTTTGAACCCCTAATTGTTTTGTTTCACTTACTTCTGAGCCAGAAATAAAAAAAAACTGCATATTAAGCTATATCCTGCTCCTTTATAATGAAATTAAACAAATTCGATATTTGGCGGCCAAAATTGGCCGTCATCCGTTGGATTTTAGCATCAAGAATCCACATCCAGACTTGGCACCCAGGCCTAAAACTTCGCACATGGTATTATCTTTATGATAAAACATTCAAACCTTTTATGTGGAGGGGGTGGAACGATTTTTTTTTGCCGTGCTGGCTGCTGCGCTAGTAGTTAATGCTCACTTAAACGAATTACTTGTAAAGTGTTCTGTTTATGTCAGTGAAGGCCAAGACAAACTTCCGACGATGTATTGGTTGCCTAAGCTTCACAAAAGCTAGATTTATTGCAAACTCTAGTTCTTGTACTACCACTGAACTTTCTAAATGTTAACTTCATGTCTTACTGGTCATACGATACTGTGAGACGGTGTATGAAACTTCAATTAAAAATTGGTTTTGGTCAATAAAAAGTTCGACGAGCTTGTCCACATACGATATTTTTTCTACTCTGTATACCACATTGCCACATAATCTGATTAAAGAAAAACTATGGTTCACTTTAGTTGGCCTGTAATAAAAATAAGGCTTTTTCACTTCCTCTGACCAAAATCAATATACACCACTTTTGTCATGTCAGAATGTATGCGACGCCTTATCATATCTCCTGGATAATATTTATATTAGATTCGGTACCAAGTTATAGAGACAAATTGTTGGAATTCCGATGGGTACAAAGTGTGCCCCTCTTGTAGTTGATTCATTTTTATACTGATACGAAAGAGATTTCATGGATTCTCTTAACCATGACAATCAAGTTAATGTTATCGTGGCTTAAAATTCGACTTCCAGGTACCTCGATGACCTTTTGAACATTGACAATCCTTATTTTGAAAGTATGGTCAATCAAATTTATCCACCTAAACTACAGTTGAATAAAGCCAATACCACAGATACCGAAGCCCCTTTCTTAGATTTACATCTTTCTAGCTGTTTTTTTTTTCTTCTAAAATTTATGATAAGCGCGATAACTTTGATTCTGATATATTAAATTTCCCGTTTTTTGATGGTGACTTCCTCGCCATGCTTCTTATGGTGTATACATTTCGCAGCTTATTAAGTTTGCTAGAATCTGTAATCATGTTACGGACTTCAACGCACGAAAAAAAATATTTATCGGCCAGTATTCTCCAGCAGGGATATCGGTATCATAAACTTCGAAAATCATTTTCTAAATTTTAACGTAGACACTATTGATTGATTTCCAAATTTAATGTTGGGTTTAAGACTCTTTTACGTGTTGGCCTTTCGGAACTAGAATTTTATGGTGACTTGGTTTACAAATTTACTAAACTTATAGGAAGGAATGATTTTTCGTTTCAGTATAGAAAAAATATTATACGTTACAAACGTACATCTGCATATGGTATAACTTAAATGTTATGCGACGGTCTGTATGTTTAGTTTTTAACCCAATCATGGTTAATAACTATGGTTCCTTCTCTAATTGCACGCCGATTGGTCGGGCGTCAAACTCTATGAAAGCTTTTTACTTTAGATGGTTGGGGGCGGAGCTTCTTGTCTGTTGCTTGGCCCACCGGGGTTCAACTGGTGTTTTTCCTTTGCTCCACATTTCCAGTAATCTTGATTTGCGCCCTGGGATCTCCATCACCGGGCAGCTCATTGTATCGTTGTCCTCGTTTTTATTTATCATGGTAGTTTAAATCATTTATTTGGTTTTCCTTGATGGTTCATTGACTAGTCAGAGATTAACCACGAGGACCGAACAACTAGCTAAATGTTATGTACCACTGCGGTAGCTGAGGGTGAGGCAAGGCCCCTAGAAATTCTATCGTTCCAAGGCGATACTTCTGTAGTGGTTGTAATTGTTTTATGTTTTGGCGTCGAATTTTGGTGCTGTTTGCAACTTATGTATGGTTTCATATTTAAGTAAAGTTTGGGTAACTGATCGGCCTTTATTGGGAAATAGCTGCTCACTCGGCTTACGATATGTTTTTCTTAGTATGGGTACCTGATTGTTAATTAAGATTTTCACACCTCGGTTTTTGGAGTAGGAGTTTCTTTCTGGTTTCTCCAATTCCTGATCATTGCCTACTTTTACGTTTGCTGATATCCTGAATTTATTGGCTGAAAAGTTACTTTTAATTTCTTGCTGAAACAATATTTTTATGTTACCCTGAATTTATCGACTGAAATATAAATATTTCCTGTTGCCCTATATTTATTGCCGGAAATATAAATGTTTGCTGTTTCACTGAATTGATCGTCCGAAATAAAAACATTTCATATCCTCATTACGAAAACTTGCCATTTGAAAATTTCATTGGGAAAGTTCTGATATTTTTAATATCTTTGCTCAAAACATTGATTGTGGGTACTTTGATTGTGGGCACTCGTTAGAACTGCCTCGTTGAGGCGGTTCTAAAGAGTAGCCACAATGTGTGTTTTAGAGCAAAATTAAGAAAAATAGGTATACCCCTATATACCACAGTTTTACTTTAAAAAGTGGGGGGTTAAGGGGGTATACGAGGGGTTATCAAAAATTACATGGACTTTTCTTATATCTTTTGATTATATCACTCGATTCCACTCAAACTAACAATGCAAATATTCCCACGTAATATGCAGCGGTCTGCAAAATTTCATTATAAAACTCCACTTTCACCATCATGGAGCAGTCTGATGACGGTTTTGAACCACAAAATGTGTTTTTTCAGGCTACTGATTTTTTTTTTTACATTTTAACTGCTCAAAGTATGTTAAAAACTTGTCCACTATAGGTGCATGGTTTAAATTACCAATCTGTATAAAATAACATTACTGCATTACCTTGATTTGAGAATAAGTTTGGACTGAGTATATTGATGTGATGGTTGGAACAACTTAAATGACGGATATGAACTTCTGATATATATTATTTATTACAATAATTTATTTATATTTTATATAAATTATATTTATTTATATATTTATTATATATTTATTAAACTATTTGTTTAAAAGTTCATGCGATGTTTCGATTCGTAATGTATTACAAAATAACATTGAAGTTTTACCGGCAAATGAGAAATTAGGGTTTGTTTCAAAGGGCATTGTACAAAAAATGACGGTTGATCCGAGTTGCATGAAGTTCAGATGCCGTTTAAACATTTTGAAAAAGCAAACATGCAGGCCTTAGCAAAACAACATAGGTGCACAAACGGTCCATCGAAATCTTTGAGCAAGCATAAAATGTTTTGTAATAGATTCATTAAGACACATGACACTTTTCGCTGTGATCTGCAATATAATCTTGAAGAAAACGCAAAAGAAATTCTATAGTGCAATGTCAAGCTTAACGTCATTTCTGATGCGCTCCGTCATGGGGTGGGTGGGTTAAGTAAAACCATCACTAACTGGCAAAAAAACTCTTTTAATTAACCAAACTTTTAAAATTGATTGTATTTAAGCAAGTTTATCGTCAGCTGAAATTTGAAAATGTTTGTCGGAACCGTTATCAAGTTATGAGAAAAGTCCACATACTTTTTGATAATCCCTCATACATTTCACGGACACGTTTTCGTGATTTTATGTTTTGCTTAAAAACTTATCATAAGTTGTTTCCCAGAGTTTATTCCATGGTACATGTATATGAATATTTGATGTTACCATTAATTTATCGCCTAAATATCAATACATGTATCTAGTTTTACTTTCAAATATAACTATTTCTGTTACCCTAAATATATTGGCTGAAAAATAGGAATTGTTTGGTGTAACGCTGAAAAATGAAGGTTTGTTACACTCAACATATCGGCTGAGATAAAACGGTTTGTTGGTACCCCGAATATATTTGCTGAAAAATAAGTGTTTGCTGTTACTCTTTATTTATTGCCTGAAAAAAGATTTTTTTTATGTTACCCTGAATTTATCGACAGAGAGAGATAAATGTTTGCTATTACCCTTAATTTATTGCCGGAAATATAAATGTTAACTTTGTTGTTACACTGACTATATCGCATGAAATGCAAATGACTGCTGTTGCTTGAAATAAAAGCGGTTGATGTTATCTCTTATGTTTCGTAACAATAACATAGCGTTTGTTTTTTTTTTCAGAAAATATATTCCTAGGTTTATAAAGGTAAAAGTAAGCAATGATCTGAAAATGGCACAATCAGAAAGAAATTCCCACTCCAAAAACCGACGCGAGAAAAGGAAAAAAAAAATCAACTAAATTGACAATAAGGCACTAAATCTAAGTGAACATATCGTAAGCCGAATGAGCACCTATTTCTCAAATGGTCAGTAAATTACCGAACGTAACTTAATTTAATATACTCCTCAAAAGAAGTTTTGCACCACTTTTTTCATATTTTAAGTGACATTTTGGATAACAAATTTTAAACATACCTTTTTGAATTTGCACAGTCTGAAAGAGTTTGATGATGTGTGTGATGAGACCAAAAATGTTGCGGAAACGATTTTAAGAAAAATGAAAATTTTCATTTTCTGTAACTTCTGAAAATTTGAAAATCGAAAAAATTCCACCAAAAATTGGCACTGTGTTAAGAAAACATTTTTGTTCCCAAGTTTACACACAAGAGCTCTAAAGCAAATGATTAAGCTAAGAAACAATTAAAAAAATCTCAAAATTTGGGTAAAAATGCATTTTTGACAAAGTTGATATTTTTGAGAAAAAATCATAAATATTGTAGAAAACTCAAAATTCATTTCAATTTTGGATCACTATGAGATGTTTTGACACCAAAACATACCGCCTATTTTCTTTCTGTTAAAGGCGATCTCATTTCAAAGATATTGTATGAGTATGTTTTTGATATACAGCTTTTTAAAAAGTTGGAATTTAGATGGGTTGAAAAGCAGTACCTCCAGCTAAACATTAAGGGGTGCTGCATGCTGTGTTTGACGGGAAAACAACACATTTTATTGGAGAGATAAGTTACTAAGCTTTATCTGAGAATTTAAACAAAATTTCAAAAATTGTTATTTTTGGTCCAAAACAGTGTTTTTGTCCAAAAATGATTTTTGTTTTGCTTTAAATGATTGCTTTCAGTATTTCGAGTGAGGATGTGAAATGAATTCAGCTTTGGAAGCCCAGATGTGGGCTTTTTGCTGCATCCCAAATTTTGGTGTTTTCACAAACATGCATTTTTGCACATTTTTACTTAAATTTTTTCAAGACAAATTATTGCTTTGTTATTCACGAAGTCCAGTCCTTTAAAATGGTATTAAGTTTTAAAAGTTTGTTTGAAAAAGATCTATACTAAAAATTATTTTAAAATAAGACAAATATTAACTGGTGCAAGACTTCTTTTGATGAGTATATACACGGAAACATTGTGTGCAACACAAAATATCAAGACGAAAATCGTAAAACAATCAGGACCACAACAAAAGAATCGCCTAGGGACGATCAGTAATTGTTATATATAATTGATTCAATAATATTGATTCTTTTAAAAGCTATTACTTATAATTTATATATATATAATCAAAGGGGAGTAACCCAATTAATTAATATATGTTTCTTTTTATGTTTCTACAATTTATTATCTAGAACTTTGTAGAAGAATGTCATTGATTATTTTTATCACTGTTATATAATTTAGAAGTATAGAAAATTCTATGAGCGCTTTGTGGATAATTCCAGATGAAAATCGAGTGAGTGTTTTTTTTTACCATAAGTTAAAAATATATTTGGACTATGTATACTGAGATCTCGAAGGGTCTAGTGGACTCTCGTTTAGTCTTGATGGTCGTTGCGGCCTTGAATTCTCTCTGGAGAATTCTAAATTCTCTTTGGAGAATTTAAAAGAACTTTCGTTTAGTTCGTTTCTTTTCTAGAGAAAAGTTTATTATATCATTCTCTAGAAACCTGTAGAATTTCCTTAGATGTATAAATATAGGTCCCAATTCAGTCTTAGGCATTCAGAAATTTGAAGTGATTTAAAGTATATAATTTTGGTTGTTTCACTAGTGTTTTGTGTGGATTAAAATATACATGTGCTCATATTCTGGTTACTGGATTGTGGACTTACATTTGAGGGACAAGGACTTATTTGACATTAACTTTGTAAGTTATTTATTTATTTATTTATTTACTTATCTGTTTGTTTGTTTTTATGTATTTGCAGCATTTATTTGTTTGATTAAATATTGTTAAGTTTAAATTACTTGGTTGTTTTTCGCTGTACCTGTCTAGTTACGCTAGGTCGTAACAGATTTTGGGGGCTCTGAGCCGGGATTGAACATTTTGTGCACCTATTTTATTCTGAATTTGAAAAGATATTTATTGTTAGTCATACCAGCAAAAAGCAACCATGTCATTCAAACTTGGAGATTTCATTGCTGCGCCTTCTCAAGAGCTGTTAAACTTGGCCAAAAAGAGTGATCTTTTAGACATTGCTAGTCATTATAGCATACCTGATGTCAAAACATCTATGTTAAAACGTGAAATTAAGAATGTTATCATTCAGTTTCTTGTTGATGAGGAATTTTTTGAACCCTCAGCTACATCTCTTATTATGGTCTCACAAACCGACATACAGTTGAAAGAGTTAGAATTAAAAAGGCATCTTGAATTGGAAAAATTAAGATTAGAATTTGAAGAAAAAAGAAGGGCAGATAAGGAAGAAAGGGAAGAAAGAATGCATAGAGAAAAGTTAGAGTTAGAAAAAGAAAAGTTAGCAAAGGAAGAGCGAGAAAAAGAAAAACAAATGCAGTTTGAAAGAGAAAAATTAGAAAAACAAAGGGAAATGGAAGAACGAGAGAAGGAAAAACACAGAGAAATGTTAAAAGAAATAGAACTTGAAAAAGAAAGAATGCATTACGATATTAAAATGAAAGAGCTTGAATTAAGCAGTAAATCAATGCCTCCTGTGTCTTTTGATCCTAGTAAAGTATTTGATGTTACAAAGCATATCAGGCTCGTTCCTCCATTTCAAGAAAAAGAAGTAGATAAGTACTTTTTACATTTTGAGAAGGTAGCAGAAAATTTGAAATGGCCAAAAGAGCATTGGACCTTGCTTCTACAGAGTGTTGTTATTGGTAAAGCTCGAGAAATTTACACTCAGCTTCCACTTGATCAAAGTTCAGATTATGACACAGTCAAAAATCTGATTCTTAAGGCTTATGAATTAGTACCTGAAGCTTACAGGCAGAAATTCAGAAATTGTAGGAAAGAACATGATCAAACCCATGTAGAATTTGCTAGAACTAAGGAGCAATTATTTGTTAGGTGGTGTTCTTCAAAGGACGTAAGGTCTGATCATGCAAAATTAAGACAGCTCATGCTTGTTGAAGAGTTCAAACGATGCATACACTCTGATGTCAAATCTTTTCTTGACGAAAGGGAAGTAGAAACTTTAGATGTAGCAGCACGATTAGCTGATGATTATGCTTTGACTCATAAGGTGTCTTTTGTAAATAAGCCTTACAAGAAACCTTTTAACCCTCAATTTAAACCTAATACACCTCAGTCAAAACCATTTAACCCTCAACAGAGAAATAATTCTCCTCAACCTAATCCACAACCACAAGCTGGACTAACAGCTGATAGTTCCAGTCCTTCACATAATCCTAAAAATAAAGATACTAGTGAAAACAAAGGTCAAAGATCCTCATACTCATCCCGGCTGTTTTGCAATTATTGTAAAGGTGACGGTCACGTCATTTCTGAATGTGAAACTTTGAAAAGAAGAAAAGAGAGACAAAATCAAAATAATTCTAGACCAACAGGTCTTACTTCTTTAAGGTCAAAACCACAGTCGATTATTCAGGATGAAAATCCTATTTTGGCCAAAACGTCTGCGACTGATTGTATTATGGAGATTTATTAACCATTCTTATCAGAAGGTTTTGTGTCACTTACTAGTGATTCTGCCCAGTCTACCCCTATTAAAATCTTACGAGATACCGGAGCTTCTCAGTCTCTTATTTTAGCAGATACCCTGCCTTTTTCCGAGAAGACTTCAACTGGGACAAGTGTCCTTATTCAGGGAGTAGAGTGTGGATTTGTTAATGTACCGCTCCATAACATTTATTTGTCTTCAGACTTAGTTTCTGGTCCTGTGGCTGTAGGTATTAGGCCTTCTTTACCTTTTAAAGGTGTTCACTTGCTATTAGGCAATGACTTAGCCGGAGATAAGGTTGTGGTAAACCCACTTTTGACCAATACACCTTGTGAGGATCAATTGCCTGATCCCATTGAGCAGGAAATTCCTGATCTTTACCCTTCATGTGCCGTTACAAGGGCTATGGCAAAAAAAGTCAAATTGAATGATGGGATACAGGATATTGACTTAACTGACACTTTTATAGGTCAGTCTTTTCATGATGAGATTTCAAAATCTCTTTCTTCAAGTCAAACTGACTTCAACAATCAAAGGTCAGACAATGACCTTACACCTTCAATTTTTGACCAAGGTCACGACCAAATGTCAAGGTCACAACTTTGTCAAGAACAGCACAGTGATCCTGAAATCTCGCCTTTATTTGAAAGGGCTTTAGATGAAAATGAAATTTCTCAGGTTCCTGTTTGTTTTTATGTCAAAAATGACATCTTAATGAGAAAATGGCGTCCTCCTGATGTTTCAGCGGAAGACGAATGGACCATAAATCACCAAATTGTGGTTCCTAAGGCTTATCGTCCTGAAATCTTAAACTTGGCCCATGAAACTCCCATGTCAGGTCATTTAGGGATAAATAAGACTTACCACAAAATTCTCAAGCATTTCTACTGGCCAGGATTAAAATCTGATGTTTCCCAACATTGCAAATCCTGTCACACTTGTCAAATGGCAGGAAAACCTAATCAGACTATTCCAAAAGCTAATTTACAGCCTATTCCTGCATTTGATGAACCATTTAGTAGGATTATCATTGACTGTGTAGGTCCTTTACCTAAGACTAAATCAGGCTGCCAATATCTTTTGACTATAATGTGTGCTTCAACACGTTTTCCTGAAGCAATTCCACTCAGGAATATCAAGACGAAAACAATAGTAAAGGCCCTTGTAAAGTTTTTCACACTTGTAGGTCTTCCAAAATCAGTCCAATCAGATCAGGGTTCCAATTTTATGTCAGGAACATTTCAGCAAGTAATGCATGAACTTGGCATTAAACAATACAAGTCATCAGCTTATCATCCTGAAAGTCAAGGTGCTTTGGAAAGATTCCATCAAACTTTGAAGAACATGATCAGATCTTACTGTTTTGACACCGAAAAAGATTGGGATGAAGGCATACATTTGCTATTATTTGCTGTCAGAGAGTCAGTACAAGAGTCTCTTGGGTTCAGTCCGTTTGAACTTGTTTTCGGACACACTGTTCGTGGACCTTTAAAACTTATGAAAGAGAAGTTTCTTTCAAGTAATGACAGTCCTTTGAACTTACTTCAGTATGTGTCTGACTTCAAAACTAGATTGACAAAAGCTTGGGAAGTTGCTCGGTCCAATCTTAAGTCAGCTCAGAACAAAATGAAGTTGCATTTTGATGAAAATGCTCAGAACAGAAATTTTGACCCTGGAGACAAGGTGATTGCTCTTTTGCCCATTCCTGGCAGGCCATTACAAGCTAGATATTATGGTCCATATACTGTTGAGAAAAGGTTAAGTGATGTAAATTACATTGTTAACACTCCTGGGAGGCGCAAGCAAAAACAATTATGTCATATTAACATGCTTAAAAAGTACATTGATAGGGATAGTGATAATGATAGTTCAGTTATTTCCTCAGTAAGCATAGTTAATTCTGTCCCTCATGAACAAAATCAGACAGACTTTGAAGAAATGAACTCTGTGAACTGTGAACCATTATCCTCAAAACTCCAGAATTCTGACATTCTGCATGACCTCGATCAGAAACTGTCACATCTAGATCCGGACAAGAAACATGAACTAAAACAATTAATTCTTGAATATGAGCACTTATTTCCGGACATTCCATCCAGAACCGATAAAATCTACCATGATGTAGACATTATTGAAGGAGCAAAACCGGTGAAACAACATCCGTATAGACTTCATCCTGAAAGACAACAATATCTCAGGAAAGAAGTTAAGTATTTGCTGGACAATGACTTTATAGATTTATTGAACCTAGTCAAAGTGAATGGAGTTCTCCTTGTATACTTGTGCCAAAATCTGATGGGACATTTCGAATGTGCACAGACTATAGAAAAGTAAATTCTGTCACAAAAACTGACACATTTCCCATACCAAGAATTGATGACTGCATCGACAACATTGGTCACGCCAAATATGTGACGAAATTCGATCTTTTGAAAGGGTTTTGGCAGATTCCACTTACAGACAGAGCAAAGGAGATCTCGGCATTTGTTACTCCTGATGGACTTTATCAATATAAAGTGATGCCTTTTGGCATGAAAAACTCTCCAGCAACATTTCAGCGCTTGGTTAATAGTTTGATTTTCGGTCTGGATGGGTGTAAAGCTTACATCGACGATGCCATCATCTACAGTGAAGAGTGGAAACAACACCTGGAGATCATTAGAGAATTCTTCAAAAGACTCAGTGATGCTAAACTGACAATAAACTTACCGAAAAGTGAATTTTGCCATGCTAATTTGACATTTCTAGGACATATTGTTGGACAAGGTCAGGTCAGACCTGTAGAAGCCAAAGTTGAGGCTATATCAGATTTTCCTGTACCTACAGGAAAACGGCAACTGATGCGCTTTTTGGGTATGGCTGGATATTACAGAAAGTTCTGTAATAATTTTTCAGTTATAGCTGAGCCTTTGACAAATTTACTTGGTAAGAAGGTCAGGTATGTTTGGTCTGAGGCTTGTCAGAAGTCTTTTGATCAGTTAAAGGCCATACTTAAGAGTGCTCCAGTTCTATCAGCACCACGCTTTGACAGAGAATTCAAAATGGCGGTGGATGCAAGTGATGTTGGTGCAGGCAGTGTATTGTTACAAGAAGATGACAATGGTGTTGATCATCCTGTTTGTTACTTTTCAAAGAAGTTTGACAAACATCAAAGAAATTATTCTACTATATAGAAAGAATGTCTATCTCTTATTCTTGCCCTTCAACACTTTCAAGTGTATCTGTCTTCTGCAAATTCACCAATTGTCATCTTCAGTGATCACAATCCACTGACCTTCATACACAAAATGAAAGACAAGAATCAGCGTTTGCTCAGATGGAGTCTCATGTTGCAAGAGCACAATCTTGACATTAGACACATAAAAGGTAGAGATAATATAATTCCAGACACCCTTTCAAGAGCTTGACAGTTTTGCCTTGTATGTTTGCATATGAGTATTGCAAAAGAAAGTTTTATTTCACAAAACTTTCTTTTCGTTGAAGAGGGGAAGTGTTATATATAATTGATTCAATAATATTGATTCTTTTAAAAGCTATTACTTATAATTTATATATATATAATCAAAGGGGAGTAACCCAATTAATTAATATATGTTTCTTTTTATGTTTCTACAATTTATTATCTAGAACTTTGTAGAAGAATGTCATTGATTATTTTTATCACTGTTATATAATTTAGAAGTATAGAAAGTTCTATGAGCGCTTTGTGGATAATTCCAGATGAAAATCGAGTGAGTGTTTTTTTTTACCATAAGTTAAAAATATATTTGGACTATGTATACTGAGATCTCGAAGGGTCTAGTGGACTCTCGTTTAGTCTTGATGGTCGTTGCGGCCTTGAATTCTCTCTGGAGAATTCTAAATTCTCTTTGGAGAATTTAAAAGAACTTTCGTTTAGTTCGTTTCTTTTCTAGAGAAAAGTTTCTTATATCATTCTCTAGAAACCTGTAGAATTTCCTTAGATGTATAAATATAGGTCCCAATTCAGTCTTAGGCATTCAGAAATTTGAAGTGATTTAAAGTATATAATTTTGGTTGTTTCACTAGTGTTTTGTGTGGATTAAAATATACATGTGCTCATATTCTGGTTACTGGATTGTGGACTTACATTTGAGGGACAAGGACTTATTTGACATTAACTTTGTAAGTTATTTATTTATTTATTTACTTATCTGTTTGTTTGTTTTTATGTATTTGCAGCATTTATTTGTTTGATTAAATATTGTTAAGTTTAAATTACTTGGTTGTTTTTCGCTGTACCTGTCTAGTTACGCTAGGTCGTAACATAATATAAAATTACTGTGTGTGTACTGTAAATATTTGTTGTTGCTCTGAAATAATCATATGAGATATAATGTTTGCTATTGCCCGGAATTTATCACTTGAGATAATATGAAATTAGGCATAGCCAAAGGGCGAGGTCACCAAAAATAAACGATCACATAACCATCTTTAGTAACTGAGACGATTATTGTCTGATCATCACCTCAGGTATAGTCAAATTTATCTTAAGTTTTTATTAATACCAATAAGTAACAATCACATAGACAAAATTTATTGATATTTCACTTCCTACGTATAAGATGAGCCGAATTGTCAAAGGCGAAACAGATCGGGCTAATAGAGTGTGACGTCATAATGATCCCACAGAAATGTAAAAAAATATAAACAGAAAGAGATACATGAAAAAGGAAAATAACAGTGCTTAACATTAGGGACAAGTGGCATTGTTCAATATTGTGGCTGTACCGTGGCATTGAATAATTCAAAGCCAATATACTCGTATTTTAGGTAAATTTCATTCACCATTGTCAGTTTTAAGTTCTGGTTTCTTTTGAGATAGATAAATATTTTATTATCCATCATATTTGGAGAGCAAAACACAATACAAAAATACATACACGAGACATACAAAAAAGTCATATACAAATTAAATACATAGCAATGATAACATTACTACCCTGAGAAACACACACACACACACACACACACACACACACACACACACACACATGACCAAACTTAATGACAAGGAAATGAATGATATATGATGAAAAGTAGAAAATGGTGTTTATGGAGACAAGTGGTATGCACATTCACATCTTTATATACAAGCTGATCAGTGATCAATGAAATTCATGATTCAACAAGTTATCACATGCATCCAGGGAAGTCCCGGATCAGAGCGCTCATACGCAGGTTCTGATTCGAAACGTCTCTGAGCGCTACCATGAATGCAACGTGTATGAAAAGAAACATTAAGGATAACATCTATTTTGTCTTGATACAAACAGATGGCACATGCGCATAAGGTGGTGGACCATAGATCTTGCTCTTTCAAAGCCGCATGGCGGCTTCGGCGTTTGGAGCTCGCTATAAATGCTTGCTCCTACCCTGAATTTATCACCTTCAGATATCTTGATTTACTGTTAATCGAAATTTTATACATGAGATATGAGCATTTGATGTTGCCCTGAATGTATGGCCTGATATATAAATGTTTGCTGTTACCTGATTTTTACATGAGATAAAATGATTTGCTATTACCTGGAAATTATCTTGTAAATTTAAATGTTTGTTGTGGCCCTGTATTTATCACCTGAGATATAAACGTTTGCTGATACACTGAACTTCTCGCCAGAAATGTAAATGCTTTTGTAACCTTGAATTTCTCGCCTGAAATAAAAATAAAAGTTTGCTTTACCCCGAATTTATTGCCGAAAACATAAATATTTGCTTTTGCACTGATTTAATCGCATGGGATGTAAATTGCTGTTTTTTTAGAATATTAAATTTTCGCTCTGATGTTAAAAAAAGATGATGTTTAAAAAAAAAACTAACACAACCTTTAAAAAGATTGATGTTTACAAAAAGGAAAATACTCCCACCCCACCGCATCTGAAAGATTGTGTTTGGGCATTTGGGTTGTTTAATTTTATAACGCCTTTCTTTTAGCAGCTGATTGGAATAGCATGTGCATATTTAATATAACGGCGATTACTGTCTATTCACCGTCTTCCAGAAACTGGATTTTTCAAAATCTCACTTTTCTGGACGACCTCAAGAAAAATATTACCATGTCACTATTTTGCATTCCAAAAGTCTTAAAAAGTACCACAACAATTTTGAAAACCGATTAACAAAGAAGACTTTTGATAACGTTGAGACGGTTGATAACTATGCTGCCTTCTTTAATTGCACGCCGGTGGGTCGGGCGTCAGACTCTATGATGGCCCCGACTTAAAGCTATTCATTTTAGTTGGTTGGGGCCGGAGCTTCTTGTCTGTTGCTTGGCCCACCGGGGTCCAACTGATGTTTTTCTTTAGCCCCGGAGTTAGTAAGTTATTTGGCGCCCAGGGATCTCCATCGTCGGGCAGCTTACTGAATCTGTGAGTCCTGGTTTTTGATTCATCAGGATGTTTATCACGATTTATTTGTTTGTTCTTGATGATTCATTTACTAGTTAGAGATTCACCACGAGGACCGAAGAACTAACTAAATGTTATGAACCACTGCAGAAGCTGAGGGTGAGGTTACGGCCGTGTAAAATCGATTTAAACCCGCCAGTAACTTTGTGTTACTGATCGTTCCAAGTCGATACTTCTGTGGTGGTTCTTTTTGTTTTGTGTCTTGGTGTTTAAAATATTTTTGTGCTGTTGGCGCCTTATGTATGTTTGTATATTTTTAGTTAAGTTAAGGTAACTGAGTGGCCACCTATTGGGAAAATAGCTGCACATTCGGCTTACGAAGTGTTTTCATGGTATAAGTGCCTGGTTGTTGGTTTGGTTTTTTCCCACCTTGGTTTTTGGAGTGGGGGTCTTTTTCTGATTGCGCCTTTTCCTGATCTTTGCCTACTTGTACTTTTTTTATGCAAGAAAATAATTTAACTATTTTCCCGGAAAAAATCTTAATTGGTTATTTTTCATTTTAAATACACCAAACCAAAACAAAAGTTCATAATTATTTTATTAGTGAACCGATTTTCAAAAAATTTGCAGCACTTTTTACGACTTTTGAGTTGCAAAAATGTGACATGGTCATATTTTTCTTGTAGTGTTTCAGAAAATTGAGATTTTGAAAAATGCAGTTTCTGAAAGATGGTGTAAAGACAGTAGTATGTAAAACACAAACATTCACCCTATGTTGTTAAACAACATTTATTGGAGTATTTTTATTAACGGGTATCTGTGATGTAAATCATTCGCTGGTATTAGTTAGTGATGTCTACAAAATTTAAATTAAAACGACCATAAACCGGCGAACCAAAAGTGTGATCGGCGGCCCTCGCGATGCGGCTCTGTTGCTTAATCGGTGTTTTGTTCCTTAATGGATGTCTTGTTAAAAACGAGTTAAATGAATATATCTAGGTTGCCTTCATGAGCACAGTAGTATGTGTGTGTGTGTGTGGGGGGGGGGGGGTCCAAACCTATATATTTGTTTGTATTTATTGCATGCTTTACATGTTTCATGTAACTTGGAGAAATGAACTTTTAAACTTTCGCTTGAAACTATGTCTACATAACCCACGCTCAATAATTTACATAGTAAACAAAGAAAGAAGTTATCAAGAAAATGAAAAAAAAAAAAAAAAAAAAAAAAAAAAAAAAAAAAAAAAACATTCACCGACTCCCGGTCGAGCGAATCCATTCATTGTTTGCCACCAACTAAGTTTCTATAAAATATAAATAAAATTAAAGCATTATCTATGATATTGCACTGTTAGACAACGTTGTTACAAAACAGATACAACAAACAACAATAATTCTTAAAGCTAAAATATACACTCGTACATAAGTTAAGCATCACCCTTATTTGTTTTCTTCAGGTGATAAAGTTAAAGTAAAACTATTTAGTTTGTAAGGGTCTTTAACTCGTGTCTATCCCTGATTTGTTATGCCTGTCAGTATGGCATTTGACCTTGTCGCTCAAGTTCTATGGTGTCCTGAATACGCCTAGTAACCCCTATTTTGGGGAAATGCCATGAAGAGTTGTTTAACCGATCCCCATATTTTCGCCACTAAGTTGGTATAGGCATGGACAGAAGCTAGAGTTATATTGTAAAATTATGCCAGAAAAGTTTTCTTCTACTCAATGTTTTAATGGGAATTACAGGCAGATACAAGGAAAGTTATTTGCTTGTTTATTAAACACGACGTTTTCACTATGTAACATGCCATTCTTTGGCACTGTTTGGATAATTCTGGTCCTTGTATCGACTATCCTGTTGAAAGTTGCAAAATTACAGTATTTCCCTTTGGCTTAATTTCGCCAAATCTAAAGGGTCACTGAAGAGGCTTAAGTAGCCGAAACCATGATATGGCCCATCACTTTTCTAATTAATATGTTCGCTGCTCTTAAGGGATCTCATTTTTATTTTTATTTAAACTTCCATAACTTTTCATGTGTTCGAGCTATCTGTCTTCAGATTGATTATGGTGTTGGAATTGTCAAAACATGAAATTATCATTTAACACCCTTTGGCGATTTCAAAATTTCACAGATATCCGTCGGCCATCTTGGATTTATGCAAATTGCACTAGTTGCCAAAAGCTGGAAGAGTTGCATTCAAGCCAGATTAGTTCTATAACTCCTGTAAAGGAAAAAGAAGCAAAAATTACATAGAACAAAACATTTGTAGGTTGAAGTTAAGGGCACGAAGCAGCGTAAAGTGAATAATAAAACAGTGAATTCGGACTATGTAGGGGTATGCTTGCATAAACAAAGCCTTGTTGTTAAGCTTAAGGTTAATTTGATCAGGGTTTGCTTTAAGTTATCACCCATATATCAAATATCACAAATATCAAGAAAATGTTTCTGTGCTGAAAGGTGTACTGTTTATCCCCGGAAAATATTCAAGCGATGCTTAAATTATGTCTGACTGTATATATTCATTCTATTACTTGATGTAAATAATACTGTCGAATAAAATGTTTATTAAGCTGGGTGATCTAGGTCGATGCGCTGTAGAGGCAGGCAAATTAAGAATCACACACAAATCTGTCCTCTTTGGAACAAGAATGGGGTTCAATGCACAAATTATTTATCCTTTCTTGATTCAACTTTAAGAGTTAACTTTAAGAAATTGTATTTATCCTTTCATCTGATATTCATTTAATATTAAATTGCTTCGGTTCAAATATTGCAAATGCTTACATGGGTGGGTGCATGTTTCATTATAAAATTAATTTACAAGGAAAGAAACAAGTAAAACGTCATTTCTCTCCCTTTGACTAATACGTTAATTGAATGCTTTTATTTATTTAACGAGGATTCATAGCAGCTCGAAGGCCACTAGTAGATTTTCATCCTTAAACATATAATGATTGACGAAAAACAACCAATCTTTTTTATTAGCAGCACTCTTTATTCCTAACGTTTCGGTATATTAGGGCCTTCGTTAGAGGAAACAGGCCCTAATAGGCCAAAACGTTAGGAATAAAGAGGCTGCTAATAAAAACAACTTGATAGTATACGTTATTCTTCCTTAGAAGGAACCGTAGAATTACAGTGATAAACAACCAATACGAGGGTAGGTCAGAAAGTTCTGTCATAGGTGTTATAACTTTGTGAATAGACATGATAGGGTGATGTATTATACCTTGATTGAAAGGACTACATTTCTCCTTTACAACGATGCCAAAAGAATGCACGAAAGAAATAAATACTTCGAAATAGACGCCTTGAAAGACACCTGGGGTAAAACCAATGGCACTTTTTCTTGAATTTGTGAATATTATTTAAAGAAAAACGATTCGAAAAAATATAATCCATGCAATATATTTTTCGAACATAGATGAATATATCCTGCAAAAATCAAAATCATTCAATTGAATTTAATTGAGTTATTGCAAAATAAAATAGTGAAATTGGCTTGCTGTGAATACATTAAAATTACAGTTTGAATTCAAAGGGCATTTATTGACATCTACACGTAGACCAGGGACCTAAAAATGCATTTAACCATTTTATCGTTTCATCCTAGTGTGCCCTGTAGTAAACTCGTAAAAAAGCAAGCAAATATAATGGCCCAGCGGTGCCAGAAATGCTATAGGGGTACGTATTTTAATGACGTCATATTTATCGCTTTATTATAAAGTCACCATAGCATCGATAACGGTAATTTTTGTAACATTGCATTTCTAAATATACTATTATTTATCACTGTAAAGTTGGAGAAAATTTGATCGGTAGTTATGAAGATAAAACGCATTAAACGTACATAATAATATTCACAAATTCTAGAAAACGTGTCATTGGTTTTACCCCAGGTGTCTTTCAAGGCGTCTATTTCTAAGTATTTATTTATCCCGGGCATTATTTTGGCATCATTATAAAGGAGAAATGTAGCCCTTTCAATCAAGGTATAATACAGCAATCTATCATGTCTATTAACAAAGTTACACCACCTATGACAGAACTTTCTGACCCACCCTCGTATCTGGAACAGAGACAGAAATATAAGGAAAATCAGTAGTTTTGAAATTTATTTAAATATGCGGGCAAATATTTTATATTTAGTTTTATATTCATACATTTGAAATATTTTTCTTTCATTTAAATACTAGGTCAGTGGTATCATTGTTAAATTGTTCTCTTTTTAGAATTACTACCGTGACAATATAAGATTACTTCATATTCATAAAATTGCACGATACGTCTTATTGTGTGTCCTAGATTTCATAATTATTATACCTAATCTGATCGATGGTAAAAATGTCAATCATACTTGACAGTTTGACATAACCAAACCTGTGTTTCCCAATGTCTCCCAGTGGTGATGACGCAATGTAAGTCATGACAAGCAACACGCAGAAAGAAAGAAACAACCACACATGAAATACCAAATGAAAAACAACAAGAACGCAAGAAACGAATGCAAAACAAGAAGTAGCTATTACTCGATTACCAAAATCAGATAAAATTAGAACAGATCCTTTAAAAGCAATGAACATAGTAATGCAAAAGCGGATGGGCCATACCATGGAAGCCTCGTCAGTGACCGTTTTGATTTCAGAACATGAACATTTCAATTTTACAGCTGAAAAAATTCTGTGTTAATTGCATGGGCAAGTTTACATGATGATATCACACTGAGGGTGCTTAAAACCGGTTTGACGGGTATCAAGTTCTATATTGCTTCAAAACATTTAAAGTGTGTTTTTTATTTTCTGATTATGGATTTTTGTAGATATTTGTTTTAATATTTTCTTGACACAATATGGTATTTAGTTTGTCGCAAAATACCCAACACATTTTTGAATACATTTCCTGTACATCAATCTCATGGAATAGAGATAAATATTTTCCAGCAAAATTTTAAAACTCTTAGTATATTTAGCTCACCAAGCCGTTAGGCTCACAAGGTGAGCTTGTATTATACCCATGCTCCGTCGTCCGTCGTTGTAGTTGTCGTTGTCGTTGTTCACAATGTTCAAACATCATCTCCTCTGAAACCGCTAGGCCAAGCCAAATTTCATGTGGAGAATTCTTAGGAAGGGGGAACCAAAGTTTGCATTTATGGCCCAGGTCACATGACCGTTGGCCGCCAGTGTTGTACAGCAAAAAATTTAAAATCTTCTTCTCTGGTACGGGTGGATTGATTTCTATGAAGTTTGGTATGCAGCATCGGGGGCTCCCGCCCATCATAATTTGTATAAATTATGACCTTGTGTTGGCCTTGACCTATTTTACCGCAAAGTAAATTTTGGTCACATAGTTTTTTTTTTTCTCAATGAAAAATATGAAAACATTGGATTTTTCAGGAAGTTTTGTAGTCTGTGATCTGAAAGTTGGTAGATACAGACAATTTCTTGAGTTATGATGTTATGTGAGTATTCAAGGTCAATGTATTTTCTTGGCCTTGGCCAAAGGTCATTTACATATTAAATGTAAAGAGCCCCGTCCACTAGGGCCTAAAGAAATAGATGGGCTGCTTGTGCCTCCATACAAAGCTTAAAACTACGCTACTGACTGTACGCTACTGACTGACCATCTGATAACTGGTTAACCGCTCTGGTCTGAGCCTGCCCAAAAAGTGGATCAAGTCAAACCATCAGGACATATAAGCCTTATTTGGTTTTGTTGGGTGGTTATATTTGAAGCGCTTGGGTAAAAGTCTCATAAAATGGAGGCAACGTCCCGACATGTCCATTGCTGTTGACTGGGACGTTAAGCGTCAAACAAACAAATCAAATGTAAAACTTAATTTTCCCAGAAACCGCTCCACCAATCGAAACCAAATTTGATATATAGTATCCTTAAGAAGAGGGAACCAAATAAATTTGCATATAAGATTTAGGCCACATGATGATCGCCAGAGCTATACACACAGGGCTATACATAGCAAAAAAAAAAAAAAAAAAAAAAAAAAAAAAAAAAAAAAAAAAAAAAAAACCTCAATCCTCTTCTTCTCTGTTACGGGTGGGCCGATTTTAATGAAACTTGGTATTTCGCATCAGGGACTCCTACCATCATAGTTTGAATAAATCATTATCTAAGTTTTAAACTGACCTTGACCTATTTTACCGAAAGGTCAATTTTGGTCGCATAAGCTTTCATTGGAAAAAAGTATATACATTTGATTTTTCAGGAAGTTTTGTAGCCTGTGACCTGAAAGTTGATAGATCAAAGGTCATTTACATATTAAATGTAAAACTTTATTTTCTCAGAAACCACTTAACCAATCAAAACCAATTTTTATGTGGTTTCCTATTAAAGGGGAACCAAAGTTTATATAACTGGTCCAGGTCAAATGACCAATATGACTGCCATGCCCACTGTGGTGAAACCCTTAAAAATCTTCTTGTATGGAACAAATGAATTGATTTCAATGAAAAGGTACAAGTAGGCAACGATCAGGAAAAGGCGCAATTGAATTTGGAATGTATCGTCGGGGATTCTCATCCATCATAGTTTGTATAAATGAAGAACTTGGGTTGGCCTTAATCTGTTAACGGCAAGGTCATATATTGTTACAAATGCTTTTAAATGGGATAAGTGGAAACATTGATTTTTCCGGGTAGTATTTTAGCATAAGACCTGAAAATTGGCAGATACAGACAGTTTACAGTGTTAATAAAATTATATGAGTATTCGAAGTAAAGTTTACTTTTTACCTTGATCAACATGACCTTAGCCAAAGGACGTTTTTCTTGACGAAATCTCAGGTGAGCGATATCGGGACCATTTGGTCCTCCGGTATAATGATACAAAATGACACAAATGACATACGTGAGACGAAATCTTCATGATCAAGTAAAATTTTCGAAAATATGCTTTCTCATGATAATCGATTAACTCCCTTGCAAATGCAAAGTCTCTTTTCAAAATTAAAAGTTAATTCACAGCTAAATGTTGTGAACCACTACAGAAGCTGAAGGTGAGGTTATGACCATGTAAAATCGATTTAATCTCGCCAGTAATTTTATATTACTGCTCGTTCCAAGGTGATACTTCTGTTGTGTTTTTGTTTTATGTGTTGATGTTGAATTTTTATGCTGTTTGTACCTTATGTATATATTGGGAAATGGCTGCTCACTCGGCTTATAATATGTATTCTTAATACAAGTACCTGATTGTCAATTTAGTTGTTTCCACCTCGGTTTTAAGGGTGGGGACTTCTTTCTAATTGCACCATTTCCTGATCATTGCCTATTTTTACCTTTTTCCTTTTGACCATTAAATTTTTTTTCTGCTTACCGATTTTCAAAATTTTCGAGGGTCCTATTAGGACAAGCTAAGACATAAAAATAATTTTCCTATCGTCCTCTATGCAACCACTTTGAAAAATCATTATCAGAGGCAAGATTTTAGGCTTTAGATACTTATCTCCGTTCCGAAAACACCATGGTTCTTCAAATACCTGGACCAGAGATATCAAATATCTGTTGCAATGATTTGGTGTTTTTGACCACCGAATGAGTAATAGTTTATTTTTGAGGTTTCCAAGCTAGCTTCTCTCATATGCTCAAGATATTATCTGCAAGATGCTGGAAGAAAAATGTAGGAAATGCCAATGGACCGGGATATAACTGATATATGTGGCCATGTAAAATCGATTTAAGCACGCCAGTAATTTTATATTACTGATCGTTCCAAGGCGATACTTCTGTGGTGGTTCTTTTGTTTTATGTCTTGATGATTTTAATTTTTTTGTGCTGTTGGCACCTTATGTATGTTTTCATATTTTTAGTTAAGTTTAGGTGGCTGAGTGGCCACCTATTGGGAAAATAGCTGCCCATTCGGCTTACGGTATGTTTTCATGGTATAAGTACTTGATTGTTAATTTAGTTTTTTCCCATCTCGGTTTTTGGAGTGGGAATCTTTTTCTGATTGCGCCCTTTCCTGATCTTTGCCTACTTATACCTTTTTATTCTGTAAAATTAAAAAGTCAGAGTAAAATTGTGTTGTAATTGTATACATACAAGAATCACAAAAAGCTGACCCATTTGTTAACCTATGGGCACTTTGCTTTTATTAAGTAACCCTCTTATAAATATTGCAGTTAGTATGTACATGTTCTATTAGCAACAAACTCAGCCAAACCAAGGAGAGCAAATGCCAAGTTCGCCTTGGTTATACCATCTAGCTTGATACACTGTACTGTGCAAGTACTTGCAATAACAACGATTGTGTATGCCTTTAACCACCTTTTAATTTATACCCACTTATCTATCCTTCCTTGAAAATTTGTTTTTCGGCTTGCTTGAAGGCTGTAAATTCGTTTTCTTTATTTACACTCTACACATAGGAAAAGATTAAATATTGAATGTCAGATAAAATCCTTCCCAAGGCTATTCGTGTGTAAAGCTATTGTATAAACCTGAGAGCTTATTCAGCCGAGATACAAGCTTGCTGATACATGTTGTTATCGTGGATTATTTTTAGAACACGCTAGGCAATTTATCTTTCGGGTTGGGTCGTTAAATTGGAGTCATATCGGCTTTTGCTATGCGCGTTACAGGGCCGCAACACCAAAGTGGTGTAGTTTTAGCTGTCTAGAAGATTGATAGCTGGTTACAAAATGGCGGATTGTTACACAGCAATCGGCGGCGAGAAACGAAAGTTATGCGTTTTTGAAATGACAGCGTCTGAGCGATCGAGTGTAATGAAATGACATTAGCAAATCGAAAAGAACACCAAAGAAAATATTGTCAATAATCTTTTGCGTCAAATAAAAGCTTTTGTAACAATAAAAACAGTTGTTTTGTATAAGTGCACTCAATGAATGAGAACACAATTCATGCGTAGCTTTGAGAATGAGCTATCGTTAATTATAAAAGTTTCTTATAAGATTTTACATTGTGTCTCTCAAAGCGTAACTATATTAAAGCTTGACCATGTTAGCAGTAAGGAGTTGGCATTTATTTCGGCCGATGCATTTTGTTGTTTGACCAAAGTATAGGCGACGTAGCATTGCATCGGTAGCAATCATGCACACTATGGCTGACGTGATAAAACATAGATTATTAGGTCAGGTACAACCGGTTGTTACATTTATAGTTAAGAGAACTAAGGCAGTAATCAGAAACTGATACAATTAAATTTGTATTTTTTAAACCATCAGGATAACAAGTCCATGTAATGTTTACCTCCTCATACCCCACTTTTAACAGCAAAACTGGAGTTTACAGGGAATTACCTATTTTTCTTATTTTTTTAATCAAAAACATAGATAGTGGGTACACGTTAGAACCGCCTCGGCGAGGCGGTTCTAACGTGTACCCACAATTTATGTTTTGAGCAAAAACATTAAAATATCAAAATTTCTCCATTCAAAATTTCAGTTTTTACAGCTGCAAAAATATCTATATATTATATTGGCATGATTTCATAATACCAGACATCGGACGGGAAAGAAAAGAGTGCTAGACATCAAATTTAATACAACAATCCCAGCGGGGAACATGACGTCAAAATGACGTCATATCAACGTCGATCTGACGTCATTCTGACGTCATGTGCCTGCTGGGAATGCTATACCGAGTAAGTTGACCAGCTCTTTCTAAGCAAAGCGGTGCATCACGTGAAGAACAGAAAAGCAAACCCGCTAAACGGTCAACATAAAGAAATCACACTGTAGGGTTGAATGCGATTCCTTTCGGAGGAGGGTGCGATTATTGCATTAGGCAACATTCAATAACTCAAAGATAGATTTATGATGGGTTAATTTAATTGCAAAGCCGTCAAAATATTATCACAACAGGTGCATCGCCTTCAATCAGTCAGTAAACAAACGAGGCTTCATTATAAGTCGACTTAACTTTTGAATTGCGAACATTCTATCGTTTTGATATACTTGTAAGCTAATGGCATTGTACTACTTAGCGTGTTATTTATTTTATTTATTTTTTAACTTACGAGAAGCTGTAGAAGCTGTCGCGTTGGTCAGAGTTTCTTAAAATTTCGTCTATTTGCTCTTGAAATATTTTTGCGAACCCGGATATATTAATTTCGACCGCATTTCTTTTCCTGTTGAAAATATTAACGGTGTCTACGAACTTTCCTACGTACTTATAATTTTTTCTGTCGATGTTAAAATGTACTTTGTATGAATATGTTGTCCCTCTTCCTTATATTGATTGATGACAAACCAGAAAATAAATAAATCATTACATATCTGGTCGCATGTACTTAAATAAATATAATGAACAGAGATCTAGTAAACAAGGCAATTTGGGAATATGCCAAATCGTTGCCAAACAAACTTTATTCATACAATACATTTCCGGGCTTCGTTTGAATACAAGAACATAGATTATATTTCATGAAGCACAGTCATGAAAGCTTTATTTGAAGTAGTAGTAGTAGAAAGCGTCTTCTCGGGCTGAAAAAGCTTTATTTGTAAGGAAGCAAGTCATTTTAAAGGTCTCCTCTTCATTAGCATTGTCTTATTTACTTTCTCTCCGATGTTTTGTTCTTTCTGTTTTCAGAGTTCATACAATTATCTTTACCGTTTTCTATCAAATTTATGTAATAAATGAATATACTTTATTTTAGAATGAGCGTATATTTTCACTGCGGCCGTTTGTTGAACGATTTAAGATTAAAGTTTTCGTTTTCATGCAATATAAAGTTGTAGTTATTTCCCTTTGATCATACATGCATATTGTGTCGTCTGTGGCTTCGTAATATTCCTTCTTAAAATTAAATTTGCTTTAATGAGTTTCGTTGAATGATCGTATTTCTGTTGTGTCTTCCGCATTCGTATAATTCGTAAATGGTCCGATTTATTGTTAGTTTATAATTATGTTTCGTTTCCTTATCAGGCCATCAGGAAAAGTTGTGCATGTAATGTATACCCCCTCAAACCTTACATTTATATACAGTAGCAAAACTTGGGTATGCAGACATGTATCTATTTTTCTTATTTTTGCCCCAAAATATAGATTGTAGATACCCGTTAGAACCGCCTTAGCCGCCTCACTGAGGCGGTTCTAACGTGTACCCATAATCTATGTTTTGAGCAAAAATAAGAAAAATATCAAATTTCAATATTGTAAGCTAAAAAATCTCTGTTTATTGCATGGGCAAGTTTTCATTATGATATTCCTTCTTAAAATTAAATTTGCTTTAAGGACTTTCATTGAATGATAATATTTCTGTCGTGTCTTCCGCGTTCGTATGATGTCCCGTTTATAATTGGTCAATATTTTAGCCAGTTTCGCTTCCTAGAAGGGAAATATATACCACTAAGTGTTAAACAGAATTTTATTTGAGTCCTACACACATTCAATTACACGACAATACAGTGCATGGAATGCTGTAGGTATTGTAATTAAGCACCCGAAAAAGAAAAAATAAAAATAAGCAATGATATTAACACACTCAACAAAAACAGTAAACATGCATGAATTGTAAAATAACGAAAAGCTATGCATCAGGAAAGTAGACACGCTAAACAGTCAACATAAAGAAATCACACTGGAGGGTTGAATTTAATTCCTTTCGGGGATGTGGGGGGGGGGCATTATTGCAATACGCAACATTCAATAAATCAGAGATGGATTTATAAGAGGTTACTTTAATTGCAAAGCCGTCAAAATATTTTCACAACAGATGCACCGCCTTTGATCAGTCAGTAAACAAACGAGGCTTCATTATAAGTCGACTTAACTTATGAATTGCAAACATTCCATCGCTTTGATATACATGTAAGCTACTGTTATTATACTAATTTGTGTGATACACTACTAAAGTACTTTATTTATTTTGTCGATGTTAAAATGTACTTTGTTTGAATATGTTGTCCCTGTTCCTTATATTGATTGATGGCAAACCAGAAAATAATTAAATCATTACATATATGGTCGCTTGTACTTAAATAAATATATGGAATAGAAATCTAGTAAAAAAGGCAATTTGGGAATATCCCAAATCAATGCCAAACAAATTTAATTCATACGATACATTTCCGGGCTTTGAATACAAGAACGTAGATTATATTTCATGAAGCAGATGGAAGCTTTATTTGTAAGGAAGCAATTCTCCACCTTCTTTAGCATTGTCGTGTTTACTTTCTTTCCGCTGTTCTGTTCTTTCTGTTTTCAGAGTTCATACAATTATCTTTACCGTTTTCTATCAAACTTATTCAATAAATAAATACACTTTATTAGGATATTTTCACTGCGACCGTTTGTTGACCGATTTCAGATTAAAATTTTCTTTTTCATGCAACATAAATTGTAGTTATTTCCCTTTGATCATACATGCATATTGTGTTATCTGTGGCTTCGTCATGCCCCTTCTTAAAATTAAACTTGCTTTAATGCGTTTCGTTGAATGATCGTATTTCTGTTGTGTCTTCCGCGTTCGTATAATTCATAAATGGTTGGATTTATTGTTAGTTTTAAATTAATTCGTTTCCCTATCAGGGCATCAGGAAAAAATGACCATGTAATGTATACTCCCTCAAACCCCACTTTTATATAGTAGAAATAGGGTATGCAGGAGTATACCTATTTTTTTTCTTATTTTTGCTTCAAAATATAGATTGTGGATACTCGTTAGAACCGCCACGCTGAGGTGACGTATACCCACGGTCTACGTTTTGAACCGTGAAAAAATAGGATGATATCAAATCTCTGTTTATTGAATGGGGAAGTTTTCATAATGATATTCCTTCTTAAAATTAAATTTGCTTTAAGGAGTTTAAGGAATGATCGTATTTCTGACGTGTCTTCCGCGTTCGTATAATGTTCTGTTTGTAATTGGTCAATAATGTTTGTCAATTTCGCTTCAAAGAAGGGGAATATATACCACTAAGTGTTAAACAGAGTTTTATTTTAGTCCAACAGACACCCAACACACATTCAATTACACAGCATAGAATGCTGTAGGTATTGTATTAAGCACCCAAAAAGGGTGAACAATGAAATTCCTCGGATTGATATTTTTGTGGTTATACTGGGCAAAATTTCAAATAAAAACCAAATCATTTTATCGATTTTCTTTAAACCTAAACATAATTTGAATATTCTGGTAATCACCTTTAAATCGAATTCCTTCAAAAAAAGAATAGCAGTTAACATATTACAAGCATTGCCTCATTTCATGTAGGGTGTCCAACTGAGTATCGGGTCCCCATTTTTTAAAAGTCGCATATGTCATCATTTTGTGAAATGCATTTTTGAAACTCAAATTCCGTCCGTCAAACCTTTTTTTTCTAAAGATAAATTCGTATTAACACGTTCTTGTACAAATTTGGATTCAAAGTACCCGAACATTTAATTTATCGTGTATGGACAGAGTTTGAAAAAATACCACAAAACTTAATGAAAAAATCTTGTCATTTTTAAATCGGTGTTACGAGGGCCATCCCATAAAATCAGACACTGACTTTATAAAACAAAATATTTTACTCTACGGTGGGTTGCAGTTATACAAACATGTACCTGGGAATGTATGGACCTGAATCGTCTGGATTTGTTTGCCACGCTACCATTGCACCGATTGCTAGGCAACTAACGATCAGCATGTAAAGGGCCACGCGCGCGACATTATATACTGTTTAAGAGTCCAAAACATAGAAACAGAAAATTCATTTTTAAAACCTTTTGGTATAAATGAAGTGCTTATGTATGTCAGGTTTGCAGTCGTAACTTTTGCGGGGTTTCCAATTGGACATTTTGGCAGTTTTGCAACAGCTTTTACCATATAACAGGATAGTTCTACAAAGAGTAGTATATTTTGTATAAAACACTTCTAGAAAGTTATTTGTATATGAAAGACCATACAACAGCCTCACCAAAGCTGTAAAATTTGGGGAAATGTTGAAAATACAGGGTGTTAAGAAAGTTCGAAGACATCATTAAAAAGGACACAAAGTGTTTGATAAAACATTTAGATTTCATAAAAGTTTGTTATTTTAATCTTGAATGATTGTCATACAAGATATAATGGACAAAACATAGTTTTCTATGAAACTGATAAGAAAATTATATGTGGCAATTAGCTACCCCTCTTTTGAGCTGAGTGTCACAAAAATGCAAAATTTTGGTTTTACAAGTGACTGCGTAAGAAACTGCTTAAATTTCCAATACCAGTGGATTCACGGTTGAATACATTGATTACAAATATTGTCAGGAATGTTTTAATGCCAATTCGAGTCATCATTCCATATTGTCTCATAAACTTTTTGGAATTGCAGAGTGAAGTCTTAAGGTTCCCCCATTCTTGAAATAGGCCATAAAAAGTAGGGGGTATAGATAAATATTTTATAAATATTCGAAACTGCATGGTTATTGTCATTTCGCTTTCCTATATAATGCTATAATATACTCTTTGGTGTTACCAAAACTCATTTTTGATGACGTCCCTTCCTTATTTTTGAACAAAACTTAATCAATAATATGTTATACCTAAGCCTGTCCCTCACATTCGTCAACATGAAATTTTGCGACAAAAACTTCATTATTTTGAATATAACATGCACATACAAAAGTTTATTCATTTTTGCGGGTTTATATTTGATACAGAAGAGTATATTGTTGTGATTTACGGTGCTAATACAAGTAAAAAGGTTAAATTGTTAACAAAATTCTTAATTTTCCGTCATTTTATCATATTTTGGTACTTTTTGGGTCAAACCTAATGCACGATAAATTTTCACCACACAAACGACAAAATGGACATTTGTAACAATTCTGTTCACTTCACGTACACTTAACACATAATATAAAATATTTCATGTAAGTTATTTCCTTCATATTTTGTTTCTATCAAATCTAGATTACCCCTACCCCCTATCAAAACACCCACGGTGTTTCCATTCATAAATCATGTGTTTTCATCTGATGAAAATTTATAGCGCCTGAACGATCTTAAAATAACTAGTATGTTCATGGTAACGTTTAGGCCAGTGACTTTCACTTAAAGTAATTTTATGTTCCCTGATTTATATTGTGAATGTTTTAAGTTATGTTTAATATGATCACCCCTTTTATGCAATATCTCATAGATAATGCGACAAGCTGTGTCAGCCTGGCTTAGAAACTGTAATGTGAACCAGTCAAAACAGAAGTTTATACTGTGCAAACTGGTATTAAAATGGGTTTTAAGTGTGTAGATTTTTGATACTGTATGAGTATTCATTGTGAAATTACTTGGAATATTGTAATGTCTTCGAACTTTCTTAACACCCTGTATACATTTCAAAAATATTATAAGTTTCTGTTGTTGCCTGCCAACAGCGCATGTTGCAAACAACCAAGTTAATGTCCGTTCGGTATATGCTTTTATGGAATAACATTATAATTGAGATCCTTTAAGAGCACTTTACATATCAGTGATAAAGGGGATGGGACATATCATGATTTCGGCTACTTTAGCCTCGCCAGTGACAACATGACGCCAAAGGGAATTACTGAAATTTTACACCTTTCAACAGGGTTACCGTAGACAATACAAAGAATAGTATCATCCAAAATGGGGAGCAGTTCTGTATTCAGAGAGCATCAAAAAGCACAAATATGGCTTTCCAAAGAATCACAGTACAGCTTTCACTTACCCTACCCCTGGCTCCCAGTATTTTCCCGGCCATGACCTTTCATAGTGTGGCACGTTAATTATTATAGCATCAGAAAAAAATGTAATTAAAAACATATTTTACACATAAATACCCAACATTCATGGCCACAATTATGTAACAAAAAAGTCCTGATTTTATAAACTGTTTATGAGAGATGAGACCATTCTCAGAACATACTGGATGCCCCTCGTACTTGTGTTTGACAAGACATCTTTTGTGTATGTTTCTGAATTATGATAAGCCTTTTAATAATAGCCTTTTCGAGTATGTTTGTGTATCAAATGAAGAAAAGTAATTTATATTTGGTGTTTCGGTTTCTAAGATAATCGATAAAAACATTGGTAGCCGGTTAGAACATTTTACTAGTACTTGTCAATTTATTCAAATACATGTATATAAAATATACATATAAGGAAACTATCTCAAGCCGTATAACAAAATAAGGAAGTTCAACAATCTCAAATGTCACCTGCGAACATCCTTGATTATAATGTTAAACATTAAGTCACGGATTTTAAAGCAAACATTAAATAAAATACAACGGTTAGGTTATGTGGAAGCAGAAAAAACATTCACAGGAAGAAGATAGGCCATATTGTACAATTTCGTATAATGAACCCTCATCAGTATCCCTTTACTAACTGGCGAAGAAATTCAGATGCTTGTGGATTTCAAGAATTAACATCCGGATAGTCTTTATCAAAACTCAAATCCCCAAAGGGATAAAATAATAAAATTACTATTGACAAGACATTTCTTAATGTATAATTTGTTTTAAATAGTCCTAATTACTGATTTAAAAGGATTAATAGAAACACATTAAAATCTTCACCATGAGATATGTACGGGGATGGGATATTTCTTTATATAATATTGTTTTAAAATATTTTAAATATTCTTACAGATAAAAAGGGTCAAAAGAAAAATATATTCTGCAGTAATAAGTACGGGGAGATATATAGGACTGTCCCATAGCACAGCAACAGCTCCTTGAATAAGAAATAAAATAATTAGATACATTGGAAGCAGTAAAACATTCAAACGAGAATATGGGCCATATTGTACAATTCTTGGTTATGAGCCCTCATCAGTGACCATTTACAAGCTGATACTTGTGCTACAATTTAGTGTAAAGGTATAGGTAAGCAATAATCAGGAACCGATGGAATCAAAACCGAAGTCCCATCCTATGTGGGATAAAGATAAACAAAAAACGTCAATCAGGTACTGATACAAGTAGAACGTGTACTAGTAGTAAGCTGAATTAGCAGATATTTCTCTAACGGAGGCAACGCAGTTACCTGGACCTTACTAGATACATGATAATGCACATAAAAGGCACCGACTGCACAAAACTTTGACAAATAATACAGATACAATGTGCTGTCCGATCCACCTGCGTGTAATTCAAGAGGGACAGATAGTTATGAAGCTTGATTGGGTCAAGAAGTATGCATGCAGACAAACGCATCACATTTGGTTGATAGCCCATAATTCACAACAAACAAGGGTCATTCAAGAATTAATGACAATTGCTTCATACCGCGGAAAGTATAATTAGACTGCATAATTTATTTTGTTACTGAAACAAAAATCCTGGCTCATTTAATCATATAAAATCCTTAAGCTCTACATGTAAGTCTACATGTAAGTCTTGACCAAACATACAAAAAACAGATCGAACCAGTTCCTGGAGTTTAATATACATTTTTTGTATCTGATGCATTCTGGAGTACCTTGAGATATAGTTAAATTGAAATTTACGAGTCTATAAAAATATGTAGCTATAAATAGCACACACCCATTTCAGAGGATGAAATCTAATACAGGTAAACAAAACACTGCTTGTTCATTGTAGCATTCGTTTTGATTCTGTTTTAATTTATTTGATTGAATGAAATGCAAAATTAAAATTGAGTCAGTTAAAAGGTCATACAACAAAATAGTTATTGATTTCAATTCGACAGACACAGGGATTTTTCTACCCTGTTGCCTCGATGAATATATCTTTTTCAGGTAGATAAATCCTTATGTCTTTCTCATTGCAGTCTACTATTGTATGTTAAATGTGGACACACATACATGCATTTCATTTTCTTTACATTTAGATTTCTTAGAAGTCTTATCATTGGTTTCTGCTGATTAACAAAAGCACCAACAGCCAACATGAGAGACAGCATCATTGATATCGATTTCCTAAATGGGAAAACGCGTAGTTGCCAGGCAACAGCAGGACAAGTAAAAATAAACCCATCCTTAGCCCAACAGTGTGTTCTAAATCGCAACATAAATATCAAATTTATTTAAGGATTGAAATTCAGATTTTAGCTTTCACTGGATGATGAAAAACATTAGGCTATTTTAATGTCTGTGAAGCCCGAAGGGCTTCTCGGAGACATTAAAACAGCGAATGTTTTTCATCATCCAGTGAAAGCTAAAATCTGAATTTCAATACTTATATTTACATTTTATATAATCAATCAAGTATCAGATTTTTAATTGCATTTTCATGTTATTTGACATCAAATCCGACTTAACGTAATTTTGGAACAGCCAAGACGTCAAATTTTCGCGCCTAACGTCATGGCGATACGCGACCAACGTCACGACAACAAGAGTAAACAAACAACGTCACTGGATGGGTTCTGACGTCGCATCGCCCATAGGCGTGGCCTCTAGATCACGTGACATAATGTTTTTCATCGGGAAATGAAGGACATCAAGAAACGGATACTTTCATCTAGGGCGATTGCAATAAAAATGTAAATATTTAAATGTAGAAAATGTAAATGAACATGTAAATGATATTCAAGTGAATTTTTTTTTAAAACAAAGTATGAAGAGGCTTATAATGAAAAAGGGTTTGAATTAAAAGATATTCAGATTTGAAGCATTCAAATCTTAACAGGAGATAGTGTTGGTTTATTTTAAAATTCTGTGTACATAGTCAAGGTATTCAATATCATTTGTAGAACACCTACGTCGTTAATTTTTTCATGGTATAAGTTTTAAGAATTAAGTTTTATTAATCATTTTCATTTTCATTCTAGAATGGCCCCTGCATAATGATCATTCCTACCTGTAAGTTTCTTACATTTGTGTACCAAGGCATTGCTCTAGTCTGGTACCGAAAAGCCCCGACGCAAAAGCGGCTTTGTGTAGACTACCATTTTGAAAGTTTCAAGTTTACTGTAATTCTCTTTGGCTCCATGTTGCCAAATCTTAAGGGTCATGATGAGGCACGAGTAGCCGAAACCGCGGTATGGCCCATCTCTTTTCTCATTTATATGCTCATTGCTCTTAAAGGACCGCAGTTTTATTTCTATTTGCTATTTCTCTGCTGGTGTTGTGCCGTGAGGTGCAATAAAACACTAAAAACAACCGGATGATCTTTGGTCCTGGAACTGCTCATCTGAAGCCTGATCTTGGAGCATTAAGTCATCAGGAAATGACTTTGACCTTGAATACTCACGCACCTTTATTGACTTTATAAGTTGTCTGTATCTGCCAAGTTTCAGGTCTCAGGCTGCAATAGTTTCCAAACCCAGTGATTTCTGAGAATACCATAATCTTAATTTTGATATTTAAATGACCTTGAGTTAAGATCAAGAAATGACCTTGACCGTATATTTCATACCCTCATTGACTCCATTATTTAGCTGTATCTAGGAACTTTCAAGTCTCGGGTTGCAAAAGTTTCCAAAATATCCATTGTTTTCGCCTTTCCCATGTAAAAGCCTGTGCTTCCAAAATTGACTTTGCCATAAAATAAGTCGGGGTCATCCCAGGGTCATCATTTGATCAAACTATGATAGGCTGAAGTCCCTGATGCTACATACCAAGATTCGTGGAAATCGGCCTACCGGTTCTGGAGAAAAAAAAGGTATTTACCATAGTATTTACCATATATGGGCGTGGCCACCAGTTTGGTCATGTGACCAAGATATCGCGAACAAAACATTAATGCCACTATCCAAGGAGGCTCCACATAAAATGTCAACTTTATCGGCTAAGCGGTGTCAGAGAAGAAGATCTTTGAAATTGTGACTTAATTTTGAAAATGCAATAACCTTGGATCAAGGTCAAGAAATGACCTTGACCTTAATTTATTACATGCTTTCATTGACTCTTTTAGTTGTCTCCATCTAGCAGCTTTCAGGCTACAATAGTCTCCAAAATATTCATTGTTTTCGCCCTTTCCCATGTAAAAGCCTATGTTTCCAAGATTGACCTTGTCGTAAAATAGGTCAATGTCATTCTAGGGTGCCGTTAAATAGGCAAAGGTCATTCTAGGGTCATCATTTGAACAAACTATGAAGGGCATTTCTTAAATTTTATGTGTTTCAAATAGTCCAAATATTCCAGGATCAAAGGGAAAATAGTTTGTTATATGCATGATGTACGGGCAGACATTTGACGGCGGCACACAGAGTCAAGCATTCTAAAATTTAATGTTATTTACATGTTAACAATTTCATTTGGGCTAATTGTTTCCAAAATAATCTGGATTGAAATATCTAGTACTATAATTATATTGAACGACACTCTACATGCTTAGTTGTTAACCCAATCACGGTTGATTACTTATCTTTCGTCTTCAACTGCATGCCGGTGGGTTAACAATTTCATTTGGCCTAATTGTTTCCAAAATAATCTGGATTGAAATATCTAGTACTATAATTATATTGAACGACACTCTACATGCTTAGTTGTTAACCCAATCACGGTTCATTACTTATCTTTCGTCTTCAACTGCATGCCGGTGGGCCTGGCGTCTGACTCATTGGGGGCTTCAACTTAAAGTTATTTAAGACGGAGCCGGAACTTTCTTGACTATTGCTTGACCAATCAGGTGCCTTTCGTTTGCCACAGATTTTTCAATGATGTTGTTTGGCTTCCACGGGATCTCCAGTTGCCGTGCTGCATTTTTACCTGTTGCCCTCGTGTTTGAATTATCATGGCATGTGTCGTGATTTGTTTGTCTTACCATGTTGATTCACTATCGACTAGTTAGATAATCACCAGTAGTAATGGGCGCCACTCTACCACCATAAGGGCCAAACACATAATTAAATGGTTTGGTCCACTGCAGAATGTGAGGGTGAGGTTGGGATCCCGTAAAATCGGTTTAATCGCCCGCGCTAGTAATTTTAAACAACTGACCGTTCCGACGTGGTATTTCTGTAGTGGTTCTATTTGTTCTAAGTTTTGATGTTGAAATTTTGCCATTCTTAATATATATTATTGTGTAATAGTATATTTAAATTCGGGTAACTGAGTGGCTATCTGTAGGGAAATAGCTGTGCACTCTACTTTCGACATGCCCTCTTTGTATTTGAACCAGATTGTCAGACTTGCCCCATGCAATATACAGACAATTTTATCAGCTGTAAACATTTAAAATTCCATGAGGAAATTCTTGCTCAAAACTTTGATTGTGGGTACACGTTAGAACCACCTCGGCAAGGCGGTTCTAACGAGTACTCACGATCTATGCTTTTGGTCAAAATAAGAAAAAAATGTATACTCCTTTACACCCCAGTTTTATTATATAAAAGTGGGATATAAGGGGAGAATATATTTCACAGACATGTTTTCCTGACGATTTCATGCCATCACACACACCAACATGTTACCTACATACACACCAGTACAGAACAAATAATGAACCGTTTGTACTCATTTCATTTCATTCAATAAGGAATTCGCCAAATCGATTTTAACTTGAATATCAGACGCGCAGACGATAATTTGCATTGATCAGGAGAAATGAGTGTATCCGGATTGCCGCGTTGCCATGGATACCTGATTCAGATGAGGTAAAGTACTTTATAATGTAGGATGTTATAGGATCTATAAACGGGTTTTGAGAAACTTTACCGTTGTTGTAATAGCAAGTCTGTTTAGACGTAGGTTTACAAGTCTTCCAGTAGTTTTGTTGGAATGGCACCATACGCAACTTTTCGATTACATTATAACAAATGGATGTCCACATTTACCCCATTTTGTCCGTCCATTTTTGTAGTTTCAAGATATGTTGTATGCATAAAATAAAAGCAAGATAGATCTATGCATGCAACGCAAAGCTATACGCTTAAGTTGAGTAATTTTGTCATGAAAATTATCATTCATCAAATCGTACGATAATACAGTGTAAATACTTGAATTACACACATGGTAAACACACGTGGGCATGACTGAATAATACGCCTGTGGAATTTCCAGCGAATAGTTATATTACTACCCATGTGTCGAAATCTTACAGGGAGCGACTACATGATTTTTATTTGCAATGGGAGTTTTTCGATTTGTCATATTTACATTATAACCAGAGGGTTATAGTGTTCTGTGCACATATCATACAAATAAAAAATACTATCCTTCTGTACACATATCATACAGATAAAAATGACAGATTCACGTTGCGCCTGATATTAGAAAAATCCCGCCCCCATAGAATTAAAATACTTGTCTCTCCCTAACATGGCCAACTTAATCTGGATCCCAACCCTAAAACACATCTTTGACTTAATATTGGAAAAAAATGTTGTGCCCAAAGCATTTAACTGTGTTCTGACATTGTCTGTGTTATTTAACAACAAAGAAAAAGCAAAGAGCAAGAACTGTCAGAAGATGTACACTCAAAAACAAACAATTTCCTTGATTGACTTTATAACCAAAATGGGGAAATACAAAATCAACGGATGTGCATACAATTGAAACACCCAATTTGTAAAACCGATAACATAAATATTTATATCCACCTTATTGTAACCCCGTTTTGAAAACGTGAGGCTAAACTGGATTCACCATATTCGTAGTCCCGTTATTCAGATAGTTTCCGTTCAATATTTTGAGAATGAATTTACTGAACCTGACCAATTTTTTATATGATCAAAATCTGACTTGGGATTAAAACTTATTAAAACTAACATTTTTCGCAAAACGATTAATAAAGAAATGGTCTTTATTGTCGTCAGGCTTTTTTACCGCTCAATATCTTGAAAGTGAATTGACAGGATCTGACCAACTTTTGCATGCACATTCAAACTATTAACATCTAGCCTGGAATTATATGGTTTTTTTTTTTTTTTTTTTTTTTGTTTTTTTTTTTTGTTTTTGTTTTTTTTTTTTTTTTTTTTGTTTTAACGGAGTTGCGGCACTTTACGATCGTCAGAATGTTTTTCCGCTCATTATAATGAAAATAAATTCACGTAATCTGATTTAATATTGTATGCACATAAACCTTAAAAAATAGAGTTTGGAATTGTTTCCTAGTCATTTTTCGCAAAATTTTATTACCCGTTTATTTCAGTAAAAATTTCGTTTCCGCTTAATATCGCGAGAATGAATTACAGAATCTGATTGTGTACGCACATGAACATTTACAAATCATGCTTGGGATTGTTTGCCGTCATTTGTCGTAAAATTTAGAGTAACGACCCAAGATTGGCGGCAAAATTTCGTTTCCACTCAATATTTTGTCACGTTGGAGTGAATAAAGCGTAATTACACGTAATAGATCTTGAAAAAAGTATTTGCGGTACTTATTGTTCTGTTTTAGATTGACAGATTTATAGCATAGACTCCTTCATATTCAGTATTATGCCTATTCTATAGACTAAAATGATATACTCATTTCAACATTCAATACAATTACGAGTAAAGTGTGTGCACAGGTTCTTAAATCATTTTTTGAAATACAGAATGTGCCGAGATGAATGACATGTGTTTCGTTTTAACACAAATAATAACTGACAGAACAGTCATTTTTAATAACATTTTGCATTTTTTATTACCAAATCTGAAAAATCATACTTTTGGTAATAATAGAAATATCTTAAAACAAATGTTTTGCCTTTTGTTCATGTAATTATTTACATAACCTAAAGTTTCTCTAAATTTTGAAGCACAGAAAAAAGAAATGGACCTTTTCTTGTCGGAAAATCTTAATACTTTCAAGAAAATAATGTTTCCGCGTACTGAGAGGCCAAAGAAAGGATTCATTGTTTGACTGTTCATACTTTTCTTAATTTTGAACGAATCGACTTTGAACTATAGACATCATCTTTTATCGAATGAAACAATTAAAATAAGATATGGCCCCATCCACGTACATGTACATTCTAATGAAACTTGCCTATGCAATATATACTGAACAAAAAAGAAACGCAACAATTATATTCCACTAAATTTTGAGCAAACTCTGATGCAATCAGAAATCATTGCATTTTCTTCTTCTGCATTAGATATCAGGCTCCCGAATGCAAGAAACCGATTTTCATTTTTGATGAGTATTTACGGTGTTATTCGATACCGACCATGGGCATGCTGGAAGTAGTAAACCACACGGTGCGCATGCGCAAACATTAAATAGGGTACGATTTAAATCTGCTATAAATCCCCATTCAAAATCGTCATGCACCACTCAGCATAAAACTCACACGTTAAAGAAATAAAGTGAATAAAATTGAAATTATCCCCCTTTCAATTAAACATATAGGTATTTGATGGTTTTAATTACGAGCTTGTGTGTCGTGGAACTTTATTTCTTTTTCAATAACTTTAATTAGGGAGCAGCTGACATTGTTTCTTGATGATTTGGAGGTCCAAACGTGTGCGCATGCTCAGAGCAAATCTTTCCTGATTTGCATTATTTAAGACGACAAAAATTCTCATTCAATTTTTATCGAAACGAAAATCAGTTTTTTTTTGCATGACATACCCTAATATCCCATAAATGGGACTCATACAGCAACAGGCCTGAAATTATCAATCGAAAATTCTTGGTGGCTTTTTGTTGCGTTTCTTTTTTGTTCAGTATACAAAGATTTTTTCAGCTGTATAAAATAAAATATCATTAGAATTTTTTGATATTTTTATAGCAAAAATAAAAAGGCATGCCCCTGCATACCCCAGTTTTGCTATATAATAGTTAGGTTCAAGGGAGTTTATATTCCATGGACATGTTTTCATGATGATAATCACTTAAATAAGACACTCCTTTTATATGGAGTATTCTGCCTGGATTGTTTAATGGGGATTACCATGAAAGGCCACCTCTACAATAAAAGCAAACTATTTTCCATCTAAGGATGAGACCGACTCCATACGACGATTTAAGGATGATACCGACCCCATACCGGGTTTGCTATTTTTTCTTATTTTTATTCAGAACATACTTGAACATATTTGCTATTTGAATGGGGGTCACTAGGCTTGATTTAGATTGATACCGGTTGAGAACGCATCTTTTTCGTGTGCCGAAAATGCATTGTTTGCCAACTGCCACTACGTTTTGGTAAACTAAACTTGGAAAATTATGAGCAGGACCATCCAAGTACCATACGTTTCAATAAGACTAGACGTTGTTCAGTGTACTATTATCACGCGTAAGCTTTGCGAAAATGTAAAATCGCGTACAGATGTTTGGTAAATTTGTGATTTTGGGTTGGTTTTGTTTTATTTCTCGCTTACAAACGGCTGAGTCAAGATCAGGGTTGTTTTTACGACTTAGGTCACATTATGCGTGTGTAATTCAATAGTATATTATCCAAGAATAAATGATTTTATTTTAAAAGAAGCTTTCTTACGACATATAACAATATATTTGATGCAACCTTTTGCTTAGGCAATATATGTCCAAAAATCACCATTTTTCACATGTTTTATTTTGGGGGCTTTGTAAGCTGATTTGCTGTTCTGTTCAAGAATAAGTAAGGTCCTGTATTCATGTAATATTAACGGTACATATTTCCCATGTTATATACTTTTTATGAAAGTAAATTCGGACAAAAATAACAAATATATGGCCAAGGAAGAGAAACTGTACTTTTGTTATGTTTTTCATTTTTTCTTGGTGTCTTAAGCTGGCAGAACAAACAAATTACACCCATGATTAGAACCTGATGTTTTGGTATCTAAGCTTTCATTGTGAAGACAAAAGAAAAAATAGAATCCATGGAAGTTGAAGGAGAACGTCAAAGCCCGTATTCAGTTTGCCTAGATTTTGAAAGCCTGCATTGAGAAACAAGCATAAGTCATGCCTGTAATTATGTGTTGTTGTGGAAGCCTGACATCCTATGCACACAACAAAACAAGTTTCATTTGAAAATTTTACATATACTTGCCATTACGTTATTTTTTTGTTGGGGGGGGGGGGGGGGGGGCAGGGGTAATTTTTTGGACAAAAAAAATTTGATACAAAAAACCAAGATTTCCTCAAGTATTGATCGAAATACATGGTAAAATTATATTTGCAGCGTAAAACAATGCTGCAAATGGTCACATTTTGATAAAAACGAGTTAGAATATTTCAATGTTTTTGTCAAATAATTATTTTATCTAGAACTTTTGAACATTGCCTGTAAGGCCTCAATGAAATAAATGTGTGGTTCCTGTTTCATGCCCCCCCAAAATTAGGATAAGTAGGTAGAGAGTATTATTTAATTTAGTCAAAACATTTGACACAGAAAACAGCCAAAATAAAAAAATGTGGCTATTTTTAGTTGTTTTTCTCTCCGAGACCATTTTAATGTTTAGGGTAGGGTGAAAAAAACTAGGGTAGGTAGGGAAACCGGAACTACACATATAAATCATTTAGGCCTTATGCCTATATCCTACAGTGTCATCATTCAGGCGTATCACAAATACATACTGTCTACATGAAATTCAAGGTGAATACTCTACATGGCTTATGAATGTACCTTCTTATACATGCAAGCAACAACAAAAAATCGACTATTTTTGCTTTAAGGCTATTAAATATTTGGCCTCTTATTTTGAGCAACACAGTTTTTTTGACATAACATTTAGCAAAACATAGCACCCGATGACTATGTAGACCATGACTGGCCCCAAATATGCTGACACAAGCTTACATGTTACTAAGCCAAGACACAGGTATGGGTCACCACTTAGATATAAACAAACACATTGGTACAGGCACTCAAATTTCTAAAAACTAAGTAGTGATGATCATCAAAGTCCACCAGAAGTGTAACTGATTAAAGAACAGAGGGCAGACTTTCACCTGGTGTGGTTACTTTTCAAACACTAGGTCATGTTCAGTCAGGTAGACATATGTATATAAACAAGCTACAGTCCTAAACAAAATTATTGAGGTCACTTGATTTGATGAGCTTGCATTATAGATTGTTTTTGCACATTTCGACAGCCTTCTCCCCGGGACCAAGCGTGCCATTCTTATATGATGTACGTAATGTAAAACTACAACTGTGTGCAAAAGGATTTTCTTGGTCCGGGGGGGGGGACACACCTGAATAAACGTTTTCAATTTCCATTAAGGTTAATTGCAGAAACTATGTTTTCACACCAAAAAAATTCATTGGTACTTTTTCCTGGAGGAAAACATTCTAGGAATCAATGAAGGCTTATTCAAACTATTTAATTCGCTGACAAAAAAGTGTTTTTGAAATAAAAACTTAATTAGCCTTTTCTATAGGCAGTTTCGCATACAGAATGGACGTTTTCCTTTATCATCACAGTGAATAGTACGTGTTTCTTTAAAAATCACCATTAGTATGTAGAGTCCATATCCCCTATTTTCACAATTAAATAAAAGTTTACAGCCAATAAATCTAAGTTCAAAACCAGGCTCCTATCAACCCGGATCCAATGTTGGATCCGAGCTATTTACAAGGATCAAATGGTCTTTTATTTTTCAGACTGGGGTCTAGTAAAACATATCTGTAGTATCATGGTAAAAGGAACCGTAGAAGTCACACGTTAGTAACGTCAAGGTTTCCTCCAAATGTTCGTATGCTACCACACATATTACATTTTATTTTATACTTTACAGTGAAAACCAATGTATATCAAAACTTGATAAAGTTGGTATTTTCATTGATATGAAATTTCACTGATATCAAATCTCACTGATATCAAAAGTCACTAGTGACTGATATCAGCCTATATCTTCACTGTAGATTTTGGATTACTTCTGACGTTTCCATTTACTTGACGTCATTAAAGGTGTCTCACTTCAGAAATTCAAATGCCTATAACTCCGTTATTTATGAACGAAAACATAAAGTGTGGGTATCCATTTTCTTAGTTAGAACGTAAGGAACAATGTGGTACCAAAATGATTTGTGTTTTCAAAAATGTTTGGTTTTTGCATTTTCACCGCCTGCCTGGTGAATTGAAAAATGCCTGTGTATTGTATAAAAAAAAAGAAAATTTGCTTTTTTTTGGTGAATACAAAATATATTTCATCTCGTGAGTTGAAAACATAAAAATTTTCACTCGTGCTGCGCACTCGTGAAAATTCTGATGTTTTCAATTCACTCGATGAAAGTTTGGTATTCACCTCAAAAAAGCAAATATCCTCTATGTATTTAATCGACTGCAACATGAAACATTGACTTATCAAGGCTGTTGTTTTGGAGCTCCTGTAAGGAAATATGCCCATTATATATTAAAGTGAAATTAGAAAAACACACGTGAGCCAAAAGAATTATCACTGGAAAATGAACCTGAGTGGTCTTAATTTTTTATAAACTAAGAAAACAATATAAAAACAAAGATGTTGCTTTTTTTGCCTCAAGTGCAGTACAAATAGCAACTCGGCCGATAGTAAATCCAATATTAAACAATTTTTCACGAAGAGCTTTTCGTAAGTAATTTCATGCGAAAAAATCATGTGGTCATCTAAACGAAAAAACTTCTAGAAACGATTATGTCACCCAACCCTATGTGATTTTGCTTAATTTTTCATAATTGTGTGCTTATGGAAATCGTGTTTTAATTTAGGTCATGCATGTATGTATAGCGCAATATTTCTGTATTGATATAAGTAAACATTGAGAACATACAATGTTTGTTTAATTACACAAGCAGCTTTATTTAGCCCTGTGTCGCTTTTATAGTCATGGCACCGAAGAACCTTGCGCAATAAACGAATAAGCGAAGTTTAACGTCGCCTTTATTATGACGTAAGTAACGCCACTACTATTAAAATTACATCAAATTAATATCATTAGTTAGTCCGTTTATTTTGCATAAATCTTCCATTTTCAAAAAAAAAAAAAAAAAAAAAAATAAAATAAAAAAAAAAAAATAAAAATAAAAAAATAAAAATAAAAATACAAAAAAATAAAAATCGATACGTAGTTCTCACTAGAATTTCTTGCATATGTGTCGGTATTATCCTTAATTATTAAATGTGTAAAGGGATTTGGGAAGGAATTAAATTCAACGACAAACGACAATTAAATGCAATGAAAATAATTGGTGAAATATTAATTTTAATGCTTATCAACTCTTTCTTAAACTTATTTTTTCATCCAGCTTCTTAATATATTTCACTGTTCCACGATTCTAATTCCTCTGTCGAGTTTTACTGCTATACTAATGATATTTGATGTTTTCACTTTCATTTTACCAATACACCGGGAGCTAATTTGACCTATCTTGCATACGCCAGTACAATTTTTCACGGGTGCCAAATCGTTCATTTGGAATCCAGAAATGCACAGAATTTTTTGTCCTCAAAGAAGTACAAGTAGGCAACGATCAGGAAAAGGCGAAATCAGAAAAAGATTCCCAATCCAAAAACCGAGGCGGGAAAAAACCAAATTAACAATAAGGTACTTATACCATGTAAACATTTCGTAAGCCGAATGAGCAGCTATTTTCCCAATAGTTGGCCACTCAGTTACCTAAACTTAACTAAAATATGATAACATACATGTACATAAGGGGCTAACAGCACAAAAATTTCAAACACCAAGACATAAAACAATAAGAACCACCACAGAAGTATCGCCTTGGAACGAATAGTAATATAAAATTACTGGCGGGCTTAAACCGGTTTTACAGGATCCTAACCTCACCCTCTGCTTCTGCAGTGGTTCATAACATTTAGTTAGTTGTTCGGTCCTCGTAGTGAATCTCTAACTAGTCAATGAATCATCATGGACAAACTCTTTAATTTTCACTATCATAAATGAAAAAATGCATGATTCTTGAGCATGGGATGTACATAAAAAATTGGTCATATCCCCGCTGTAACTTATCCTAGACCACTGAACTTGGTCTCAGTTAAAAGCTTAGACATCGTCCTTTTATCCTATAGTAAGTAGTAAAAGTTATCTAATTGCATATTCATTAATTTTAATGAAAACCTTTAAAATGACAGAACAATCTTTAAATTCCATAAATAAACTAATAACAGGCCGAAACTATCATTTTGACACTTTATTATTTCATCAGTAATATCATATAACAAATTTATTGATGTCATGGGCCTAAATGAAAATTATCTTATTTGCATATTCATTAAGAATAATAAAAATGTCGAAACTCGAGGAAAAACGAGGGAAAAACTATAGCTATTGTAAGGTTTTGGATGGGTTATAAGATCTATCTTCATCCCTGAAACCAATTCTCCTGGCTGCTAGTTTGGCCAGAGGGACCACCTTCATGCCATAAAATATTGTGCTCCACAATGAACATATTTGCATGATGTAAAATTACATAGTTTCCACAACCATCCCTAGTGTGATTCTAAAGAAAAAGGGTGTATTCAAACATATTCATATACCAACAATAGCATGCTCTGGAAAACTATTTGTCTGATAATGATGCATATTTCTAGCAATGTAACCTTAATAGCTATTATTCAAATCGTTGACTTTGCTTATTCATTAAAATTAATAAATACACACGGAATCAGAGAAAAATCTGGGAAAAATAGGGGTATACATACAAAAGCACTTGTAGCACAGCTGTTAACAAACCCAGGATGCTGAAAGAAGTATCAAAGGAATGCTATGGCAATGTACTATGACCCTAAAGTCTGATATAAGAATGATCTGATTTTCAATTTTATGAATTTCAATGAAAACGTCATAAATAGGAATGAAACAATGGAACAATTAAACAGGTAAACCGTACCTAAAATGCCCAAACATGCTGAAAATGGCATCACATGCTTGCTAGAGCAATATTATACCGTTATGTACTACAATGTATAAGTCATTTGATTTTTTGATTTATGAACATCAACAAAAGCTGTCGAATTTAGAGGAAAATTACGGAAAAATTAAGGCGGTAAATATGGCAAATCACAAGTTTCGTGGTTCCTAACAGACATAGAGAGCCATAATTGGTATCAAATGATTGCTAAGACAATGTTATATAACCATATAATCTGATATATAAATTACCAGTGATTTTTGTTGTATGTGTATTAATGAGATCTTTATAAATAAGAGAAGCATCAACAAAAAATGGAGGTGTAAACCAACTATAATTAACGATTTAATTAGATAACTTGCACTACTTAAGCTTTCACATAAGACAAAGTTCAGTGGTCTAGGATAAGTAACAGGGGAGATATTACCAATTTCATATTGCATGTACACCCCATGCTCAAGAATCACGTTAACGGTTGCCATGGAAACCATTCATTTTTCAAAGACTAAGTGCAAGCGAGTTTATCTTTGAGGACAAAAATTATTTGCATTTCTAGGGCCCCAATGAACGATTTGGCAACCATTGAAAAATTGTCCTGCGGGTGCAAGGTAGGTCAAATTAGCCTCGGGGTACAAATATAATGCATTGCTTTTAAAGGTGAAACTGCTAACTGTTTGGATCTTTCTGAAATGTCGTTTTAGCTTGCTTGGTTTATATTTATATTTTTAGGAAGGGAATTTCAATGTTCGCTATGTATATTACTCTATATTTAGCATAACTTCCTCTATTTTTGGCGATGATTGTTCTATTTTTGTATTCGCGTGACTCCGTATTGGTCAGCTTGAAAGCGCCTGTCGTGTCCATGCCGTGCCTGTCGTGTCCTTGCCTACCAGACAAGAAAATTCCTACCACTACAGAAAATTTGTCAGACCACTAATCGTGAGATATTTGATATCATAACAACGAAACGAAATTATGAATTCAAACTCATTACATTTCACCCTACATGTAACTGGATCTTTTTACTGTGGAAAATATCCTAGCCGTACGGTAGTGATCCATATTCATATTACATCTTGTTATAAATGCATGTTTCGTGATATAGAGCATTTTGATAATGTACAAACGAGAATATCGTTTTTTCTATGCACGGATTAAGTGATATTGTTGTAAACGAAACTATAATACTGGCCCGGCAAACCGGGTGCGGCAAACACTTCGTGGTCACAGCTTTCACACCTGACCTTAATTCTTCCGAAGTCTCGATATCAAATCATATTTCCGAGCAATTTATGATTATTTATTTCCATTTCTTATTGATGAAACATTGTTAACATTGTTAACAAGCGTAAAATTTGGTTTCTCCGAAAATGCAACGAACTTTGCAAAAATATACTATGTACAGTATTTGATTATTTGAAAAAAAAAAACAAAAAAAAACGGCCATGCTATTTTTTCGATATTTGTTTTCAAAGGAGTAAGTCGAACAACCTTTAAAATGAAATCGGTTTTCAGGTTGACTACCCCTTAAAGTCACAGTACATTTTCAATCAATTTTATATGTGAAAAAATTTTTTTTTTTGGTCATCAGTTTTGTGCTTAAATGGTGCCTAAACATGGGCATTAAAATTCTCATTTATGCGCCTTAATTTGGGCTTAAATTAAGGGAAATACCTTAATTTTGCTTCATTTACATTTTTCGATTCTACCGCAAATATTATAAAGAGTTTTAGGCGTGACTTAAGGCGGGGTACCGTAGTAGGCTTGCGCACTCACATAGTCACGCGTCATCAATAAAATGTAAACAACAAATAGCCATGAGCGGTTCGTCAATTCCTGAACGCGAAAGCAAAACAATATTAAAATCCAGTGATTCTCCAATGGAATATTGTCGAGATGGGGAGCGGGGAATAGGAGGAATGTTATGCAGGTCCCATGACGAGGCGAGTTCAAAACTTCTAGACATTTGGTAAGGGTACAGTGTCAGTTCTGTTTTTCAAACATAAAACTAAATAATACCACTCATGTATATTTTGGATTTCGCTTTACGCATTCTGTTTAAGGAGCCACTGAGATGCCATATGGATGGGCGTATATATAAATCTGTAGAATAGCACCTTGTCCACCTCCAATTCAGATATTGTATAACAGCTGAAAGTGGTATAGAGACACGGTTTTATTATATGTACATGTACTGTAGAAATATTTCATTTGAGGTTCGATACGGGTATTGACTACTCATGACAAGTATTCGCTTCTCAAAGGGAAATAACAGTGTCGAGCTGACCACAGATCATCACACTTTTCAATGCATATAACCGGTAACAATAATGCATTCATGTTATACATACCAGGTCATATTGCATGATTTTATCGTTTTAGGCATTGTAAGTGAAAGCCAGACACAGTTTCTGCCAAGACCTATTTAGAGGGCTGAGGTAAAATTTTCTTTGATACATTTTCATTTATTTCCACTATGGTTTCCAATCGTTTCGTACCCGAATGTTCTGTTTTTTTTTTTTTTTTTTTTTTTTTTTTTTTTTTTTTTTTTTTTTTTTTTTTTTTACCCATGTCATTTTGAAAACAACTTCGGTCTTTCCGTACACATTTTTGTTCATTTCGTAACCACTTTCATCATTTCCACCCTAGCTATCTGGGTACTAGATGGTCAGTTCGTATGAAATTTATTGGTCATTTACATGTACTAGTAGATCTAGGTAGGTTATTTCGTGTTTTTTTTTTTTTTTTTTTTTTTTTTTTTTTTTTTTTTTTTTTTACATTAGTCTCAAAAATAATGGTGGTAATTTGGAGTGCCATTTGACCATTCTCTACCTATCTTAAGTTACGGTCTTGCTCAACGAGTTAAACAGTTTTGTTTGTTGCTTTACGTCACATTCAACAGCTACGGTGATGTCGGGACGGTGCCTCCAATTGATTTGACTTCTTCAAAGCATTTGGAAGTCATGATATGCCCTCGTCGGATACATCTGCTCTAAGCAAAAGCATGGCGTTTTCTTCTTTTTTCCCACTTTTTCTTTATTACTTTTTGAAGATTGTCTACCAAAAGTAGGGTTTCACAATATTGCTGGCGATCCTAAATCAGTTTGAGGCGGGGGTCTCGTCTCGACATGACTGGAAAAGTGTTGAATTGGACATTAAATATCAATACATACCGGCGAATACAGGCCTGGAATGATAGTAGAACCGGTATGACTGCAAGTTTCTTTAATTATTTAAAATATGTTGAAAGGCATTTATTTTACAGGGGATAAAACTTATTCAAAACTTTAGAAGAAAAGCAACAATGACTAGATAAAATAAATGTCATCCTTTATTGTGCGACCTAAAGGATCCATCGCGCAAAGTCTTAGAGAGAAGGTAGTATTGGGTTTTGTTTGGTTCTGACTTCATGTCACTATCAACAATTTTTCATTCATGTTGGGACGACGCCAGCGGTTCCTAGGTTTCTGGGTGTCAACCAATATTATGCGAAGCATAAAAGTGCCTTATGTTGAAGAACACTGCACGGTGGAAGTAGTTATCGTAGTTATTGTCATCTACCACTAATTTTGCTCGTTTGCACTCTCGTTTGCACAAGATTACCTCATTAAACTTATAGTTACATTATATTATTCTTTTAGGCAAAGAAGTACGGTGCTAATTTAATAGAAGACGGTTTAATGCTCGATGCTTAAGCCATATTCTAACTGTCCCGGATTATCTACGGTTAACGAGGACTGGGATAGAACCATAGCGCCACCATGGACATGCGTGGCAAGCCGGGACATTCCGGTGCAGAACTGGGCGACACCGGGACAAAGCGTTCGAGCATGATAAACCGGGATGATCCGGCATCGTAAACTGGGGGAAATTAAGACGACAAGCTGTGCCTTCACTTGAACTCCTTTAAAAGTTTGCCCACCGTGAAGCCGGTTTTGGGCCCGGTCGTCACCGACACCATCGTTGACAACCATCCGGCTTAACATCTGGGTTTACCGAAGTAAAACCGGGATCCACCGGCCTGTATAGTGACGACACTGTGTTAGAACACAGCAAAAACGTGGCTCCACCAAGTTCATTCTATAAAAGTGAAATAAATGAAGTTATTTTATACTTTACAGTGAAAATCAGTGTATATCAAAACTTGATAAAATTGGTATTTTCATTGATATGAAATTTCACTGATATCAAAAGTCACTAGTGACTGACTTCACTGTAGATTTTGGATTACTTCTGACGTTTCCATTTACTTGATACCATTAAAGATGTATCACTTCAGAAATTCAAACGCCTATAACTTCGTTATTTATGAACGAAAACATAAAGTGTGGGTATTCATTTTCTTAGTTAGAACGTATGTGGTTGACTCCAAAAAGTAGGGGAGCGCAGTGGCGTTCTGATAGAGCATCGGACTCCGTGTGGAGAGGTCCTTTTGTTCGATCCCCACTGGTGGCATAGTGCTTTGTCCTTGAGTAATACACATTAATTAACATCCCAGAGTGCTGGTTAAAACCCCGGAAGCGGTGACTCCGTCCCGACATTACTTAGAACGTAAGGAACATTTAAAAAGTAAAAACGGAAAAATGCAGAGGAACTAAAACAATTAAATTCCAAATCCGTACACCAACAGGAAACGCTAATAGCGATATGCTGAAACCCAGGGATACAAGTTTTTGTTAGAAAACTCATCATTTTGATCGGAAGACCAAATGATGAAAGGATATTGACAGTAGATATGGCACAGTCATGTGCATTCAGTTGATTTGATTATTTGGTTTTTACGTCCAAGTCAACAGCTATGGTCGCACGAGGACGGGATCTTGGTTTAATGTCTCGCCCGAAGATCTAGAGAAGCTCGGGGTGGAACACATGGCCATGTTTGGCCTGGCAAAACTGCACCACAGAGGCTTTTTCTAGATCCATGTAAAGGTCAATCTATGATACATGAACAATATGATTTGATATGTTTATTAAATGTTATGAATCCATTATTTAAGAAATGAATTTCATTTTTCTGTTGTTCATGGAGCTATGAATCGCAGTGGGTCGCGTGCAAAGTGAATGAACCCCTAGTAAATATGGCTCGACGAGTCATAATGCTACTGACAGGTATCAGTGACGTGCGCATGTCAATTTCGATACTTATTCGGTCTTTGATCTGACTGTGGTCATTGTCGAACTACTTGTGTGTAATACTGTTTCTTTCTAGTCTTTCCTTGCATACGTTGAATTGACTTGATACGCTGAGGCCAAGGATCGACGTATCTTGCTCCAGCTGCGTACGCACGACGTACCTCTGGCGGTCCTGTGGTGTAGGTGTGACTAGTCACGATATGTGTGGCCGCCTTCTTTAGAATGATAGACCGCAATGCTACCTTTGTACTGAGGCTTTGATCGTTTTGAATTTTGGTCGCTTAGAAATCAATTGAATTTCAAAACATAAGTTTGTAAAATAAATCTTATTTAAAGGGATTATTTTATGGTAACGACTGATTTATATGAGCTGCAACATAAGAAAAAATCAAAACAAAACAATCTGCATATGCGAAAGCAAAAGCGCAGATCAGCTTCCCAGTATATGCATATATGTAGCTGATCAGCACCTTTGTTTTCGCTACACTGAAAGTGCTATCCCTCTTCTTCTAACATCCAAAATTTCAAGCTTCTCTGTGCCTTCTTCTGTGCACGTGGTTGTACAGGCCAGTTTGTGTCAAAGCTGATCGAAATCATAGATTATTGGGTTTTCTCATGCGAAGGGCCATATATGTATAAATTGCTTATAAAATTAGTAAAATGCAGTTTGATGACACAAGAGCAACACTCAAACAAATAAATTATATATATACCGTTTCTAGGTGATGTATTACTTAGACCGCTGTCATACTATTGCGTATCGACTCACGTATCTACGGCGTAGCAATATACGAAAGGTCCGTCACGCGTACGTCGTACACACGTGAGCATACGTAGCTCATACTCCACGATACGTAGCTCATACGCCGAGATGCTACGTTTTTTTTATGTGTGCACTTAAAAATTTGTAGCCGCTGACGTACGTGGCAGGTCCGATACGCCGTACATACGTCAAACATACGCCGTACATACGAAAGCAACGTGGCAGATACGCCGTAGATACGTAGCTCATACTCCTGATACGCCACACGTACGTCGCGGGTAACATCCAACGTAACCGTGGCGTATGTACCGCGTACCTTTCGTATCTGCTACGTATGTGAGACGTATGTGTGGCGTATCCTCGACTCTCTTTTCGTATCTACGGCGTATCAGCGACGTGCGTGTGGCGTATCTCGCGTATCAATGGTGCTATGTACGTTTCGCTGCTGTGGAGTATGTGTGACGTATACGGAGTATCAGGGATATTTTGTGGCGTATCTTAATGCTTCTTTATAAATGTTTTTTTTTTTTTTTTTTTCGAATTCATGTATCAGATGTTTCTCACGGTCCGGGGTGCCTTAGGGTTCTTTCAAGGCTACGCTTGGTGTAGCCTCTGATTTTGTTCATTTCGTCTTTAGACCAGTATTGGGAGCTTGGAGATGTCACCCCCTTATGTTTGTTTTCTTCGGTGTTGATCTAGATTATCCTGATTTGTCCTGTGGCATCTTCGACCTCTGATAATTGATATTATGTGCAAATTGCATGAACAAAGTGAACACAACCGTTTGTTCTCATAGATTTTGAAAAGCAAATGGTACAGAACAGATACGCCGCAGATAAGAATAGAACGTAGTACATACGCCGTAGATACGTCACGCGCACACTTCATACGCCATACATAAGTAACACGTACGTAGCACATACGCCTTGATACGCCGTACATACGAAAGTGAAATTCCATACGAATACAGATAAGTCACTGATACGCCACGGGAACGAAGCTCAGGAACGTCACACGTACGTGGAACCGTATGATACGTCGCTTGAACAAACTGATACGGCTCAGACCTCGTCGTATCAACATTATCATAGATGCGCGAGCTATACGCCGCAGATACGTGAATATGTGACAAAGCTATTAATCGTTACGTTTACGTAGCGTAAATAATTAGGAGTACCTGCTGCGTTGCATTCTTATACATGCCATTGACGTATGCACGGCGTATCGGAACTGCTGCGTTATGGTACGTATTCGTAAAACTTGTAGCACCTCAGTCTGCCAGTTGTCCGAGTTGTGAATCGAAGAATGCAAGCTACGTTTACTCTTTAACTTAGGCGGTTAGCCGGTTTACACACTTAGTTCCGGTTGTTTTCGGGTCGACATGGCTCATACTCCACAGACCACTTTATTCTCGTTTTCAGTAACCCGGGCATTGAGAATTTTTGCGGTAAACGTAAGTTTTTTTTTTCTGATTTCATTGCAACCCCCCCCCCCCATCCTTATTGATGCTGACCACAAACACATCATTACTTTAGGGAGGAAATATGACGTTGTGGCCATGATGTTGGCATAAAAATGAATGTGCAAACGTTCGGGTAACGCATCATAGAGAATGCCGAATTGCTACAGACCGCGGTTGTTGATCGGTCTTTCATGTATAGGTATCTTTCTAAATTTCCCCCTACGTAGCCTCTCCGTAAATAAAATCGAGTATGTACTTTGTTTACCACGTGTTTCTATTTACTTCCGGAATTCCAGAACTTTGCGCATTAAATTCGAGTGTGAAGGCGGGCAAAAATATATATTTATCACTGTCACTCATTTAAGTCAAATTTTAATTAGTCTTTAATTGGTTTATCTGTAATGCTTTAGGGAAGTTTTCGACAGATCCTTGTTCGGCAAACGAAGCACTAAAACATATCAAAAATTATCAAAATTGAAAAAAATTAATTGAAAATTTACTGACACTTTAAATGGAGTTTGTCTCCACCATTGTAATCACATCGGCGATCTTTTTTTTATCTGTTTATAGCTGTCGCATATCGAAATAATTGTACTATTACAAAAGAGAATCAAAATGTCTGATGTTGGCCAGATTCACAAAAAAGTATGTGTTCCTTTTGTCTTTTGGTTTTTGCTCTGAATTTATTGTATTTTATACATCAAAAAGGTACAAGTAAGCAATGATCAGGAAAAAGCAACCAGAAAGAAATTCCCACTCCAAAATCCGAGGCGGGAAAACTAAATTGACAATTAGGTACTTATAGTAAGAAAACATATCGTTAGCCGAGTGAGCAGCTATTTCCCAATAGGTGGCCACTCAGTTACCCGAACTTAAATAAAAGTATGAAAACGTACAGAAGGTTCAAACAGTACAAAATTCGACTCCAAAACTTAAAACAAATGGCACCACAACAGAAGTATCGCATTGGAACGATTAGTAATATAAAAATTACTGGAGGGGTGGGGGCTTAATCCGGTTTTACAGGCGCCTAGCCTCACCCTTATCTATCTTTTGAAGTGGTTCACAACATTAAGTTAGGGTATATTTTTCATGAATAATACTGATAATTCCAAGGCGATAGTTCTATTGTGGTTCTACTGTTTTATGTTTTGTAGTCGATTGTTTGTGCTGTTTGAACCTTATGTACGTTTTCATAGTTTTATTTTTGTTCGTGTAACTGAGTGGCCGTCTAATGGGAAATAGCTGCTCACTCGGCTTACGATATGTTCTCTAAGTATAAGTACCTAATTGCCAATTTGTTTTTTTTTCCGCCTCGATTTTCCGATTGCGCCTTTTACTGATCATTGCCTACTTGTACCTTTTTAGATAAACAAATGGCATAATCATTAACACAGTTATTCTGAGGATGTAGCCAGCTACATTTAAATTAATATTTCATATTACTGACAGTTCCAACGCAGCGCATGTGTTGAGGTTCTAGTTGTTTTATGATTGGTGTCATGTCTTGAAATGTTTGATCGTTTATGTGCGTTTGAATATATTTTTGTTACATTCAGGTAAATTGGTGGCTATCCTTAGAAAAATAGTTATGCGCTGGGCTAACCACTACCTACACGTATTTGCAATTTTTGTTGTTTCACACAATGGTTTTAGTGTGGTTCTGATTGCACCAGCTCTTATCCATTGTTTATTTTTAACTTTCGTTTGATTTCATGTGCGTGCGTGTGTGTGTGTGCGTGTGTGTGCGTGCGTGCTTGCGTGCGTGCATGCATGCATGCATATGTGATGATTCATTACCAATACTATTTTTACTCGCTTTCATCTTGGTCGGACCTCAGACCGCAATATGGCCCATACTATCTCCCTTTGAACATTTTCATTGCTTCTGAAGGATCTACTTTTACATTTTATTTAATAATGACACTGACCTAGTATCTATCTCACAGAAAGTGGTACTCTGATTATGTGCTTTAGGAACGGTCTAAACTCTTGTCTCTGGTCCACTGGCATTTAAATATATGCTCCTGTATCTACATTCAACGTTGAGTTGTTGCTTCTACTTCATCACAGTGTTTACATTTCTGTTTTTATGCTCAATTAACCGAAACCGCGGTGTGACGCATCCCCGTTCTCATTAATCTGTTCAATTCTCTAAAAGGATTTCGGGTTTTATTTTATTTATGAACGAGCCGAGGTGAGTATTCAGGCCCTGTAGAAGCTTAAATTATGCAGTAATTTCTTCGTTAACCGTTCTAATACGGCTATGTTGTGACTTATATTTTTGTGTTGACTGATAAGAATAACACCTTCTCTGAAGAACGAGTCACATTTACTTTTGGCTTATCTTAGCCGGATTGCCACCTTCCTTGGAAAACGCTGGGCATCTTGCTCGCCATACGCATTTGTTACATCTATATGATGTCTGGTTTTGTCCATTTTCTTTTCTCCCTGTTTGTCAATATATTTCTGTTTCTGAAACCGATCTTGTTAATTTAAAAAAAACCTTTTTTTTTGATAACTCAGGAGGCAAATCATGTATTGTTTGTTTTACCATTATTTGTTCATTTTTTTGTTTTTACTTCTACTCACAAGCTACATTTCTGTTTGTCTAGTGATAATGAATTTTCTTGCATTATTTTTATTTGCTAATGTTTAATGAAAATAATATGTTTATAAATTGTTGGTCGTTCACTTTAGATAGGTAATTGGCTCAAACTCTGCACAGCTTTCTGTAATTGAAAACCGATAAATAAATGTAGATTGCTGCTACATTTCCTCAGAATGAGGGAAAGTCTGAGCTTGCTGTATATAGTATTTTTCTATTTTCGAAGGCAACCTTGTATCGATCCCTTCGAAAAATGGAGATAGACAAGAAGTGCTTGCATATTTGTTTGAGTTGACGTTTTTCGTCTCAGCCAACAGATTTTGTCATGTCGGAATGTTCGGACTTCTACCATACATTGAGATGCCATGCGAGATGCTCTTGAATGTATAACCAACCAAGTAAACAACTAAAACTGATGTATGAATGATTTTCTTTGGGCAGGCTCAGTAGGATGCTCAGACCTACTGAGCAGTTAACCAGTAATCAGGTGTTCTGTCAATCATTACAGACTCCGTCGGGGCACATGTGAGACAAGCCAAGTTCTGCTTACGGGTGTGTCAGGGTGCTCCCGATTTCGCCCCACCTACTGATTGATCCGTCTCATATGAGCCGAAATAATCTTGAAAAAGAAACACTGTCTGAAGGCACAAACAGACCATCTATTTCTTATGGCCCCAAACAATTGGCACCCTGCCACACTTATGGTGCTTGATGTCTGACGTAACTGAAACTTCTTTCATTGAATCTAAGCATTGTATCACATGACGTGGGTGAACCTGAAAAGAAAACTAAAACAAATGAAAACGATATAGCTTGATTTTGACCTGGGATGCGCCAAACGATCGACGAGTCTACTTAGTAGCACGTGAAAGTATATTCAGATTGTAACAGTGCAAATACTTGCTGTGCGTGACAGAAAAGTTAAGGCATTTCGAACTGATTTACCTTTTACGCGCTACTTCATGGACTCGTCGATCTTTTGACGCATCTGAGGTCAATAAATTGTAATACAATATTAAAATGGTATACATTTTAATCTATTCAAACAAACTAAATACGTCAGAACCTCGCTTATGCCTAGGTCACACTAGGGCTTACGTACGCTGCGGACGCTGCGGATAGGTGTTCCGTATCTGTCCGTCCTATCCGTAACGATTCGTATCTCATCCGTAACTGTACGTATCGTATCCTAAGGGCGCGGTAGATCCGCGGGCAAATTTTCATAACTGTCAAAAATGCATACGCGGATGGACGATCGGTAATGGTAGGCAATGGTACGTAACTGAAGGCATTTATTCGAATCTGTCCGTATCTAATCGCATCTAAACGTATCATTCCGCGATCAAGCATTTGTTGCGGATCGATACTGTTACATACGTGTTGTTTCGTTCGGTTGCGGTCTTTGTCGTTTATACACACTTTTCGATACAATTTAAGCATGCCACACGTATGAAAACGGAATCAAACGGATGTAACTTGAACAATGCTAATAAGCGTGTGGCTGAGCCCTCTAGAGCTGAGTGTTTGGGCATAACATAATCTGTATCCAATGCTTGAATGAATCATACAAGAACGTTTCTGGAATATATAGTCTCCTTGACAAAAATGTCCGTCATTTTTCTATTATACAGGTAATTTATTTATCTAAGGATATCCATAATTCATTTATGGATATCCATAATTCATTTATGGATATCCTTAATTCATTTATGGATATCCTAAAATAATTAAAGATATCCATTAATATTTTTGGATATCCTAAAACGAATTATGGATATCCATAAATGAATTATGGATATCCATAAATGAATTATGGATATCCTTAAATGAATTATGGATATCCATAATTGAATTATGGATATCCTGAAATACATTTTTGGATATCCAAAAATCACGATGAATTATGGATATCCATACTTCAATTTTTGGATATCCAAAAATCGAATTATGGTTATCCTTAAATCAGCTCATTTAAGGATATCCTTAAATGTGTTTTAGGATATCCAAAAATAAGCTTGAATTTAGGATATCCATAATTCGATTTTTAGATATCCATGATTCTTTTTTTGGATATCCATAATGATCTGATTTAAGGATATCCATAAATCGATTTTAGGATATCCATAATTCATTTTAAAAAATATTTCTTTTCCATAATGATTTTTTCCCGTGTAATACGCATGCGCTTACTTAAACTGAACGAAACGGAAGCCAACGTAAATTCAACCACACCGGATGCCTCCATTCTCTGACTAGGGAGAAATCATTATATCCCATAGGCACGCATGGGATGCCGTTTTACAATATATTTCCTATTTATGGATATCCATAATTCATTTTTGGATATCCAAAATTCATTTTTGGATATCCATAATTCTTTTTTGGATATCCTAAAATCGATTTATTGATATCCTTAATTCGGCTGACTATTGGATATCCATAAATTGATTTTAGGATATCCTATAATCGAATTATGGATATCCTTAAATACAATCCTATTTTTGGATATCCATAATTCGATTTAAGGATATCCTAAAATCGGGCTAATATTGGATATCCATAATTCGATTTATCCTTAATTATTTTAGGATATCCATAAATGAATTAAGGATATCCATAAATACATTATGAATATCCTTAAATAAATTATGGATATCCAAAAATAGGTAATAAATAGTAAAACGGCACTCCATAGGCACGTACATCATTTTTTTTGTGGTTTAAGGATATCCTTAAATGAATTATGGATATCCTAAAATACAGTCCTATTGAAGGACATCCATAACTCATTTATAGATATCCATAAATCAAATTATGGATATCCAATATTAGCCCGATTTTAGGATATCCTTAAATCGAATTATGGATATCCAAAAATAGGATTGATTTTAGGATATCCATAGTTCGGTTTAAGGATATGCTAAATCTATTTATGACTATCCAATATTCAGACGAATTTAGGATATCCTTAAATTGATTTTAGGATATCCAAAATGAATTATGGATATCCAAAAAAGAATTATGGATATCCAAAAAAAAATTTTGGATATCGAAAAAAAATAAAGATATCCATAATTCATTTCAGGATATCCATAATTCATTATGGATATACATAATTCATTTATGGATATCCATTATTCATTTTAGGATATCCAAAAATGTTAATGGATATCCTTAATTATTTTACGATATCCATAAATGCATAAAGGATATCCATAAATAAATTATGGATATCCTTAAATAAATTATGGATATCCAAAAATAGGGAATAAATAGTAAAATGGCACCCATAGGCACGTACATCATTTTTTGTGATATAAGGATATCCTTAAATTATGGATATCCTAAAATACAGTTCTATTGAAGTACATCCATAACTCATTTATGGATATCCATAAATCGAATTATGGATATCCAATATTAGCCCGATTTTATAATATCCTTAAATCGAATTATGGATATCCAAAAATAGGATTGTATTTTAGGATATCCATAGTTCGATTTTAGGATATCCTAAAATCAATTTATGGATATCAAATATTCAGACGAATTAAGGATATCCATAAATCGTTTTTAAGTATCCAGAAATGAATTTTGGATATCCAAAATGAATTATGGATATCCATAAATAGGGAATAAATAGTAAAACGGCATCCCATATGATTGTTTGTTGATGCGTTCATTTACGTAGATACGTTTGTGTTACGGTTTAGATACGGAAAGATTCGAATCAACGCCTTCATTTACATGTCATTACGTACTATTACGGATGCTTCATCCGTGCCCAATTTTTGACTTTTTTCAAAATTTGGGCGCGGATGGAATCGGACTTGCATATACAATACGTTAAGATACGAACATATACGGAAAAGATACGAATTGTTACGGATATGACGGATAGATACGAAAGGTCAGTCCGCAGCGTCCGCAGCATCCGGATGTGCTAGTGTGACTGTAGTTTGACTAAAACCTGCGTTTTCTTGCATCAGATTTCACCGTTATATACGCAAGAAAACGCAACATTACGTATCTGAAGGTGTATGTCTGTATCTAAACGTAACAGATGGTATCGAAAGGTATGTAGTCAAGTATCTTAACCGTATGTATTCGAATTTATCCGTAACTATCTTTGAACGTATGCGTATCTTTCCTGAACTACCCGTATTTATTCGCATTTAAAGGTAATAAATTCATTAAGAACCGTTAGCCCCGCCCACAAAATTCTGCGGATCGCTACGTATAGTATTCGCAACTATCCGCGGCATCCGTAAGCGCTAATGTGACCTAGGCATTATTCCCAAAACTTTGTGTTTGTCCACGGCTCGACACCTGTGATCAAAACATGTCCATGAAAATGTTTACACCCTCATACCTCACTTTTATATAGCAAAACTGGGGTACCTATTTTTCTTATTTTTGCTCTTGAACATAGATTGTGGGTACTGGTTTGAAAAAAAAAATGTTACAACATAAAAAAAAAACATCTAAATTTTACATTGGCATGTCCTCGGAATGTGATCATGAGCGTCTTCTATGCTTTGCTATTTCATTTTTTGCTTTTCGTTGTTTCGGTCTTTAATTTGTGTTCAGGTTAAGTGATTTTGCAGTCTGTATTTACTCTTGAAATCTTACGTCTAATTAACTTTTGTGACGTGACATTAGTCACATACCACTATCATTCATTTATTAAGAACAAACGCTTACAATTTGGAAGTAACTCTATATATTCAGTGTTATTTCTCTTCATGTACTTTGATTTATGTTTTGATCAAGAAGAAAGATACATAAACGTTTGAAAACAATATATAACATTTCAGTCATAATACATATAAGTGGCGTCTTGCCAAATATGAATCTTATTCTTTAAACTATACCTTTATCGGCTGACTGACCTGTATTTTCTATTGAAATAACTAGGCCGTGATAACAACCTTTTCATGTAAATATATAATTTTCTAATACTATACGTGACACACAAGATTAAATATACACACGTTTAATGAACATGTGACTTTTAAAGGAACGTTCTAGTAAGTAGACCATTTCACATACGTCAGGTACATATGAACTTACATTTTACACAAAGATATATAGACTTAAGCGTCTTTGTTTAATTCATAAAGCCTATCTAATTTTTTATCTAGACAAATAAGGTCAGGAATAGCTTTCCGATTTCGACACAAAATTGATAACAATATTAAAATCAATATTATTTGCATTTTATTCTGCCCTTAAGTTTGAATGTAATTTATTTTTTGACATGATTTGAAACGTCGCTGTGATATTGAAAAGCGCCTTGACTGTGCCTTAATACTTCATTTTGATATAGGGCAGGGAGTTTGATCCCGACTAGAATGAACGAAATGCAAAATTATTGCCACTAAAGATTCAAAAATCAACAGTAATAGTGTGTTGTCTAGCCTCCTTTAAACGGTTTTGGTAATGGTCAAATGAATGTCATGGACTCAGTGGTGAATCTCATAGGACCACGTTTTGATTCTTTGACATTTTCATTATCTAAGAAAATGTTAGTTTTAGAATGCTTTTGTAGATTACACAGTACCTTCATAACCTGGTTCTTACAGAATAGAAGTCTCTTCGCCGTCATGGAAAGGTCTGTTTTTCTACGTTCTTTTTTCAATAATGAATAAAATTTTACGCGTACACATGTTACATATTACTTTGGCGCAATGGCATAAATTTAAAATGAGACGGTATTACGATGTTTAATAATATACTACATAACATATCATAAATAAATTTCCAGTTATCATAGCGGATCAGGACACGCATAATTACAAAGAGCTAGTTCAGGTTTTATTTCAATTTAGTGCACGTTCATATTTTATTAAGGTATTGTGCATGAAGCTTGAAGGTTAAAAAACTGAAAATAAATGTTTTATGCAAATACAGAAGATCCTGCTGAGTGGTGGAACCAATCAAGTTTCGATACACATGATATTTACTTTGACATTTACACTTGTTTAAATTGTTTTATGTCCATTTGTATTGAGAACCCATATCAAAGAATTCAACGTAAAGACTCCAAAGGATGATACTAACGTCCACTTCATGACAGCAGAAGAGGGCCGTGAGTACAATATCGACCGAGACTACGGGCTGAATAAAGAATACCAGTATGTATGTGATATAATATGTGTTTGAGTTTAGCATAGATTTATCTCTGATTTATTTCAAAGAAATAATTGATTTATCGGTTTAGATTTTATTTCCACGTTGTATCTGACCGTGTACTGAAGAAAAATGTCTACATTTTAGCAATTTTGGGTATTCTGTTACATGTATATTATTTCCTCAACTATACGATTCATCGTGAAAATTAGTGTGTACCTATCATATTGAAAGAGTGAATGACTATGGGTTACTGTCACACACACACAGTAGTCAAGGACTGCAAAGTAAAGTGGTCGTATCGTTTATTGTCGCCACATGCGACTGATCGTGTCTGGTTTTAACTGTTAACGGAATACGGAACCAGTATGACCTTTGCCACGACATGTTTACAAAAAGACACTACAGAAAATCAGTTTTGAGGTATCAAAATAATTGTGTGTATTTTCAAAACTCAGATATGATCATGCAGTTATTAAATCGAATTAGCGTTGCGTAGGTCAATTTAGATTATTGCTTTATTGCTTTTCAGATTTCACGTATCTATTCACGATCAACCCGTCTTTATTGATGCCTCACAATAGCTTGGCTAGGTTTAGGTGAAACAGCTAGATGTTTTGAGCCCAATACCTCACTTTAAGGACAATTTGTCTTTGTGAGTATAGATCATTGATTTTTTATACCAGCCCATCTTTTCCAAACACTTTCAATAAAAAGCAAGGTCTAGACATGATCTGATATCCGTGAAGAATGTAACAGGATAATAAATGAATAAGCTTTATAAATAATAGCATAGAAGCACAGTAAGTGAGACAATTAAAATTATTATTTCAACAGAGAAACCAGGCATCAACAAATGTTATGAAATATGGAAAACAGGATGATTAGATATTTCACATTATGGTAGTTATCAAGCAAGCATTATAGTTTATCACTTTTATTTTAACAACATTTCCGTATATTTACATTTTTATTGCAATCGCCCTAGATGAGAGTATCTTTCTTGATGTTCTTCATTTCCCAATAAAAAACATTAAGTCACGTGATCTACAGGCCACGCCTATGGGCAGGGCGACGTCAAAACGAGCCATTGACGTTGTTTGTTTACTGTTGTTGGCGTGACGTCGGTCGCGTATCGTCATGACGTTAAGCGCGAAAATTTGACGTTTTGGCTGTTCCAAAATTACGTCAAGTCGGATTTAATATCAAATAGCATGAAAATGAGCGATGACATGTGCAGTTAAAAATCTGATACTTGATTGATAATATAAAATGTAAATATATGGAGGCTTTTTTGAGGGGAATATCAAATATATTTCATCGAGTGAGTTGAAAACATCAGAAATTGTGATGTTTCAAACTCACGAGATGAAATATATTTGGTATTCACCGAAAAAATGCAAATTTTCTTTTTATTTTATTTTTTAAACTGAAAAAGTAGTTTCTCTTCTACGGTGAAGATATAGGCTGATATCAGTCATCAGTGAATTTTGATATCAGTGAGATTTGATATCAGTGAACTTTCATATCAATGAAAATACCAATTTTATCAAGTTTTGATATATATTGGTTTTCAGTGAAAGCTAAAAGCGAATTTCAATCCTTTATTGATTTTGTCAAGTGTTTATAGATCATGCTTATCTTAATAATAATGATAATAATAATCATGATAATAATATTGAAAAACAGAAAATGTAAACGTTTCTTTTCATTGTAGACCTATATCACAGATTTACCCTTAAAAATGTGAATGGAATATATGTTTTTGACCAACAGAAACAGACATGTAATTTATACGTACATGTGACGCGAGTCTACGACAAAAAAGTTATTTAATACATTAACACTATTTAGAAACAGTAGTTAATTACTTACTAAGATAAATGATTCTATATTTCATTTCGAAAAGTTAATACCTTTATATTGTTCAATTAATTTTTCTAAATTTATTTAAGAATGATACCGACCATAAAGTTTGATATTTTTTTTTTCCTTATTTTTATTTAGAAGATACTTTAACATGTTATTCCTCGCACAGAGCAAATATAAAGTGTCACCGCCAGGCTTAATTTTGATTTATATTTTATTATACCGGTTGAAAGAACACCCATTGCATGTACCGAAAAAGGCTTATTTTTGCTGGTTGCTACCTATACACTTTGGCAATGAAAAATTCGAGAAGTACAAGTAAAACAGTCCAAATACCATACATTTTGATACGACTCGACGTTGTTGAGTACATATACAAAAAGCCAAAAGTAACTTTACACTGTTTTGGTAGCATTATGGAAACTTCTCCATGATTACTTGGGAATTTATTTTAATTACATATTAAATATATGTTTATGAACTAAATTTTATTTTTACAGTATTTACCGTGCCTATCATAAAATAATGGTTTATTATAATATTGATTTTTGTAAGAATTTAGCATTTTTGACTTTTAAATTACACAATTACATCAATTATTGATTTTTTCTCTTGACCCCGTCAAACCTCAATTTTACTATATAAGTATGGGTTTGAAGGGGTTAAGTTCCACTCGGAGATGTTTGCATGATGGATAGTTTTTTCGGGTATATGTGTGTAATATTCATAAAAAGTTTAGATATGTTTTAAAGTCCGATTAGTTACGCATGAGGTAGGCGAAATTTTAAGGATCTTAATGACAGAATGACATACGTCCCTATAAAACATGCAAGGTGTCAAAATAACGATTTTTCCAAATCACACGTTTGATGTGTTACTGTAGTTTTATGAATTAACAGTGATAAAGTTTGAAGATAAAGTCTTAAGAGGCTCCAACGATTCGCAATGTACGAGCGTAAAATGCTCGATACAATTGAAGGAAAAGCTTTCAGAAATGGTTAAAGTTTACTATTGGTTAATTTCAAAGGGAGGTAATTTCGACGCAATGCAATTTGAACAGACTGCGAAAACCTAACGAAATGTCGGAGCAAAAATGTCGGGCAGTATTTTTGACGGACAATAAGTGGTCCTTGGCACAGCATGTTCAAATTTTTGATCTACCTTTAATTTTGTGCGAAAATGCCAATTTTATGCTGTTAATGAAAGCACTGAGAAATCGCAAGTGGATTAAGTTATATCGGCCACTTTACATGCATTATGCTCGGACACGTGTTGGAAACACACTCCAACAGTAACTTTGTTAAAATTCAAAACGAATGAAGATATATTTATGAATGAAAAGTGTAAAGTTACTTTTGGTGTTAAGTATATAACCATCATCAAGTGTGAGCTTTGCCTAAAAGTGTTTTTTCCAAAAGGTATTTGGTAAATCTGCGTCTTTAGGGTTATTTTGATTTAGTACTCGTTAACATAGTAAATCTAATCTTATTCAAGAACCCTCTGATAAATTTCCACGAAAAACATTTCAGTTACGGACCGTCTTATAGCAAGTAATTTGATTAGAAAAAAAACATGTGGTCACAAGAAAGAAAACAATACAACAGGCAATTGTGTTACGCTAGTCAGTGACGTTATATGCTGGTGTGAAGTTGGTCACGTATCGTCATGAACTTGGCGTTTTGGCTGTTCTAAAACTGCGTTTAGTCGCATTTAATATAAGATATCCGAAAAACAAGCAAAAGTACATGAGGAATAAAAGCCTGATACATGATAGATAATATAAAATGTAAATAATAATAATGTAATTCAGGGCCCATTTGTTCAAATTTAACGATGTTGTTAGTTAACGATTCGTTAAAATTTCAAACATGAATATTACAAATACACTGTTATCTTTTGTTGAAAGAAGAATATGATAATCCTTTGCAGTGCAAAGGATTCTCACATTTTTTCAACAAAAAATAACAGTGTACTTGCTTTTGAAGTTGTTATATACACTGAAAGAAAGTTATAAGAGGCCGCCTCATTTTTTCTTCTAGTTCAGAAAGTAAAATACGATCAGTTAAAATTCATGATCATATGAACAAACCAATGTCTAACAGTGGCTCTATGAGTTTCTGCATTCCAAAATGCTTGATACATCTCGCATAGACGAAGTATTAGTAAAGGTACCCTCATTTCAAAAAGGCACACTATTTTAACATCAAGTTAAATGTCATAGTATGACGTTGTGTTTTACATTTTAATTTGTTTGAACGTGCTACTGACTGTCATAATGCAAGATAACATTAAGTCAAATGTGTTGCTGCAATAAGAATCTTTGTTTCTGTTTTGTATAAGAAGACAGCAACATGAACAACACGAATTCAGCTTTTTACATGCAATTTGCATACCAACTTTGTTCTTCTCCGGATGCTTTATTATCAGCAGCATAGCATTGAAATTTTCAGCGATTATTTATGTCTGATACAAGGTTCTGATAAACTTTGAAAATTAAAAAAAAAAAAAAAAAAAAACATCCACAAACGTTCTTATTTTGTTCGTTAAAAATCAGCATTGAAACCGGGAGTGTTTGGCAGCCGTGACCTGTTTGTCCCCGAAAATCGTCTAATACAGCTCTTTCGATTTATATCTCTCATTTTCAGGCCCCATCAAGCGATTAACTTGTTTAAGAGGCACATTGTTGAATTTTCTAAGAAATCTCGAAAATAGCGATTTTTAAAAATGCGTAAAAATCTACCAGTAGAGAAAATTCGAATGTTTGATGTTTTCCAAGCCAGAAGGGCCCCTTTGATGACACCCATTCCTTATTTCAATAAATGTTGTGCTTTAACCAATTTCTATTTAAAAAAAACAACAACATTGATTTTGCACTTTTAATCCAAAAACGCGTTAATGAAAGAAAATTATTTCTGAACACTTTGCAACCTTACTTACTTGAAAGACACGTCTTTAGGCAAATAACCATGCAATTTTGAACATGGCTTAGAAAACAAATATGAGTTTGAAAAGTGGCCTCTTATAACTTTCTTTCAGTGTAGTTAACAAATTGAGGGCTTAACGAACCGTTAAGCTAACTAAGTTTTGAACAACTGGGCCAAGATGTTTAGCTTTTACTGGATGATGAAACCATTAGCAGGTTTAATATTTCCGATTAGCCCTACGCCATTCACAGACCTTCAAACCATTAAAACATTCTAATGTTTTTCATCATCCAGTGAAAGCTTAAATCTTAATTTCAATCTTCAAATATCAATGCGACGACAGTCTGATTCTTTTAAAGGCGCCCTCGTGGCAAAGTGGAAATTCGATCATCTCATCGCTGTGTCCGGTGTGGGTTCGAGCCCCACACGGGGCACATGTGAGACAAGCCAAGTTCTGCTTGCAGGTGTGCTAGGTGTTTTTTCTCGGGGTTCTACCGCTTTCGTCCCACCCGCTGATAAACAGGTGCTTTTCACATAGTTTATAGTTTGACATTTTAGTTTTAAAGTCTAATATGATAGGGTAATACATGTACATGCCAGTACAGATTTAATGGACTTCAAGTTTATTTTTCCATACTCATGGATTTCTTTATTCACCATTATGTTTTGATTGAAAATGTTTCGAAAAAACCTATGGTTGTGAAAGGTCAAACTCACCAACAAATCATCTACAGAAGATTTACTGAAAACTCGACCATAGTGCAGATTATATTTTCCTTTGGTTCTTCGATATCATCGAGGGTATTCTGAGAAATCAGAAAATTATTATCGGTTTTGATTCATTTTCTAACCAACGTTTAATATATGTGGCCCCATTTGGATTATACTAGTCATTGTATCGACTAACCTGTTGGAAGATACAAAATTACAAAAACTATATTTTGCTCCATGTTGCCAAATCTATAGAGTCACTGACCAGGCTTAAGTAGCCAAAACTTCGGTATGGCCCATCCCCTTTCTCATTAATATGTTTACTGCTCTTTAAAAACCACAGTTTTATTTTTATTCATGAAGTTGACGTCAAAATGAAATTGTTTTATTTAAGGATTAAAAATTCAGATTTTAGCTTTCACTCGATGATGAAAATCATTAGACTGTTTTAATGTCTGTGAAGCCCGAAGGGCTTTTCGGAGACATTAAAACAGCTTATGTTTTTCATCCTCCAGTGAAAGCTAAAATCTGAATTTCAATACTTATATTTACGTTTCATATTATCAATCAAGTATCAGATTTTTAATTTCGCATATCACCGCTCATTTTCATGTTATTTGACTTCACGTAAGTTCGGAAGAGCCAAAACGTCAATTTTTCGCACCTAACGTCATGGCGATACGCGACCGATGTCAAGACAACAAGAGTAAACAAACGTCACTGGCTGCTTTTGACGTCGCCCCGCCCATAGGCGTGGCCTCTAGATCACGTTGAGAAATGAAGTACATCAAGAAAGATATTTTCATTTAGGGCGATTGCAATAAAAATTTAAATATGTTGATTTCAGGAAGGATCATCGAAGTGCCCATCAATGAGAATAGGAGGAATTTCACACTGTGGAAAGGAAAGCAGTTACCAGCCACAACAGAACTGTCCTAAAGAAAAAAATGAAACACGCAGTCATGTTAGAAGTCTCCCCTTACATCGTCCATAGTGCAAATAATACTTTCCTCTCAGTTTTATTTTATTCTAAATTTAGAACACTATTTCAAACATTAACTCAAGAAATATGTGCTTGCAAAATACAGTGATCCAATTAACCTGGCATAGAATAAATAATAATTATTTGTTAAGCAGAATTCAGGCGTTTTGCAGACAAGTTAAAATTGAGAAAAATATGTAATTCTTTCAAAATTTGACGAAAACTTCTCAAAAGTTAATCAGGTGATTAAGTCCTCAGCCCCAATCAGTATACCTTATATTAAGGCTCTGGCTCAAATACTTATTGAGATATCTTGCACACAAGATTTTCATATTTTGTTTTCAAAGGATTATAACTCAGATAAGGGGCATAACTCTGACGAGAAAAATACGGGTCTACTATTTTTTCAGGAGGAATCTCAGGTATATGAAATTTCATAATCCCAGTATTCACCATTCAAAAGTTTCAAATTTCACCTCTGCAGCTGGTGTTGTGCCGTGTGGCGGCCCTAAGCAGTCTCCCATAGTCATCCATAGTGCAGATCATATTTTTCGTTTGGTCCTTTGAGATCAGCTAGGGTGTTCTGAGAGGTCAGAAAATATTTATCGGTTTAGATTCATTTTCAAACCAACGTTTTAATATATTTGACACCAGCTAGATTTTACTAGTCTTTGTATCGACTACCCTATTGAAATATGCAGAATTACAATAATTCTCTTTGGCTCCATATTGCCAAATCTATAGGGTCACTGAAGAGGCTTAAGTAGCCAAAACCGCGGTATGGCTCACCCCCTTTCTCATTAATATGTTCACTGCTCTTAACGGATCTCAGTTTAGTTTTATTTCCTATTACTACAGTTGGTGTTGTGCCGTGTGGCGGCCCTAAAAGTCTCCCCGTACATCATCCATAGTGCAGATTATATTTTTCTTTTGGTCCTCAATGATCTCACGTTTTTATTTATTAATAAATGTGTCAAAATTCTGTAATTTTGTCAAAATTTGACGCAAAATGTTTCAACGTTAATCAGGTGGTCTACTCGTCAGTCCCAATCCGAATATCAAATATGCAAACTCTAGCTCGAATACTTTATATCTTGCATTTTCAAAGGGACGTAACTCAAAAAAACTCGGACATAAAAATGTGGGTCAACTATTCGTTCACTAGGAATATGTATATGACATCAAAACTGTAGCATGCAGCATTCAAAAGTTTGAAAAACGTGTAACAGACGCACACATTCATAGACGACTCACATGCAGACAGTCTCACAGACGGACAAGCCGAAAGCAATATGCCCTTGTCATAAAAATAGACATTGTTTGCGGATGATGTACAAATGATGTTTGTGACTATGTAGTGTATTTTAGTGTATTTCATTTTAGACTTTATGTTCCAATGAACCTTTTCCAGACTTGCTTGGACGATATGTAAACTGTTGTCAACACCAATTCATTTACAGATGGAAAGAAAAAAAATCTAACATTAATTTCTAAAAATAGTTTGATAATATTTAATTGCATATAATACAATGGGGTTGGGTCTTTTATTGCCATTTGCGAAATAGCATCTCCATGTGTCAAAATCAAAGACAAACCCAAGATGTTTCAACATCAGACTTCAAAAAAGTACAAGTAGGCAAAGATCAGGAAAAGGCGCAATCAGAAAAAGATTCCCATTCCAAAAACCGAGACGGGAAAAAACTAAATTAATAATCAGGTACTTATGCCATGAAAACATATCGTAAGCCGAATGGGCAGCTATTTTCCCAATAGGTGGCCACTCAGTTACCTAAACTTAACTCAAAATATGAAAACATACATAAGGCGCCAACAGCACGAAACTTTTAAACACCAAGACATTAAACAAAAAACCACCATAGAAGTATCGTCTTGGATCGATCAGTAACACAAAGTTACTGGCGGGCTTAAACCGGTTTTACATGGCCATAACCTCACCCTCAGCTTCTGCAGTGGTTCATAACATTTAGTTAGTTCTTCGGTCCTCGTGGTGAATCTCTAACTAGTCAATGAATCATCAAGAACAAACAAATAAATCACGATAAACATCCTGATGAATCAAAAACCAGGACTCACAGATTGAGTAAGCTGCCCGACGATGGAGATCCCTGGGCGCCGAATAACTCCGGAGCAAAAGAAAAACACCAGTTGGACCCCGGTGGGCCAAGCAACAGACAAGAAGCTCCGGCCCCAACCAACTAAAATGAATAGCTTTATGTCGGGACCATCATAGAGTCTGACGCGACCCACCTGCGTGCAATAAAAGAAGGCAGCGTAGTTATCAACCATGATTGGCTAAAAAACTAAGCATGACGTCTGTAACGTGTTAGGATTTTTCTGAACTGAAAAGAAAAATCATTACTTCCTATAAGTTTCTTAAATTTGTAAACCAAGTCACCATAAAATTCAGGTTCCGAAAGGCCCTCTACTCACTTAAAAGTGTCTTTAACCCAACATTATATTTGGAAATCAATTCATAGTGTCTACGATAAAATTTAGAAAAGGTTTTTCGAAGTTTATGATACCGATAGCCGTTAAACATTTATTTCGAGCGTTGAAGTCTGTAACATGATTGCAGACTCTAGCAAACCTAATAAGTTGCGGAATGTATACACCATAAGAAGCACGACGAGGAACGTCACCATCCAAAAACGGAAAATTTACTATATCAAAATCAAAGTCATCGCACTTATCATAAATTTTAGAAGAAACAAATCCATTTGAAACAGAAAGATGTAGATCTGAAAAGGGGGCTTCGGTATCTGAAATATTGGCTTGTTCAACTGTAGTTCAGGTGGATAAATTTGATTGACCATACCTTCAAAATAAGGGTTGTCAATGTTCAAAAGGTCATCGAGGTACCTAGAAGTGGAATTAAAAGCCTCGATAACATCAGCTTGATTATCATGGTTAAGAAAATCCATGAAATCTCTTTCGTGGCAGTATAAAAATAAATCAGCTACGAGAGGTGCACAATTTGTACCCATCGGAATTCCGACATTTGTCTGTATAACTTGGTCCCAAATCTAATATAAATATTATCCAGGAGATAGGATAAGGCGTCGCAAACATTCTGACGTGGCCAAAGTGTATACCGACTTTGGTCAGAGGGGGTGAAGAAAGCCTTTCTGTCATTACATGCCAAATAAAGTGAACCATAGTTTTTAATGCCCTTTTGAAGGTCCACTCTATCAAATCAAGAAGTTTTTCTTTAATTAGATTATGTGGTAATGTTGTACACAGAGTAGAAAAATCATATGTGGACAAGCTCGTCGCACGGAACCCTCTACACTTCAATTTACTGAGCACCTCGCCAGAATATTTATTGACCAAAACCAATTTTTATTTGAAGTTTCATACACTGTCTCACAGTATCTTATAACATGAGATTTGATAGCAGTAAGACAGGAAGTTATGTTAATCCTTTGTAGTATAAAGTGAATTGTGTTCACCTCAAGACAGTAGCATAGCCAATAATAGTTTACTCAAGCTGGTAGATAAACCTAAGTCCCGCCCATATAATTTGTGTGACAGCTGGTCAGTTCATTGAGGTAAAATCAATTAAATATTTACATGCTTCAAAATATTTAGTCCTTCTATGATTAGATCAAATTGCACGATCAAATATTTCTCTTATCTGTTTTAATGTGCTTTTGTACCTGTCCACAAATTCTTTTATCTTATGGTGAGACATCATGCAGATGTTATGTCAGAAATCCACAAAAGGGGCTCGAATATCGCAAACAACCATATTCGCAGTGCCCTTAGAAAACGAACAGTAATCGTTGAAAGTAAAATTTATATATACCTGTACATGTTCAACGAGTATTGTCCATTTAGCTTGTGGACAAGAAGTCGTTGCGGCCACGACGACAATTGTCCATGGTGGACAGAAGTCGTTGATGGACAGCTATCGTTGCTACGTAGGTGATCTCTTTAGTAGAAGTGGTTCGTTTCTGGCCATGAAAAAATACATTGCTAATCAAGCTAAAAAGCGTTGTTTTGTCTTTTAAAGACTTATTTCTGAAGAAGCTAAAAGTGGTACCACTGTTTATTCGGTTAATGACCCCTAATAGTGCAATATGGTCCTTAGATCAAAGGACAGTCATAATGAGGTGATTATCACATCTCTGCAGGGGGTCATAAAGAGGCCCCTAGAGGATAATACCAGTAGTTCCACTGTTTATTGATTTTATGGTCCCTGATAACCTGTGCAATAAAACTGTCTCCCTCTGCAATCAATATTGATTTTTTCCTGTTTTGGCCCCTATCTGTATTCTGAGTCATTGTCAGGGCACTAGGTTTTCTAATGTCCTGTCCCTAATCTAATGACCCTCAATAGACTTGGAAATATGTCTTTAAAGAAAGCAAGATCACAGCTAGTTACATAAAAACAAACAGGCAGCATTTCTGTGATATTTGAACACTTACATAACACAACGTTGCTGCTGAAGTTTAGAGTACTAGATATCAAATATTTCTGAATGTGGATAAAGTTTACTGTCTTGAACACTTAATGTTTTAGAACGTTTAGCAGCCTGTGTGACCTTATAATTTAAAAGATGAAGTTGAGTCTAATTAATGAAAAGTTCATTTCCTTGACCTAAATCTAAGATCATATACGTATATCATAACCAATAACACTTGCGTTCAAGAAAAAAAAATGAGCTCAGACACATTGGAAATAACATTTTTGGATTTTAGGTCTACATTTTTCTACTTTATAACGTCATTTTCAACTACTGGCCAACACAATTAACAATTTCTTACTATGAAATGATTATGAAGTTGCATCCAGCTATATTGTATGCAACGTATCATTAAGCTGGCCGCGTGGACTAGTAGGTAAAATTAAAATCTATGTTCAAAAATGGTCAAAAAATTACCAAGACAAAAAGTGCTAAACTGTCTCTATGCATGGTTCTTATATGCGTTACCATGGCAACGCTTGTATGATGAATGAAGAATTACTTCTGCATTTTAAATGAGCAGACAAATGACTGCTTTTAGAATTGTTTTTCTCACCTAAGTTCCTAAATTAATTATTCACCGACAGCTGAGGTCAAAATCATGCCTACGTATGTACACCATGGGCTTTTATTGTCTATTTACACTAACTATCCTTACACTGTCTTTCAGAAACCACCTTTTTCAAAATCACCATTTTCTGAAACACCTCCTGAAAACTATGACCCTGTGCCTTTTGCATCCCAAAAGTCTAAAAAAGTGCCACAAGAAATCATAATCAAATAACTAACTTAATGAAAATTGTTTGCCCAAATATTATCTTGAATAGGTCTTTTGCATACACAAGGGAGTTAGTCCAAGAATCCTGCAAAGTGTTTTGATAACATGCAGTTTAAAGGAGAATAATCTTGATTTTCTTTTCGGGTAAATAGTTACTTCCCTTGCTTACATTTTGTCAAAGGAAAAACCCTATTGAAAATTCTTTTCTTGCATAAAAGTTTTATTTGTGTATGAATTTTCAAAATTATTTCAGTACTTTTTATAGCTTAAGGAATGCATAATATTTTTCTTGAAACCTTTCAAAAATGGTGATTTTGAAAAAAGGCGATTTCTGAAAAATGGTGTAAGGACAATATTGTCTTGTGTTTCAATTACCAGGAATGACAGATTCATATGGGTCAAATGAAACACGAATGACATAAATGTTTCAAGATACCTTTTTTCCAGAAACATTGCATCGGATTCAATAAAGGCATATCCTGTGTAGTATTTAAGAATCCGATACATTAGTAATTATGCTAACAAAATCAATCGCAACCTTTACTTGACCTAAACCCATATTCAAGGTATAAGTAGGCAACGATCAGGAAAAGGCGCAATCAGAAAAAGATTCCCACTCCAAAACCTGAGGTGGGAAAAAAACTAAATTAACAATCAGGTACTTATGCCATGAAAACATATCGTAAGCCGAATGAGCAGCTATTTTCCCAATAGGTGGCCACTCAGTTACCTAAACTTAACTAAAATATGAATACATAAGGCGCCATTTAAACACCAAGACATAAAACAATAAGAACCACCACAGAACGATCAGTAATATAAAATTACTGGCAGACTTAAATCGTTCTTACAGATACCTAACCTCACCCTCAGCTTCTAACTTCATAACTTCATCAATTTCTCAAGTTTTAAACATATAATTTCGAGAACGCAGTCGAATGTTTGACTTAAATCATAACTTCTGAGTACAATAGAATATAAATTACTTAATGGTTTACAGATAATTCAAAAATGAAAACGTTCACTGCGAGTCTTATCCTCCTTCAATTAATGTAAGTAAGGGAAGCTTTGCAGCAAGGACCACGAACCGGGGCAAGCACAGCAAAAACCATTTAACTAAAGATCAGGGCGTTGTTAGCAGTTGTTATGCAGCTATATAGCTCGGGGACAATAACGGGACATTGCCAAAGTCATTCCCCCCAAAAAAACAAATAATGTCAAGGTGTTGTTATCAGTTGTTATGCAGCGTTACGCGCGACTTTGCTTTGTGACACTGGTTGTACGTGGGTCGACGATCTAACGTCGCGCCCTTTTTAATAAGAGAAAACTGTACATTTTGATACATATACTTTAAGTACGAATTTTCAAGCCTGCGGCAAAATTTCACCTAAAACACAGACAATGAAAATTCTGCCGCTAGAGACATTTATTGTAAATCTTGCGTCCATCGCGAATTAAAATGCGCCTAGACTTTACAGTACCACAAGTGCTTGGTTTTCGAGCAACCTCTGACGAGTTGGTTCAAGCAGACTATATCATATTTAAAAAAAATATCGGGTGCAGTTTAGGAGAAAAATGGATCCATGTGTGAAATCCGACTAAGGGACTAAGGATCTCTAGGCATTAAATGGGGATTCTCCCTAACCGATAAAAGACGAAAATGCCTAGCCTTTTATCTTTGATGTATTCTGGCATATTTTTAGAGTCACTGATGCCATTTCTGTCAATTTTAACATTAGTTTGAGAATTCGCTGTTAAGCATAATGCAATACACATACATTGAAAACAAATGTACTTTAAAACATGTATTGTATCTCTATTTATACATCTACAGAAACTACACATGCAAAAATCTCGGGTGCAGTTTAGGAGTAAAATGGATCTGTGTGTTAAATCCGACTAAGAACCTCTATGCATTAAAAGGGGATTCTCCCTAATTAATAAATACGTCACTTTCAAAGACGAAGTGCCTAGCCCTTTATCTTTAATGTATTCTGGCATATTTTGAAAGTCACTGATGCCATTTCTGTTAATTTTAACATTAGTTTGGGAATTCGCTGTTAAGCATAATGCAATACACATATATTGAAAATTTTACTTTTGAACATGTACTGTATCTCTATTTATACATCTACAGAAACTAGATATACTCACCCTGACACCGGTTTGACAAGAAATATAGGTAAACTACTTTAACCGTACCGCTTAACCTCTGACACAGATATGCATTTGTTGATTTGTCTGCTTAATATAAATAACTATCATCAGGGTTGATGCGTCGTTAAACAACAAACAAACAAACAAACAAATAAATAACTACGTTCTCAATAATGTGACTCTATGACGATAAACAATGGGAAAATGTGTAAAACAAATAGGTGCCCCGTTTACCGTGTTTACAAAACTTCATCGCGTGAGTTTAAGCGGCACTGTCAAAGTACTTTACCTATACGACGATTAATACAGTTGATGTCTTTAAAATTGTCCGTAATAACTGTGCTTACTTTAGTTCATGGAAAATTTCAGAAAATTATACATTTCCGCCTTGCTAACCCACTTTGATATGATGTGTGAATGTGAAAAACACATATACTGGCGGAAGGACATGCTGGGTCTAGGGGGACACCCCTAGAAATAAACTATAAAATTGTAAATTAAAGTTCATATGCACTAAGCTAATATTTCCTTCTAAATAAACTTCAAGATCTAAATCTAAATCTAAATCTAAGATCTAGATCAAGATCTAACTTCTAAATAAACTTCAAGATCGTTCCAAGTCGATACTTCTGTGGTGGTTCTTTTTGTTTTATGTTTTGGTGTTTAAATTATTTTTGTGCTGTTGGCGCCTTATGTATGTTTTCATATTTTTAGTTAAGTTAAGGTAACTGTAAGTGGCCACCTATTGGGAAAATAGCTGCTCATTCGGCTTACGAAATGTTTTCATGGTATAAGTACCTGATTGTTAGTTTAGTTTTTTCCCACCTCGGTTTTTGGAGTGGGAATCTTTTACTGACTGCGCCTTTTCCTGATCTTTGCCTACTCGTACCTTTTTTCAAAATACAAAACAATAAACAATCAATGAGTAGACATTGATTGTTCTGTATTCATATGGCAAACAAGCCCTTATTTGTTTGCTTGAAAAGTGCTATTGACAAACAACTGCAAATCAGTCCAAAGTGTAATGGCTCATTTTGGCCAAAGATGAGGTGGGTAGTGATATTATTTAGTGGTATTATCTGGATTCTGTTTAATCAGCAAAACTGTTTTGTAAACGAAAACATATACATTTCTTTTCCCAAAATGCTAAATTCAGCCTGAGCGCGAAAGTCATAACTTGAAAATTTTGTCCTCCCAAATCTATGTTTTAGGGAAGTTTTACATCTCATGCATAGAGATCCTTTTTTCAAAAAATTCGTATTTTTGGATTGCTTGTATCTTGAAAACGAATACGGTAGGGTAGCAATATTTTTGCATATCCAGGTAGGGGAGCATTTAATGCATGAAAATGCAAAAACGTTTGGATTTCATCACATCCTTATGTTGGGTAGAAGCCCCATAAAATTGAGACTATGCTGTTGGCTTAATCACAAACAAACAAAACGATAAAGTTGCACATAACTCACTCTTCATGCAGAAAATATTATACCAAATTACAGCAAATTTATGTAGCTTTGTAAATGACACGCCGTGTCTACTACATTGCAGCAAAAATCCAGGACCTACTAGTATTTAAAACAAAGCACTATTGTACATGTAAATAGGACAGAGTCGATTTCATTGTATGCGTTGTATGTGCAAATAAAATGACAAGCCTGGAGCAGGTTGCGCATACACAAAGAAAAGACAAATATTCATTCTTCTACACCACATCAAAATCAAGAGATCGCTTCCAAATTTTCTAGCATATCTCAAAGTAAACCATTTAACCAAGTAATTACGCAAATCGCCGATAATCTATCAGCAACCCACCGTGGGCCTAATGCATTATTCACCTCTATTAGCTGACAAGTAGAGAGAGAACTTATAACATGACCTTGAATGTACCTCGCTATAAATCGGTCAATGCGTATAAAGCTTAGTAAACAAGTAACTTTACAGAACTGAGGAGAAATTCGATTATATTGTGAAAGGATATACAGATACGTATACATTGTTGTAGCATTCGCCCGGGTTTCAGGGAAGAGAAAGGCCGAACGCAAATACCATTGTATATCCCGCACAACGAGTCTGAGAAACTTTGATCTTTTCATACAATGTATTTCGTTCAACATAATCATGGAGGGTAACATCTCCAACGTTTTTTCCCATCTTAGTGTTCTCCAAGCTAGCATTAGCCATTGGACTCATGTAGGTCTGAAAGTATTTCTGCCACAACAATCTCCTAAATGTGTCATATGAACATTGTGCAATATATGATTTAGGAACTCATTGTCCCCAAAATACTTTAATGGTAGTGGAAAGGTACAAGTAGGCAAAGACCCAGTTTTACTTTTATTTCATAAAAGGGAATGAAATAAAAGGGAATCGGAAATCTCAACTTAAAATATACACCTGACATTGTTGTAATCAAACACGAAACAGACGTAGCCTTTGTTAAATTACATTTAAACCATGTTAAACTATATGAACCACCTCAATACGTACCTGTCATGGTACATAAACGTGAATACAAGCAGATATTCTTGTCTTGTGACTGAAATGGTTATTTTACATCAGGAAAACATGTCCGTGTAATGTATACCCCCTTGAACACGACTTTTTACATAGCAAAACTGGGGTATGCAGGGGTATTCCTATTTTTCTTATTTTTGCTCCAAAACATAGATTGTGGGTACTCGTAAGAACCGCCTCGCAAAAATAAGAAAAATATCTAAAATTTTCAGCTGAAAATTTTCAATTTTAAAGCTAATGAAATCACTGTTAATTGGATGGGCATGTTGTCGTAATGATATCATGATCAGTTGCGTGTCTTAGGCAATCTATTATGTCAGCAAAAGGTCGTTTAATGAGTAGCAAAATGTAGCCAAGTATATTAATACAACGGTTATTAAAATACGATTGCAATATATTATTAACAGCATCATTCACAATGAATTTCTGTTGATAGTAATAAGTATTTACGTAAAAATTCTCCCATGCAATATATAGATTCATGTGCAAAACAAAGATTGGCAAGTCAGACTCTATGATGGCCCCGACTTAAAGCTATTTATTTTGGTTGGTTGAGCTGGAGCTTATTGTCTGTTGCTTGGCCCACCGGGGCTCAACTGGTGTTTTTCTTTTGCTCCGGATTTTCAGTATGTTATTTGGCACCCAGGTGTCTCCATCGTCGGGCAGCTTACTGAATCTGTGAGTCCTTGTTTTTGATTTATCATGGTGGTTATCATGCTTTATTTGTTTGTCCTTAATAATAATAATAATAATAATAATAATAATAATAATAATAATAATGATAATAATAATATCTTTGAATTGAGGATGACATGTTTAGTACATAAACTAATCTCACATATTGTCCTCTTATGAGTAAAACATATATTAACATATTTATATACATATGCACAAAATGTGATGTCTGGAAGACCTATCAAATATATACTTAACAAAATTCCCAACGCACCTAGTATTATTTTGTTAAATATTTCAAAATGTAACCACTGATAGTCTTCAAATTCTCGAAATTATGAAAATAATCATTTTCAAACAGAATACTGAAATTGTATCGCAATCGGTGATTTCTGTCGAAAACAATCGAACTTTTGGAAACCGTACCCTTCATTCAAAAAATCCAAAGCTGCTAAAATAAAAAGAACAGAATTGAAACGCCCGTGAAAATTGCAAAATAAGTCCAGAATCATGATCTGTTTAGTAATGTTATTGAATCTAAGTAAAGTACAACACCCATTGACATAAAAGGGTACAAGTAGGCAAAGATCAGGAAAAGGCGCAACCAGAAAAAAGATTCCCACTCCAAAAAACCGAGGTGGGAAAAATCCAAACTAACAATCAGGTACTAATACCATGAAAACATTTCGTAAGCCGAATGAGCAGCTATTTTCCCAATAGGTGGCCACTCAGTTACCTTAACTTAACTAAAAATATGAAAACATACATAAGGCCGCCAACAGCACAAAAATTTTTAAACACCAAGACATAAAACGAAAAGAACCACTACAGAAGTATCGACTTGGAACGATAAGTAACACAAAGTTACTGGCGCCCTTAAATCGATTTTACATAGCCATAACCTCACCCTCAGCTTCTGCAGTAGTTCATAACATTTAGTTAGTTCTTCGGTCCTCGTGGTGAATCTCTAACTAGTCAATGAATCATCAAGAACAAACAAATAAATCATGATAAACATCCTGATGAATAAAAAACCAGGACTCAAAGATTCAGTAAGCTGCCCGACGATGGAGATCCCTGGGCGCCGAATAACTTACTAACTCCGGAGCAAAAGAAAAACATCAGTTGGAGCCCGGTGGGCCAAGTAACAGACAAGAAGCTCCGGCCCCAAACAACTAAAATGAAAAGTCAGTTTTGTATCGGAAAAAGCGTCTCAGAAAGACTTGCAATTAAAAATTTCCAGATTGTTTTATCTTACACAGGCAGTACTTGGTGGATACTCGAACCCCATTTGCCCTTACTAGCACTAAAACAATTTCACGTTGAAAGAATGTGACCCGGTCACAATTGTAATACTGTTAGCCCACCGAGCACACGTGGCCACGTGATTAAATTTATTTAAAATTGTCTGGTCATTATGCGCAAATGTTCGTCAAGAAAAACTATGCATAATTTGAAAGCAAAATCTTTAATGGGACGAAAGTTATTCTGTTCATTTTTAAAACTGATGCGTTGGCATTTTTGCCAAGTGTATATACGATTATTGCTTTTAAATGAGGCATAGAATTAAAATGAAAATAAAACTTATGGACACTCATACATATTTATGAATACAGATTTGTGGTAATAATTATGTGATCCATCCAGAGAACAAGATACTTTTGATCCATACAGAGTTTAAAAAATTTATCATCTTTAAGTGCATGACCACTGAGATTATCTAACTATCTTTTCTTTAGCTCCAGAGACCAGGGGCTAGTAACTCAAAGCCATCTTAAGCTTAAGATCATCTTACGACCAACTTAAGTATCTCTTAGGGATTAAGATGAATAACTGAAAAGGACCTTAAGTTACGGTGACAACTTAACAGCATCGTAACTACGGTCGACTCAAGCCACTTTAGAATCGTATTATCTTACGAAGTGCCGCCTTTCCTTTCAAAAACGTTGAGGTAGTTTAGAGTAGCTGGAATAGCAAGGGCATAAATTCTAAGGCGGTCATCTTAAGATCATCGTAGGTATGTCGTGGGGAACTTACGATGCCTTCGAGTTACTAACCCCAGTTGTTCAGAATTAACGATGTCGTTAGTTAACGATTCGTCAAAATTTCGAACATGAATATTACAAATACACGTTATTTTTTGTTGATAAAATATGAGAATCCTTTGTATAGCAAAGGATTCTCACATTTTATCAACAAAAAATAATAGTGTATCACATTTTATCAACAAAAAATAATAGTGTATCACATTTTATCAACAAAAAATAATAGTGTATTTTTTTGCTTATGTAGTCGGCATTTACTTAACGAGTTGAGGTCTTAACCATGACGTTAAGCAAACAAAGTTTTGAACAACTGGCCCCAGATCTTCAGTGATGCTGTTTGGCTTTCTAGGGATCTCCGATTGCCGAACAGCCATCTTGAAAACATGTCCGTGTAATGTATACCCTCTCATACCCCACTTTTAGATAGTAAAACCGGGGTTTACAGGGGGTATAATACCCGATTTCTTTATTTTGGATCCAAAGCATACATTGTGGGTACTCGTTAGAACCGCCTCAGCGGTTATGAATCACTGCACATGTTATGAATCACTGCATAAGCGGATGAGGAAGTTAGGGCCATATAAAACCGATTGAAGTTCCCTAGAATTGTTTATGTAATTGACCGTTCTAAGGCGGTACTTTTGTGGTGGTTCTAATTGTTTAATGTATTGGTGTAGAATTTTGATGTTGTTTGCACCTCGTATGTACGTTTTGTACATGTATATTAATCTAAGTCTGTGTCACTGCGTGGTCACCTATGGGGAAATAGCTGCTTACTCGTCATACGGTATGTTCTCTTTGTATTATTACCTGATTGCCAGTTATGTTTTTCTCCACCTGGGACTCTCGTCTTAATTGCACCATTTGATCATTGCCCACATTTTAATGTGTATTTCTTTGAAAAGATCTCAACAAAGAGAAAAGTGCGAAAATGAAAATATGAAGGTGATAAACGTACAGAAAATAATTTGTGTATACAGATTCGCTAAATAAAGCCCAAAAATCCAACATTGTCCGAAGTAAAACTCAGCCACATGCATTTTTTAATTAGCCTAAATTATCTAATTTCTTGTTTTATGTGCACCGTTATTTAAAAGAGTAAATGGACAGATCAAATTAATGGTACACTTCAATAATCACTTATTTGGCAGCTTTATCCTGTAACGTTATTTATTTATTTTGATTGTATCAATTCCTGGATTTCCTATACTTATTTTCATCATTTTTTCAGCCAAACTTCTGCCACAGGGCTATCGGTATCATACACCTCGAAACAACATTTTCTAAATTTTAAATTTTATCAAAGACACTATGAATTGATTTCCTAATTTAATGTTGGGTTTAAGACGCTTTTAACTGAGGAGCTTATGGAACCAGATTTTTATGGTGACTTGGTTTACAAATTTAAGAAACTTAAAGGTATGAATGTTTTTTCTTTCCGGTTTAAGAAATCGTCATACGTTACAAACGTATGCGCGGAGGATATAACTTAAATGTTATGCAACAGTCTGCATGCTTAGTTTTAACCCAATCATGGTTGATAACTATGCCTAGTTGGTTTTGTCGAAGCTACTTGTATGCTGATTGGCCAAACGGGGTTCAACTGGTGTTGTTGTTTGTTTTTCTTTTCTTTAGGAGTGGGAATTTCTTTCTGATTGCGTCTTTTCCTGGCCATTGCCTACATTTACCTCTTGGTAAAGTATCAAATACGGTGCATACCATATTTACTCAAATATTCTCTGGGCCAACTTATTTTCGTTCAATACTGGCTTTTTAAGGACCTGTTTTAGTTTTCATTGAAACAAAAATAACATAATTATATAAAATATAAAATATAATTCAAACATTTTGCGTTTTAGAAATAACAGGAATTTTTGTCTCAGATATATCTGCTTATTGCAATCTCAAACAAAATTCAAATTATCTCATCAATTTCCTACGTATTTATAAAATCTTACAAAATGAAAGATAAATAATTTAATTGTTGCGCTTGCAAAATATTTTACTTGTTTATTTTCCTTAAGTTTATATTTACCCGACAAAGCAAAGCAAAAACAATCTTGCTAAATTTTTCCTAAATTGTTCAAATTCAAATATCCTAGGTTTCTTTATTTTTGATCATTCTTCAGGAATCGAATGCAGACACATAGAATAATAATACAGCACTGCAACCAGCGATCATGATGTAGACGTGATCATTCAAAGGTGCCATAAACACTCAATTCAGGTGTGTGTTTCCATTGTAAGTTGCAGTAACTATATTTTCAGAAGCTTGTGAAGTTGACTCACACTCTTGTTCGTCCTAAAACCTCCCTAATTGATCGTTCTTGACCGTCGCGAATGATCAAATTTATGCTTGAACACTACATACAACCTGTTATATCGACACCTAGTATTCCCAAGCAAACTTTATGGTTTACTCAAGAAAAATGTTGAAGATTAATTCATTCTATTTTCGTCGGCATATTAAATTTCCTGCAAGAAAGTCGGCATTTATTCTCACCCAAATTGTTTCGTGATATAAAACAAGTAGCCAAAGGGCAACGATCGCTCACCTGAGAGTCAACAAGTACAGTCACTGGACAAAGTGTTGTTTTTTTCCATATATGGGTATGACGGTCATTTGGTCAAGTTTCAGTCCTATGGCTGCAATGGTTTCCATAGGATCATTGGTCCTGTAAATGCTTACACAAGACCTAGTTGTCACTTTTTCCCATGTTTCCATGTTTGCCTGTTTCCAAAATCGACCTTTACCTACATTAATCACATACCTTCATCTACTCTATCAGTTGTTTGCATCTGTCACTTTTCAGTTCTCAGGCTGCAACAGTTTTCAAAAAATAACATTTTAAAAGCAGATGGGCTCCTGGGGTCCATTTTTTCAGAATCATTAAATTTCAGTCCTACTGCCCATTTCCTGCAAGACTTTTACTTAAAATGACATTTTAAAAGTTTTTCCCATTCAAATGCATTGACGACCCATGTTGACCTTGCCATAAAATAGGTCAAGGTCACCACAGGGTCATGTTTTATATATACATTGTAGTACTTGAGTCATCCAAGAAGATGTTTTATTTGTTTTTACCATATATGGGCATGGTGGCCATCTTGGTCATGTGACCTGGATTATTTATATACACATTGGTTCCAACTTCCTATCGGGTCAGCTAAGATCAGATGACAATTTTAAATTTACTAAGTGTTATGCGGTTGGGTAATGAAAACGTCAATACTAATATACTTAAGTTGACTTGCAGGATGTCAGGATCAATTAATTCTAACTGGCCTAAAAAAATCATATTGATTGGACAAGCCATTTTTTCACAGTATAATTTTATATAGCCAAAAATACCCCCAAAACAGGTGTTATACTGTCTCACTTGAAAATTGCTTCTTTTTATGGGTATGAGAGATTGAAACTGACACTTTATGCGCATGTAAAATATTTAGTGGCTAGTAAACGATCATATCCCGTTTATTCTGCCGTTTATTTGAATGGGCTACGACTATTTGTTTTTGAGTTATGCCATAATTACTAAAGCTGATGGCGTGTGCCAAACTGAGATGTTTTAAAGTAAGAACGGAGTGACATGCCTGATAAGTCAGACTGTTACATCCAATTCTACTTTCAATGGGTTATAAACAATATTTGGACATACCTAATCAGTAAAAATAACCAGTAGTGTGGCCTACTTTTATCGCTGGATATAAATTTATATCCCAAAGTACTGAGGACAATGTAACGAAAAAGTGTCCTGTCCGTAACCCATACATTACATCTGTGACGTCTTATACTTCTGGAAGTTGAAAACCACATTGGGGGATGGAGTCTTCAGAACTGATAATTGTCATGAGAAAAATATTATACCAACGCCAATGACAATGTAGAATTATGGAATTTTTATTTCGGTCAAAAATGTCCTGTCCGTAGAGAAAAAATAGACAACAAAAAGTGTAAAATTTCTTAAACCAATAAAACCAGAGCCATCAAATTTCACATGAAGCATACTTTTATCAGGACAAAACTTTTATTAGAATATAGGGTAGAACGGATTAAAACTCTTGTTACCATGGCAACGGATAGGTCCCATAGGGTTATAATGGCGAAAACAAAGTTTTCTTATTTTCTAGCTAGCTATTAATCTTATTCTGTCCAAACTTATTTGTAACCAGGGTATACACATCAGCTTTAATTATATTATGTTTCAGCCAAATCCGATTCCTAAATAAAAAGTTAGCTCCCCTTTCTTAAATTTTCATGATTTTTGAAGATGAAATAATGTTTTGGATATAACGGAATTCTGTGGCATAGAATGATAAAAAGGTATATATTTTCCAAAACTGTATGACCAACAGATTTTGGAAAAGGTGGAACAAAGCCAAGGGTACAACTTTGACAAAAAACCTCCGAAAACAGGTGAAACAAAAATTTGCCTCTGATCGTAGCTGAGACGAATAGATGCTTCATATAAAATTTGGCTTTGATTGGCCAAGTGGTTACAGAGAAAAAACTCTTTGAAAAGTGTGTATGGACGACAGACTGGCCAAGGTCAAGAGATGACCTTGACCTAAATTAATCATATACCTTCATCTAATCCATTAGTTGTTTGCATCTACCACTTTTCAGATCTCAGGCTGCAATAGTTTTCAAAAAATAGCTAATTTCCACTTTTCCCATTATAAGTCTATGGAAACTTAAAGTTACCATAGCAACCAGAGTTCTTATCCGACTGGAATAAAAAACACAAATTATGTAGAGGCTACTGTCAGGAACATGTATACAAAGTACAGGATTCATCCACTTGACAGTTTCTGAGGAGAAGATTTTTTTTTTTTTTTTTTTTTTTTTTTTTTTTTTCAAAATTTTGCCCTTTATGGGGCCCCAGCAACCAATCAAAATAAAGGATTAGGACAAATCTCACAAGAAACGCCAAACACTACTCAATAAACATTTCTGCAAAAACAAAATTCAAGTGTCTGCAATTTTAGCGGAAAAATAGCCGATTTCCACTTTTAATTATGTAGAGGCCACTGTCAGGAACATGTATACAAAGTATAGGCTTCATCCCCTTGACAGTTTCTGAGAAGAAGATTTTTGAATGTTTTTCGAAATTTTTCCCTATATGGGGCCCCTGCAACCAATCAAAATGAAGGATTTGGACAAAAGTCACATGAAACGTAGAGGACTACTCAATAAACATTTCTGCAAAAACAAAATTCAAATATCTCAAACAAGACAGCAAAAAATAGGCAATTTTCACTTTTCTCCATTATAAGTCTATGTGAAGCAAAAGTTGCCATAGCAACCAGAGTTCTTATCCGATCGAAATAAAAAACACAAATATTCGTTCCCCCCACCTGTAGATGCTATATGTGAAATATGAAAAGATTCGGCGTGGCAGCTTCAGAGGAGAAGTCGTTTGAAAATGTTGACGACAACGGACGACGGACGACGCACGGACGCCGGCTCGACTACTATACTATAAGCTCACCTTGTGAGCCTTTGGCTCAGATGAGCTAATAACATCAATATCAACCGTAGGAAACCTTTTCGTTTTTATGTTAACCTGAGAAAGCCATAACATAACAGGAAAATACCATAGCACCTACTTAGGAAAACTATAACATGAAAACTTAAAAACGGCCTTTTTAAGAACAATCAAAGCCTTGAATGAGGTAATTTATGTTCCCTGGTCATATTTATATCACTCAGAACTCAGGACTGGGCCGAACTTTGGAGTGCTCGCTTGCAAGAGTCTGCAAAGGTTTTTCCCTCATAAAGTATTTTTCAGCTGACCTAGGACAATTTTTTAAATTGCGATTTAAAGGCATAACGTTTGCTTCAGTATACTAGGTATCGACATAATATGTTTGTATGTACTGTTGAAACGTTCTACAGTTTGTAATGTTTATCAGCAGTATATAATTTTGTTCAATGTTTTGTCAAACGACAAGTGCTGCCAAACTCTTAAAACCTGTTTTAAAACAAAATGCAATCACAAGTGTCTTAGTACCTGTAGACTTAGTTAAACCATTTCAAACACTTAAAAATCATTCTAGAGGGAATTTTAAACGGTGAAATTATATGCGACTTCAACAATTTACCTCTTCCTGGTTAATCGCCAATTTTATGGAGCAAAATTTTGACCCAAGGTTTCGATCGGCTTACGATATGTTCTCTATGTATAAGTACCGTTTTGCCAATTTGTTATTTTCCCACTCGCTTTTTGGAGTGGGATTTTCTTTCTGATTGCCCCTTTTCATGATCATTGCCTACCTTTACCTATTCTTTTCAAAAGATATTCATTTGTGGTGCTGAATAACTTAATATGATGAATTAAATGAAAATGTGTCGTTACTTATTTTAGCTTCATCAAAACTTGATGATGGAACGATTGTATTTCTTGTCGGGTATCATACTTGGCCATTTTAACCCATATTTGACGAATGGATTTTCCCATCATTAGCATTTGGGAAATTCCACTTTCATTTATAAGGGCGTTAAGAGTGATTTTTAAATTTTATTTAATTTTTCGATGAAAATCCTCTAAGCAAACAGAATAGCCCCAGATGGGATGCCGCGTTTTGCGGCGTCATATCTGGGGCTATTCTGTTTGCCTATCTCCCATAAAAGGGACGTCAGGCTTAAATGAGTTAAGCCATCTCTTCTATTGTATCTTTTAGTTTATATATATTGTGTCGATTTACGTGTTGTTTGTGTATTTCATGACTGTCTTTTAATTTCCTTAGATTCAAGTAAGCAAGTGGCCGCCTTTTGGCAAATAACTGTTTTCATGTTTACCATATTTTCTCTGTGCCAGTATCTATTTAAAATAACAAATCACCAGTTTCCGATAGTTCTTAACCATTAACTAAACGAGCCGAAGGATAAATTAATCAGCAGTAAAGAACAATAAATAAATCAGTCTGAAATTAGAAAAACAACTGAAGAAACTGAGGATTGAGGTTGAGATCCCGTAAAACCTGTTTAACCATGTTCACAGTAATTTTATATAACTGGCCGTTCCAAGGGCTACTTCTGGAGTGGTTCTATTTGTTTCATGTTTTGACACCATTTATGTACGTTTTCAAATATTCAGCTAAGGTCTGATAAAAGAGTGGTCACCTATAGGGAAATAGCTGGTAACTCGGCATGGGTTTGAATAACTGAGTGGCCGCCTGTTGGGAGAGTGGATGCCCACTCGGCTGGCGATGTGTTTTCTTGGCGTAAGTACCTGATTGTTAATTTAGTTTTTCCCACCTCGGTTTTAGAGTGGAAATTTCTTTCTGACTGAGATATTTCCTGAGCATTGCCTACTTTTACCTTACGATATTTTTTTGTTTGTATTATTTTCTAATTGTTTATTTTTTTTTCACCCGGTATTTACATGTAGGGTGGGACTTTGGTTCTGATTGCACCAGTTCCTGATATTTGCTTGCTCTTACCATATCGTTATGTTCAAATAAAAACCCGTCTTCGGGGTTTGACACAAACCAGCCCGTGCAGCTACAGAAGATGGATCGAAGCTTGAAATTTCGGATTTAAGAAGAAGAGGAATTGTATTATCCGTGTAGCGAAAACAAAGGCGCTGATCAGCTTCGCAGTTACTGCGAAGCTGATCTGCGTCTTTGTTTTTGCATAAGCAGATTGTTGGTTTTCTTGTGCAGCGGCTCATATCGTTATGTTTAAATAAAAATAAAACATCCACACTCGAAATATTCTTCATAACTGCTACTTGGTGCAATATACCAACAAATATAGTTCATTCACTCGTGATTTACCTTACGGCTGAGTCAAGATCAGGGTTGCTGTTTGTGCTGCACTTGAGGCAAAAAATCAACATCTTTGTATGCTGAACAAAAAAAAAAAAAAAAAAAAAAAAAAAAAAAAAAAAAAAAAAAAAAAAAAAAAAACAATTATATTTATTATATTTCACTAAATTTTGAGCAAACTATGATATAATCAGAAATCTTTGCATTTTCAACTTCTCTATTAGATATCAGACTTCCAAACGCAAGAAACCGATTTTCATTTTAATGAGTATTTCCGGAGTTGTTCGATGCCGACCACAGGCATGCTGAAAGTAGTAAATCATACAATGCGCATGCGCAAGCATTAAAATAATTGCTTGATTAAAATTGGCTATAAAACCCCATTCAAAATCACCATGTACCGCTCAGCAGATAACTCACACGTTAAAGAAATAAAATTAATAAAATTAAAATTACCCCCCTTTCAATTAAACATATAGGGATTTTGGTGTTTTTTATTACGAGCTTGTTTGTCGTGGAACATTCTTCTTCATGCATTTTAGACAGGGAGCAGCTGACATTGTTTCTTGATAATTTGGAGGTTAAAAAGTGTGCGCATGCGCAAAGCAAATCTTTCCCGATTTGCAGTATTTAAGACGACAAAAATTCTCATTCAATTTTAATCGAAATGAAAATCAGTTTTTGCATGTCATACCCAATCATCCCATGAATAGGAATCATACAGCAACAAAACTGAAATTATCATCGTTTTACCCTTAAACTCGAAAATTCTCGGTGACCTATTGTTGCGTTTCTTTCTTTTTTTTTCTTCAGTATTTTCATTTTTCTTGGTTTATGATAACCTAAGACCTATCAGGTTTATATTCCGGTGATAATTCTTTTGATTCTCGCTCGTGTAATTTTGAATTTCACCATAGTGGGTAATGGGAAGAGTTCAGTACAGGAGCTTCAAAACAATATGTTTGGCTGCTTAAATGAGATCACATTCAGTTTAGATAAGTTATTGTTCCATGTTTCAGTTAATTTAATACAATGTAACATTTATGGTTGCATATGAAAATCTGGAGGAAACCTTGACTGCAACTAACATTTAATTCTTAATGTGCCTCTTACCATGGGGCTACGGACTCTACAACTCATGCAAAAATATATTTGACCATAGCAGCAGTCTTGTTCAATGTCTTGACAAAACCACTAGTCCTTAGTCAGACAAACAATAAGACCATTTTATCCTTGTTAATAGGAACCTGGTTTTGAACTTCCATTTTGAAAATAAGGGCTACGGACTTAATGATGATTTTTAAAGAAACAAGTACTCTTCACTGTGAGGATAAATTCAACTTCCATTGATCCTAAACTTTTTTTTTTGTCGTAACAATGAAAGACTAGATATCAAAAATCATGTTCTAATCATGGGTGTTATTGTTTTGACCTGCAACTAAAGACACCAAGAAAAAATGAACAACATAACAAAAATACGGTTTCACTTACTACGCCATATTTTTGTTATTTTTTGTCCAAACTGAATTCCGTAAATGTATATTAAGGGACATAAAAGCAAACCAGCTAAGAAAAAATGTGAAAAATGGTGATTTTTGGACATATATTGCCTTGCTTTAGCAAAATGTTGCATAAAATATTCTATTGTTATATGTCGTCAGAAACCTTATCGCCTATGTGTTATTATACAGTTAATGACTTTTGAGGCATTGGATATGATGTGATATCGACCCGAGAATACCAATATTGAATACCAATATTGACCGAGGCGAAGCCGAGGTCAATATTGGTATTCTCGGGTCGATATCACATCATATCCAATGCCTCAAAAGTCATTAACTGTTTTATTATATAATTTTTGACAAAATGTCAAGCAATGAAAAGAAATCAACTGAGACAGATATAGAATAAAAATGTTCCCAAGGCTTCTTTTTTAACCAGAGTGGTGTAATTCTGATGTAGATAAGACCAGCATGTGTAGTTATTTTGCAAAGGTCACAAAATGTTGAATTTTTCTTATTCCCAAATTTGATGGACACGCGATTATGCGCAGCGCTATGCGAAAGAGGAACTAGAACGTCAATTCTAAATTTAGTAACTAATATAGACCTACCAGCACGCGCTAGCCAGTTAATATGACAATTTGAAGACTTGCCACGTGGGCGCTTTGGGCCAATGAAAAACGAGATTTTCAGTAGCTTATATAATAAGGTAAATTAAAAACATTTATTCTTGGATAATATCCTACTGAATTATACGCGCATAACATGACATAGCTGGTAAAAGCAACCCTGATCGTGACTCGGCCGCTTAGCAAGTGAACATATGTTAGCATATAACTAAGTACATCTATTGTGCCACACTTTCATGAATAGAACTTTTCTGTATTGTATGAAACGTACAAGTCATTCAATGCGAAAATTTCTTTTTTCATTTATTGAAATACTATATTCAATGATTCATTGTGATATAAATGATTTATTATCTTATGATAGATGACTCGTTCATGTCTCCTCTTCAGCAAGGCCATTTATTTTATTAATATATGTGTAGTGTCCGTTTCGGAGCGGTGTTGCTGTTGTGATTCCCTACCATTTGATGTGATATTTAGTTTGTTTTGTCTGTGCATTCATAGGTGCTGGATCTGGTGACTGGGACGTTAAGTCATAACCGAACCAAACCAAAACGTATTTCCTGTCCTGGTTCTTTCATTACGAAAACTTGTCCATGCAAAATGCAGAGGTACAAGTAGTCAATGATCAGGAAAGGTGCAATCAGAAAGAAATTCCCACTCCAAAAATCGTGGTGTGAAAAACTATATTGACAGTTAAGTACTTATACTTAAAAAAAACATATCGTAAGCCACGTGAGCAGATATTTCCCAATGGGCGGCCACTCAATTACCCGAAAAAAAATAAAAATATGAAAACGTACATAAGGTTCAAACAGCACAAAAATCGAATCTAAAACAAACAAAAAAACAAACAAACAAATGAAACCACGACAGAAGTATCGCAGGGGAACAATCAGGGACATAAGGGGAATGATCAGGGACATAAAATTACTGGGGGGGGGGGGGCTTAAATCGATTTTACAGGCGCCTAACCTCACCCTCATCTTCTGCAGTGGTTCACAACATTTAGTTGGTTGTTCTGTCCTCGTGGTGAATCTCTGACTAGCCAATAAATCATCAAGGACAAACAAATAAATCATGATAACCACCATGATGAATCAAAAACGAGGACTCACAAATTCAGTAAGCTGCTCGACGATGGAGATCCCTAGGCGCCGTATAACTTACTGAAACCCAGAGCAAAAGAAAACTGAAACCCGGAGCAAACGAAAAACAATAGTTGAACCACGATAGGCCAAGCAACAGACAAGAAGCTCCGGTCCCAACCAACTAAAATGAATAGCTTTATGTCGTGACCATCATAGAGTCTGACGTCTGACCCACCGGTGTGCAATTAAAGAAGGCAGCGTAGTTATCAACCATGATTGGGTTAAAAACTAAGCATGCAGACTTTCGCATAACATTCTAGTTATAACCTAAACGTCTGTATCGTGTGATTGTTTTTCTGAACTGAAAACAAGTACCCGGATCAAAAATAAGAAACACAGGTATACCCCTGTAAACCCCAGTTAAACTATTGAAAAGTGGGGTTTAAGGTGGTAAACTTTTCATGGACATGCTATCCTGATGAATTATGTTCTGATTGTATCACTTTCTTATCATAATATGTCGTTAAATTGCAAACAACAGAGAACGACGTTTACCAGTATTTCTTGCCAGAAGATGACAATATTATCATACTTCAAGAACAATCGTTTCACGCCATTAAGACAAAACTGGGGCCAGTTGTTCAGATCTTTGTTAGATTAACGTCACCGTTATATTAAAGACTTCGACTCGTTTAGTATATGCAAGCTACATACATAATTCACTGTTATTTTTTTAGTGATAAAATGTAAGAATCCTTTACATGGTAATTGTCATTTGAAATTGGAACGAATCGTTAACTAACGGCATCGTTAATTTTGAACAACTGGCCCCTGATGTCTAGAAAACCCAATCAACATAGCTTCAAATAGACAAAATGAGGCCATGAAAAAAGGCCACTCGTTCTTACCGGCAAAGCTAATTACCGATTAACCATCTGATTACTGGTAAACCGCTTACAGAAGCGTAGCTGGGCAAAAATACAGACTACGCACTTTGTTAATGGGTGTCACTGGATGTAGAAACGTTGCGTATATGCGTACATGTAGCTACGCCCCTGGCTTAGTCCTTAGTCTGCACAGGATCGTAGTTGAGTCAAACCATTCAAACATAATTACATGTCTCATCTATTTACCGGCCGATCGGTATGTTTAGCATGATACCCAAATGCTGAGTATAAGCCCAATAAAACAGAGGCAACGTTCCGACATGACCATAGCTGATGACTATGACGTTAAACCCCAAATCAACCGTCCACATCGCTTCAAATAGACAAAATTCGGCTATTTCCTTTGTTCTCCAGATACCCCGTAGTGAACCTCTGCGCTATAAGTTCAGCAAAACACCACCAAATCGATAAACCTGCCAACTAAATTGTGTATCACGTTTCTTAATCATGTGCTGTTCAGCTCATGTATACAATCGGCTGATACTGTATTTATGTTGTCGATTTTTGTACTGCGCTAAGGCGAGATATACACTCGAATATAGCGACGTAAATTATCAGTATTGGAGTCATTTTTGGAACTTCAAAACAGAAAAGCAGGAAGACAGCTGTGTTGAAATGATTAAGATAAATTTGATTTAGATAGAGTAAACAAGGTTAATAGTTAAAGATAAATTAGTTTTATTAAATAGAACGTTGTCGGTTAGAGAGCTATACCACACTAGAATTGCAAGCCCCGTCTCGTAGGTCTTGGTGCCCATGTTTTGTAGTCAAAACCGCGGTACGACCCACTAACTACCTCATTAATACGTTCACTGCTTTTTAAGATTTTGGTTTCATGTTTTCTTTTGGTCTGCACTGAAAGATTAAACGGCGTGTAACTATCCCAAAAGATAATTTATCCGTGAGTAGGTTTGATGGGTATTCCCGAAAGCCAAAGAAAAAGTCACTGGTTAAAACATGATAGGCCTCAATGACCCTATGTGGGTCTAATGAGAGAAAAAAGGTACAGGTAGGCAAAATGCTGGTCCTGAGGCTTGTGACTATTTCATCTGGGCTTGGTTAAAAAGGTACAAGTAGGCAACGATCAGGAAAAGGCGCAATCAGAAAAAGATTCCCACTCAAAAAACCGAGGTGGGAAAAACTTAACTAACAATTAGGTATTAATACCATGAAAACACATCGTTAGCCAAATGAGCAGCTATTTTCCCAATAGGTGGCCACTCAGTTACCTAAACTTTACTAAATATTTGATAACATTCATAAGGCGTCAACAGCACAAAAAATTTAACACCAAGACATAAAACAATAAGAACCACCACAGAAGTATCGCCTTGGAACGATCAGTAATATAAAATTACTGGCGGGATTAAACCGGTTATACATGTACCTAACCTCACCCCCAGCTTCTGCAGTGGTTCACAACGTTTAGTTAGTTGTTCGGTCCTCGTGGTGAATCTCTAACTAGTCGATGATAAGAGTTGGCTACCCAGGAAAGACCAATTAAGGTTTCGTGTTTTATGTCCCTCGCAACAGCAAAGGTCATATGGAGACGTGACCTCTTTTTAAGTCTCATCAGGAGCCTCTTCGAAAGACTTGGAGAAAGACTTGGATCAAACCAAGGTCCCTGACTTACAGTGCAGGTGACGTAACCACTATGCAGCGGAGGCGTCTAGTTTACTTCTTGGTCCTGAAAGAACCTTTTAACATACTATCACAATATTATTGTGTTTTTTTTTGTTGTTTTTGTTTTTATCCGAACTACATCACTTCAATATAACTTATGTTGTTTTCCCACGCTCTTTAGCTGAAATGTTAATAAATCATGTAGCTTCATTGTAAACTGATTTTAAACAATTACCCTGAAATTGGATATAACCTGAAACATACACATTTCTTTCCTGGATGAAAACAATGAAACCTTGCATTTGATCCATCCCGTTTCGATGGATATATGACTCGGCTTGAAAAATATTACTCTTTTTATGTATCTCACGACCATTTATCTCCACGGATCCTCGAAACCTCGGGTTGGACTAATATATTTTATACAGGGAACCCCTTAAATAGGTTTCATTAAAAGATTATTCATAACTAAAGCAAACAAAACAAGGAATCAACTAGCTAATAAGTAAATAAATATACTGAAAGGCGAAAGAAAGAATGCACCGTTCTTCTTTCGCGATTTGTTGTAAAAATGATTAATAGTACGCCTTTCAATTATTTCGTTGTGATATTTAAATGAATTTGGTATATTGCAATCATGGGCAGATAATCAACTCGCCGATGAAAGTGAAAATGGTGGGAAATTATTTTTAACATTCCATACATGGATGACTACCTGAAAATTGATTTTGGAGTTTTAATCAAACTCGTTTGCATCTGGTGTTGATGTTGGAACCACTTGATATCGTCAAATTTTATTAAGCAGTAAAACTTGCTAAACTCAACAAGGAACAAATAAATAAATCAGGGTTGGGGTTAAACATTTTAGTGTTAAAAAGATAAATTAGCATTAAAATGCATCGTTGTTTTTGTTGATTTTTGTTTTGTTTTTTTTTTTCAATGAATTCTATTGCATTCAATTGTAAACAATTATATCTTATTGATTTTTATCCCAAATATTGCCTAATGGAACATTTTAAACAATTCGTAATTTAGTTCATTTTTAAACAAATGTTGACTGAATTCTGTCAGTTACACAGATTCGCACAATAATGTAATCAAAAATCAAAGTTGTGGCTTGTTGTGCCAACAGAGAACACAAATACATATTTTCTGAAATATTCAATTGTCCAATTTGATGCACGTGAAAATATGGTTTCAAAATGCAATTAATCACCATCAATGTATAACTGTTTTATTGGTAAAAACACGAAAATCAAGAAATATGGACAATAAAAGAGTGTATACTTTCTTTTGCCTCTGAGTATAGTTATATGACAGGTTAAGGGCGTGTAACAATAAATTATCACAGTTTAGGTGAAGAAGAAAATATATCACACAAAGAGAAAAACAACAAAAAAATCAAAACACATCAGAGGACCATTGGTCATGTAAAGGCTTACCTAGGAGTTTATATATTTGGGTATATAGCCTCGGGTTTAAGACGGGCAATAATTACTCTCGGGAGTTAATATGAACAATTAAAAAAAGAAGAAAAGAAGAAAAAAAAAATATCCTCGTCCATTGGACGCTTCACATAAAATTTGCTTTTGTTGGACAACTTTCTTCAGAGAGAAGGGCATATTAATATTATTGCTATGTTCATGGCACGGAAAGACAACCCCCGGAGTCATTTTGCTTTATAGTTTCATAAACACTAATCATATACGCATCAATTCTTTTTGGCTGACATTGAAACAGTTTCCCCATACAAATGCATAGGCGACCAAAGCTGACCTTGTCGTAAAACAGATCAAAATCAACCCAATTTCATTATTATTTATAATCTGTACAACCTTTAAGACGCTTTTGTCCTTGATACTTCCTGTCAGATTGCAAGATATATAGTAGATCATATCATGTCTTAGGGTTCTGGGGAAAACGAATTTTAATGTTTCTACAATATATAGACATGGTAGCTATTTTGGTCATGTGACCTGGACAAATACAACATATCTTCTTTCCCTATTCCAATTATGCGTCCACCGATTAGTCAAGCAGTTTAAGAAAGGTATCTAAATATTATGATCAGAAACATGCATATACCCCTCAGGGGTCAGTTTGATTTTCCTTATATCAATCATCTGTCCATTTCAATATGTTCTGCCATATTACACCTTCAAATGACATTTTGACAGTTCCGCATAGTCGACCTTATTGCAAGTTGACATTCTAACACGACGTTATCGTCTTTCCCATTGAACCTAATGGGAACGTCAAATAAACAATAATTCACCGTAAACGAAATTACGCGCGGAAGGTGGCGTTTTTATGACGTCGCACATAAACATTCATGTCCGCCGAGAATGAGTTCATGGAAAAAGATTTTGAAATGTAAGCATTTATTTATAAGTCGTGTTAGAATCGAAATAATTTTACTTTACGGAGCATTATGTTTGATTAACGCGTGATATTGTCGGGCAGATGCGATGTTTAATTCACTCCGGCTGTGCCGTCGTGAATTAATACATCGCAATCTGCCCTCCAACATCCCGCGTTAATCACGATAATTCACCGTAAAGTAAAATTATTCCTTATATAGGTCAAGGTTCTCCCATGGTCATTATTTATACAATTTACCTGAGTGTCGGTTATGTTTTCCCAACTCGTTTTTGGAGTGGGACTTTCGTTCTGATTGCGCCATTTCCTGATCATTGATTACTGTTGCCTTTTGCAGAGCTTCATTCCCCGAAGCTAAGCGCCAAGTTTCAAAACTATAGGTATCCTGGTTCTTGAGACGGATATGCTTAAATAAGGAGAAGATGTACACTCTAAGAGCATGGTTTGAGCCAGATGGGTGAGGTGCAAGGAGAACCCTGTAAAATGTGCATTATAGCTACGTGTTCAAATACGTAATTTGAACAGTTCACAATTCTCCTAGTTGGTTTTAAATTAACAAAAAAATCGGCTCTTAGCTTCAAAATCGGTAAGCTGCTAGAAAAAGATAATTAGATTATTAGTACCTGGTGAGATGAAATTATTTTTCAGAGCATTTCCCTCTGCAAGTATGTAATTGAAAAATAGATGCAAAATTTATATACATTGTGTCTCAAATATTACAACTTGGAATTGAAAAAGATGGTCGGATGATAGTTCCCACTCCAAAAACCGAGGTGGGGGGAAAACCAAAATTGACATTAATGCCTAGGTCACACTAGGGCTTACGTACGCTGCGGACGCTGCGGAAAGGTGTTCCGTATCTGTCCGTCCTATCCGTAACGATTCGTATCACATCCGTAATGTCCGTAACTGTACGTATCGTATCCTCAGGGCGCGGTAGATCCGCGGGCAAATTTTCATAACTGTCAAAAATGCATGCGCGGATGGACGATCGGTAATGGTAGGCAATGGTACGTAACTGAAGGCATTTATTCGAATCTGTCCGTATCTAAACGTATCATTCCGCGATCAAGCATTTGTTGCGGATCGATACTGTTACATACGTGTTGTTTCGTTCGGTTGCGGTCTTTGTCGTTTAAACACACTTTTCGATACAATTTAATACGTTCAGATACGAACACGTAATGTTACGGTTTTCCTAAAGTTTACACAGCATGCCACACGTATGAAAACGGAATCAAACCAGGATGCAACTTGAACAATGCTAATAAGCGTGTGGCTGAGCCCTCTAGAGCTGAGTGTTTGGGCATAACATAATCTGTATCCAATGCTTGAATGAATCATACAAGAACGTTTCTGGAATATACAGTCTCCTTGACAAAAATGTCCGTCATTTTTCTATTATACAGGTAATTTATTTATTTAAGGATATCCATAATTCATTTATGGATATCCATAATTCATTTATGGATATCCTTAATTCATTTATGGATATCCTAAAATAATAAAAGATATCCATCAATATTTTTGGATATCCTAAAATGAATTATGGATATCCATAAATGAATTATGGATATCCATAAATGAATTATGGATATCCTTAAATGAAATATGGATATCCATAATTGAATTATGGATATCCTGAAATACATTTTGGATATCCAAAAATCACGATGAATTATGGATATCCATAATTCGATTTTTGGATATCCAAAAATCGAATTATGGATATCCTTAAAACAGCTCATTTAAGGATATCCTTAAATGTGTTTTAGGATATCCAAAAATAAGCTTGAATTTAGGATATCCATAATTCGATTTTTGGATATCCATGATTCTTTTTTTTGGATATCCATAATGATCTGATTTAAGGATATCCATAATTCGATTTTAGGATATCCATAATTCATTTTAGAAAATATTTCTTTTCCATAATGATTTTTTCCGTGTAATACGCATGCGCTAACTTAAACTGAACGAAACGGAAGCCAACGTAAATTCAACCACACCGGATGCCTCCATTCTCTGACTAGGGAGAAATCATTATATCCCATAGGCACGTATGGGGTGCCGTTTTACTATTCATTTCCTATTAATGGATATCCATAATTCATTTTTGGATGTCCAAAATTCATTTTTGGATATCCATAATATGTTTTTGGATACCCATAATTCTTTTTTGGATATCCTAAAATCGATTTATGGATATCCTTAATTCGGCTGAATATTGGATATCCATAAATTGATTTTAGGATATCCTGTAACCGACTTATGGATATCCTTAAATACAATCCTATTTTTGGATATCCATAATTCGATTAAGGATATCCTAAAATCGGGCTAATATTGGATATCCATAATTCGATTTATCCTTAATTATTGTAGGATATCCATAAATACATTATGAATATCCTTAAACAAATTATGGATATCCAAAAATAGGGAATAAATAGTAAAACGGCACTCCATAGGCACGTACATCATTTTTTGTGATTTAAGGATATCCTTAAATGAATTATGGATATCCTTATATACAGTCCTATTGAAGGAAATCCATAACTCATTTATGGAGATCCATAAATCGAATTATGGATATCCAATATTAGCCCGATTTTAGGATATCCTTAAATCGAATTATGGATATCCAAAAGTAGGATTGTATTTTAGGATATCCATAGTTCGGTTTTAGGATATGCTAAATCTATTTATGGATATCCAATATTCAGACGAATTTAGGATATCCTTAAATTGATTTTAGGATATTCAAAATGAATTATGGATATCCAAAAAAGAATTATGGATGTCCAAAAATAAATTTTGGATATCGAAAAAAAATAAGGATATCCATAATTCATTTCAGGATATCCATAATTATTATGGATATCCATAATTCATTTATGGATATCCATAATTCATTTTAGGATATCCAGAAATGTTTATGGATATCCTTAATTATTTAAGGATATCCATAAATGAATAAAGGATATCCATAAATAAATTATGGATATCCTTAAATGAATTATGGATATCCAAAAATAGGGAATAAATAGTAAAATGGCACCCATAGGCACGTACATCATTTTTTGTGATTTAAGGATATCCTTAAATTATGGATATCCTAAAATACAGTTCTATTGAAGTACATCCATAACTCATTTATGGATATCCATAAATCGAATTATGGATATCCAATATTAGCCCGATTTTATAATATCCTTAAATCGAATTATAGATATCCAAAAATAGGATTGTATTTTAGGATATCCGTAGTTCGATTTTAGGATATCCTAAAATCCTAAATTCAGACGAATTAAGGATATCCATAAATCGATTTTAAGTATCCAGAAATGAATTTTGGATATCCAAAATGAATTATGGATATCCATAAATAGGGAATAAATAGTAAAACGGCACCCCATATGATTGTTGGTTGATGCGTTCATTTACGGTGTAGATACGTTTGTGTTACGGTTTAGATACGGAAAGATTCGAATCAACGCCTTCATTTACATGTCATTACGTACTATTACGGATGTTTCATCCGTGCCCAATTTTTGACTTTTTTCAAAATTTGGGCGCGGATGGAATCGGACTTGCATATACAATACGTTAAGATACGAACATATACGAAAAAGATACGAATTGTTACGGATATGACGGATAGATACGAAAGGTCAGTCCGCAGCGTCCGCAGCATCCGGATGTGCTAGTGTGACTGTAGTTTGACTAAAACCTGCGTTTTCTTGCATCAAATTTCACCGTTATATACGCAAGAAAACGCAACATTACGTATCTTAAGGTGTATGTCTGTATCTAAAAGTAACAGATGGTATCGAAAGGTATGTAGTCAAGTATCTTAACCGTATGTATTCGAATTTATCCGTAACTATCTTCGAACGTATCCGTATCTTTCCTGAACTACCCGTATTTATTCGTATTTATAGGTAATAAATTCATTAAGAACCGTTAGCCCCGCCCACAAAATTCTGCGGATCGCTACGTATAGAATTCGCAACTATCCGCGGCATCCGTAAGCTCTAGTGTGACCTAGGCATATGGTACTTATACTAAGGAAACATGTTGTAAGCCGAGTAAGCAGCTATTTTCCAATAGGCGGTCACGCAGTTACCTGAATTTAACTAAATATGTGAAAACGTACCTTAGGTTGTAACATCACAAAATGTATAACACCAAAACATAAAAGAGTTAGAACTACAATAGAAGTGTCGCCTTGGAACTATTAGTATTATATAATTACTTATGTATGTTTTCATATTTTTAGTTAAGTTAAGGTAACTGAGTTGCCACCTATTGGGAAAATAGCTGCTCATTCGGCTTACGATATGTTTCATGGTATAAGTACCTGATTGTTAGTTTGGTTTTTTCCCACCTCGGTTTTTGGAGTGGGAATCTTTTTCTGATTGCGCCTTTTCCTGATCTTTGCCTACTTGTACCTTTTTAAACCGATTTTACAAAGTCCTGTTCTATTTTATCATTGAACATTATCTCTGATAATTTCTCACGCTTCGAAAATACTGTATAAACAAAGCTCTTAACATCATACAGTTTTATGTCTAGCGATTGAACGTGTCGTTACCATGGAAACATTTGAGTAAGCAGTTTATTTGTGTACGTCCCAATTACTTCGGATATGGAACTAATAATCTACAGGCTCACTAGCCTGAGAATGTTTCTGATTGTGTTAGATATTATCAGCGTTGGTAATTTAGCATAACATTGAATCGCATTAAGCAAGAAAAGGTACAAGTAGGCAAAGATCAGGAAAAGGCGCAATCAGAAAAAGATTCCCACTTCTAAAACCGAGGTGGGAAAAAACAAACTAACAATCAGGCACTTATACCATGAAAACATTTCGTAAGCCGAATGAGCATCTATTTTCCCAATAGGTGGTCACTGAGTTACCTAAACTTAACTAAAATATGAAAACATACATAAGGCGCCAACAGCACAAAAATTTTAAACACCAAGACATAAAACAAAAAGAACCACCACAGAAGTATCGACTTGGAACGATCAGCAACACAAAGTTACTGGCGGGCTTAAACCGATTTTACATGGCCATAACCTCACCCTCATCTTCTGCAGTGGCTCTGATATACACACATATAAACAAGCAATAAGCGGGAAATCATGTTAAGAGCTATAAAATATAGGTACCAACGTATAACATGTAAAACGGAAAGCAGGGTGAGCAGCTATTGAAGGTAAGGTGCAAACTGGAAACATATTTCCTTTAAAAATTCTGTCTATGTGCAACTATCAAAATTTATATACTGAACAAAAGTTAAAAAGCTTTGCATAATTTATCAATATTGTTATATGATGGTTTACCTCAGATTTCATTTTATTGCAAAACATTTTATCACATTTCATTCTTTGGTTATAACTTGCACTTTAATGCGATTCTGTCTATGCAAAATAGGCCATACCACACGCATTTTAAGAAGTAAGGGGCCAAAAAATTCAGTTGCAAGTGTAAAATAAATCACTAAAATGACCTCATGAAATTGACTGTGGTTGGCTCCATGCATTAGTGATGTCTTACAACCCGATTTGTCCAGCTCACGATCTACAGAAATGAAATTTGCTGATCCCTTATACATGCAGTAAAAGCTTTGCAGGGTCGAGGCACTGAAATGAAATTTTGTTGCTGTCGAAAATTTCTATTGTATGTAGACATGTAACATTTTGTGTAACTCAAGTAGTGACTTGTTTTGAAGCACGCATTTGCTTTACATTGAATCACTCCGTTGCTGGTGAAATGGACGACATTTAACTAACAAAAACGCTTAACTTTGGTTTAAAACCAACCTGCCATACTGAAGAATTTGCTATTTCGTGGAATCCAACTTTGCTTTGTCATGACACGCGTTAGATAGTGAAAGTTATCGGCTAAAACACAATCAGGGTGGACATGTGGGGTTCACTTTTGTCAAAAAATAATTTTTAAGTGGGGCACATTTAGATGGCATTTTTGTTATCCGAGACATCTTGTAGTTGCGAAAACGCAGAAATTTTCATTTTCTTTTCAGGCTTTCAAAAATTTTACCATACCTAAGGTCATATTTATATTAAGCGTTGTTGACATACTGTAAAGTCAGGCTTGAAAATAGGGGGCTACGGACACGACATTTTACATGATGTTACAAAATTGCATATAGCAGATTCCACAGTCATTTTATATTCAATAAGGGCTTTTCCATCAAAATTCAAGAAGTATCTTAGGCTTAATAGGGCATTTATGATTTTAAATTTTGCAGTTTATTAAGTTTGGAAGCCCCTGAAAGCCAAAATTTATAACAAAGCGCTACTTTTAAGAAAAGTTCTTGGGAATGTATGCAAAGGCATGTACCAATGTATTAATCACATCAGATAAGAGTTAGGGTATTCCTTTTGAATTTCCGACATAAACTTATTGGCTTAAGGATGTTCGCTGCTAACATTTGACATTTCGGAACTTCCGGTTTTTCTTTTGTTGAATATCTCGTAAACGGTTGCAGATATTTTCCTAATATTTTAAATTAGAATACATATTGATGATATGCATTGAATGAGCCATGAAAATGGTCAATCTAAGGAACTTCATTTTTTCACCCCATTTTCAGCTACTTTTCAGAAAAATTTAGTTGTCAGTAATATTTAATGGGTAGGGTAGATTAAACTTGAATATTACATATCTTCAAATTAATTGCACGAGTTCGATGTTTATTTTAGCAGCAGTATATATATACATGGTCTTCTAAGTCAGTCTTTCTGTCTTTGGTGTGCTAGTTTTAAAATTTTGGGTAGTTTTATGAAAAAGGCTTTAAGTAAATTCCAGTAATTCTCTTTGGCTCCATGTTGCCAAACCTAAAGGGTCACTCACGAGAATTTAATAGTCGAAACCGCGGTATGGCTCATCCCCTTTCTCATTAATGTGTTCACTGCTCTTAAAGGATCTCAGTTTTAATTTTTATTTAAGAAATAAAACAGTCGAAAAAAGGCTTAAAATGGTGATTTTCAAGTTGTTGGTTCTCTCTTATATGCACACTACCCTATATATTTCTTTCTTTTATTCGAACAATATTACCAAGTTCTATGTTGTGTGAAAATACAAGAAAAAGTTTGAATCTGCAAATATAGGTTTTACACATTTCAAAATATTGATATTTTCCGACTTTACAAGTATGGGGGTAGGTTTGGAAAGCGACTCGTGAAATTTTGTCATCCATTTCAAGTTGTAAATTTTGCTATGCTTTTGGTCAAAAATAGTCTGCATTACGTAAATATTATGACTTTTGACAGCATTCTAGGTGTATTTTTATTCAAGACAGGTATGTTTCAAAGAATTGAAAATTAAAATAATTTTACTAAATTTAAAACATGGTGATCAGAGGTCTCATTCACAGGCCTGTAGCTCGAAAAAAATGCACACTACCCTATACTTATTTTGTTTTCAAATGTCTTGTGTTGTATTTTGGAATCGAAAAAGAGTGGTTAGAAAAAAAAGTTTGAATACTTTTTCATTGGCAGCGAACATCCTTAAGATGAAATTATAATAGCTGGTGTCTTGTAAAATAATAGAAATTTTGAAGTGAAACTTTATAACACTCAAAAATGGCCAAATTTTAGCCTTTTGACTAGGCAGTAAACCGTTCCGCTACTAATAACTCACATATATTATATATCACTGGAAAGCTTGTGAAGTTTCCTATTAAGCTAGGGCAAAAACATCATTCTAGGAGTGCACCAAGGCAAAATACTGGTGTATAACATGTATTTTGTAAAATGTCCATCCCGATTGTGTTTTAGCCGTATATAGGTCGTGTGTTACTTGTATTACGTAATTAATGCAATAACATCTGTTGCAGCAAAACTTATACAACACTGAATTGAGTTTGAAAATTAAATCGAAAGTATTACTTTTTACAAATAATTTGAATCTAAAATTGTACATAAGAATTGATTTTGGGGAGAGAAAAACCAAAAAAACAAAAACATACGTACATGTTTCTTTCAAAGAGTAATTCAATATGTCGCACATTCATCTAACAGAGATTATAGTTTATCTTTATATAGATTATAGTTTGATCCTACATGCATTCAGGAAGTTAGTTGTAAAATAAACTGCTGCCTAGCAACCATACAGCAGTGAACGTCTCATTGCCGCGAAATACTGTTTTCACAAAACAAATAATACACACTAAGATTTGACACGTTAAACGTTTTAATATATTAACATAATATGCATGTAATTTCACCTTAATCAGTGTTAACAGAACTCCCTTAGTTTCGTTGCTAAGTGACCTTTACCACTGATCTGTTGCTGCTAGAAAACAGGAAGTCCTAACATCAAATTAACTGTTGATCTACATTGCAGAATGCATATTGAACTTACGAGGGGCGAGCAAAAAGTTTGAGGACTTTCTTAATAACTTTTATAATTCATGCCCGATTGTTTTCGTATTTTCACAAGTGTAATAATGGTCTATTGTCTATATTCATGCAAAATATTATTTGTCGAATCTTATTTTTGATTGGTTAAATTACATCAACAAACACGTGGGGTTTGCTACCCCGGAGCACGCAGTAAAATCTCTGTTTACTTGTTTATAAATATAAAAGTATTTTAAAAATGCCCTATTGAAATCTCCTTAAATTATGGAAATATTGATAATGAAATAATTCGACTTGAAATGTGAAATGTTAGTCCTCACATTCAAAAGACAACGCTACAGCGACACTTTTTGGAAGACAGGTCGAAGCAAAAATCAGGTAAAAATGACGTTACTGATGAATAGCGGAAACTCGCACATCGATAAAATTTGTGTGAGACTTCCGAATAAAACCAACAGAAACGTTTAATTTGTTATAAACAGCTAGAGACACATCAGAACTCAATGATTCAACATTGTTCAATGATGTACAAAGTGTAAGTTACAAAAAAAAAGTTGTTTAAAACTGACAACAAGTAAGCAAAAAATCTACGTCAAACAACGTAACAGCATGGCATGCCCCGGATAATCATAATGTCTGTTGCAGAAGTTGTTATAAAACTAAAACATGTAATAAAAATAAAACTGAGATCCTTTAAGAGCAGTGAGCATCCTGCATGGATGGGGAATAAAGATGTGAAACTTTGCTTGAAGTCGAATGAAAAATAATGTATTTATAGGAACTTTTGACTCAGCCAATGTATACAGAAATCCCTGTGTCAAATGAAGTGAACGTCTTGGCGTGCTTCGGGTAGCGCTAACACCCATCGAACAAATTGTCATAACAACAACGTTTATAAAGTGATTTGTCTGAAACTTTCCCCGGTAGTTTATATTAAGTTGACTGCAAACATGCAGTAATTTTAGATAAATCTCATCGGTACTTTTGATTATATTAACAAAGTCTACGAACTTTTTGCTCGCCCCTCGTATGCGTCAAGAAACGTAATTCATGTAATTCATTAAATACAAAAAAAAATATATGCAACAATTACTGCATTGCTCGTTGGAGGATCCACATATCTAGACTGTGAGTAAACCGCAAAAATATAGCACGTTTTGTCCGTCTTGAAAACATACAAACAATGTTACTTTTTGCTAAAGTGTAGAAAGTTATTCTACCTATTAAATCACAACAGAATTATGGTTAGGACTAGGACTTCGTAAATTCGATTTAAGCCCATCAATATTTTTGACTGACCATTCCAATACGCTTCTGATGTGATTTACCTTTATGTTGTATGTTTATTCTGTCTGCCTCTTTGTTGGACTCGTCGTCGTTTTATTTTAATTGATGCTGACTGGTTGGCCGATTTGTCAGAAAGATCTTAAATGTGTTTACTAGTGTCTGATAATTGTTTGCTACTGTTTAAATCTAGATGAAATATTCTCTTGGCAGAATTGAGCATTTAGTTTGTCGCAACATGTGCAGCAAAAAGTTTGAATGTCGATTGACAAGTAAATATGTTTCCCCTTATGGCTGGTGTGGGATTCTAAGCCTACTTCCGGGTATTTCCGTTCTTAAGGATTATACCGACACCAAGGGGAAAAACTGGTGTTAAAAGCTATTTATCGCCAGCTTCGGATTTTGAAAATGGAGGATTTATGTAAAACAAACTCACTAACTAATTGTCTACATAGCGTCCGTACAGCTTGATGAAGTTTTTGAATAACGTCATAATAAAAGCATCGTTATGTTGAGTTCCGATCAATTATTTGCGACGTTTTTGCCGCCATGACTTTGAAATTTGCGACACTCGACTGATTAAAGATGCATGTTTAATTAAACAAGATAAATATCAACACAGATACATTAAGCTGAACCTACAGTGGTCATTTAAACATGTTTTCCAGAAGTACCAAGTCACGAAAAACTTAAAGTTAAAGAGGGGTGGGTAACAATATTGTTTGTTCTTTTTCATTCTGGTGAGATATGTTTTTTTCTCGGCAAATTACTTGTTATAAGATGGTTTTTCACTGAACAATTTTTCACGGAAAGTTTTTGACGTGTTTTGAATAATATTAGATTTGCTATGTTAAGGAGGATCAAAATAAATTAACCATAAAACACAGATTTACCAAATATCTGTTAGTAGTAACTTGATGATGGTTATATACACGTATAAATGTATTTGGATAGTATTGTGTATATATTTTTCGAAAATTTGATTGACAAAATGTAGAAGCAAATAGCGAAAAAGCCCTTTTTCGGCACACGGAATGGGTGTTTTTTCAACCGGTTTAAAACAACATTTAGCAAGGTATTCCCTACTTTTTATTTGCTCAGTGCAAAGAAGAAAACGTTAAAAAAATTTCTAAATAAAGATACGAAAAAATTATCAAGCCGTTTAAAATCAACTTAAGGGTCGGTGTCATCCTTAATTGAGTCCTCCGTCAAACCACCCATCATTAGTATTCATTAGTATTCATTTTATATTGACCATTTAAATCAGCATATTAGCTAACGGTCAATGACGGTTAGACAACAAGGGGTTAGACAAACAAACCAACACGTGCTTTTTACAGGTAAATATAGGTGCAAAAACACAATGTTTGTCTAAGGAAATAGGGGTGGGCGTGGTTATACCTTGCTGGCGGAGGAGTTAATTCTAGCTAGGCGACAAATCATTCAGACTACGGGCGAACATTGGTGTCCGATAGAATCAATTTAATGTCTCAGTGTCGATGTCAAGGCGATTTTTTGTAATGTTTCTAGTTAGTGTTGTCTATTTGATCTATCTGGCTCTCTGCTGTGCAAGTAATCTTTGTTGTGGTAGATACTAGGCGAATGACTGCCTCGCTCAAACTAAGCTAGTATGATTCATTTTGGTAACATGAGTTGCTAACACGAGGCATGCAGTGTAAAATGTAACAATAACAATCATTACAAATAGGTACAGAAGGCAGTGATCTGGAAATGGCACAATCAGAAAGAAATTCCTACACCAAAAACCGAGTTGGGGAGAAACTAAATTGAAAATCAGGTACTTATACCAAGAAGGCATTTCGTAAGTCGAGTGAGAAGCTATTTCCCAAAAGGCGATCCCCCAGTTACCCGAACTTAATTAATATAAAAACGTACGAAATGTGAAAATAAAAACATTCAACGCTAAAACATAAATGTAAAAGTAGGCAATGATAAGGAAATGGCGCAATCAGAATGAAATTCCCACTACAAAAACCGAGGTCGGAAAAACTAAATTAATTATCAGGTACTGATACTAAGAAAACATATAGTAAGCCGAGCGAGCAGCTATATTCCCAATAGGTGGCCACTCAATTACCCAAACTTAACTAAAATATGAAAACGTACATAAGGTGCTATCAGCACAAAATTCAACACCAAGACACAAAACAATAAGAACCACCACAGAAGTATTGCCTATGAACTATCAGTAATTTTATATTACTAATACTATTACTAATACGGGCTAAAACTAGTTTTACAGGTACCTTACCTCACCCTCAGCTACTGCAGTGGATTACAATATTAAGTTAGTTGTTAAGTCTCCGTGGTGAATCCTTAACCAGTCAATGAATCATCAAGGACAAACAAATCAATCATGATAACCACCATGATGAATAAAAAACGAAGACTCACAGATTCAGTAAGCTGCCTGGTACTGCCATTATCTTTCCTTTTGTAATTTAGTCGCATCAGTCTCTATTCTTTCTATTCTTACCTCCTGAAGCTGTGGCTAGGGTGTGGTGTGGAGATCTGTGTGCATTGCGATTGAACCATCTGCGAATGATGGCTTTGCTTCGGGACGGCCTGATGTTTTGCTCCAGGTCGCCATTGTTGTTGCTAAGGTATCCAGCTGCCAAAACACGTGCCTGACAAGCCCTGTTGTTTGCCTCGTACTTTAAATCGCAAATTGGTTCAGGTTTGACGATAAGAATGGCGTCCTGTGAATCTAGTTTGGGCGACAATGTTTTTAAAAAGTACTGACCATTCCAGGCCGATTGTTGTGCCTTTGCTTGTTCTGCTTCATGTTTAGATGTCATTTACTATATATACAGTGGTGTTTGTTCATTTCGTTTTGTTATAAATATAGAGTATACATGTAATTTGTTTTGTTGTTTTTGTTTACATTCAGATTTAAATTCTGTGGGTTGTGTTTGAAAATTGAACATGTACAGTTGAAGCTTGCTACTGTATCGACATAGTTCAAATTCTCTCTCTCTCTCTCTCTCTCTCTCTCTCTCTCTCTCTCTCTCTCTCTCTCTCTCTCTCTCTCGAGTCTTCGACATACTTTATAACATAGCTTTATGTATGCGAACAATATACACATAAAACACGACGTATTATATGGCCAGGTTCCCAAGCAACGAGTTGGCGTGACTTCAAGTTGATATCAGTAAATATTTATAGCTTATTGTAGGTCACTGAATTCATGTTTAATACATTATGTACAACGCTAGACAGGTTGAATACAATAACGATCTATATTGTGTATATAGAGACCCCGACTTACTTTGCGGGAATTATGCTTATGCACTATTTGTAACCACGCCCGCACACCCCAGCAGTGGTTTTACCAACGAGCAGTCCCCGCATTGGGGATTTGCTGGACCAAAAGTCAAAATTTTCGCTATTCTCCGGGGGTAGGGGGTCGTGGTTACAAATGACTAGTGCATAATCAAGGTCTAAAGAAGGTTTTTGCTTGCATACATATACCTTGTGGTCCTAAATAAAGGTCCTAAATAAAGGTGTGACATGAAAAAAAAAATAATACTAAGGTACATATAATCAAAACAATGAATCGGTACAAGCGAAATCGGATATACGACTTCCACATTCTGAATAAAATCCGGAAGTAGGTGAAGTAGCTATATTAATGGTAAAGGGATTGCCACAATAAATCCGTTAAACTTTTTTACGCTCGTACGTTCGTACGACTCCATAATTTATTAATTGTGATTTGATTGTTTCCTGATTGTTTTTTTTTTTTTTTCTGGCTGACCGGAATGTCTTTCTGTTTGCTCAAGATTGGCCGTTTCATATATTTATTTTGACGCATATCAATCCGTGTTAATTTCACACTGAAGTGCATAAAAGTCATACAAACAATGTTAATGGCCTGTAACCGACCAAAGTTTAACATTCTTCTTTTATTACCATAACATTGGGGCTCTAGGGGCTTCATTGAAGGGAATGTTCAAATATTCACTTCTTTTAGGCTACCAAGATGATTTCATCATCTGTAGAATACGTTTTGCAGGACCATTGATATGCTTGCTTGCCAAATATTTGCTCTGATATATACCTGTACATTTTATGTTTGACGCAAACACAAAATGTCTGTTTATTGAACCTTTACAAGTCTTGTATAGTAATCAAATATGAAATCGCTTTCGAAAAGGTTTTCTACATCTGTTACATTCGACAGCTTATATTAGTAGACGAACCTATCAATAAATTGAAAGCACGGTTTAATTTACCATCTTGAAATAGAATGTTTGCTAGATTCAAAAAGTAAAAACAAAAAATCAAGCATTTAGTACCAGCTGGTCCTGTGCTTTATACAGCCAGATCGACAACGGTATTTTTGTCATACCCCGATTATTGCGAACAAAGAATAACACAAGCCTTGGTATAGAAATATTTGTAGCTATTCGCCCACTAGAACATTGTACTTAATAGCATTATATTGATTTTCGGTGTAGTTTAAGGGAACAAAAAGATTAGGTTGTCGTCCATATATTTTAGTGACATTTTACAGTTTGCTGAAAAGAATGTTTCTGACATGATCATCCAAAATCCAGAACGGATAATATTTGTTCCAGTATCCATAAGCCTAAGACTATGATGATATGAAGTTTCCATACACCTAACGTTCTCTTTCTTATTCTTTTTGCTGTTTTCATGTTTACGTCCTACTCAACAGAGAAGGGGATAGTGTGTCTTCTCTGTGTAATTTTTGACCAGAGATATGGCCATCATCTCAGTATTTTTGTAGGTCAGCTCATTGCGGGTTATTTGGCGTATTAACATGTTGTAATTCCCGTTTATGCCATACATTTGATATTAATGCATGTTATCCTTACTATGTTAGGGAAATGTGAATTTAGATAAAACATATGTCATAATTCGTGATATAATGGCAACAATACAAATGGTAATTAAGATAATATGTACAAGGCATAAAACAATATTTCATTATTAGAGGTGATTATAACTAATAAAAGATCATTTAAAAATCCATGATGAAATTATTCCATTCAAGAGAATGAAAGTTTTAGAATATACTACGTTTTACCTGAAAATGATTGTATCCAGAAAAGATATAGTACAAATCTCATTTTAAGGATGAAATTTAAGAAAGTTATTAAGTATTGAATATATTTAAAGGCTTACTTCTGAAGAAGCTAAAAGTGGTACCACTGTTAATTCGGTTAATGACCCCTAATGGTGCAATATGGTCCTTAGATAAAAGACTGTCATAATGAGGTGATTATCACATCTCTGCATGGGGATCATAAAGAGGCCCTGTAGTTCCTCTGATTATTGATTTTATTGTCCCTGATAACCTGTGCAATAAAACTGCCTCCCTCTGCAATCAATAATGATTTTTCTTTTTTGGCCCTTACCTGTATTCTGAGTCATTGTCAGGGCACTAGGTTTTCTAATGTCCTGTCCCTTATCTAATGACTCTCAATAGACATGGAGATAGGCCTTTAAATTGCAATTTCTGATGACCACCATCTTGGCTATTCATGAAGCTCTAATAATATACATAATAAATCATTACGCTGTTATACAGGAACAATGGTTATATGTTTATTTGAATATTTTTGCTGTTCGTTTCATTTCTCTTCAATATTATATTTTGAATATGTTATAAGTTTTGACTTTTCAGTTTTCTTATGCCGGCCAAAAGCACATTCCTTAATTCGTTGACCGATGTTTACAAAATTATTGGAACTTGATATTAAGAAGAACCGGATGTCCTGACAACATTATTATTTATTTTCTTCTTTCATAAGTCTTCTTATTTTTTGCCCCCCCCCCCCCCTCCGCACCCTCCAATTTATATTGGTGACCTTTACAATGACGTGCTTCTGTTGCAGTTCTATTTGTTTCATGTCTTGGTGTGAGTTTTTTTTCCACTTTGCTTTTTGCACCTGTTCAAGATCATTTATACTTAACTCTTCCATGTTAGTTTTACCAGTGCAAATCATAGCTTGATAAGTAACGTCTGTAACACCCATATTTTTCATTTCCATACGGCACATTCATAGCTTGATAAGTAACGTCTGTAACACCCATATTTTTCATTTCCATGCGGCACATTGATCAAAGTACAGAGACCACAACATCTTGCAGACAAATACATAGGAAACGAATTTTTACTCCACGAACATTAGCAGTGTAATATATTAATAAATATTTAGATAGGTACAAAAACCAAAAGTTATCTCCGCCTGTTGAAATTTGGAAACACTGCCAAATCCGTAATTATACAATTGACATAATCCAATATCCAATAATCGAGTTAAAACTTTTGCTTAAAGGGAAAGGCAATGTTCACTGCATCTTAAATGAAAGTACTTACCGCCCTCAACAATATGGTACAATTTATCAAAATCGGATAAAAATTGAGAAAGTTATGTAAGTTTGAATGTTCCTTGATTTCTGTTTATGGGGCGGCCATCTTGGATATTCATTATTCATGAGTTTTTTTGACGTCATAAAGCCCTAATTAAATATGCATAATTAAGATTAATGAAGCTCTGTTAATATGTACACTATCTGTTAATTTTTGTATTAATGTTTACTTGTATTGATTTACTGTCGGCTCTGGTCATATTTTACCGTATTAGTTTTGAAAGATATAATTTATACATTGTTTTATTTTTTTACAGTTTCTAATTAAATATTTAAAATGGCGGCAAAAAGTCACTTTGTTCCAAAAATTTCGGATGCCAATGTCTAACATATTCCTTGAATTCACACCAAAATGTTTGCTTTGATTAGATCTTTACTTTAAAATGTATTGTTGTTGACTATTGCGTTTTCCTTTAAATTACGTGTTTTAAAATTGACCACTCGACTTAAGGATTTTTGAGACTTTTCTCGTCTAAATCGTGGAGTTCATTTATCATGTTATGCAACGTAAATTGCAGAAGCTGAGGGCGATGTAAAGTTCTTGTAAATCCGGTTAAAGCACACGGAATTTTATATTGTTTCATGATTAGGTGTGGAGTTTTGTCTTCTTTGCGTCTTTTGTGTGCGTGTTCATATATCTTTTTAAGCTTAGGTTACTAAGTTGCCAATAATTTAATTTAGGGAAATAGCTTACGATATACTCTCTTAATATCAGTAGCTCAATGTCGTTTTTTCAACTGATTTAAGGTAGGTATTTCGTTCTAGTAGCATCAGCCCCTAATTATTGCTTACGTTTACCGTTCAGTGTAAGCTCTATTATATGTAACTACTGCTCTTAAAGGATCTCAGTTTTATCTTTTATTTGCTATTACTGCAACTGGTGCTGTGCCGTGTGGTGGCCCTTAAAAGTCTCCACGTACATCATCCATAGTGCAGGTTATATTTTCGTTTTGGTCCTTTGAGATCAGCGAGGATATTCTGACGAATCAGAAACTTATTATCGGTCAAGATTCATTTTCTAACCATTGTTTAAAATATTTGGTCCCATTTAGATAATACTAGTCTTTTTATCGACTACCCTGTTGGAAATTGCAAAATATCAGTAATTCTCCTTGGCTCCGTGTTTCAAAATCTAAAGGGTCACTTACGAGACTGGGCGGCCCCCGTGACCGAGCGGTTAAGAGCGCAGTTTCTTAATCACTCGATCATCTCACCGCTGTGTCTGGTGTGGGATTTTGGTCCCATTGAGATAATACTAGTCTTTTTATGGACTACCCTGTTGAAAGTTGCAAGATTTCAGTAATCCTCCTTGCCTCCTTGTTTCCAAATCTAAAGGGTCATTTACGAGACTTTAATAGTCGAAACCGCGGTATGGCCCATCCCCTTTCTCATTAATGTGTTCACTGCTCTTAAAGGATCTCAGTTTTAATTCTTATTTTGCTATTACTGCAGCTAGTGCTGTGCCGTGTGGCGGCCCTAAAATGTCTCCCCGTACATCATGCACAGTGCAGGTTATATTTTCTGTTTTGTCCTTTGAGAACAGCGAGGCTATTCTGAGAAATCAGAAACTTATTATCGGTCAAGATTCATTTTCTAACCATTGTTTAAAATATTTGGTCCCATTTAGATAATACTAGTCTTTTTATCGACTACCCTGTTGAAAATTGCAAAATATCAGTAATTCTCCTTGGCTCCGTGTTTCAAAATCTAAAGGGTCACTGACGAGACTGGGCGGCCCTCGTGACCGAGCGGTTAAGAGCGCAGTTTCTTAATCACTCGATCATCTCACCGCTGTGTCTGGTGTAGGATTTTGGTCCCATTTAGATAATACTAGTCTTTTTATGGACTACCCTGTTGAAAGTTGCAAGATTTCAGTAATCCTCCTTGGCTCCTTGTTGCCAAATCTAAAGGGTCATTTACGAGACTTTAATAGTCGAAACCGCGGTATGGCCCATCCCCTTTCTCATTAATGTGTTCACTGCTCTTAAAGGATCTCAGTTTTAATTCTTATTTTGCTATTACTGCAGCTAGTGCTGTGCCGTGTGGCGGCCCTAAAATGTCTCCCCGTACATCATGCACAGTGCAGGTTATATTTTCTGTTTTGTCCTTTGAGAACAGCGAGGCTATTCTGAGAAATCAGAAACTTATTATCGGTCAAGATTCATTTTCTAACCATTGTTTAAAATATTTGGTCCCATTTAGATAATACTAGTCTTTTTATCGACTACCCTGTTGAAAATTGCAAAATATCAGTAATTCTCCTTGGCTCCGTGTTTCAAAATCTAAAGGGTCACTGACGAGACTGGGCGGCCCTCGTGACCGAGCGGTTAAGAGCGCAGTTTCTTAATCACTCGATCATCTCACCGCTGTGTCTGGTGTAGGATTTTGGTCCCATTTAGATAATACTAGTCTTTTTATGGACTACCCTGTTGAAAGTTGCAAGATTTCAGTAATCCTCCTTGGCTCCTTGTTGCCAAATCTAAAGGGTCATTTACGAGACTTTAATAGTCGAAACCGCGGTATGGCCCATCCCCTTTCTCATTAATGTGTTCACTGCTCTTAAAGGATCTCAGTTTTAATTTTTATTCAATGCACTTTATACAAGACCGACGTCAAGACATTTACCTAGATTGCATTCAAATTTTAAATATCAGCGGCAGATAGGACTGTAGGACTAACAATATTATGTTCAGTTACATGTAAATGTTCTGCACACATAGCAGGAAATAAAAATAATTGTTAGATCCTTTGGAAGCAGTAAAAATACAAAGCTAGAAGATGGGCCATATTGTACAATTTCGGGTAATGAACCTTCATCAGTGACCCTTTATAAAACTGGCAGCGAAAGCCAAACATTTTGCTGCAATTTCAAGAATTTACATCTGTGTAGTCTGACACATAGCAGGAGATTGTAGATACAAATATTAGTATTAACTACGTTATAATCTCCAGGTATGGTTATTTTAAGACCGTTGCTTTAAAACTCTATATTATGATACGGCATTTTATATCATGATGCCAGACAATTTAATGTATAATCTGAAAAATGTAACTTTCGCATTTAAAGGGTCAGACAGTCTACTGAGAGCTAAACCATTCTTGAATTATGCCACAGGACTGCAAAGTAAGAAACATAAAACTGTTTCCTTAGCATTAAAACTAGATGTTAAGCGTATGAGCTTATCAGCCTGATCTGGAAAAGTAGTAAATATAATTCTACGATTGTTACCAAATTCACAGTCGTATTACAATTGATTTGAGTCTGAATCGCGAAATACATTTAATTTGATCGATCATATACCGGCATGTCATTAATTTGCGGAACATTATATTTCTCTTGGTAGAAATTAAGTTAGAAGAAAATTTAACTTAGATTTTCAAATAATAAAGCATCGTTGATATCAAAACCTCGTTTGTTAGAAAATAACGTAAGATATACGCTTCTGAAATAAGAATTACTCTCAACAAAACCGATTATGTTATGCATGAACATGCATTTAAAATCAGACACTCCATACTCTTTCTGGCCGTCGCGGCATGACGGTATCTGTTGAACTTGGTTAAGCAGAAACAATAAAACAGCAACGAGAGAGAGAGAGAGAGAGAGAGAGAGAGAGAGCCGCCATTTGACCCATTTGTATATTCCCTACCTCACTGAGCTCCAGAAATATGTTCCTAAAAGTACCGGAGAATGATACCCGTCTTCAACACAGATGGTTTATAGACCTGATTTTCGCGATCTTTGTGGATTTGAACCGGCAAGCGAGTGTGTTAACTATCTACATGAACTGCCTTGTTTGGCACGAACAAGATGAAAATGGGAGTAATCCACAGTGTCTGGCAACTCTATTCGCCTTCTTGCAAGTACAAATCGGTGGATGCCGCGTCCGTTTCGGGTGTGGTAGCACGACGGATCGTGCACCGGTCGAGCCATACCAATTCTTTAAATGGGATACCTTGTCATTGGATACCTTGCTTGACAGCCACCATTATAAAGCACGCTTTACAACTTGCCTGTCAAATTGATGATTGGCGTTTGATTCCTGAAATAATAAATTCAAACCGCCCAGTTCTTTCCGAATCATAATTTGGATGTTGGATCAATATTCGGCTAAGAAAATGTCAACAACGACATATTTCAATCTGTAATCAAGCCATATCGATCCGCAAATAATACAGCTTTTGTTGGGTTATATTGTGTCATTCAGTTGGATCTGAATTTTGAGCGCAGACTTTAACAATAGCTGTTTATGCGTATTATACTAATATTTTATATATTATATGAACTTATATCGCAAGACTGTTAAAGTTTCTACTGTAACGTTGTGTAATAGATATGCAAATTTCATACACGGTTGTTTGTGAAATTAGAAAGTGCTGCATATACAGTACAGTAAACAACCCTTGGTGTATGAACATGCTTTTCCACCGACGGGGTCTAGCTGTTATTGGTCATACTGTACATTTGGTGGCAGCGTTGGGATAATGACAACTGCCAGACCGAAGTTGCCTTTCCCATGTAGTTCCCATTCCAAGACTTTGGACAGTAAAGTAGGGTAATGGTGTACTTTAAATTATGCAAGTTTCGGGAGTTTGTGAAATTAGAACGCGTTGCATATATAACACAAACACTTGGGGGATGAGCATGCTTTTCCATCGAAGAATTCAGCTGTTGCTGGTTCGGCTGTACGTTATAATAACAAAAACATCAAAGACCTTCAAAACATTTCAGCATTTAGAATACGACTTGTATTCATTACGTTTGACGAACTGATTTGAGTTTGAACGCAGCATTGGCCAATAACGTAGAATGTAATACTTCTTCGGTCGGGACAGGCAATTATTCCATCTCCGATCATTTATTTATTTTCTGAAAATATTATGACAACTTATAAAGATACATATTCATACTCGTACATGTGTTTAAAACTTCATATGTCAGGATGGCCGAGTGGTCCAAGGCGCCAGACTCAAGGATAATTCTTAACATAAGAGTGTTCTGGTCCACAAATGTGGGCGTGGGTTCGAATCCCACTTCTGACACATATTTTTGTTACGACATATTAATTTCCTTTAAATTTCTGTCGAACTTTTAAAAACTTTTTATTCAGTCTTACGTGCCTTTTAAGTTCATATGAGACGGGTCAATCATTAGGTGGGTGACAACGGGAGATTCCTTAAAACACTTGGTATAAACGCAAGTAGAACTTGACTTGTCTCACATGTATCCAGTGTGGGACTGCAACCCACACCAGACACATCGGTAGGATAATCAACTGGTTGAGCGCGGTAATCAAATCAGCGGCCACCTACTGGGAAATGGTTACTCATACGTTTTCTTAGTATAAGTGCCTTATTGTAATTTTTTTTCCCACCGTGCTTTTTGGAGTGGAATTTTCTTTCTTTCTGATTGCGCCATTTCCTGATCATTGCATACGTGTACCGTTTTACCACCCTGCCACGGTGCAGCCTTTAAAACTTAACCATATACTCAGTGGATATTTAGTGTTTAGGTGAATTTATCGAGTGTGTTAAAATTCGCATGACTGTGCATTTCGATGTTTACAAACAAAAATAATAAAAAATAAAATAAAAAAAATAAAATAATTAATTAAAAGATAAACAAATATATAAAATGAAATAAATACACAAGTTTGGTATTTACAGGAGCAATATGAACACAACATTTTCCCTTTTGGAAGCCAGTAATATAATGTTTGACCAAACCCTGTTGTATTGTTGTGTGTTCAACGTCGAGGGAAAAGCGCCGTCAGACTCTATGATGGCCCCGACATAAAGCTATTCATTTTAGTTGGTTGGGGCCGGAGCTTCTTGTCAGTTGCTTGGCACACCGGGGTCCCACTGGTGTTTTTTCTTTTGCTCCAGTAGACCAGGGGCTGTTTTCTGTATCAGCCTTAGTTTTTGAGCTGGCACAACTTACCTCCCAGAAAAGGTTTGACGGCTGCTATGTAATATTTGAACCTTCTACAACATTTCTAGGCACGTCGTACGGTCAAATTGTGGTAGCAGTTGTTACCTAGGACGAAATCTTTACGCCTACCCAACGTAGTTTTTGTAATAGGCAGAAATCAGAGGAACATGCGCGTGGTGCTCCCTTTTTGATATTTTTCTGAACAAATATCATTTTAGAATTATACTTTACACTCAAACAATAGCGTAAGATTATTATCAAGTAGAAAACTATATGTTAAAACAGTATATTAGATGGAAATTAGCCTCAAGTATGGGGTAATATTACCCCACCCCCCAGTGGTAGTCGTTGGCGGTTGTTCTTTTGTTTTAGTTTTTTTTTTTTTTAATTTACAACATTACAGCATTGTTCACTGAGACTTTAGAAATACAAAGAAATTTGTTTTTAAAGATAAACTTGTTTGTACTATGGAAAAAACGCATGGTTTCCATGGCAACCGTTAACGTGAATCTTGAACATGGGGTGTGCATACAAAATTGGTCATGCCTCTACTATTACTTATCCTAGACCACTGAACCTGGTCTCAGTTGAACGGTAAGTCATAACCCTTTTGTAGTATGATAAATTATGTAACTTATCTTTCTTGCATAATCATGAAATTTAATGAAAACTTTAAAAAAGACAGAAAAGTCGTTAAAATTCCACAAGTAGACTACTTTCAGGCCCAAACTATCATTGTGTCAATTTGTTATTGACCCAGTAAAAAATGACAAATTTATTGATTTCATAGGCCTAGATAAAATTTATCTCATCTGCATATTCATGAATATTAATAAAAATGTCGAAAATCTAGAAAAAAATAGGGAAAACTATAGTCATTGCAAGGTTTTGGATGGGTTACAGGATCTATCTTGCATCCCTGAAATCAATTCTCATGGCTGCCAGTGTGGTCAGAGGGACTACCTTAAAGCCATAAAATATTATCCTCAACAATTTACACATTTGCATATTTGCATGATATAAAATTACATAGGGTCAACACCTATCCCTAGTGCAGTGTGATTCTAAAGAATAGGTTGTACTTACAAAAAAATAGTTATATACAAACAATAGCATGCTGTAGAATACTATAATTGGTCTCATAGGAACGCATGGACCTAGCAATTTAACCTAAATACCTATTATTCAAATCGTTGAATCTGCTTATTCATGAGAATTAATGAAACACATAAGGAATGGGAGAAATAAATAGGGGTATACTACAAAATCACTTGTACAAGAGCTGTTTACAAACACAGGATGCTGAAAGAAGTATCAAATGAAGCTATGCCAATGTATTATGACCCTAAAATCTTATATTAGTATGATCTGAGTTTCACTTTCATGAATTTAAATGAAATCTTCATAAATAAGAATGAAGAGGTGGAACAATTTAACGGGTAAACCTACAAAATGACGTGTATCTCGGCAACCATAAGCCCTAACATGTTGAAAATTGATTGCTAGGACAATATCATACCATATTGTACTACAAAATATAAGTCATTTGATTTTCTTTGTTTCATGAATACTAACAAAACCTTTCGAATCAAGACGAAAATTACGGAAAACTAAGGTGGTATAAATAGAAAATCACATGTATCTTCGCTACTGATAGATCTAGTGAGTTATAATTAGTATCAAATGATTGCTAGGACAAAATTATAACTAAATTATAAGCTATTTCTTTTGTATGGATAATAATGAGATCTACATAAATAAGTGAAAATCAACGGAAAACAAAGGGGGTATACCGACAAAATTGCTTATATCTCGACCTCCAATAGCTGTAGAGAACTCAAAATGACATCAATTTATAGCTAGGACAATATTTTATTGCCATGTATTGTATTGAGATATACAGGGAATGTGTGCTGGCAACCAAGATTCAATAAATTTTGTTGGTGCATCAATTTTCTGCTAATACTACAAATTTTCGAAAGTTTATGTAACATTTACAAAAATTTTAAAAGTTATGGTTTGGCTATCAGACTCAATGGTAATGGTGCATTATCCTTGCTTTCTATTGGTACCATTTTCAAAGGAAATTGGCAGCTGAGATATGGACCTGGTATACCCCTTCTATTTTGTTGATTTTTCTCTTGTTTATAAAGATCTCATTAATGCCCATACATTCAAAATCACTAATGATTTATATATTAGATGTATATGGTTATCGAACATTGTCCTAGCAATCTTGTGATAGCAATTATAGCTCTATAGGTCTATCCGTATACAGGATATATGTGAATTTCTATGTACAGCTGTATACTGCCTTATTTTGTGCGTAATTTTCATCTAAATTCGAAAGGGTTTGTTAATATTCATAAAACAAAAATTCAATTTACATATATTGTAGAACATGATAATAAACTATTGCCCTAGCAACCATTTGATGTCATTTTAGCATGTAAGGATTTTTGGTTGCCGAGAAACAAGTCATTTTGTAAATTTACCCGTTTAATTTTTCCACTGTTTCATTCCTTTTTATGATGTTTTCATTAAAATTCACGAAATTGTAACGCAGATCATGCTTATGTCAGACTTTAGAGTCATAGTACATTGCCATATCATTCATTTGATATTTCCCTCAGCATTTTTGGTTTGTTAACGGCTCTGGTACAAGTGATTTGGTATGTATGCTCCATTTTTTATCAATATTTTTCTTCGATTTCTTATGTGTTTTATTAATTTTCACGAATAAACAAATTCAACGATCTGAATAATAGGTTTTAAGGTTAAATTGCTAGGTCCATGCATCACTATCAGACCTATTATAGTATTCTAGAGCATGCTTTTTCGGTATATACGTATTTTTAGTCTACCCTATTCTTTATAATCACACTAGGGGTGGGTGTGGAAACTATGTAATTTTATATCATGCACATGTGTTCAGTGTTGAGGGCAATATTTAAGGCATTGAGGTAGTCGCCCTGACCACACTGGCAGCCATGAGAATTCGTTTCAGGGATGCAAGACAGATCTTATAACCCATCTAAAACTTTGCAATGACTATAGTTTCTTTCCTCAGTTTTCCTCTATTTTTGACATTTGTTCGAATTAATATTCACGAATATGTAAATGAGATTTAGGCGTATGGCATCAATAAATTTGTCATATGATATTACTGGTTCAATAACAAAGTATCACAATGATAGTTTGGGCCTGAAAGAAGTTTATTTATGATTTTTTACGATTTTTCTGTCATTTTTAATGTTTTCATTATTATTCATGAATATGTAAATTAAATGCATTACTTACCATAAGATGAAAGGACTATGTCTAAGCTTTTCAATGAGATCAGGTTCAATGGTTTAGAATAAGTAACAGCGTATATCTGACCAATTTTGTATGAACACCCCCATGGCCAAGAATCCCGTTGACGGTTGACATGGAAACCATCCATTTTACATAGTGTAAACAAGTTTATCGTTGAGGACAAAATTCTTTTGCATTTTTGGGGTCCTAATGAATGATTTGGCTTCCATAAAAATTGTCCTTGGGGTTGCAAGGTAGATCAAATTAGCCCCCGGGATAAAATACATGTATACGTATTTGTGTGTATAACTGGATGGGTGGGGTAATTAGGACATCATAGATGTGGCATAAATAATACATGTGTGTGTTTTTAGACGTAAACATATGTCTCCGTAGTCGCATAGGTGTGCAAACAAGTTTTTAGCAGTAAAGAACGAGTTTAAGGATCATTTATATAAAAGTCTTTATACACATGTCGCACTTTTACTTAAACAGTTATAAAATGGGGTGGTTGTACAAAAACACTTGCTCCTGAAAAATTGCTACCACAATTTGACCGTACGACGTGCCTAGAAATGTTGTAGAAGGATAGTTCTTATCGTCTATACAGTCAAACCTTTTCTGGCGGGTAAGTTGTGCGGATCGAATTTTCAAATTTCTAGCTCCTTGACTACAGAGTTAGTAATTTATTTGGGGCCCAGGGATCTCCGGGCAGCTTACTGTATCTGCTGAGTCCTCGTTTTTGATTCATCAGGATGTTTATCATGATTTGTCTGTTTGTTTTTGATGATTCATTGACTGGTTAGAGATTCACCGCGAGGACCGAAGAACTAACTAAATGTTATGAACCACTGCAGAAGCTGAGGGTGTTGTTATGGCCATGTAAAATCGATTTAAGCCCGCCAGTAACTTTGTGTTACTGATCGTTCCAAGGCGATACTTCTGTGGTGGTTCTTTTTGTTTTATGTCTTGGTGTTAAAAATATTGTGCTGTTGGAAATGTATGTTTCATATTTTTAGTTAAGTTTCGGTAACTGCGTGGCCACCTATTGGGAAAATAGCTGCTCATTCGGCTTACGATATGTTTTCATGGTATAAGGACCTGATTGTTAATTTAATTTTTCCCATCTCGGTTTTTGTAGTGGGAATCTTTTTCTGATTGCGCCTTTTCCTGATCTTTGCCTACTTGTACCTTCCTAAAGGGAAACTGTAACATTAGGATACCATGTCCTTAAAATGCACATATATACCCCCTTAAGCCCTACTGTTATATGGAGAAACTGAGGTTTACAGGTGTATTTATTTTATTTACAAGTAAGTAAATAAGAAAGACCAAAACCAAAAACAAAAACAAAAATTGTCAGAAGTGGGATTCGAACCCACGCCCACATTCGTGGACCAGAACACTCGCTTATGAAGGATTATCCTTGAGTCTGGCGCCTTAGACCACTCGGCCATACTGACATATATTTACTGTCTGATTAAACACTGTTAAAGCTAGACATCTAACGATTGTATTTCACTTTATCTTTTATTTATCTAAACAGGCAAGTCACAATTTTCATCTTATAGATTCATTGTACTCCAAAGAATCAGCGAACGAAATTGAATGTATTTTACCCTGTGAATGAATGCATTTTGCCATTAGCCTCACAAGGTGAGCTAATGGCTATCCCTAGGCTTCTTTTTGCGTCGTCGTTTTTGTCGTTGTATATTGCAAATCTTTAAATTAAATTGTCTGATTGAAGGAATATTTCAGTGGCAGAAGAAACCTTCTTTGTCGGGCCATTTGCTTGTTTTAAATTAAAAAAAGAGAGAATATTTTCTAATTTCGGGTTTTCTCTGATATACACACTACACTCTACTTTTCTTTTTTATTCAGGCAGTTTATACTATAGAAACCCCAGATAAACAATACAAAAGTGAGGTTTGAGATTTACTTTTCAAGAACATGTTATCGTGATCTGCTGATGGCCTTATTGTATTCAAAATAGTTTGTGTTTCTACTTTCTGATGTATACATAATATGTTAATACATATGAAATAAAGATTGCGTAAAGACTACCATTTAGGAAAGAGACGCGAGGCTTAACATTCGCCATTAACTATTCTTTTTCAGAATGTTTTATTGTGTATTTTGAAGGAAATAAAGTTCTTAGAACTTTTTTATATATTGTACAGTAATCGCAACGAATTAGGGGAATCATTTTGTCATCATGGAAAGATCTTCGTGCGGAACTTAACCCCTTCAAACTTATACTTATATAGTAAAATTGAGGTTTGACGGGGTCCAGAGTAAAAAACAATAATTGATGTAATTATGTAATTTATAAATTAAAAATGCTAAATTCTAACAAAAATCAATATAATAAACCATTATTTTATGATAGGCAAATTTAATATTTGTAAAATTAAAAATTAGTTCATAAATAGATATTTAATATGTGATTTATAAAAATTCCCAAGTAATCATGGAGAAGTTTCCGTAATAAATATGATAAATTTGATTTGGTGACATCATAAAGTAAGGTTGATCTTATGACATCATAACATCGAATTTATGATATAAGCGTGAAGAGACGCAAAATCGATATTACAAATCCATTACATTATGTGACAATTTCAAGCTTATTTTGTGGAATCACAAAATACGCTTAAATGGTTTGCATTAGTAAATCAAATTTGTGACATCAAAAATGATTCTGTGTCAAAATAAATGATTCAGAAATAACGCAGCACCTCATAGTTTCATATAGTTTTATATCTATAGCTCGGTTTCAAAAATAACATGCCCCTGCAATGTCGCAAAATAAATTGACCTCTTCGCCTTCATTGTATCGACCATTGCTTGATGACTGTTGACCTGGTTCAAATTAAACTTCTACATTTTGTGCATATTTTTATGTGTGTTTAAATGGTATTAAATTTATATTGATCATGAGCAGTCCGATTGGATAGGAAGCTGCCGTTGGCATATACCAAAATTCTGACAGATTTAAAGTCAAGTTTGCAAGTTTAGGCGATTGGTATGATGTACGTACTGTGAATATTGCCACGTTCCGACCTGAATGCCATTCATGGACATCTATTTTAGATACCTTAAAACTTGGATCAGATTCGCTTTACATTTTCAGTACTGAAATAATGATTACATAGACGCTATTCCTTTCATTACAGGCTTGTGTTCAGGATGCAAAACTTTTTTTTCTGTCCATTTACATCTTACCGTGTTCTCTTGTGTCTGATATTTGTTTCGTAAGAGTTTCTCTGGTATTATTTCTTATATAAACCGTCTCCATTAGATCACCAGTCACAGTATTTCAATCAAATATATTCACATACCAACAAATGTCTTTGATTAATATATTATGTTTTTGGGGGTCATTACACAATTTTAACATTGTCATAGGCATGTGCGCGTTGCATGAGAAACAATATATATAGAAAATATCTAAAAATAATCATTTCAATTGTTACTGCTATTCTCAGATGCAAATTTATAAAATTGGATAAATTTGAAGAGAATTTTTGTGCTGAAAACATGCATTTGCAATGTACTTATATACAAGGCAGTGGGTACATTAAACTCCCACTTTCTGATTCTATACTTTTGCGAGTGTGGTGCAAGTTTTAAGGTGTCCCAAATAGGTATCAATGCATAGCATGCAGGCCATAAAGTAGCAATATTCACAGTACGTACACCATGACACCGCCTAAATTTGAAAACTTGACTTTAAATCTGTCAGAATTTTGGTATACGCCAAAAGCAGCTTCCTGTCCGATCGGACTGCTCATGATCGATATAACTTTTATACCATTTAAACGCACTTATCCATATGCACAAAATGTAGAAGTTTCATTTGCACCAGGTTAATAGCCATCAAGCTAAGGTCGATGCAATGTAGGTGAAGAGGTCAATTTATTATGCGACATTGCAGGGATATGTTATTTTTGAAACCGAGCTGTATATTTATAATGCAGCGACCTAATACTTAACGCTTTTTTGAGCTAGTGAGCAAATAAATGCCATCTCTACTGACTAAATCAAGACCGTGTTCCGGTTTTGTTTAACGTACCAAAAAGAAGCGCGCTGGTGACGTCAATTTTAGTGACGTTTTGTGAAGTTTTTCTCCACCATTGTTATGCAGAGTTAGGTACACGCAACAATGAACAAAAATAAACATTATCAACAAAATGCACTGCTATAGTGGATAAATTTGAAGAGTCCTTCTGTGGATTGATTGCTGAGCTGTTGACTAAATAAACCGTGAAAATGGCGGAAAACAAATCTCCTCACATCGGGAGAGTTTTTTTTTTTTTTTTTTTTTTTTTTTTTTGACCAATTTGTCGGCATTCGTGAATAAAGTGAATTACTACTCCGTGACCAAAAATAAACCGATATATTGCTCTCGGGCCTTAAATCAATGAAATGGCTCGCTAAAAACTCGCCATTTCACCTGGCTCGCTGAAAGCTCGCCATTTCACCTGTTTACGAATCCTAGCGTGATAAATCGGTTTATGTCTGGTCACGGGGTAGTTATTTACTACATAAATACATATATAATAAAGGACTTTGAAAACACTTCACTATAAATTGGCCGCGAAGGTGATTATTTTTTTTGAGAATACAGGATATTAGGTCAAAAATATTTTCGAACAAGAAAGTACAATCACTGGCATACCAAAACCGAAACGTCAGAGCCCGTGATTTACGTCATAGAGTATAATTTCAAACGTTACCAAATATTCAACAAAAACGTACTATGAGACGGAAAATATTCATCAGGTCCAACATGATTTCTGTAAAGAAACACCAAAAGCCATACAAATGCAGTTGGTCGGCTTTCATTTGCACTAAAACTGTGGCAATTACGTCACTAACGTTTATGAAGATTTTTTTAATTTTTGCGTGTAAAATTGAACGAATTCGAAAGTTTTCTTGCTGTTGGTTTGAAAATTTTTCCATTGCTGCTGTTCGCATACAAACGTTATAACGCATGAGCATGCGTAAACAGCAAATCTTAACGAAAATGACGACGTAGCAAACCTTTGACGGCAGTTTATGTACGTCTACCATTTGTTCTAGCCATCGGACACCGAAGCGACAAAAGTGCGCCAAATTGCTTTGAAGTGTTCTTCCTGGATTCATGAAAATTAAAACTGCTGTTGGTCGATGATAAAAAAAGGAACGCCGATAAAGGGTATGTTAATTTCAATATTTGAGTTTAAATTGTGTAGATGATTTAACGGTTATTCTGAGCGTCAGACAATCACGTGACTAAAACCAATTATTATGTACTAGTATTCGAACAGAACCAGTAAGCAAATCAGCTATTAATTTCTTAAAACTGAATGAAAATTCACGGGATAAAGTGCACATGCCCCGGAAAGGTATGTTTTTAACAGTTATACAAAAGTCAGTTTAATGCGTGTTGTAGTTTAATAGATTACCCCGAACAACTGGATTCATATTTTAACACCGAAGTTGCTCGGGAAAATCTATTAAACTACAGTGCACATTAAACTGTATGTTGCATAACAGTTTTGAATGTATCATTTGCACGTGGCACTGGAAAAAGGTCTCATAGTCCCATAGTCCCATGAAATTCCATTGAGTTTTAAGAAACTTATGGCTAATCTGCTTATTGTATAAGTCCGAATACTGGCACTCAAAAATCAATTTTAGTCACGTGATTGTCCATACTGTAATCGAAACTTTACTGCTACTGAGTCAATGGCCAATAATTGATTTTTGTCAAATAATACGCATCTCGATGGGCACTAACTCGTGTTCGACGAGGCATTCAAAATGACAATTTTATACCAGACACTATGTATAAAATGTTAACGGTTTTTATATATAACGAGTCGGCAATACACGTGAGAAAAAAGTGAATAAACACAGGCGTTGACAATATGGAAATACAATTTCCATTATTAAAAAAAAAAAAAATATTTTTTTTTTTTTTTTTTTTTTTTTTTTTTTTTGTAACCGAACCATATGTAAATAATTTGACCGTTCCGGTTGACCTCAGGTGATGAAGGTTTGTAAACACTAGGATACACCAGTAATATTTTTCACATTTTTCCAGTGCCACGTGGAGCATGGTCATATATTGTTTACCATCATAGTCTCAATATTAAAAACATATTTATTTAAGCAGTCTGATCAACAAATGCATTATCATCATGAAAACATGTCCGTGCAATGAATACCCCCTTAAACCCCACTTTTATTTAGTAAAACTGGGGTATGCAGGGGTATACCTATTTTTCTTATTTTTGCTCTAAAACATAGATTATGGGTACTCGTTAGAACCGCCTCGCCGAGGCGGTTCTAACGTGTACCCACAATCTATGTTTGGAGCAAAAATAAGAAAAATATCAAAAATTTTCTGCTAAAAGTGTTCATTTTTTGCAACTTTAGAAAAATCTATATATTACATGGGCAAGTTTTCGTAATGTTTTTTTTCTTCTAGTTCGATCAATTAAAATTCATAATCACATGAATAAACCAATGTCTAACAGTGACTCTGTGAGTGTCTGCATTCCTAAATGCGCGATACATCTCAGACGAAGCAAGAGTAAGGGTCCCTCATTTCAAAATGTCACACTTTATTAACGTCAAATTAAATGTCATATTATGACGTTGTGTTTCACATTTTAATTTGTTTGAAAGTGCCGCTGACTGCCATGATGCAAGATAAAATTAAGTCAAATGTGTTGCTGCAATAAGAATCTTCGTTTCTTTTTTTTTTTGTAAACGCAGGATGACAGCAACATGAATAACAGGAATTCGGCTTTTTGCATGCAATTACATACAAACTATGTTCTTCTCCAGATGCATTATTATCAGCAGCATGGCATTGAAATTTTCAGCGATTATTTATATCTAATACTAGACTCTGACAAACTTTGAAAATTAAAAAAAAAAGCATCCATAACGTTTGTTATTTTGTTCGTTAAAAATTTGGCATTGAAACCGGAAGTGTGCGGCAGCCGTGACCATTGTCTAATACAGCTCTTTTGAGTTATATCTCTCATTTCCAGGCCTCATCAAGTGAATTTAACAGGGATTAACATGTTTAAGAGGCACGTTGTTGAATTTAAAATAGCGATGTAGAGAAAATTCGAAAGTTTGATATTTTTCCAAGCCGGAAGGGCCCCTTTGATGACAACCGTTCCTCATTTGAATAAATGTTCTGCTTTCACAGATGTTTATCAAAAAACATTGATTTTGCATTTGCACTTTTACTCCAAAAACGCGTTTAGTGAAACAAAACTATTTCTGAACACTTTGCAACATTACTTATTTGAGAGGCACGTCTTTAGGTAAAAATCATGCAATTTTGAACATGGCTTAGAAAACAAAAATGAGTTTGAAAAGTGGCCTCTTATAACTTTATTTCTGTCAGTGCATGTTAAGGTGTTCATCGAAAAGTATTATTCTGTTGCCTCGCTATTTCTAACTAGAGACGCTTGTCATTAATTAATGGATTTAGGTATCCCAAAAATGCCACATGCATGTATATGACCTGGGGACTCGTTTTAAAAGTGACCACAAATAAAGTTTAAATCTGTTGCAACACTTCCTTGAAATATTCATGCCTACAGATATGATCATCTGTCACTATTCAGTTTCGTTGTTTTAATTCAAGTAAATGTCTGTAAAATCTTTAGAAACATAAAGCAAATTAGTCTACGTAAATATATACTCGCTATTTTATTCGTCTTAAAACATAAATGATATAAAACAACATAAGATACACAAAGATATTAAGAACTAGGTCAGGGCTCGATATTCAGACAGGTAATTACATGTTATGTATCATAAAACTCGGTTTACACACGTCATTCATTATACCTGGCTGATAACTATTTTCAGTACACTCAGTTTACACAATATTATATGGTTTTGTAATGTTATGTTTATGTATAAGCATGAGGTATGCAATCATCATGAACCCAGCGAAACAAAGACGGCAATACGCCAACTTGCAACAAAGAAGAGACCGGTATATTAAGAAGGCACCCATATTAAAACAATTTAAGTATTCTTTGGATCGGGTCGGTTGAAAATGGCGAAGTCAAGGCACAGTGTTCATATCATCAACACATCTACTGCCGATCTCTTCAAATTATATGAAAACATCATGTGCGTTTGGCATTATTATCTTGTCTTCACCTATTTTAGTAAGTAAACCAAAGTAATGTACACTGCTTAGCATTGTGAAATCAATTTGGACATAATTTAGCGTAACAGGAGAAACCATACATAATCAGCAACAACAAACAACTACCCTTGTTCAAATACTCAAATATAGCTAAGGGCAGAATAATTGTTGAAGCAGAAGCAAATCAATGCTACGTATTTCGTTCGTTTCAAAAAAGGTACAATTAGGCAATGATCAGGAAATGGCGCAATCAGAAATATAATCCCACTCCATAAACCGAGGGGTGGGAAAAAACTAAAATGACACTTAGGTATGTATACCAAGAAAACATATCGCAAGCCGAGTGAGCAGCTATTCCCCAATAGGCGGCCACTCAGTCACCTGACCTGAAATAAAAATATGAAATCGTACATGAGGCTCAAACGACACAAATTTTCGACTCCAAAACACAAAACAATTACAACCTCAAAAGAAGTATCGCATTGAAACGATCAGTAATATACAATTACTGGGGGGGGGGCTTAAACCGGTTTAACAGGCGCATAACCTCACCCTCATCTTCCGAAGTGGTTCACAACATTTAGTTAGTTGTTCGGTCCTCGTGGTGAACCTCTAACTAATCAATGAATCATCAAGGATAAACGAATAAATCATGATAATCACCCTGATGAATCAAAAACGAGGACTGAACAGATTCAGTAAGCTGCCCGACGATGGAGATCCCTGGGCGGCGGATAACTTACTGAAACCCGGAGCAAAAGGAAAACACCAGTTAAACCCCGGTGGGCCGAGCAAAAGACAAGAAGCTCCGGCCCCAACCAACTAAAATGAATAGCTCCAAAGAGTCTGACATCCGACCCACCGGCGTGCAATTAAAGGAGGCAGCATAGTTATCAACCATGAATTGGTTAAAAACTAACATAATATTCAAGTTATAACCTATACGTTAAACCTGTATTTCAAATGAACATGTCTCTGATCAATGACTTTGGTTTTACATAAAGTTAAAAGCTTGATGACTTTTTGATATATTTGATTACAAGTTGTCATCATTGCTCATGCAAATTTTGACGAAACAATGTCTACTATATTTATTAATCCTGCACATTGGCCAAATGATATTTTTATATTGATTTCACTGTTACTTTGTTGTTGTCTTTGTTTTGTTGTTGTCTGATACCAAATATTGCCTGTATCTCTACAATAACATTAGTCTTTACGAAAAGATGCCCATGCAATGTACAGAGAATTTTAAAGTTGTAAAAACTGAAAATTTTCAGCAGAAAAAAAATGATATTTTTCTTACTTTTGCTCAAAACATAGATTGTGGTACACGTTAGAACCGCCTTGGTGAGGCAGTTCTAACGAGTAACCACAATCTATGTTTTGGAGCAAAAATACGAAAAATAGATATACCCTTGCTCACCCCGGTTTTATACGAAAATTACTCTATGTTTTAGTAACCATTCTATACTTTTGTCCCTAACAAGTGCACTATTCAAGAACATGCAAACTTAATATTCATTCTTAAACCGTTTCCTTAACTGAATTAACCCAAAGAACAGTAAAACTGTATTTTGTAGCACTCTCTATTTTGTAAATATGATATCAATTTGCTATGATCAATCTCTACGCCCTTCTTTCATCATTTTATTTTCTAAATATATGACCATTCAGCTATCCAATCTAACTAGTACTTTTATACATACATTTGGTAGAACAGCTACTGAAACAAGAAATAAAGTAAAACGCATTAGGAATACCGCCTTAATATAGTCAGTAATATACAATTAAAGAGGGAGGTGCTGGAACCAGTTAAACGGGTACTTAAGCCTAGGTTACATTTGCCCTACGATTTACTTGCGATGATCGTACGATGCCATTTTTTGCATTTTCGTGCGGTCTCCGCAGGGTGATCCTACGATGCCCCTACGATTCTACGGCTTCCTACGGCTTCCTGCGGCTTCCTACGGCTTCCTACGATCTCCGTAGCCTCTACGATTTTGTAGTAGTCTGCACTTTTACAAATTTTAAAAATCGTAAGACAGTAGCCCGTAGACACGTCGTAGGTAGCATCATCGTACTGGCGCCTTACGGAAACCCTGCGATGATCGTGCGGTCACCGCACGGCTTTATGATAATTTGGGGACTAAAATAATAAGATAATCGTAGACCTTTAGGGTGATCGTGCGGCATCCGTACGGTTATATCACAAGTTTATTAAAATCGTACGGACACCTAACATCGTACGGCTATCGTAGGGAGACAGCAAGAAATCGTAAGGACTCCTCACGGCCATCGCACGGGCTCCGTACGATTTCAACTTAAAGTGTGCGGAGACCCTTTGATTTCCCTACGATTTCCAAACAGTTCCGACTCAGGACATCGAAGAAAGCTAGAACAAGAAATCGAACGATGCCCGTATGCATTGTAAACACCTACGTCGTAGCCCATGATCACATTCGATTTTTATAAAATCGTAGGGAAATCGCAGACCGAAAAATCGTACAATGATCGAGGCAAATGTAACCTACTAGGCATGACCCCTTGCGGCCTCCCTACGATCACTGTTCGATTTTTGTTCCCAAATTATCATAAAAAAAATCGTGCGGCGACCGCTCGATTATCGCAGGGTATCCGTACGGTGCCCGTATGATGCCCTACGACGTGTCTACGGTCTACGGTCTTACAATTTTAAAATTTGTAATAGTGCAGACTATTACAAGATCGTAGAGGCTACGGAGATCGTAGGAAGTCGTAGAATCGTAGGAACATCGTACGGTCACCCTGCGGAGGCCGCACGAAAATGCAAAAAATGGCATCGTACGATCATCGCAAGCTAATCGTAGGCCAAATGTAACCAAGGCATCAGTCAGAAGTCCAAGGGACTCCGTACGATATCCACTAACAGTCTGCGGAGACCCTACGACTACCGTGCGGCCTCCTTGCGTTTTGTATCAAAACGTATAGGGACTCCGTACGGACAACGCACGGGATCCGTACGATATCTACGTACTATCTGCGGAGACATACGACTGCCGTACGATCGCCTTGCGTTTTTGTATGAGAACGTCGACAAATGGCAGATCAAAAAATCGCACGATGCCCGTATGAATTGTTAACACATACGTCGTAGCCCACGATCTCCTACGATGTCTAAAAATCGTAGAGAAAATCGCAGACCGAAAAATCGTACGATGATCGGGACAAATGTAACCTAGGCTTAATCCTTGCCCTCCGCTTCTTAAGTGCTTCGAAACATGTACATGTAGTTAACTGATATTTTCTCAAGGTGACCCAAGGTCAAGGACTGAACAAATACGAGTTGCATGGCAACTGGAGATCGCTGAGGCGCCAAACAACATCGACGAAAATCTGAAGCATCAGAGAAACAGTTGAATTACGAGCAAGCAATTTAGTGCCCCGACCAACTAGAATAAATAACTATCAGTCAAAGTGTCAGTCTATCAGTCAGTTTCTTCTAAAATTTATGATAAGCGCGATGACTTCGATTTCGATACAGTACATCTTCCGTTTTTGGATGATGACGTTCCTCGCCATGTTACTTATGGTGTAAACTTCGAAAAACATTTTCTAATTTTTATCGTAGGCACTATGAATTGATTTCCAGATTGAATGTTGAGTTGAAGACGCTTTTACGTGAGGGCCTTTCGGATCCAGAATTTTATGGTGACTTGGTTTATAAATTTAAGAAACTTATAGGAAGGAATGATTTTTTTTATTTTCAGTTCCGATAAAAATAATTATAGTTACGTTACATGTGTATATAATATAACTTAAATATTATTCCACCGTCTGCATGCCTAGTTTTTAACCCAGTCGTGGTTGATAACTAAGCTGCCTTCTTTAATTGCACACCTTTGGGTCGGGCGTAAGACTCTATGATGGGCTTTTCATTTTAGTTGCTTGGGGCCAGAGCTTCTTGTCTGTTGCTTGGCCCACCGAAGTTCAACTGGTGTTTTTTATTTGCTCCGGATTTTCAGTATGTTATTTGGTGCCCAGGAATCTCCATCTTCGGGCAGCTTACTGAATCTGTGAGTCCTTGTTTTTGATTTATCATGGTGGTTACCATGACTTTTTTATTTGCCCTTGATGATTCATTGACTAGTTAGAGATTCACCACGAGGACCGAACAAATAACTAAATGTTGTGAACCACTGAAGAAGCTGGGGGTGTTCTTATGGTCATATAAAACTAGTTAAAGCCCACTGCAGAAGCTTAGGGTGAGGATCGTTCCAAGGCGATACTTCTGGTGATTCTTATTGTTTTATGTCTTGGTTTTGATCTTTGTGCTATTAGCAACTTAAAGGATATAAATTTTATTTCTATAATATACGTGTTCATATTTTTAGTTACGTTTGGGTAACTGAGTGGCCACCTATCTGGGAAATAGCTGCTCGCTCAGCTTACGATATGTTCTCTTAGTTTTAGTACATACCTGATTGCTAATTTAGTTTTTTATCCACCTCGGCTTCTGGAGTCGGAATTTCTGTCTGATTGTATCATTTCCTGATCACATCCTACTTTTACGTTTAAAAGCCAATCCCTGCTTTATTAATGATCATTAATTTAATTAATATTGTAAAGCCAGCTTTAGAAATACAGGAGAAGCCGTTATAAAGAAAAACAAACTATTTGTAAGAAGTGGGATTTGAACCCACGCCCACATTCGTGGAAAAGAACACTCTTATGTTGTGGGTTTTCCTTGAGTCTGGCACCTTAGACAACATATGATTGTTTACAAACAAGACGTTACAAGTATAGGTTAAACAACCTTTATTCGATGTCTTTTATTCGTCCTTTCAATCTCCTTCTTAACTATATCCCTTCTCCTTTTGCATCATTATTTTCATGATAATTAAGCCTTCGCATGAGAAAACCAACAATTTTGGTTTCCGACCAAGTCTGACACAAACCAGGTTGTTGACCCATACAAAATGGTGAAACGCTTTAAATTTCAGATGTAGAAAGAAGAATCTGGTGCATCAAACTATCTATGTAGAGAAAACACAGGCGCTAATACTGTGCAGTTACTGCACAGCTGACCTGAGCCTATGGTTTCGCATATGCAGATTGGTTTTCTGATGTAATGGCTTATTATTACGTTTACAAAAAAGGCAGAGAATCGGATTGCGTAATCTCCAAATTTATCAATGAAGAAAATGAAATGAATATAGTATAAACTGTAATGGTTGCAGGGTGAGATATGAGGCCCCGTCCATTGTGGCCGTGAGAAACAGATTGGATGATTGTACCACTAGGCAAAGCTTATAACCTATTGCTCGGCCACCTGGACAATTTTCTTTGTTTATTTCCAGTTTCACTAAGTTATTTGGCGGGTTTTAACCTTTTTAACATTGACAACCCTTAGTTTGAAGGTATGGTCAATCAAATTTATCCATCTGAACTACATGTACAGTTGAACAAAGCCAATATCTCAGATACCGAAGCCCCCTTTTTAGATCTGCATCTTTCTGTTGCAAATGGATTTGTTTCTTCTAAAATTTATGATAAGCGCGATGACTTTGATTTTGATATAGTAAATTTTCCGTTTTTGGATGGTGACGTTCCTCGTCGTGCTTCTTATGGTGTATACATTTCGCAACTTATCAGGTTTGCTAGAGTCTGCAATCATGTTACAGACTTCAATGCTCGAAATAAATGTTTAACGGCCAAACTTCTCAAACAGGGCTATCGGTATCATAAACTTCGAAAAACCTTTTCTAAATTTTATCGTAGACACTATGAATTGATTTCCAAATACAATGTTGGGTTAAAGACGCTAATAAATGAGGGCCTTTCGGAACCAGAACTTTATGGTGACTTGGTTTACAAATTTAAGTAACTTATAGGAATTATTGATTTTTCTTTTCGGTTTAGAAAAATCATAACATGTTACAGACGTATAGGTTATAACTTGAATATTATGAGGCAGTCTCCATGCTTAGTTTTTAACCCAATCATGTTGATAACTATGCTGCCTTCATTAATTGCACGCCGGTGGGTCCGGTGTCAGACTCTTTGATGGCCCCGACTTAAAGCTATTCATTTTAGTTGGTTGTGACCGGAGCTTCTTGTCTGTTGCTTGGCCCACCGGGGTCCAACTGATGTTTTTCTTTTGCTCCGGAGTAAGTAAGTTATTCGGCGCCCAGGCATCTCCATCGTCGGGCAGCCCACTGAATCTGTGAGTCCTGGTTTTTGATTCATCAGGATCTTTATCATGATTTATTTGTTTGTTCTTGATGATTCATCGACTAATTAGAGATTCACCACGTGGACCGAAGAACTAACTAAATGTTATGAACCACTGCAGAAGCTGAGGGTGAGGTTATGGCTATGTTAAATCGATTTAAGCCCCCCAGTTAACTGACCGTTCCAAGGCGGGACTGCTGCTGTGGTACACATTTACCCAAATTATTTCAATTATGTGTTTTATGTTGTATGACTTTATGGCCACCTGAATATAATTTGGCTGTTCACTTAGCCCTCTGCATTTTATTTGTTCTGTCCAAGCTAGCACTGTGACCACCTCACTTCAATAGCTGCTCACTCTGCTTTCCGTTATGCAAGTTATACGTGTCCCTATATTTTATATTTCTTAACATCTTTTTCCTTATTGCTTGTTTATATTTGTGTGTATAAGAGCCACTGCAGAAGCTGAGGGCGAGGTTATGGCCATGTAAAATCGATTTAAACCCGCCAGTAACTTTGTGTTGCTGATCGTTCCAAGTCGATACTTCTGTGGTGGTTCTTTTTGTTTTATGTCTTGGTGTTTAAAATTTCTGTGCTGTTGGCGCCTTATGTATGTTTTCATATTTTTAGTTAAGTTAAGGTAACTGAGTGGCCACCTATTGGAAAATTACTGCTCATTCTGCTAACGATATGTTTTCATGGTATAAGTGCCTGATTGTTGGTTCGTTTTTTTTCCACCTCGGTTTTTGGAGTGGGAACCTTTTCTGATTGCGCCTTTTCCTGATCTGTGCCTACTTGTACCTTTTTATTTGTGGGTTTTAGTAAGTTGTTCGGCGCCCAGGGATCTCCATCGTCGGGCAGCTTACTGAATGTTGAGTTCTCGTTTTTGATTCATAAGGGTGGTTATTATGATTTATTCGTTTGTCCTTGATGATTCATTGACTAGTTAGAGATTCACCACGAGGACTGAACAACTAACTAAATGTTGTGAACTACTGTAGAAGTTGAGGATGAGGCTAGACGCCTGCAAAACCGGTTTAAGACACCCCCCAGTAATTTTGTATTACTGATAGTTCCAATGCGATACTACTATTGTGGTTCTAATTGTTTGTTTTGTGTTTTGGAGTCGATCTTTGTGCTGTTTGAACCTTATGTACGTTTTCATATTTTGGTAAAGTTCTGGTAACTGAGTGGCCGTCTGTTGGGGAAAAGCTGCTCACTCGGCGTACGATATGTTTTCTTGGTGTATGTACTGAAGTGTCATTTTAGTTTTTTTTTGTTTGAATTTCTTTCTGATTGTGCCATTTCCTGATTATTACTTGTACCTCCCTTATACCTCCTAAAACATATTTGTAGTGTCAGATGACATAGTTTGCATGTTGTTTTTGTTTTTTAATTTGTTTGATTATTGATAGTTACTTGTTTGATATAGTATATTAATTTTTAACTAAATATACATTTATGGACCTATGTAGCGTTATATTGCAATAAATAGAAAAAAAAATATTTGTCAGAAGTGGGATTCGAACCCACGCCCACATTCGTGGACCAGAACACTCACTTATGAAGGATTATCCTTGAGTCTGGCGCCTTAGACCACTCGGCCATCCTGACAGATGTTTAGTTTAATTTAAAATCTGTTTATATGCAAATAAGATAAAGATACATTTAATTTGTCTACTCAAATACACGAAATTCTTTTTGCGGGAATGATAAGCATTGGAGTTTACCTTACTTATGATGGCCCCGACATAAAGCTATAATTCATTTTAGTTGGTTTGGGCAGGAGCTTGCTTTGCCCTTCGGAATTCAACTGGTGTTTTTCTTTTGCTACGGATTTCAGTAAGTTATTCGGCGCCCAGGAATCGCCATCGTCGGGCAGCTTACCCAATCTGTGAGTCTTCGCCTTTGATTCATCATGGTGGTTATCATGATTCATTTGATTGTCCTTGATGATTCATTGACAGGTTAGTGATTCACCACGAGGACCGAACAACTAACCAAATGTTATGAACCACAGGGCCCTGTAAATCGATTTAAGCCCTCGCTCCCACCCCACGTTCCTACTAATTATTTATCAATGATCGTTCCAAGGCGATACTTCTGTGGTGGTTCTTTTTGTATTATGTTTTGGAATCGAATTGTTGTGCTGTTTGAATCTTATGTAGTATTAGTTAAGTTTGAGTAACTCATCACAACATGTCCGTATGAAAGCTACCCCAGATTTGCACCTTACATTTTGTAAAAATGGGGGAAATCAGGGTTTGGTATAAAATTATTTTGGGTACTTCTTTTCATCAACTCAATAACATGATCATAATAGATACCTAAAATGCACAATTGTAAGAAGAATGAGTGAAATAAATTCAAAAATACAATCAAATCAAGTTAATTGTAAAACACTTTATGCAAACGTTGATGTTTTCATAATGTGAGTGGTCACCTATTGGGAAATAGCTGCTTACTCTGCTTACTGTATGTTTTCCTAATTGTCAGTTTACAATATTTACAGTCATAGGGACGTTGCCTCTGTTTCCTGTGCATTAAACAGTACTCTTGTGAGTTGATAAGTTTTGCTCAAGGACACAACACGGTGCCCCGCGTGGAGAACAAAGCCAGGACCTCTTGATTTGATGCTCTTCCACCAGGCCACCGTCCCCCACTGATAGTTAAGTAAAATCTTTAATTAGGCCAATAAATACATATACTTTCATTTAAAGGGGTTCAGTCTGTGATTTTCGTTCAAATATGTGTCTGTTTACAGTGAGTGATATACAAACGATATTTTTAGGCACAGCTTAACAATTCAACAACCCTGTCAAAAGTGAAATTTGGAAATATATAATCAACACATTGTTATTTTTTCTTTCTTTTTTTTCCATCCGTACAAGAGCGATCATTTGATGTTATTGGTAGGGCCGAAATATTTTCCAAAATAAAACCCAGGACCGAATTTTCCTGCAAAAACAGAGGACGAGTTTTTTTTAAGGTTTGTACAATTAAAGGTAAAAGATTAACTGGTCGCTCCCTCAATCATTAAAAAATATCTAAATTACCTAAAATGCTGACCATAGCAGGAGAGCGCCAGATTGAACATACGTGCGTACATGTAGCTAAGATGCAATGTAGCTAAGATACTGGTAAACAGATATTTTTTATAAAGTGGAGTCACTAGGCTACCTTTCTTGCACCAAGTAAAGACCCATCCAATGTTGTTGTTTACATATGCTATGCGCATGCGCACTGACCCATAGATTATTCAAATTGAATTAACATGGATTGCCCCCCCTACTGGTGGATAGAAACTGTGCCGATCTTAGTCTGAACATGTTCAAGTTGTCACTTTATTTTGTAGAATTATCAAATAAATTTATTGTTTGAAGACAGTGGATAAATAAATAAATATCTTTTAATCTAATTTCAAGCGAATTTTACTTTTAATTTCAAATTCGATATTAATGTTATTTTGCGGAAAGGCGTTTTAAATCAATATGTTATATAAAAAATCATGAAAAATCTTATAAAGAGACATTGCTACTTCTTCAAACATGGTTAAGATATATATGTATAAATCAACAATTATAGCATCTACAAACAATTGAAAAACTGAGAAATATGCAAAACAATAAACACGTACTTTCAATAGCCCAATATGAATGTTTTACCACCCACCGGACATCGATGTTCGATACCTGGATATAGTATGATTATCTGAAGACGTAGGCTATGGGATTGTCTACAAGCTGAGATAAGGATGAAGAGATTAGAAAGTCCACCTAGCGGCCACTTTATGATTGTCGCGCGTGTACCTGTGGCGCCACCTACGATCCGCCGCCATACTGTTTCGAAGACAAAACCAGTGCTATAAATATCGGCGTTCATTGGCAATTTCATACATCCAATGAGATAATATTTCATTCAATAGAAACTGTTAACATTTAATATTTTATTTAGGAACCAGATTTTGATGTTTGTAGTGTTTTTATTGGATTTTTGATTGTTAATTATACGTTGATAAAACACCTAATTCCTTGTTCGGCGTTTCAAAATGGCGACCAAGCGGATTATAGTCGGTACTTTTTGACTATAAGGCGTTGTTACTAAAAGGCTAGGTAATCTTTAAACAACAAAATATGAAAGAAGAAAGGCATAAAAATCGTTTTATTTGTTGATAGGCACACAATCTATGACTGTGTTTGTCTTACGATCGTATAAATCTTGACAATTTTTGTCATTAAAGCAAAAACGGTTTGGCCCGATCTCAAAACGATGTGTAATTGTTTTTATTAAAAAGGCTTCTATGAATGACTTTTCTTTGGCAAACAAGATCAATTTTCTCAAAGAACAATGTTTTACAAATCGTTTTATTGCCCTTCGATGCGGTTTGGGTATTTTTGAATGCTTCAAATCGCCCTAATGAATCAGCTGTTTTTCACAACTTTTCGCCGCTTTGGCGTCAAAATGGAGATTTTTCTACACATTGGTTGGCATTGCAAATAAGACCAAAAAGTTACACTTGAATGCAGAATGACATATCATGCATTTACAGATGATCTCCAGTGATCGGTTGTCTATTTAGCCGATAGTTTATTTTGTATTTATAACCACACACCCTCCCCATGTGCCGTGCCCGGGACAGGATTTGGGATAGCCGCATGCCCGGAAATGTGATGGGGACAACAGAACAATTAGTTTCCACATTTTTTCGAAATAAAAACAGTGACAAAAGAAGAAATGACATATGCGTAGCAAAATGCAGGAATTTAATTATACGTTAAGCCCGAATTCGAGAAGAAAAAAATAGGATCCGGCGAAAGGCGCTCTGATATGCAGATTGCATTTTGAATTTGATGCTGTTGAAAAACATCCCATTGATGCATTTTCGTGCAATGTGAAAACTGCGAGACCGCGCTTGAAAACAGACACCATAACATCTATTGAAAAGAAATCGTTGCTCAGCACGGGCAAGTATACATATAAAGCTAGAGTATTATCTTTTCAACATTTTGAGTATGACTATATCATGATGACAGCTAACATTGCAAGAAAAGTGTGGTTGCATGTTGGCCTAGAGTGTATTATTATTTTTCATTATGTATTTAATTCAATTACTTTTCCGAATACAATCTTCAATAAAGTTACATTAAACTGTGTCAGGTATCTGTCATTAATGCGGCACGTGCCTGCAACGTGACATAAGTGCGTCTTTAACGGCTCGAAGATCAAACAAGTCGCCGAATCAACAGGTATTGCACGGTGCAATACAGGTAGCTGGTAATAAAAGTGTCATTTTTTCTTTTGAAATTTCGGCGGCGACTTCTTAGAATATACATGAATGCAAGTACGAAAGATAGAGGAGAAAAAAAGAAGAATATTCAAATTCATGCCTGACTGATTCCATTTAATTCACATAATCCGTTCCTCCACTGCCCTTTTGTAGAGAAAAGTATAAAATATGACCAACAAAACGAAGGGGAAAAAGAAGATAGAAAAAAGCGAAAATGGTTGTTGAACCAAACGTATCTCTCCAACGTGTGCAATTGAATTATATTCGGATATTGGCGGTATTCTTCATTGAACGTGATAGATAGATGTGGCTAGAATTGATATAGGGCAATCTCATTACGCTCATTTACGTCGGGGGACATCAAAATCGTTGTTGTCAGGTCTAAAGCTTAAAAAAGATGCTTTAATTTGAATTGAAGCTTTCACCTTGTTCAATAATTATCGTTATTTTTACGGTGTTAAGTATGATTAGAGATACGGCGAGATAAATCAGTTTGCGTTTTCTTTAATCTAAAGATAATCCGTTAAGCATCGTTGTATGTGTCCAGCAGCGTAGAAAAAAAAACATAATTATGGGCGTAATTCGTAAGGAAAAAGAACAACAGCTTGTGCAAATCGACTGATAATTGATAAACAACTAAAGAGATGACTCTCTCTCTCTCTCTCTCTCTCTCTCTCTCTCTCTAGTCTTTCTGACAAAGATGCCGGTGTTTAGTATCTATTTGTTGGAAATTTGAAGCTCTATTTAACAGAAATAAAATCTTTTACTATTATATGAATTATGGCGAAGAAAATTTAAACGATTTATATTTGCTAATATACAAAAATTCGGACCACATTCAGCGGCCGGTAAAATATTGATTTTTTTCACCGATTTACCTGTCTACCTAAGCGACAGACACAGCGGAGGCAAATATCAATATTCAATAGCAGTTTCAGATCTCTGTATCTTTATCTCAGCTACAAGCGAGAATATTCATCATCAATTTGCATCAGAACGAGAAACAGAATGAACTGCAACAGAATGCATACCATGTGGCGACAAGAATTTTATTGACTTAATGGTCTATTCTCGACTCTAATTCACAAAAACTCAATCATTTAATGGATTTTCTCATTTCTACTCCTAAACTAGTTCTTCCCGTTGATGCAAATTCAACATCTTTAATACTTACCAAAATAAGCGTGAAAAGATTCCAACCGGACAACTTACTGTATCCATGAGTCCTCGTTTTTATTTATCATGGTGTTTATAATAATTCATTTGTTTGTCCTTGATGATTCATAGTTAGAGAATCGCCACGAGGACCGAACAACCAACTTAATTTTGAGAACCATTGCAGAAACTGAGGGTGAGGTTAGGCGTAAATAAAATCGGTATAAGCCCCCAGTTATCCTTATATTACTGATCGTTCCAAAGTGATATTTCTGTTGTGGTTCTAATTGTTTTATGTTTTGGCGTTGAATGTTTGTGCTGTTTGCAGCTTACATGTATGTACGTTTCATATAGTTAGCTAAGTTCGGGTAACTGAGTGACCACCTTTTGGGAAATAGCTGCTCACTCGGCTTACGATATATTGTCTTTAAAAGATACCTTTGTAAAAACATTTTCCAAATTTTATTGTAGACACTATAAATTGATTTCCAAATATAATATTGGGTTAAAGACGATTTTATGTGAGGGATTTCGGAACCAGAATTTTATGGTGACTTGGCTTACAAATTTAAGAAACTTATAGGAATTATTGATTTTCTCTCTTCAGTTCAGAAAAATCATAACACGTTACAGACGTATACATGTAGGTCATAACATGAATGTTATGCGACAATCTGCATGCTTATTTTTTTACCCAATCATGGTTGATAACTATGCTGCCTTCTTTAATTACACGCCATTGGGTCGGGCGTCAGACTCTATGATGACCCCGACTTAAAGCTATTCATTTTAGTTTGTTGGGACCGGAGCTTCTTGTCTGTTGCTTGGACCACCGGGGTCCAACTGGTGTTTTTCTTTTGCTCCGGAATTAGTAGGTTATTCGGCGCCCAGGGATCTCCATCGTCGGGCAGCTTACTCAGGATGCTTATCATGATTTATTTGTTTGTTCTTGATGATTCATTGACTAGTTAGACATTCACCACGAGGACCGAAGAACTAACTTAATGTTATGAACCACTGCTGAGGGTGAGGTCGTGGCCATATAAAACCATATAGAAGCGGTTTAAGCCCGCCAGTAACTTTGTGTTACTGATCGTTCCAAGGCGATACTTCTGTGGTGGTTCTCTTTGTTTTATGTCTTGGTGTTTAAAATGTTTGTGCTGTTGGTGCCTTATGTGTGTTTTCATATTTATAGTTAAGTTTAGGTAATTGAGTGGCCACCTATTGGGAAAATAGCCGCTCATTCGGCTTACGATATGTTTTCATGGTATAAGTACCTGATTATTAATTTAGTTTTTCCTACCTCGGTTTTTGGAGTGGGAATCTTTTTCTGATTGCGCCTTTTCCTGATCTTTGCCTACTTATACCTTTTTAGCTCGCCTGTACGAAAGTACAGGAAGAGCTATTGCAGTCACCCCGGCGTCTACGTCGGCGTTAGCGTCGGCGTTAGCGTCGGCGTTGCTCAAAATGTTAAAGTTTTTGGTTAAAGTTTTTATAAGGCTATATCTCTTGAACATGTTGATGGATTAAGTTGATACTTTGCATGTTGGTAGATATTGGTCTGAAGTTTTATTCTGTACCATCATGACCCATCTGGGTGACCTTGAGGTCAAGGTCACGGACTTAGAAATTTTGTGTTAAAGTTTTTCGTTAAAGTTTTTGTAAGTCTATATCTCTTGAATACGCTGATGGATCGAGTTGATACTTTGCATATTGATATATATTGGTCTGAAGTTTTAGGCTGTACCATCATGGACCACCTGGGTGACTTTGAAGTCAAGGTCACGGACTTAAAAATTTTGTGTTAAAGTTTTTGGTTATTTTTTTGTAAGTCTATATCTCTTGAACATATAGATGGATCAAGTTGCATATTGATAGATATTGGTCTGAAGTTTTATGCTGTACCATCACGACCCACCTGAGTGACCATGAGGTCAAGGTCACAGACTTAGAAATTTTGCGTTAAAGTTTTTGTAAGTTTGTATCTCTTGAATATATAGTTGGATTAAGCTGATACTTTGCTTATTGATAGATACTGGTCTGAAGTTTTATGCTGTACCATACCCACCTGAGTGACCTTGAGGTCAAGGTCACAGACTTAGAAATTTTATGTTAAAAATATTTGGGTTAAAGTTTTTAAAGTCTATATCTTTTGAATATGTTGATGGATCATGTTGGTATATACATGTACATGTACTGGTTTTAAGCTGTACCTTCATGGCGAACCTGAGAAACCTTGAGGTCAAGGTCATGGGTCATAGATTTTAATCGATTTAGTGGCAAAGCATAAGTCAGGCGAGCTACGCTGTCCTGCGACAGCTCTTATTCTTATTGTAATTAAATGTAATGATATGTTTGCTTTGTATTTGAACCATATTGTCAATTTTTCCCCACCTTTTTTTTTTTAATTTCTTTCCGATTGCGCAATGTCCTGATCATTGTTTACATATACCTTCCAATTACCGATTCAACCTGACGCATAAGGCATTGCCGTACAAAGGGAGGGCAGATAAAACAAGGGGATTGCTCATTTCATCGTCAAAGTGGTTGAAAGAAAACAAGTTCTAAAGCTTAAGATGTTGTGTGAATACCTTTTCGGATTTTTGCTGAACATCTTTTTAAACGAAGCATAGCCTGCGGCGCGTCGTTTTGGCTCGCTTATGTTTATAGTGCTAATTAATGGCAAATGCTTCACATAGCCACGATCAGATATTATAGCTTCAAGCAATGTTATCGCGTGTAATTATCTCGTCCTATACCTTTGTACACAGCAAGCTGTGTAGGCCGCATTTTATCTGATACGTGATTCAGAACATGTATAAGAATGACATTGTACTATTTGAGACGAATACCCTCTAAACGTGAACATATAATTAAGCATATTGCATGAAAACTACACAATACAATCAGCAAAATGAAATCTTCAGATTTCAGTAGGTAATACAACAATTGGACTGCTGCGTTCACAAGCTACCAATTATAGCTGATCAGTAAATCATTTTAATACATAAAAGGACAAAGTCTACGCATGATAAATGCCAACCACTCCCTATATATATAGTACATTCGGGACTTAAATCTGACATGTATAAGTTTATCTTGCGTCATATGACAACAATAGTGTACGTAATATAACACGAAGGCCGATAGTTTATTAAGTTTTGTGGGTGTAAATAAAATGGCATTTACTTCATAAGACCCACTAGCGACTCCCGTTGTCCTCGTGCTAAAACGAGCGCCCTTGTTCCCTTAAACCTTGTTTTAACAACCAGTATATCGCCTAGTTATGTCAATGAATCATAGGTTTGTTGGTTCAGAGTATTTATTAAAGAATCAAAACCACTTAGTACTTGAGAACTTAAAATATAGGATGGGACTATAACTTTCATAGCAGTGACTTCCGCCTTCGTCTATTTCGAGTAGTTGTGCTTTGACCTCGTTTATTAATCAAGAAAAACGAGTAATACGTGTCATGAAGCTGATAAATATATCGAATAGCTATGCAGCCGAGGGATGAATTAGGCGCCGGAAGTGAGCTGTTTTCCGAGGAAAATCAGGTCAGTGAACATTTTTCTTAGAATTGTAAACGAGCCTTCAATTTATCGTTAAAAGTTTTATTGGTCGTTTAGCTCGATCGATATTATATTAAATGTTTTGTTCTTGGAATATGTGCGTGCGTACAAACATGCAACATGTACATGCGCATAAACATGGGCCCCAGCTTAGCTGAAGCGACGAGGCGCTAAGAGAATAGAAGGCACATATTTAACCCACTTTTGACGAATGGACTGGACTTTCCCATTACTATATTTGGGAATAGTCCACTTTCATCTTAGGGGTGTTGGTGTGAATTTAAAATTGGATTGTTGCTTTTTTTTTTTCGGAAAAAATTCTTAAAGCAAACAGAATAGCTCCAGATGGGACGCCGCAGAACGCGGCGTCACATCTGGGGCTATACTGTTTGCCTATGTCCCATAAAAGATCTTACCACAGACAACAGGCGGGAATTTTAATTCAGTTTTACGTCCCTTTTAAAGGTTATATCAGCTCATATGAGACGGCCAATCGGTAGGTGGGGCGAAAACGGGACAACCCCGAGAAAAAACGCCTGGCACACCCGCAAGCAGAACTCGGCTTGTCTTATATGTGGCCACTGCGGGGCTCGAACCCACACAAGACACAGCGGTGAGATGATCGAGTGATCTTAACCGCTCAGCTACGGGTGCCGAACAGGCGGGAAAGAAAGCGCACCACAGAATATCACAAACATGTTACAACATGCATGGAGAGCAAGATAAAAAGTTGGTCTCAACAAGACAGTCATCCAGCTGACATACACCAAATACAAAATGTGACGAGTATAATAGAGAGGTAGACAGGATTAACAGAAAAACATGAAAATATACATGTATATATAACACAGCAGAACCGTCTTGTTTAATATGATTCGTGTATGTCATGTATAGATCCCGGACGGTCGAAGTAGACTAGCGTCACAGGTATACCGTTATACATATGAATGCAATGAATGTATTTGACCAACAGGCGTGTCATTCATATTTATGACGGTAAATCTGTGACGAAAGTCTACTACGATCGTCCGGAATGTATACCATAAACGGGCTTTTTATACATGAGATATTTTTCATAAAGGACGACTTTGTAAAAGGCACTACTGTATATTTATGTGTGCGGTTCATTGTCCATTGGTCCATTCTGTTTGTGTAATTTGAATCTTGAATCTGGATATCGGGGATTAATATTGAGGGATTAATGTATTATCTAGAATGTTATGTGTAAAACTCCTAGTCGGGATTTATTAAGCAGAAATGGAATTATAATGTGAAAGAAACTCAACTATAGGGTAGATAAACCAGGTATGTGTGTTTAGCAACAGGTTCCTTTCGTCACAGAATAACGAATGAAGTAAATGTATTTGACCAATAGGAAAAGGAGTGTCTTTCATCCTTTTAACGGCAAATCTGTGACGCGAGTCCGATGAAAGATCTTAATATGCAAGAAAAGTGGTATAATCTAGCTGAATATACTTGTTATATACGAAAACGGTTAACAGTCATCTGAATCGGTCGTTCTATGATCTTTTGTGTGTGTGTGTGTGTGTGTGTGTGTGTGTGTATGCGTGTTCAGGAAAACATGTCCTATCATTCATACCCACTTGAACCCCACTTTTATTTAGTAAATCTGGGCTTCACAGGGGTATACGTTTTTTTTCTTATTCGTGATTCGAAACATAGAATGTGGGTACTCGTCAAAAATCTCTGTATATTGCATGGGCAAGTTTTCGAAATGTGCGAGCAGGATGATTATCTATCTGGGAAAGATCTAATCGATGTGCTGTTCATGTGTGTTGTTAAATTTTATAATGACATTTATTGTCCTTTCTTTCTTACCTGAATGCCTGGGATTGGAGATCACTTAATATAAGAAAACATATTGTAAGCCGAATGGGCAGCCATTTTCCCAATAGGTGGCCACTCAGTTACCAAAAACTTAACTAAAAATGTGAAAACATACATAAGGTTCTAACAGCAAGACATAAAACAATAAGAACCACCACAGAAGTATCGCATTGGAACGATCAGTAATGTGAATTACTGGCGGGCTTTAATCGATTTTACATGGCCATAACCTCACCCTCAGCTTCTGTGAGTGAATTAAGTTATCAGTTCAATATATGATTGTATAATGGATATCTAATATATTCATTCATAATGCTAGACTTTATTAAAATTACCAGACAAAACGTCATTCGATGAACATTATTTATGAATCGCTAATAAAATCGACACCTAAATCAGGCACTATTGACGTCATTCGGTTAAACAGGTGCGAAGTATGGACAGAATACAAACTTATGTGGTTGACTAACAATGATCATTCAATGTATGAGGTATTACACACGGTATTTGAAAAATTAGAATTATTGAAAAATGTATTACATTTTTTTTTCGGAAAGTATGCTATATATCAAATCAGATTTAGCAGAAGTGCTACCTCTCTCGAGTTTAACCCATTTAACGAATGAACTTGCCCATGATTATGATTTTGATGAGTCCACTTTCGTTGTAAGGAGCATCAGGAGTGATTTCAAACTAAGTCTTTTGTTTCATTTTTTATGAACTCCTACAAGCAAACAGGATAGCCCCAGATGGGACGTCACGTTCTGTGTCGTCACAACTGGGGCTATACTGTTTGCCTATGTCCCACAAAAGGGACACGCGGTTTATATGAACTCTTTTATTTGTTGTTGTGTCTTTGATCGATGTTTCTGGTTTGAACGTAGTGCGCGGTTTTGAAGGGCTTTAGACTTTCGACGTCATTATTAAATCAGATGTTCAAATACATGCTAGCTACACTACAGATGTATTGATATATTATAAGATGCTTGTTGAAAATGTGATGTATGTTTCCCACAAAGGCCTTATAGGCTTGTATTAGATAAACGTTTCAAAGCAATGAATCAGTGACTCATAAGTTTCTTTGCTCCGTATCTTTATAAAACCAATGATCCCTTGAAACCTTCAACTGACAGAGCGAAAATCTCAAAGTACAACCCAGCAGGCACATGACGTCAGAATGACGTCGCATCGACGTCAATGCGACGTCATGACGTCGCATCGACGTTGATATGACGTCATTATGACGTCATGCGCCCGCTGGGAACTTTATCCTCAAGCTATGACTTCCGCCTTCAAATATTTCGATATGTCGTGGTTGGCCACAACCATTACGAAAACATGCCCATATGATATACAGTATTTTTTTTTCAGGTCAAAAATCGATAATTTTCATAGGAAAAAAATGATATTTTTCTTATTTTTGCTCAAAACATAGCTTGTGGGTACTCGTTAGAACCGCTTCAGCGAGGCGGTTCTAACGAGTACCCACAATCTATGTTTTGGAGCAAAAATAAGAAATATAGGTTTACCCTTGCATACCCCAGTTTTACTATATATAGTGGGGTATGAGGGGGCATTCATTGCACGGACATGTTTTCCTGATGGGTGGTCCGAAAACGCGGCTGTATATGTCGTGACGCTGATTAATTTATCGAACAAATAATCAGCCGCGTGGTGAATGGAGCGCCGGATGTAGGCAAATTTTCTCCGGAAGTGCGCGGTTTTCCGAGAAAAATAAGGTTAGTGAACAGTTTCTTAAAATTGCATATATAGAGGATATTCAAATGTTTCTGTTGAATATGTCTTTTATTTCATGGGTGAAAAGAAATAAAAACACGAAGCTACGAATAAAATATATAGAGGATATTTGCTTTTTTTGATGTGAATACCAAATATATTTCATCAAGTGAGTTGAAAACATCAGAAGTTTCTCGAGTGCGCAGCACGAGTGATAATTTTGATGTTTTCAACTCACGAGATGAAATATATTTGATATTCACCGAAAAAAAAAGCAAATTTTCTTTTTATTTTATACAATACACGGGCATTTTCCAATTAACAAGGCAGGCGGTGAAATTGCAAACAAAAAACATTTTTGAAAACACAAATAATTTTGTTACCACATTGTTCCTTACGTTCTAACTAAGAAAATGAACACCCACACTTTACGTTTTTGTCCATAAATAACGGAGTTATAGGCGTTTGAATTTCTGAAGTCAGACACACTTAATGACGTCAAGTAAATGGAAACGTCAGAAGTAATCCAAAATCTGCAGTGAAGAAATAGGCTGATATCAGTCACTAGTGACGTTTGATATCAGTGAGATTTGATATCAGTGAAATTTCATATCAATGAAAATACCAATTTTATCAAGTTTTGATATACGGGGTCTGTCCCAGAAATACGTAGACATTTGTGATAAAACAGTAATGTGTCTGCAGAATTTCATGAAATTTATATGATCTGTTTGCATACATCTAATAAACATTTCGTACAAATATGGACGAATTCACCCTTTACACAACAGATTTATATGCATTTATTCCAAGAGGGGTAGGTGTCTACGGCGCACGTCAAAAACACTGTTTTGAAATTCATCAAGATCAAATTCAACTGTTCCTGTAATTGCGAGTTGTGGTGATATTACACAATTCTAACTATCAGTTGCACGAGTAATTATGTAATATAAGTTTTTGAAAAATTGAAATAATTTCCACCATCAGCATTGATTTTATAAAAAAAATTCTTAAACCTACTGCAATTATTTTTATTGGAAAATAGTGACGTAATGAATATTTTGCGGCGCAAAATTTGACCTTCCCCAAGCTTTTCTTTCCGGTTAAGTATATTTAACAAAATTAATTTATAAAATCAACCTTCTATTGTGTCATTAATAATCCTGTGATGATTCTGTATGCATTTTTCTATAAATATTCTAAATGCTCGTTTCTTGTTGTAATTATAAACAAGCGACATCTTTTTGTTTTATTTCAGTCTAAAATTAAATTAGTATTCCCTCATATAAAATGAATCTGATCATGCTATTTTTTCTTCTTATCATTTATAACTCAAATTATTGACTATAACTAAGAAGACTTAATCAATGCTTAGATGACGATATTCATTACCATTACGGCTCTAATAAAGAGACTGCACACAAACCATTTGACCACCCCTTCACAAAAACGTAGACGTGCTCCGGTAACGCAGATACACAATCATATAAATCTCCATAACTTTTGCAATTTGTAAGCGATTAACTAATATTATCACATATTGCTCAGTACAAATGTAGTTTAAAAGCATGAACATATCTTTAAATTTCAACGAACTGTTCACGAAATATCAGACATCTTTATGATTTCCCGGGACAGACCTCGTACATTGGTTTTCACTGTAAAGTATAAAATAAACATATGTTTCACTTCATGATTGAAATAAAAGCCAACTTCAACAGAAATTTGAATTTTCTTTTTACTATATACAATTTTAGTACAGTCATTTCAGCAAAGAAAACATATGGTAATTTTACAATCTAGCTACCATTTAAAGTTTGTTGTTGTTAGAAGGTTCATGATCTGGCATTTGAAATGAGCATACAAAAATGCCAAACGATTGTAAATTAATTTAAATTCTAGTGACGACCATGCAAGAAAAGTGACGTCCGTCAAAAGTTTGATGACGTCACATAACATGGACTACTAACTGAAAAGTACCCACTGAAGTGAGTGGGTGTAAAATACGAAAAACAAAAATAGCAAATCTAATTAATTTTGGTACCAAAGAAAATGAATACCAAAACTTTGTTTTCATTCACAAATAAAAGTTATAGGAGTTTAAATTAATAAGAGTGACACTTTCTGTCCGTCTTTAACCGGACAATATCCATAGATAGTAGCTCAGTGAATCGAAAGCGAGGTTCTAGGTTTGGCCAGGTTGTGTCATCATATCCATCAGGAAAACATGTCCGTGTAATGTGCACCACATCAAACCCCACTTTTATATAGCAAAACTGGGGTATGCAGGGGTATACATATTTTTCTTATTTTTGCTCCAAAACATAGATTGTGGGTACTCGTTAGAACCACCTCGGCGAGGCGGTTCTAACGTGTACCCACAATCTATGTTTTGAGCAAAATTACGAAAAATAGCAAAACTTTCCTACTGAAAATTTTCATTTTTTACAACTTTAAAAATCTCTGTGTCTTTTTTTTTTCTTTTTCTTTTTTTCTTTTTTTTTTTAATTCAGTTTTACGTCCCTTTCAAGATTATTTCACCTCACATGAGACGGGCCAATCAGTAAGTGGGGCGAAAACGGGAGAACCCCGAGAAAAACCACCTGACACACCCGCAAGCTTGTCTCACATGTGGCCAGAGCGGGGCTCGAACCCACATCAGTCACAGCGGTGAGACTGTGTATTGCATGGTCAACTTTTCATAATCATATCAGGGAAGTATTGACATTACGAAAACTTTCCCATGCAATATACAGAGAGTTTTAAAGTTGTGAAAAATGAAAAATTTCAGTAGAGAGATTTTTTTGACATCTTTTCTTATTTTTGCTCAAAACATAGATCGTGGTTAAACGGCAAGGCGGTTCTAACGAGTACCCACAATCTATATTTTGGAGCCAAGATAAGAAAAAATAAGGTATACCCCTACATACCCCAGTTTTGCTATATAAACATGGGGTATGGGGTATATATTACATGGAAATCATATCCTGATATTATGCCCAGAGCTGACAAATATATGTTGCCAAAGGCGTTTACCTCAAATAAAAAATAAACAGATGAACTCATAAGTAATAGATTATCCAAAACCCTGGCTTTATTACCAGACGCGACGTCATTTGTTGACATATCAGTGATACTATTTATACCTAAATGATGTGTTATTGAGGTTATTCAGCTAAACAACTGCCGATGATTTGTAAAATTAGAAGAGAGAGAGAGAAAAAAAAAACAAAACAAAAAAAAAAAAAGAAAAAAAAAAAAACGATCACGTTTACGGTGATTAACTAATGACTCGAACGTGGTCATACAAGGAAACGTAAAAAAGAAATATTTTAAAAAGCCAAAAGGCAAGCAGGGCGTCAGTATGTACAAGTATACAAATGCGGTCAACATTTTTTTTCCATTTTACCCAAGGTGTTTTTTATTCTAGCACGTATTTGAAACATCATGGCTTTCTGATATTTCTCTTGTAATACATTATGCTTACGTACTAAATCCGATTATTAACATGATTAATGAAAAGCACTTGCACCTTAAACATAATATGTTTTGTCCTTTTGGTACCAGTTTAACATATTTGGTCCCATTTAGATAATATTAGTCTTTGTATTGACTACCCTGTTGAAAAGTGCAAAATTTCTGTAATTCTCTTTGGCTCCATGTTGCCAAATCTAAAGAGTCACTGCCGAGACTTTGATAGTCGAAACCGCGGTATGGCCCATCCCCTCTCTCATTAATGTGTTCACTGCTCTGAAAGGATCTCAGTTTTATTATATTTTTTTTTTCTGACGCTGAAAGTGGACGATTTTTTTTCTATAGCTCATTCTATAATCCATCGCTCTTTGTTCATCTTGAGGGCATGCAATATTTAAATAGTATGTCCTGAGGCAGTTATAATACGAACATTTCTAGGAAATCATGTCAAAATAAAGATGCGGAAGGCCATCAATTTTAACAATTATCTCTTCTTATTTCCGCGTAATATGGTGAATTGGCAAATGTAACTAACAGAAAAATTAAATACTTGCGGTAGCTCATATCTTCTTGTCTGTGGTTATGGGGATTGGACTCTCTTCTGTGCTTTAAGTGTTTTCAGATCAGAACATTAGGAGCTTTTCGGCCCGAGTGCGTGGGCCATGCGTGGCAAAAGTGGTGTTTTGTGGTTTGTTTATTAGGCATTTTATGCAGCGAAGTGTAAAAGTAACATGCTTTAAGTATAATAATTCGTTCCAAGGCGATACTTCTGTGGTAGTTCTTATTGTTTCATGTCTTTGGTGTTATAGGGAGCGCGCTGGCGTAGAGGTAGAGCGTCGGACTCCGAATCGACAGGTCCTGGGTTCGATCCCCACAGGCGTCACAGTGTTGTGTCCGTGAGCAAGACACATTAACTCCCTACAGTACTGGTTAAACCCAGAAAGCGTTGGCTCCGTCCCGACATGACTGAAAAATTATTGACTGGGGCGTTAAGCTTCAACAAAAACAAACAAACAAACAAACAAATGTCTTGGTCATTAATTTTTGTGCTGTTTGCACCTCATGTACTTTTCATATTATTAGTTAAGTTAGGGTAACTGAGTGGCCACAGCTGTTCACTCGGTTTATGATAATGTTTTCTTAGTATAAGTACCTGATTGTTAATTTAGTTTTTTTCCCACCTCGGTTTTTGGAGTGGAAATTTCTTTCTGATTGCGCCATTTCCTGATCATTGCCTATCTTTACCTTAGTTTCGTTAAAGTTCATTGCCAAAACCTGATGATAAGTTATTAAGCCCTTTTTAGGTACTTACTTATAATGTGTATATAGTGTTTAGTTTATTTCTGTGTACGAGTATATTCAATTTTAATGATTTTAGTCTTAAATAGTTTTAACTATAGTCTCTCATAATTCCATACTGGGATCGTCCCACTTTTAACTGTTGTCTACGTTTTCTTTTGTATACCGTGTATGTTTGTATATTAATGTGAAAGTAAGATTTAAATAAATAAATATATTGTAAAATTGTTTGTTCGATTAGTTTGATTTCAGATGCCGATGGTAGTCTGTAGACTTTCATTAACATTGAGAAAAAATCATATGTTTTACACCAAAACTCAGGTGTCAAATAGTTTCGTTCTTTTTTCAGTGTATATATGTCAATTAAGGTCTAATTAGTTAAGTTTATTGTCTTTTCAGCTAACGTAAATTGATGTTTATTCGATCGGCAGGTAGAGTAACTCAAATACCTCCATAGCAACGCAAACGGGAAACAACCAGAAACAAGAGATCCAATAGGAAACTATGATGACCCTAGTGAGCAGTTATTTATCAAATGGTGACCAATCAACTACCGTAAACGAATGCACATGCATTTAAACCGGTTGCTGTCATCAGGAAAACATGTCCGTGAAATGTATACCCACTTAAAATCCACTTTTATATAGTAAAACTGGGGTATGACGGTGTATACCTATTTTTTTTATGTTCCAAAACATATTAAAATTATCAAAATTGTTCCAATGAATTTTTTTCAATTTTTTATGCTGAAAAATTCTCTGTATATCGCATGGGCAAGCTTTCGTAATGTGGTGAAAAAGAGACGTAAACATCTTTAAATCGTTAAACTTCTGTACTTAAGTATTGAATAAAAACAAAACTGAGATTCGGTAAGAGCAGTGAGTATATTAATGAGAAAAGGGGTGGGTCATACCGCGGTTTCAGCTACTTAAGCGTCTTCAGTGACCTTTTAAATTTAGCAAAATGAAGCCAAGGAAAAATACGGTAATTTTGTAACTTTCAACAGGTTACAAAGACTAGTATTATCAAAACAGAACCAAGCATGTAAAACGTCGGTTAGAAAAGAATCTAAAAGTACAACGATCAGGAAAAGGCGCAATCAGAAAGAGATTCCCTCTCCAAAAACCGAGGTGGGGAAAAAACTAAATTAACAATCAGGTTCTTATACTATGAAAACATACCGTAAGTCGAATGAGCAGCTATTTTCTCAATAGGTGGCCACTCAGTTACCTAAACTTAACTAAAATACGAAAACATACATAAGGCGCAAACAGCACAAAACGTTTTAACACCAAGACATAAAACAATAAGAGCCACAATAGAAGTATCGCCTTGGAACGATCAGTAATATAAAATTACTGATAAAATTAACCGACATTGAGTTTCTGATATCTTTAGCTTTCACTGGATGGTGAAAAACATTAGACGGTTTCAATGTCTGTGAAGCCCGAAAGGCTTCTTGGAGATTTTAAAACAAGTACTGTGTTCTATCAATCTAACATGTCTAATGATAGCTAAAAATCTGAATTTCAATCAAGTATCAGATTTTTATTTGCACAAATCATTGCTAGCTTCAGGCAAGTAAATTCGACTTAACGGAACTTTTGAACAAATCAAACGTCATATGTTCTTGCTGAGGCCAAAATTGAGAAAATGTTTTCCTTTTTCCGACCGACCATAGAAATATGCCTTTGACCTAGAAGTTTTATTCCAATTTCTCTGACAAGATTGTTTTTATTTATTTTCATTTTCAAATATACTACAGCAAAATCTTTTATTTTAGAAGTACAAGATTGTTTAAAATATTATCTCTAAGTTTAGGAATATTTGTGTGATCAGTTTTAGCTATATTAGAATAATTAACAACAAAGTTCAGTGGGTATCAAATTTGAGAAATTAAAAAAAAGATAATTCTCTGACCGACCCATCCCTGATAAGGAGAAACAAAAGTATTTCTAAAGTTGGCCTTAACGCCTGGTTGATAAGAGACCAACTTCACGCGAACGATAAGCGACCAACTTCACGCCAACAAGAGTAAACAAACAATGTAATTGGCCGGTCTTGACATCGCTATGCCCATAGGCGTGGTCTATACATCACCTGACGTACACTCCATGTACTGCTTTTCGTCGGAAAATGAAGACGATAAAGAAACTTGGCGATTGCAATGAAAATGTAAATATTAGGCAATGCTTATGAATGGTCATTTTTCATTCGGTTGATACATGTAGCACTGTTGCAATACCATTTCCATTTCCACATGCATTCGGAAATTTTAAAGGTTACCACATGTCAAATCAGCTCTGAAGCATTTCAACATCGCGGTTATCTATGCGAATAGATATAATTCGCCACAGTTTCAAATAGGTGAAAGGTAATGAATGACAGTTTAACGTAAATGTATGACCTACGCTAAGTGAAAATTGAAGTTTGAAAATGAGGGCACCAATACTGTCCGAAAATAATGTTACAAGTTTGTTATCTTGTTGACAATGAAAGGTATGTCATTTTCGACATGAAGGCAGAATTTAATTTTCAGATTGTTGTGGCGGTAAGTGTCGTGCTAGAAAAAAATGGAACGAAAGTAGTGCATACTAAAACTACGCGTATCATTAAGGATATATTTCATCTCTATTGATTTGCCCGTTCAATTATATCATTTTCTACTTGACATTTGTAATTTTTATAAAAAAAAAAAGTAATTTATACTTTGATGCAAATTTAACAAGAGTATATAGGGTTAGGTTATGCGCCACATAGGCCTTTGTTTGAAACTAATGAAAACTAAAAGTAGCTTTCAACCTTTGAAACAGATATTGTACTCGTGGTGTCATTTAACTTTCGGAAAAAAAAACTTTAAACAGTATACATCGTTAATTTTGTTAACCTTTTGGGATTCTAGTTCCAAATTTATACGTCTCAGCAGCAGGGAAATAGTTGCTCACTCGGCCGGCATACCATATGTGTTCATTTTGTCAGAAACTGAAAAAGTAATTTTGGTTAATTCCCACCTGATCATTACACATTTTATCTTTACAGGAAAGATTTAGTAAACTGTGTAATTCTTTCTACAATTTGCATGTACCTTTAGCGCTTGGAAGGCGGAAATTTGCATTTGCTTGAGTCAGTTGTTCTATTCATCATTATTCATATTATCCTATTTATGTAATACAAAACTATATGCCTGCGTTTATTAGAATCCAAACTGGTCTAGCAAGTATATCTAATCATTTGACCTTCGTTCGCGTCTAGGTCTTGAGATAAAATTTCAGAGTGCATATTAAAGTCGGTCATGTACACCATGAGAGCTTGATGGGGGGAAATCGATTCAAGTTTGCAGGTATTTAAGTTTTAGTTATTCACTATCATGTCTGTAAAGCATTGAAGGTTCGTCTATCTACCTTTTCAGTAATTAGCTACTAATGGACACAAACATCTGGGATAGTATGTAAATACAAGGATCCCAACTTGAAATGATTACATTTTATGGCTGCATTGCATATAGCAGTATCTTTGAAAAGCGGGTAAGGAAACAGTAAGAAAATTTGCGCATGTAGATTTTTTCCAGATATAAAAATTGAAAATTTCATTACAAAAATTATTTTGTTCAATATTTTGGCTCAAAATATAAATTACATGGTTATATGTTGGAAACGCCTAGCTTAGGCGTTTGTATCGATGTTTACATCAAAAATAAGAAACCTAGGTATACCCATGCAGACCTCGATTTTAGCTCACCTGAGCCGTTAGGCTCACAAGGTGAGCTTATAGTATACCCATGCTCCGTCGTCTGTCGTCGTCGTTGTCGTTGTTCACACTTTTCAATCATCTTCTTCTCTAATCAAATTAAAATTTCATGTGGAGAATCCTTAGGAAGGGGGAACGAAAGTTTGTATAAATGGTCCAAGTCACATGACCAAGATGGCCGCCATGGCTATAAATAGCAAAAACCTTTCAAAATCTTCTTCTCCAGAACCAGAAGGCCTATGATTTTGAAACTTGGCACGAAGCACCAGGCAATGGAGCTCTACAAAGTTTGTATAAATCATAACCCTGGGATGACCTTGACCTTTTTTACGGCAATGTCAACTTAGGTCGCCCATGCATATGAATTGGAAAAAATAGGAAAACGTCATTTAATAGCAGAAAACGGGCCCAGGGGATTGTCTGTCCCTGCGCCGGGGCTATATACATGTATAAGACCAAAACATTCAAACATCTTCTTCTCTGAAACCGCTTGGCCAATCAAAGCCAAACTTTATGTGGAGCATCCTTTGGTAGGGGGAATGAAAGTTTATATAAATGGTTAAGGTCACATGACCAAGATGGCCGCCATGGCTATAAATAGCAAAAACCTTTAAAATCTTCTTCTTCAGAACCAGAAGGCCTATGATTTTCTTGGTATGAAGCATCTGGGAATGGAGCTCCACAACATTTGTATAAATCATGACCTGGAATGACCTTGACCTATCTTACGGCAAGGTCAACTTAGGTCGCCCATGCATTTGAATGGGGAAAAATAGGAAAATGTCATTTAATGGCAGAAAATTTGCTAGGAATGAGCAAATGGACAAAGATTTATGCTAATGATAATATTTTAGGCCCAGGGGGTTGTCTGCCCCTGCCCGGGGCTATATACATGTATATGACCAAAATATTCGAACATCTTCTTCTCTTAAACAGCTTGGCCAATCAAAGCCAAACTTTATGTGGAGCATCCTCAGAAAGAGTGAATGAAAGTTTGCATAAATAGTCATGGTTTCATGACCAAGATGGCCACCATGGCTATAAATAACAAAAATCTTAAAAGATCTTTTTCTTCAGAACCAGGAGGCGTATGATTTTGAGACATTGACTCCATTGACCCTGCCCTGCATATTACCATTGTAGTCAAACAAGTTTATAATTATATATCTCAGGTCTCAGGAGAGCGTTTATAGGATCATTGGTCATCTTGTTTTTTTTTCTCTTTATAAAAGTGGGGTTCAAGGGGGTATACATTTCATGGGCTTATTTTCCTGATTGGTTTGGTTAAGATAGACGAGCAATAATAAAACACTAGCACAAGGAGAGCAAGATGACAAGCTTTTCGTCAGGAAAATAAACCCCACTTTTGTATAGCAAAACTGGGGTATGCAGGGGTATACCTAATTTTCTTATTTTTGCTCCAAAACAGATTGTGGGTACTCGTTAGGGCCTCGCCGAGGCGGTTCTAACGGCGAGGCGCTTCTAACGAGTACCCTAAATCTATGTTTTGAGCAAAAATAAGAAAAACATCAAAAATGTTCAGCTGAAAATTTTCAATTTTTAAAGCTCAATAATCTCTGCTTATTGCATGGACAAGTTTTCGTAATGCCAAGCAAGATTACCGTTCGCACTGCGACAACGAAACCAAATCCCATGAGAACATCTGAAAAACAGCCATAATAAACAGAAAACGTAAAGATGACCCCCGACCGCCTAGGAACGATCAGTAAATTATTGTTGCTACTAAAACTTCTTGAAGGGGTCCCAATCCACTTTTGAAAAGTCTGTTCACATGCATGTATGTTTCATTTGTTTGTTTGTTAGTTTGTTTCTTTCCATTCCGTCATATTGAGTGTTGTTTATTTATGCTCGTGTCACTTCCTGGTCTCGTTGTTTCTATATTTTGTCTATTTTGTATTTTTATACATTTGCAAATATTTTCTTTTCTTTTAAAACCAATAGAATTGCATTCTCTCCTAACGCGCCTAATCATCAAATACTGAGTACTTCGAATATACTGAATAAGTATTTTTAGTTCATTACGAAAACTTGCCCATGCAATAAACAGAGCGGAATTTTCGAGCTTTAAAACAATTTTTCAGCTGAAAAAGTTTGATATTTTTTTCTTATTTTTGCTCAAAACATAGATTGTGGGTACAAGTTAGAACCGCCTCGCCTCTATGTTTTAGTGGGGTTTAAGGGGGTATACATTACACGGACATGTTATCCTGATGGAGACTAATGAATTGTATTTTGTTATTGTGTTTTCCGTCTTGCCCCTCATTTAGCCTCCTATATTACATCATAATTTACGCTCTGATGAAACTGAGCCATGTTATGTAAACGCCCTTCCAAAATTAACCCACCATTACGAAAACTTGCCCATGCAATATACAGAGATTTTTATGCTGTAAATATAGAAAATTTCATTTAAAGAATTTTAATATTTTTAATATGTTTGCTCAAAACATTGGTTAAGGGAACACGCTAGAACCGCCTCATCGAGACGGTTCTAACGAGTACCTACAATCTATGTTTTGCATTAGAAATAAGAAAAATAGACATATCCCTGCAAACGCCAGTTTCACTATATAAAAGCGGGGCTTAAGGTGGTACACATTTCACGGACATGTTATCCTGATCGATGTGTAAAAGCAGTCGTTGTGATCCATGAAAAAGTTTCACTCGTATATTTAACAAAACAGAAGCACATATGCAACAATGGGTATTAAATTCTAGCACTTTCATGTGCTATGAAAACAAAAAAAAAAAAAAAATACCAAAATGTTTGTCACTTCCTGAAATCTGCGAACCGGTCTGTATAAAGCTGTGAAAGCCAATACGGCGTCCAAGACGGCCACCAGAAATGAAAAAGAGGTCCCCTTTAATGACTTTAATACTAGTTCATCTTTTTATGTCATTTTCTAATGTGGGCGTTTGAACTTTTAAATGGTGCATTTTAATATTACTGTTTCAGTCACAAGGTCATGATCAAATTGAAAGTCAAACGCGAGAAAAAAGTTAAATTATCGTGTTTTTTCCTGATAACATAAAAATTAGCATTACTAGAAACAAATAGCTCATAACAAAATAAACTATTGTGTAAGGCATAAATTACGTTAGAAGATCAAAAACTGTTGCCATAGAGATATGGAGGTATTTTAAAGATGGCTGCCATATATGAAACAAGAGGCTCTTGTTCAATGTATTTTCTTTTACTGTTTTAATTCGAGCAGTTTTCCGTCCTTGTTAGAGCAAATATAACATGTATAGAATCAATATTTAGCGACCAAATAAAATATAGTGTATATGTTTTAAGGAAAATAAGAAATTGTGTTGCATTGCCATGGGAATATAAATTTTAAAGATGGTGCCTATAGTGGCTGCCAGACATTAACTAAGAGGCTCTGATAAAATGTGATTTCCTTTACTCTTTAAATTCATTTTTAAACATCAAACACATGTTATTGACTCATTAAAGTATGTTTGAACGTTTAAATGTAGGATGCATTAAACAATTATTTCAGTTGCAAGGTCACATTCAAGGTCAAACACGACCTGATCGGGCAGTTTTCTTATGCTAACTTTACATGTATAGAAACAAATATTTTACGACAAATTAAAAAGTATATATATCTTTATTATGAGTAACAGATAAAAAATAAGAATTTGCAGTATTGCCATAGAGAAATTGAGATTTTAAAGATGGCGCCTACAATGGCTGCCAGGCCCTGGTAAAATGTGATTCCCGTTACTATTCAAATACATTTAATGCATTTTAAGCATCAAAAATGATATAATGTGTTTTATGGTGAATATCTAAACTCTTTATGATACAATATTTACATTTTTCTAAAACCTCTTTAGATGAACCATTAGATGTTCATCTGTGTTCATACTTCCATGAACAACATTGTGTCACGCGACGTGACGTAATCCAAACTTGACGTCAAAAAACATGAATCTCGCCAATCTGATTGGACGTTGTAAACGTCGACGCCGTTCCGCTGTTTGAACACACACTGTGTGTAGATTCTCTGTTTGCTGGTAAATGTGACCGCCTTGGTGATTTTTCAACAAGCAATAGAGAGAAATGAATGTAAATATAAGCAATGAGTTTCATTTTTCTGTTTTTCATGGAGCTATGAACCGCAGTGGGTCGCTAGCAAAGCTTACATGAACCCCTTCGGGGTTCATTCACTTTGCACGCGACCCACTGCGGTTCATAGCTCCATGAACACCAGAAAAATGAAATTCATTTCTTAATTGAAAAATTGTTTCAGTTGCAATGTCAATGTCTATTTCAAAGTCAAACATAAAAAATCCCTAATCCATCTGTTTTCTTTTTACGACAAAATAAGCTGTATAGAGTATGATTAAATGCTATCAGATTGGAATTAAAAATTGTTATGTTGCCATAGTTTTTGAAGATTGCTCCTATAGTGGCTTCCAGATATGAAGCTGTGATGACGTATTAATGTGATGTTTGCAAAATTCTGAAGAGATTCACTTATCCGAAAACACGGCACAAAATAATGTTTATTTATTTATTTATTTATAAATATTTATTTATTTATTTATTTATTTATTACACGTGATATTAGAATTGTCAAAAAAAAAGCAGAGATCATCTAATTTCGTGTCAGCGCAAAAGGTGGGAATATTATACAAGTGTTTGTTTAAATCAGGTAAGCATTTATACTCGTATGTTTCTAAGAGGTGAACATACTTAAAAGATTTACTCCCACCCCTGAAACAAATCTGTGGGTAGATAAATCATTATGCCTACTGAAAATAAGTCAGTCAATGTTTGTTATAATTATGTACTTCAAAGTTGCGATAAATTCTTTTTTCACCTTCACGTACGTTTGAAAGACAATTTTGCTAGAGTTCTAACAACTATTTCTGTATATTTTAAAACTGCAGTACCTTTAAATTAAGTGCATAAAGCATATTCTAATGCAGAATGTTTATTATGCTTCGATTTTTATATACTCGTCGATCCAAAGAAAATGATTTATGAATTTTGACGTTTCTGAAAATTACGTTGACACTGTTGAAATATTTTTTTTCTTGGAAACTTTCGCAAATTTTCTATTTTCACTTTTGGTGATGCAATTGTATTGGTCTTTTTAAGTAATCAGTTGTGCCCAAGTTTTGTCATTGACAGAATAAAAATAATTAAAATCCATCGAAACCTTTGTCTTGTATGGTTTTTCACATACATGCATTTACTTTCTCGAGATGTTATTTGTGAAACAAACAATGGACAGTTTGTTATGGTACTGTGTTGTAGTATTGAAATCGGGGGTGCGAGGTTTTTTTTTTTTTTTCTTTTTTTTTTTTTTTTTGGTGTGTGTGTGGGGGTGGGGGGGGAGACAAACCGTAACGTAATTCAAAGGAGACAAATGTGCATATGGGGCCCTATGTTTTACATTATAGTATAATATAGTTTGTTTACAATTTAATGTGCTGGTCAACGGTATGGTAACGTAATCATAAACTGTGCATTATGGGTCCCTATGTTTTACTATTAGTGATATGTCAATAGATATAATATACATACGCTGGTCGAAAAATTATATTAACTTGATGATGCAAACCTCTAAGATTTATTTATTTATTTATTTATTTATTTAGAATAATTGAAATTGCAAACTATATCATCAAATAATACGTTCATTACCGGCATGATTAGTTCTTAAAGATAAAAACGCAGACCATTGTGGTCAAACAATATAAGGGTTGGGTTTTCAACAGATGAAGATCAGAACTCGAGCCCTAAACATGGAATAAATAAATAAATAAATAAATAAATAAATAAATAAATGCTCGATGCACGTAGGAAAACTGGCCTGTTGCTAAAACATGTGATATTGTGCGTAGGGCTAACAAACAAACTAATTATATTTTCAGGCAAATGACAATGCGATGCACTCGAACTTTTGAACAATGATTTACTTGTTAACACGGATGACAGCAAAACAAAAACTTTTTTTGTGTGGCCTTATCCTAAAATATATGACATAATACATGTACCATGCACCCGACAATGTTTTGCCTATCACATATATATTTTAATTACTGTATCCATGATAATGTAAAAAAAATCAATACCAGATCAGGATGATCATACAAACACCCACAGCTTAATTGAAACCCATTCGGAAGATAGCCAATAGCTCGGATCCAAAAAAAGGGTGGTCGATGGGAATATGGGCCCCCTCCCATTGGGGCCTTAAGAAATAGTTTGGACTGCCTCCAGGCAAAGCTTATACGCTACTGAATGACCATCTGATTACTGGTAAACTGCTCTGGTTTGAGCCTGTCCCGGAAAAGTGGCTGTTCAAAGTCAAACTGTCCATACATACAAGCCTTTGTGGCTTACTTGAATGGTTATATTTTAAGCACTTGTTGGATGTCATGATCTCATTTTGGGTAAAGTGGAGGCAACGTCTCGACATGACCTTAGCTGTTGACTGGGACGTAAAGTACCCATTCAAACGATCAAAATAACCATATTACATGTACTTCTATATTGGATTCGAGCCAATAGGCAGACATGCATGATACGTTATAAACAACGGGAAAAACTGTTTCCCAAAAGATGGTCATTTAGTGTAAGGTCGTGAAACAAGAAACTGAACGAGCCAAACTAGTTATCGCCATAGAACTATCGTTAAGTTAAAATGTCTGGCAGTTTGAATCTGGCATTTTGTTGCCCTCAAAGGCTTAATTACGGTAGTACTAATGCATACTTGTTGCAATATGTATATAAATATGATACACAAGTTTGCATAACGTCAAGTTAAGGCAAGCCGCCTTCCTAATTGCCCACCTAATTGCCAATGTTTTTGTCGGCAGTGTTGTTTTAAAAGCTCGTGTTTACTCATTTAAAGTGTAAAAAGTGTGCTTTAGGTCAAATGTATCGTTTTACGGGTTATTATTCGAACGCAGGTACGTTTTAGGGTTCTTTTTCAGCCTTTCAATTGTGTTAATTGGCCTTTCCACTGAAGCCTTTGATATCCCGATGACGTCACGGCCGCGAAAATAGGCTGTCGCTTGTGGCCGCCATTATTTTGTGAGGAAACTCCGAATCGAGAAGATGCGTGTTACGAAAAGTCCAATATTTTGTTTAATATCGGTTGATTAAATCAGATTTCATGATGGATAAGCAGGTAAAGAAGGTTTACATTATTCCGTGAAGTAATTTCTGCAAATTGTCATTTTTTGGGGTGTTTGATCTTTGTGAAATGCACCGACTGTTTTGACACGGTAAAGTCTATGCCAGTCATGCGTGTACTTTATTCATAAGAAAGCACCTGAAGGGTCACGAAGTTTATTGCACTTCAAAGTTTATAAATGCCGAAATCTTCCTTCCCAAATACCATGCAGCATTCCATTTCACTTTTGCATATTTTTGGAACAAAGAAGAGGGCAAAAAAGTTGTTTTTAATCGCTGTTTGTATCGATTTCGGTGCTGGGTAAATGAAAATTTTTGCTATGCGTATTCCGGGGCCCACAATACACATTTTATCGTAGAATAGACAGCTGTGTGTAAACAAACACGAGACCCAGGAAACGTGTCTTTACCGGTTGATTTGTTTGACAGTTATTACACGATTATTACCATAGACAGCTGAACCAGACAGTCCAGACAGACTAAACTTATTTTTTGACAAATTCAGAACAGATGAATGAGATACAAAAAATGAAAACAAAAGAAGTGGTTGGTATTTTTGGTTTCAAATTTTTAAATTGTATAATTTTGGGTTTGTGCCTTTTGTGGATAAAATAAAAGTGTTCTATTCCTAGTTATCATTTTATTTTTTTATTTTATTATTTTTTTTTTTTTATTTAACATGTTTAATAAAAACATGACAGGTCATTTGTAAGAGTCTCCCTTTACCCATTATGCTTCAGTCATTTATAATCACGGCCTCCCAGCCCTGGGGAATGGCGGGGACTTTGACTTTTGGTCCAGCAAAGCCCTGCTAAAAGCCCCACCTTCGGGGACTGCTCGTTGATAAAACCACTGCTGTTTTCCCCCGCAGCAGCCTGCTATCTTTTCATTTCACGGCCCTTTTTGCCAATGCAAAGCAAACCCCGGGTATTTCCCCTGCATTGCCTTGGCAAAACTTTTGTCAAAGCCCCGTTCATTTCCACGGCTATCCACCACCCTCCCCGGGGGGTGGGGGCCATGGTTACAAATGACTAGTGCATCATGTGTTAAACATTTAATAGTGACAGCTTGTTCTATAGGTCCCTATGAACATGATGAAGTAATTTGTAACCAGGGCCCTTCCAGCCCATGTTATATTGCAGTCACTTTGACTTTTATCCAGCAAACTGTGTAAAACTCCTGCTAAAACTCAGACTGCAGGGAATTTAGTATTAAAACTTCAGCCATATACCACTGCAGTCTACTATATTAATATTTCAATGTCCTATTGTGCCTATATGTGATATTCTCTGGGATTTCGGGTCTTGTCATTACGAAAACACACCCATGCAATATACAGAGATTTTTTTGCTATAAAAAGTTGAAAATTTCACCAGAAAAAAAAAAATTTGCTCAAAACAAACATTGTGGGTACACGTTAGAACCGCCTCGCTGAGACGGTTCTAACAAGTACCCACAATGCATGTTTTGAAGCAAAAATAAGAAAAATAGGTGTATACCCCTGTGTACCCCATTTTTGCTATATAAAAATGGGGTTCAAGGGGGTATACATTACACGGACATGTTTTCATGATGTGGAGGTATGACGCTGGTGCACAAAATGTGAATGAAAGCTGATGTCACAAAATTGTATGCAATGCCACGTTCATTGGAGTTTTGTGCACTCGGTCACAAGTTTCAAAACGCCATTTAAATTTTGAAATTTCTAGCAAGAGTTTTGAATTTTCTGATTTTCTGATCCAACACCTGAGATGAGGCCTGATGATCAGAAATTGATCGACTCAGTATATGAAGATAGATAGTATTATTTTTAGCCATCATGAGCATGATGAGAAACCCAACAATTTGGGGTTCCGACCAAGTCTAGTCAAAACCAGGAACTGGTGGCTCCATCCTGACACTACTGAAAAAAAAATGTTGAGGCTTAAAACATTTCTGGTCACCAAACTGTCTACTTTTTACCCCGACTCAAACTTTTTAAGGTATGGCAGGGCTTTTTTTCGGGTGTCTCAGAGGTGGAAATAAGACCACATTCCCAATGGAGTTTAGGTGACTTTTTTCCCAATCTGGTGAAAAAAATCCCAATTACAGCTCAAAATAATTTTCAACAATTCCATACGTTGTTAAATTCAAATTCTGCTGTTTGAAATGATGTTCAACTTTAATTTTAAGTTATCATTTAATGATTCTAAATTAATAATCTTTGAAAGTGACTCTTGGAAAACGTCAAATTTGAATGTTCTGAAAATTCCCCAAATTTTGGGTTTACGTCGCTGATTTTCCCAATCAGAAAGGCCCTAGGGCCCTTTCCCAGAATTGCCAAAAACATCCCTGTAGGGAGACTTTATATTTTTAGCTCACATATGCCGAAGGCTCACAAGGTGAGCTTATAAAAGGTAGTCGAGCTGTCGTCTGTGCGTTAAATACAAATATCTCCACAACTAGTCAGCCAAGTGCAATCAAATTTTATCTGAAGCATCATTGAGGTGGGGAATAGGTTTTATTAGAATTTGGGCTAGGACTAGGTCAGATCAGAACTCTGGTTTCCATGGCAACAGATACTTGAGATAGCTCCCATAGACTTACAATAGGAAAAACAAAAATCTTATCCAAAATCACAAGGCCCAGAGCTTTAATATTTTGCGTGAAGCAATGTATCATACTCCTTTATAAATCCTGCCAACCATGCCCCTGGGGTGCATTAAAAGTCCCGCCCTAGGGGGTGTCATTATCTGCCCTAGGTTTATAATGGGAAATATACATAAAAAATCTTCTTCTCTGAAACCAAAAGGCCCAGAGCTTTAATATTTTGTGTGTAGCAATATATAGTACTCCTCTTTATAAATCCTTCCAACTGTACCCCTGGGGTCCATACACGCACCACCTTGGGGCATCAGTAATAGACCTGTCATAGGTTTATAATGGGAAATTCATGAAAAAATCTTCTGTGAAACCACAAGTCCCAAAACCTCTATATTTGGTATGCAGCAATGATGTGGAGCTCTACATAAATCCTGCTAATCATGCCCCTGGGGTCAAAAATGGCCTCACCCTGGGGGTCATTATCTCCCATGGCCTTACAATGGGAAAACATAAAAAAAATCATCTCCAAAAACACAAGGCCCACACCTTTAATATATTGTGTGTACATAGCAATGTATGGTACTCCTCTTTATAAATCCTGCCGTCTGTGCTCCTGGGGTCCATACAAGCCTTGCGGGGGTGTCATTAGTTCCCATAACCTTGAAACAATGGGAAAAACATTAAACATCTCCCTGAGCTTTCATGTTTTTGTGTGTAGCAGTGTATTGTTCTCCTCTTTTATTAATTCTGCCAACCGTGCACCTAGGGTCCATACAGGCCCCACCCCAGGGGCTTCATTTTCTGCATAGGCTTATAATGGAACACATGAAAAAATCTTCTTCTCAGAAACTGCCAGACTCAAACCTTGTTTATTTAGTATGCACCAATGTCTTGTGGAGCTCTACATAAATCCTGACATTCATGCCCCTGTGGTCAAAACTGGCCCCACTCCTGGGGTCATTCTAAGACCTTGATCTTATGATTTTTTCGAGCAAACCAAAATAGGGGACAAGCAGATAACAATTCAGACAAGAAAACGATTCAGACAAGAGCCTTTTAGCTCACCTGAGCCGAAGACTCATGGTGAGCTTATAGGATAGGCAGGCATCCGTCGTCCATCGTCAGTTGTCCGGCCACAATTTCAAAGAAAAATATTTCTGAAGCTAGTGGGCCAATCTTGTTCAAATTTAACGTGAACTATCACTGGGTTAGGAGATTGACTGCATTATGTTTTTGAGCAGATAGTATGAAAATTGTGGTTTCCATGGCAACAGATAGCTCACATCTAGACTAACAATGGGAAAAACTAAAAAAATCTTCTCTGAAACCAGATTAAGGCCCAGAGCTTTTATACTTTGTATGTAGCAATTTTTGGTAGTCTTCATTATAAATTGTGCCACCCGTGTCCCTGGGGATACAAACTGACCACCATCTGGGGGCGTCAATCTCCAAATTGATCACAACCCGGGGGGCATCAATTTTATCTGAAACCACAAAGCCCAGAGCTTCTTTATTTTGTATGTAGCTATGTATAGTACTTAAAAAATCCATTATAAATTGCGCAACCGTGCCCCTTGGGGTCCAAACTGACCATGCCCTGGGGGCGTCAATCTCCCATAAACTTACCATGGGAAAGACTAAAAAAATCTTCTTTTCTGAAGACCCAGAGCTTCTATATTCTATATTTTGTTTCTGGTCTTTTCGCCCGGAGACCAGCTCGAGAAAGACCACAATTTATTTTTTGGAATCATGGCGAAAAAAGTTTAGGGAACCTTGGGTCGAAAAATTTGAAGCACAGCTATTTTTAAGAGGCCTGTAACTGGGAAGTTGGAAAGGTTGCATATTGTTTTCGAGCAGATAGGACTGGAACTCTGGTTGCCATGGCAACATATACATTTTTACTGGGGGGGGAAAAAATCTCTGAAACCACAATGCCCAGAGCTTCTATATTTTGTATGTAGCAATGTCTGGTGGTCCCCATTATAAATTGTGCCAACCATGCTCCTAGGATCCAAATTGACCACACCCCAGGGGCGTCAAACTTTCGTAGTCTTACAATAGAAGAACTAAAAAGAATTTTCTCTGAAACCAGAAGACCTAGAGCTTCTATATTTTGTGTGTAGCAATGTTTGGTAGTCCCCATTATAAATTGTGCCAATCATGTCCCTGGGGTAATATTTGGCCACGCCCAAGGGTGTTGAAAGTACTAGTCCCCACAGACATACTCCTCCAAAGGTAGGTGGATATTGATAGCATTACTGGGCAGTAGGAAAGGTTGCATATTGTTTTCGGGCAGATGGGACTGGAACTGTGGTTGCCATGGCAACATTTATGTTTTACTGGAAAAAAAATATTTTTCTCTGAATCCACAGGACCCACAGCTTTGATATTTGGTATTTGGCAGTAGCTAATGGTCCTCTACATAAATTATGTCATTCATGCCCCTGGAGTCAATTTTGGCCACGCCCGGGGGTCGATAGTCTCCACAGACTTACTTTATATATACAAAAACCTTAAAACATTAATATCTCCAAAGCCAGTTGGTGGATCTTGATCAAATTACACACATGTAGTATCACTGGGCAGTAGGAAAGATTGCATATTGTTTTTGGGCAGATCAGACCGGAACACTGGTTGCCATGGCAACATATATGTTTCATTGGGAAAAAATAAAAAAAATCTTCTCTGAAACCACAAGGCGAGGCGGTTCTAAGGAGAACCCACAATCTATATTTTGAGCAAAAATATTAAAAGTATCAAAATTTTTCCATTGAAATTTTCAATTTTTACGGCTGAAAAAAATCTCCATATACTGTATGGGCAAGTTTTCGTTATGATTTCAATGAGATGCAGCAGCACCTCTATATTAATTCAGTTGCTTTGAGTATGCACTATGCATATCACCTTTTTTGAAGAACACAAGGCCGCGTCTTTACGAACAACGTTTCTTTGACGAAGATTCTTTGTCACAGAAACTTTGGCAGTGAGTTTGTGTTCACAGACAGCAAGGATTACTTAAACTACTTAGTTTGCTCACCTTTGTCACAGATATTTGACAATGAAACTTTGCCACAGAATCGAGTTTACACGAGCATATTTTGTCTGCTATAAACCTACTTTGTCAAAGAAATATTGTCCGTGGAAACTAGGCCTAAATTGTCAATATTTCGAAGATTTTTATCGCACCTGCTTATAGCAGGGTGCGATATAGGAGTCCAAATTTCTGTCCGTCCGTTCGTTCGTTCGTCCGTTCGTTCGTTCGTTCGTTCGTCCGTCAACATTTTCGTTGAAGTTTGGTTTTCTCGACATCAGAGATAGCTGCGAGTCTGAAACCTTGCATAGTTATTGTCCCTGACATACCCTTCAAGCACGCACCTTAACCCGGTGCCCTTGACCTATATTTCACGGTCCACTGACTTTGAAAATTTTTACGTCAAAGTTTTGTCAACATTTACGTCGAAGTTTGGTTTTCTCAACATCAGAGATAGCTGCGAGTCTGAAACCTTGCATAGTTATTGTCCTTGACATACCCTTTAAGCACGCACCTTGACCCGGTGCCATTGACCTATATTTCACGGTCCACTGACTTTGAAAAATTTTACGTCGAAGTTTGGTTTTCTCAACATCAGAGATAGCTGCGAGTCTGAAACCTTGCATAGTAATTGTCCTTGACATACTCTTCAAGCACGCACCTTGACCCGGTGCCCTTGACCTATATTTTACGGTCCACTGACTTTGAAAAATTTTACGTGGAAGTTTGGTTTTCTCGACATCAGTGATAGCTGCGAGTCTGAAACCTTGCATAGTAATTGTCCTTGACATACCCTTCAAGCACGCACCTTAACCCGGTGCCCTTGACCTATATTACACGGTCCACTGACTTTGAAAATTTTTACATCAAAGTTTGGTTTTCTCGAAATCAGAGATAGCTGCAAGTCTGAAACCTTGCATAGTAATTGTCCTTGACATACCCTTCAAGGACGCTCCTTAACCTGGTGCCCTTGACCTATATTACACGGTCCACTGTCTTTGAAAATTTTTACGTCGAAGTTTGGTTTTCTCGACATCAGAGATAGCTGCAAGTCTGAAACCTTGCATAGTAATTGTCCTTGACATGCCCTTCAAGCACGCACCTTGACCCGGCGCCCTTGAACTATATTTCACGGTCTATTGACTTTGCCCGATGCAGGTGCGATATCAATCTCCGCGGAGTTCTTGTATTTTTTTTTATTTATTTATTTTTTTTTTTTTTTTCAAGAAAATTCAAGTCCAAACATGTATAAATTGTACATGTAATTTGCATGTGTTTCCCCATGTACACGCTGCATGATGGATCTTTTGGGCTGATATTTTTATCGCACCTGCTTAAAGCAGGGTGCGATATAGGAGTCCAAATTTCTGTCCGTCCGTCAACATTTACGTCGAAGTTTGGTTTTCTCGACATCAGAGATAGCTGCGAGTCTGAAACCTTGCATAGTAATTGTCCTTGACATACCCTTCAAGCACGCACCTTAACCCAGTGCCCTTGACCTATATTTCATTGGTCCACTGACTTTGAAAATTTTTACGTCGAAGTTTGGTTTTCTCGACATCAGAGATAGCTGTGAGTCTGAAACCTTGCATAGTAATTGTCCTTGACATACTCTTCAAGCACGCACCTTAACCCGGTGCCCTTGACCTATATTTCACGGTCCACTGACTTTGAAAATTTTTACGTCAAAGTTTGGTTTTATCGACATCAGAGATACCTGCAAGACTGAAACCTTGCATAGTAATTGTCCTTGACATACCCTTTAAGCACGCACCTTAACCCAGTGCCCTTGACCTATATTTCACTGTCTATTGACTTTGTCCGATGCAGGTGCGATATCGACCTCCGCGGAGTTCTTGTAATGCTTTTTAGCTGGCCTGTACGAAAGTACAATCAGAGCTATTCAATGCAGTCACGTCGACGTCGGCGTAGGTGTTGCTCAAATGTTAAAATTTTTGGTTAAAAGTTTTTATGAGTCCCTTGAAGTTGTTGATGGATCAAGTTGATACTTTTCATGTTAGTAGATATTGGTCTGAAGTTTTATGCTGTACCATCACGACCTACCTGGGTGACATTGAGGTCAAGGTCACGGACTTAGATATTTTGTGTTAAAGTCTTTGGTTATTATTTTTTTGTGTGTCTATATTTCTTGAATAATTAGATGGATCAAGTTGATAATTTGCATATTGGCAGATATTGGTCTGAAGGTTTATGCTGTACCATCAGACTCACCTGAGTGACCACCTGAGTGTCAAAGACTTAGAAATTTTATGTCAAAGCTTTTGCTGAGGCCATCCTTAATAAATTGTTGGTTTGCTTTGCACCTACCCACCAGTTTGGAAGTGGGTAGGTAGGTAGGTGATTTTTAGCTTGACTGCACGAAGTGCATAGAGCTATTGCAGTCACCCCGGTCGTCCATGTTCCCATGTGCGTTCCTGTTCCCGTTCCCGTGCGCGTCACACTTGCGTTAAAGTTTTCTAGAAGTCCATATCTTGACAACCACTCATCAGAAAGCATTCATACTTGGACCATAGATACCCTGTAGGGTTAGCTTTAATTCCATGGCATCGGGCCCCTGGGTCCAGGCCTGGGGGGTGGGGCTGGAGGTTAAAATCTAGAACACCTTAAAAATAGCTATTATTGTGTTAAAGTTTTCTAGAAGTCCATATCTTGACAACCACTCATCAGAAAGCATTGATACTTGGGCCATTGACACCCTGTAGGGTCGGCTTTCATTCCATAGCATCAGGTCCCTGGGTCCATGCCAGGGGGAGGGGCTAGAGGTTAAAATCTAGAACACCATTAATGATAATGGCTTTTCTGTGATATTGTATTCTAGAAGTCTATATGTTGAAAAAATTTTATCAGAGGGCTTTCATACTGGGACCATAGGTACCCTGTAGGGTTGAGTTTCATTTCATGGCATCGGATCTCTGGGTCCATGCCTGGGGTGTGGGGCTGGAGGTTAAAAACTAGAACACTGTAAAAAATAGATGTACTGCTGTGTAACTTTTACAAGGAGTCCATATCTTGACAACAACTTATCATAAAGCATTCAAACTTCGTACACTTTATTTTCCATGGCATCCGACCGGGTCAGAGTCAGGGTGGCTGGGCTAGAGGTCAAAATCTAGAACACCGATTTTTTTTCTTTTTATTTCTTAATAGAAACAACTTAGGAAGATGGTTGGTCATTCATCTTTTGACTTTTTGACACTGTCTTGTGTGTCACGACGGTAAGGGTCGGTTGACCTACTTTCCATGGTTCAGTGATTTTGCCTTATATGTTGACACTCAATTAGTATATTTTCTTACTTCTTTCAGGTTATGAGTGAGTACGACCAGGCCTTTGACCCCAATATACTTATAGGTCACTGTGACCTAATTTCACGGTTCAGTGATTTTGCCTTATATCTTGACACTCAATTAGTATATTTTCATACTTTTTTCAGATTATGAGTGAGTATGACCAGACCTTCGACCCCAATATACTTATAGGTCACTGTGACCTAATTTCACGGTTCAGTGATTTTGCCTTATATCTCGGTACTCAAATGGTTTATGAACAAACTTCTTTCAAAGTATGTTTGCTTATGACAAGACCTTTCACCCTGAAGTAGTCCTAGGTCACTGTGACCTAATTTCACGGTTCAGTGATTTTGCCTTATATCTTGACACTCAATTAGTATATTTTCATACTTTTTTCAGATTATGAGTATGACCAGATCTTTGACCCCAATATACTTATAGGTCACTGTGACCTAATTTCACGGTTCAGTGATTTTGCCTTGTATCTCGGTACTCAAATGGTTTATGAACAAACTTCTTTCAAAGTATGTTTGCGTATGACAAGACCTTTGACCCTGAAGGAGTCCTAGGTCACTATGACCTAATTTCACGGTTCAGTGATTTTGCCTTATATCTTGACACTCAATTAGTATATTTTCATACTTTTTTCAGATTATGAGTGAGTATGACCAGATCTTTGACCCCAATATACTTATAGGTCACTGTGACCTAATTTCATGGTTCAGTGACTTTGCCTTATATCTCAGCACTAAAGTGGTTTATGAACAAACTTCCTTCACACTATGTTTGCGTATGACAAGACCTTTGACCCTAAAGTAGTCCTAGGTCAATATGACCTGATTTCACGGTTCAGTGATTTTCCTTTATATCTCGGCACTCAATTGGTATATGGACATACTGCTTTCACGATATGTATGAGTATGACAAGACCTTTGACCGTAAAGTATTCCTGGGTCACTGTGACTTAATTTCATGGTTCAGTGATTTTGCCTTATATCTCGACACTCAGTTGGTATTTTTTCATACTTCTTTCTGATTATGAATGAGTATGACCAGACCATTAACCCAAACATACTTATAGGTCACTATGACCTAATTTCATGGTTCAGTGATTTTGCTTTATATCTCAACACTAAATGGGTATATGATCATATTTCTTTCACATTATGAGTAAGTATCACTAGACCTTTGACCCTGAAATACTTATAGGTCAGTGTGACCTTATTTCACGGTTCAGTGATTTTGCCTTGTGTCTTGGCACTCAGTTGATATATGAACACACTTCTTTCACAATATGAGTGAGACCTCTAAATCTTAGGTAGTTATAGTTAACTTCAACGGTTCAGTGATTTTGCCTTATTGCATCAAGGCAAAAAGATGTATGGGTTACTGGTCGGGTTTGGCCTTATGTTTGACAAAGGTCAGAAGCAGTCGAGCACGCTGTCCTGCGACAGCTCTTATTTTTTTTTTTTTTTTTGTGAACCTTTAAAAAAAGTTCATTAATTTTGCTTTATCAGTACTTGAATATGGTTGAAAAGCTATATATTTAAAGAGAGTCACTGTTGAAACATTGTTTTAACTAAATTTGGAAGTTTTGATTTAAATATTTACCAGAAACTGAATCTTTGATTTTAGGTTTTTTAATTAAAAAAAAAAATTTTCCCCAGCATGGCCATAAAATTTTTTGGGTAGGGCCAATTTTTGTGGGTAGGTAGGAGCACAGCAAACCAACAATTTTTTAAGGTCGGCCTGAAAGTGTTTTGAACTGTATATTGCTGGAACAGATGGATGGGTCTGGTAGATAAATTGCTGTTAGATATTATTCTTAAATTTTAAGCTGTACCATATTGACTCACCCGAGGTCAAGGTCACAGACTTAGAAATTTTGTGTTATAAGTCTGTATCGAATATGTAGAAGGATCAAGTCGATACTTTGCTTGTTGGTAGATATTGGTCTGAAGTTTTAATGCAGTATCATCAAGACCCACCTGAGTGACCTGACCTTGAGGTCAGTGTCATGGGTCATAGATTTTAATAGATTTAGTGGCAAAGCACAAGTCAGGCAAGCTACATTGTCCTGCGACAGCTCTTATTAGCTCACCTGAGCCAAAGGCTCACTGGGTGAGCTTATAGAATACCCATGCTCGGTCGTCATCTGTCATTCACAATTTCAAAGATCTTATCCTCTGAAACTGCTTGGCCAATCAAAGCAAAACTTCATATGAAGCATCCCTAGGAAGGGGGAACGAAAGTTTGTATAAATGGTCTAGGTCACATTAACCAAGATGGCCACCATGGCTATAAATAGCAAAAACCTTTAAAAATCTTCAGAACCAGAAGGCCTATGATTTTGAAACTTGGCATGAAGCATCAGGCAATGGAGCTCGACAAAGATTATATGGGTGGTTTTAAAAAAAATGAAGTATTTTTCAATATTAAAGCTGAACTGATAAGCTTTATACATATAAGGTCTCAATTATACCTTAAATGTGTGTTATGAAGGTGTCAAACTCCATGCAAAATTTCATAAAAAAAGATGGATCTATACCAGATTTATACAACAATACATACCTAAAAATGTCACAAGTGCAACGTTTTAGCATGACATTTTGAATATTAAGTCATTTTCAAATGCTTAGGAAACAATTATCTGATTACCTCACAAAACAAAATCTCTAAAAAGTTACAAACAATTAGGTAGTTGAGAGTTGCCAGTGAAGCTTGCATGTATTTCGCCTTTGTTGCCTCTTCAGCATTTATAAATAATAACCATAGCCCTAAAAATAAACTACAGTATAAAAAATAGCTTAGCTTAAACTTGTGAAAGCCAGTGTTCAATCATTGTAAGCCCTACATCTATTGTATGATCTTACTGATCAAGTCTGATGTATCTAGATTGATTATCAGAGGTTCTTCATTAAAAACCCTTTCTTATATTTTGGAAAGTAGCTGATCTAATCAGTTAACCATTTTTGTCACAAGTGCAACGTTTTGTATTTCTTGACCGACCATATAAGCATATCATGTATGTCTTGCTATTTTGCTTTATATTTTAGTCTAGCAGGTCAGAAAGAAACCAACAAAAACAACCCTTTGCATAAAGTTATGCATATTGGTTTCTAATATTAACAAAAGTGATGTCACAAGTGCAACGCATATTTTCTAGTCTAAAAAATTAAACGCTAATTCCTAACGATACATATTACTAACGATACATATTACTTATACTCTTATAAATTTATATGGCAATCACAGGAAGCATTGTACACTTGTAAGATACTGTTCATCATGAAATACATTGATCATTTGAGTGGTTATGGAAACATTTATAAGTGCAGAAAGCAATTTTAGGGTCAAATTTATCAAATAAATGTGTGAAAAAATTTTTTTTCTTGAGCACTTTATCAAATTAATGGCATAGAGTCTAGTCCCAGTATAGGGTCTATCAAACTAAGAACAAATTTGAAACATAAAGTGTATTTTACAAATGTAGCACTACCTATAAGGTATATCACCAGTTTTGAAAATAAACAACAAAAAGCACAGAAACAAGAAAATCACAAAAATGGCCATTGTCAGATAGATTTGAATGTTGATTTCTCTTATTTTGATATCCATAGAAAAACCAGGAACAAAAATTAATAAGACAAATGCACATCTCAATTTTGACCTAAAATGGGCTAATGTCACACTTTTACTTCTTTTTTTTTTGAAAATCACCCATATAAATCATGACCCTTGGATGACCTTGACCTATTTTATGGCAAGGTCAACATAGGTTGCCCATGCATTTGAATGGGGAAATATGTTAAAATGTCCTTTGAAAGGAAAAACTGGCAGGAAATGGGCAATCGGACAGAATGTTTATGTTAATAAAAAAAACAAACCAGGTCACATGACCAAGACGGCCGCCATGCTCATATATGGTAAAAACCCTTCAAAAATCTTCTTTTCAGGAACTGCTGAACCTGTTGCAATGAAAATTGATATGTAGCAATTCAGGCTACAATGTTTGTATAAATCATGATCCTGTGATGACCTAGACAGATTTTACAGCATGGTCATAATAGGTCACATATGCAGAAAACTGTTAAAATGACACTCACGGGAAAAACTTCAAGTAAATGTGCAAGTGAACAGAATATTTATGAAGTTGAAAAAGAAATCAACCCCAGTGGGGATTCTGACCCTATCCTGGGGATATATACATGTATTATACCTTTATTTGTATATATCTTAGATCTCAAGTGAGCGTTTACAGGACCATTGATCATCTGGTTTCCCTGTTTGTCTTTGAAGTAACAAAGCATATAAAAGAATACATGTAGATAGAATGCATCATAAAAATATTATAAGTTACAAAATTTACAAAATTGATAAAGTGTGTTGCCATCCTTATTTCATTTTCAAGTATCTTGATATGGCCTGAAGCGTATCAATACATGTATTGGCCAAGTCTGTATTGCGAATCGCGATGCATCATTGATAGATAGCTCCCATACTAGTATTACTACACTCATGACACTTATAGCTCGGCAAATAGGTCACTGTATTGGAGTTACCTCATGAATACGTTATTGGGTATGGTATACCACTATACCTTTGACTTGGGTAAAAACAAAAGGTGTACAGTTAAAAGATTCAACTCACGTTTTCCGTTACAAAATAATTAAGAATGAAATATGAGTTTGTCTAATTCACTGGAATGGACAAAATACAGGTAGCTGATTTCTAACGGTAAATATGTGACAGCGGTCCAGGCTGACTGAGTTCGATTTTCCTATAAACCCCCTACTTGAACAGATGGACTAGCCGACCACGCCCAGATATGAATATTAAAGTTGACTCCCATACAGTGACCCATTTGCCGAGCTATACAGCTGTAAAAACAAAACAAAAAAAAATCTTTATCTCTGAAATCTGAATTTTGTACATGTATGTAGCAATGTTTCATAAATTCTGCAAACCATGCCCCTGGGTTTCAAAGTGATCATGCCCTAAGTGGCATCAATTTCTGTCATAGGCTTGTAACAGGAAAAATTCTTCTCTAAAACCACAGCAGCTAGAGCTTGTATATTTAGTTTGTAACAATGTTTTGTGGTACCCTACATAAATCCTGCCAATCATGCCCCTTGGGTCCAAATGGACTAGGCCTTGGAGGTCATTAGCCCCCATAGACGTACCAAAGGAAATCATAAAAATCTTTTCTAAAACCACAAATCCAGAGCTTTTATTAGCTCACCTGAGCCGAAGGCTCACAGGTGAGCTTATAGTATATACCCATTCTCCGGCGTCCATCTGTCGCCCGTACGTCGTCGTCCACCATTTTCAAAGATTTTCTTCTCTGAAACCGCATGGCCAATCAAAGCTAAATTTTATATGAAGCATCTATAGGAAGGGGGAAGCAATGTATATGTAAGACTCACAACTAGGCCGGTTCCCCCAAATAGGCCGATTCCCACAACTGGGCCGATTCCCACAACTAGGCCGGTTTCATCACCGATTCCCACAAAAAGGCCGATTTCCCCCACAACTAGGCCGTCTTCACAACGTCATTCTCACAAATGGGCCGATTGCAGTTTTAAGCGTTATGTTCCCCCGCGTCAATATGACGAAGATGCAATCGAAATACAACCATACCCTGGGTACACTACCACATTCCGACGCATATATTCCAAGTTGCATGTGCGGCGAGGGTGACTATTTTCCACGATTTTGCAAATTTATCATTTAGACTTAAATATGGAATTTACTGACTGAGTGTAATTTTGGAGAAGCATGTATCCATCAGAGACAAATTCCAGCAATCGAAAAGTATGCGGATCTCGTTGCTAGTGGAGCAATCACGAATCATGCATGAGTTTCGCAACTGAAGCTCACTGAATCTAGCATCAACTTAAACATTTACGGTTAGGTGTTAAACATACATAGCCCAAACTCAAATTCAATGTATGATGAACGCATTACTGCAAAGCATCTTAAACACACAAACAGCCTCATATTAGGTGAAAGGCTGTTGCACGATCATGGAACAAAGCTCCCGTAGATCTCCGTTGGTGTTGCTACAATGCACTCGCGGCGACGTAAACTTTGTTTTGGTGTACCGTGACGTCAGAAAAATTGGCCCGTTTGTGGGATGACGTCAGATTTTTCGGCCAATTTGTGGGATCGACCCAGTTGTGGGAATCGGCCTAGTTGTGGGACCCACCCTAGTTGTGAGACCTACATATATATAAGAAATCCAGGTCACATGACCAAGATGGCTGCCATGCCCATATATGGTAAAAACCCTTCAAAAATGTTCTTCTTCAGAACCGGTGGACCGATTTCAATGAAACTTGGCATGAAGCATCAATGGCTCAAGCACTACAATGTGTATTTAAATCTTGACCCTGTGATGACCTTGACCTATTTACGGCAAGGTCAACATAGCTCGCCAATGCATTTGAATGGGGAAAACTTTTAATATGTCATTTAAAGTGAAAGTCCTGCAGGAAATGGGCAGCAGGACTGAATATTAATTATTCTGAAAATAATTGGACCCCAGGGGCTCATGTGCCCCCACCCCGGGGCAATATACATGTATATCTCCATAATTAGCTCACCTGAGCCGAAGGCTTAGTATACCCATGCTCCGGCGTCCGTCATCAGGCATCTGTCGTCCATCCACAATTTCAAAGATCTTCTCCTCTGAAACCGCTAGGCCAATCAAAGCCAAACTTCATATGGAGCATCCTTAGGAAGGGGGAACGAAAGTTTGTATAAATGGTCCAGGTCACATGACCAAGATGGCCGCCATGGCTATAAATAGCAAAAACCTTTAAAAATCTTCTTCTTCAGAACCAAAAGGCCTATGACTTTGAAACTTGGCATGAAGCATCAGGCAATGGAGCTCTACAAAGTTTGTACAAATCATTACCCTGGGATGACCTTGACCTTTTAAGCTCACCTGAGCCGATGGCTCACAAGGTGAGCTTATAGGATGGCCATGCTCCGGCGTCCGTCCGTGGTCCGTCGTCGTCCTACCACAATTTCAAAGATCTTCTCCTCTGAAACCACTGGGCCAATCAAAGCCAAATTTCATGTGGAGCATCCTTCGGAAGGGGTAACAAAAGTTTATATAAATGATCCAGGTCACATGACCAAGATGGCCGCCATGCCCATATATGGTAAAAACCATAAAAAAATCTTCTTCTCTGGAAAGGGTAGACCGATTTCAACGAAACTTGGTATGTAGCATCAGGGACTTTTGCCCATCATAGTTTATATTAATCATGACCTTGGGTTGACCTTGACCTATTTTACGGCAAGGTCAATTTTGGTTACATAGGCTTTTCAATGGAAAAAAAGTGAAAACATTGAATTTTTCAAGAAGTTTTGTAGCCTGTGACCTGAAAGTTTGTAGATACAGACAGCATTTTGAGCTAAAGAAGTGATGTGAGTATTAAAGGTCAAGGTCATTTCTTGACCTTGGCCAAAGGTCATTTAAGGATGTTCGCTGCCAATGAAAAAGTATTCAAACTTTTTTTCTAACCACTCTTTTTTAATTCCAAAATACAACACAAGGCATTTGAAAACAAAATAAATATAGGGTAGTGTGCATTTTTTCATGCTACAGGCCTCTGAAGGAGACCTCTGAGCACCATGTTTAAAATTTCGTAAACTTAATTTAATTTTTAATTCTGTGAAACATACCTGTCTTGAACAAAAATACACATAGAAAGCTTTCAGAAGTCATAATATTTACGTAATGCGGACTATTTTGGACCAAAAACATAGAAAAATTTGCAATTTGAAGTGGATAACAAAATTTTACGATTCCTTTTTCAACCCTACCCCCATACTTGAAAAGTCGGAAAAAATCTATATTTTGAAATGTGCCAAACCCATATTTGTTGATTCAAACTTTTTCTTGTATTTTCACACAACATAGAACTTGATAATATTGTTCGAATAAAAGAAAGAAATATATAGGGTAGTGTGCATATAAGAGAGAACCAGCAACTTGAAAATCGCCATTTTCAGCCTTTTTCCGGCTGTTTTGTTTCTTAAAGCCCATTTCATAAAACCACCTAAAATTTTAAAACCAGCACACCAAAGACACACATACAGACTTAGAAGACCATGTACATATATACTGCTGCCAAAATAATCATCAAAATAGTGCAATTAATTTGAAGATGTGTAATATTCCAGTTTAATCTACCCTACCCCCTAAATTTTACTGACAACTAAAATTTTCTGAAAAGTTGCAGAAAATGGGGTGAAAAAATAAAGTTTCTTAGATTGACAATTCTCATGGCACATTCAATGCATATTATCAATATGTATCCAAATATGAAATAGTAGGAAAATATCTGCAACCATTTACGAGATATTCAAAAAAAGAAAAACCGGAAGTTCCGAAATGTCAAATGTTAGCAGCGAACATCCTTAAAAATGAAATGTTAAACTTAATTTTCTCAATAACCACTCAACTAATCAAAGCCAAATTTTATATGTAGTATCCTTTGGATGAGGGAATGAAAGTTGATATAAAACATCAAGGTCACATGACCAAGATGGCCACCATGGCTATAAATAGCAAAAACCTTTAAAAATCTTCTTCTCCAGAACCAGAAGGCCTTTGATTTTGAAACATGGCATGAAGCATCAGGGGGAGGAGTTCTACAAAGTTTATATAAATCATGACCCTGGGATGACCTTGACCTATTTTAAGGCAAGGTCAACATACGTCACTCTTGCATTTGAATAGGGAAAATTGTCAAAATGTTATTTGATGGGAAAATCTTTATGCAAATGGGCAAATGAACTGAATATTAAATTTTATGATTCTGAAAATAAATGTACCCCAGGGGCAGGTTTGCCCCCACCCAGGGGGCATGTATATATTACCATAATATTCAAAGATCTTTTTCTCTGAAACCATTTGGCCAATCAAAGCCAAATGTCTTGTTGAGTATTCTTAGGAAGGGAGAATGAAAGTTTATATGAATGGTCAAGGTTTAAAAATTTTCTTCTCCAGAACCAGAAGGCCTATGATTTTGAAACTTGTCATGAAGCATCAGGGAGAGGAGCTCTACAAAGTTGCTATACAGTGGTGTTATGGCTAAAAACCCAAATTAACCGTTTTAACGGCTAATTTGTTAACGGCTAGTTGTAAAATTTCGCGGCGAAATTGTGTGAAAATTAAAAGTCAGCGAGGAATTTCGCCGCAAAATTCCGCAGCGAAATTCCGAATTTCGCCCGGAATTTCGCGGCGAAATTTCGCGGCGGAACACGGCGAAAAAGTATACCTGTCATTATGCATAAAAATCAATTGACCGGTGTTTCGCGGCGAAAAAGATGGCAGTCACAAAAGTTTTTTTGTTTTAAATTTAATTTTAATTTGGATGTTTTTATATCATTTCAAGTCGTATCAATATTTTGTTTTCGTTTCAATGATCGTTTTAGTCCCGACAGTCACAAAAGCTTTATTGTTTAAAAATCATTTCAATTTGTACATGTTGTATGTAAATATTTCCTTTCAAGTCGTATAAATATTTGTTTTAATTTCAATTTTGTATGATAATCGTTTAAGTTACGTGTTTTATTCGTGTCTAAACTGCTTTACAGTTTCTCGGACCCTAGATTATTTGCATGCTTCTTTTTCAGATTAATCAGACTTACCCGATAATATCAGATCCTATTATCTAGCTTAATTAACAGAACAAAAGTTTATAGCGGTGTAAGTAATTTTCATGGGATGATTGCCCACAGATTTGTTCGTTTGTATTGAGGCTGAACGTCAAAGTCACCAATTTTTTCAGTCATGTGGGTAGTTAATGTGCCTTACTCAAGGACACAACACAGTGTCGCCATTGCGGATCAACTCATGACCTCTCGATTCGGAGTCTGATGCACTACGACTATGCCAACGCGATCCCAACCCACAAATGTATACAAGTCTTTGGATTCAACATGATGAAGCAATCGGCTTCAACTCTTCTTTAGCATGTTTAGACATGTAATCGCCTGTGGTAATTACACTGCTAAAAGTATCAGTGAATTTTCGATTATGTCAATAGGACGCCGTTTCGTTGAAATCAATTTAGTCGAAACGACATACGACGTTTACCGGGTCGAAACGATATTCGATTGAATACGAGCAGTACAGCAACATACATGTTCACAAGTGTGTCAACATTGTCATTAATTAACGGGGTTCTTTTGTTAACCGTTTTGAGTTAAACAGCATGTTATGTGCCTTCCAAAATCCACATGTACGGATGGCTTGGAACGCGTACATGCATGTCGAATGTCAAAACCTCATTGTATACATACAAGGCACAATACACAAGTAAAAGGGAGGATACTGTGTTTAAAACAAAGTATTATAGTTCATACTTGTACACTAATTTTGTGTACGAAATGGGTCATATGAAGTTTTCAGTTTATTTCGGGACACATATGTACAGTAAGGGCCACGAGTACACACCGTGGCAATATGAGCGCATGTCGAATAAATCGATGGTGAATAGATTAATTAGAACAAAGTTGAGCGCAGAAGCCCAGTGTTGTTGTAGGAATTGACCGGAAACAAAGTGTCCTGTGTTCGATTATTATATTCGCTGGGTTTTGTACTTGAGCCAAACCGGTATACATGTATTACCCTGAAAGTGTTGTCGCCATGGGACTCATACATTGTTGACTGTTAAACTGAACTCAGGATGTACTTCTACAAGGCAAGTACAATGTATAAATCGAAATGATTGCGGTAAGTCTTGTGCTGGCATTCATAGAGGGTGATCAGAGTGGTAACCAGCAAGCCCAAATGTCAATATGTCTCTTTTGGTTTTGTCGTTTTTTACATGGTTGAGCTCAAATTAAGTTATCGTAGTTCATATCTTAAACGCTATAAAGTGAAGCAATTGAGGAAACTCAAGGAATCTAACTGTTAATTGAGCAATACCCTTTAGACAATGTTTGTGCTACAAAACAAGGCACAAAGTTAGATGGCCCCTGCCCATTGGGACCTACAGAAATATATGGACTGCCTCCAGGCAAAGCTTATACGCTATTGACTGATCATCTGATCACTGGTTTACCGCTCAGGTCTGTGCCTGCCTAGAAAATAGTTTCAAGTCAAACCATCCATACATAAAAGTAGTTAGAGGGATGGTTATATTTCAAACACTTGTTGGATATCATGACGTCCCATTAAATGGAGGCAGCGTCCCGACATTAACATTGCTGTTGATTTGGACGTAAAGCATCTAATTAAACAAACAAACAAACAAAGTTAGATTCAACGAACTGGCTCATTACGTTATAGATATTTTCGTCTATCCGTGATTTCGCTATCGTACCATGTAATACCAATGGAAAAGTCGCATTATGCACGTTGTTCATTTCTATACATGCATAATTGTACAATCATACTATTAATGTACACGTAAATCACGATCTAAACTAGGAACAGATGAATCATAGTGTGGTCATTAAATTGAAAAAAAAAAATATATATATGTTAACATGTATAGGTATTTCGCCGTGTTTCGCGGCGAAATATGACATTTTAACTTACCTGTTGTAAACGTTAAAAATTGAATTTCGCCACGAAACACCGCGAAATTTCACCGCGAAAATCGGATTTTCGCGGCGAAAAAATTAACCAATTAACCGTTTAAATTTTCCCTTAGCCGGTGAACTTGTGATTTTGCGGTGGTTTCGCCGCGAAAAATCACAAGTGATCAGCGCGAACTGTGCAGAATTGGGTTTTTAGCCATAACACCACTGTACATCATGACCTTGGGATGACCTTGACCTATTGTTTGGCAAGGCCAACATAGGTTGTCCATGCATTTGAATAGGGAAAGTTAGTAAAATGTAATTAAATGTGGGGAAACTTGCTGGTAATATGCAAATGGACAGAAGATTTATGTTGATGGAAAAAATGTCCTCAGGGGGTTGTCTGCCCCCACCTCCGTGCTATATACATCCCTCATGAAAATTTGGTGTCTGAATCCTGTCTGAATTTGTCTAATTTTTTTCTGGAAATCTGCTGAAAAAAAATCTGAATCGGTCTGAATTAGTTATAATTGCTTTTCTTAATATCTGCTGAAATTGGGACTATCCAGAAAAGATTCAGACAATTGAAGAACTGGTTCAGATATTTGATACATAAATAATAAGCACTATTCAGTCATTTTCAGAACTAATGTAGAAACAATCAGATATTTTCAGAACAAATTCAGTGCGTAATTCAGAAAGGTTCAGCCAGCTTAATCATTCTGAATTTAATCTAAATATTTCTGAATACTGCTTTTCTTAATATCTGCTGAATTTGGGACAATTAAGGAAAGATTCAGACATTTTGCAGAACTGGTTCAGATTCTTGAACCAACACTGAATATTTCTGAAATGTTAATCTGAACTTGTCTGATGGCTGAATCCCCCCCCCCCCCACCAATTTCACTCAAACTTTACTTTATATACCCATTATATTTCATCAGTCATCATCAACTTCAGGAAGTAGTCTTTTCAAAGTATTCCCATAAGTTTTCATATTGATCCTGGTTGATCACGTCTCTCAAGCCAAAAATGAGTGTGTAACATGTATTTTGTAGTGGGTGGGGTAATGATATTTAACTTAAAAGGTGAATTTCAGGGCAACACATGAACAATAGGCTTATACAAGCATCCATTTAGTTCTTAATATTTTCTTGCATGTTTCAGTCATCTTTCCTCATCATTCAATTTCTTTAAATTAAGTAAAACTTACTTCATAGAGATTTCTGTTGAGTTTGACCTTTTTGTTCTGCAGACAACTTTGAAAAAGGAAATTCCCAGCATGCATAGAAGTCACATGACTTCCTGCTGAATTATTCAGAAAGATTCAGACAAATGCAGACAGAAATATTCAAAAGGATATGATTCAGACATATCCAGACCATTCAGAAAGATTCAGATTTTATTTCATATAAGAACTCATACTAGTTTGGTTCAGAAAGATTCAGCTCATTATGAGGTTCAGAAAGATTAAGACCATACAATAGATTCATAAAGATTCAGACAATTCAGAATGTTTCAGCCTGATTTCAGATTCTGAATCTTTCTGAATATCTATCAGAGCATGTCCAGTCATGGTTCAGAAACAATAAGACAAAAGGATTTTATGTTCAGATGGAATCAGACAATAATTTAGTGTTAAGCCAAACTTCAGTACTAAATAAGATAACTTCAGCCAAGTTAATAAACTATTCAGAAAATTAAGTTCATGAGGGATGCATATGATCATAATATTCAAAGATCTTCTTCTCTGAAACCACTTTCCCAATCAAAGCCAAACTTTATGTGGAGCATCGTTAGGAAAGGCGAGTGAAAGCTAATATAAGGGGTCCAGGTCATATAACCAAGATGACTGCCATGCCTATAAATATTAAAAACCATTATAAATCTTCTTCTTCAGAACCAGAAAGCCTTTGATTTAGAAACTTGGCCTGAAGCATCAATGAATACAGCTCTACAAAGTTTGTATAAATCATGACCCTGGGATGGCCTTGACCTACTTTATGGCAAGGTCAGCTTAGGCTGCATATCCCAGTTCTCAGGTGAGCGTTTACAGGACCATTGGTCCTCTTGTTTTATGATAGGGTCAACTTAGGCCGGCCATGCATTTGAATGGGAAAAAAATAGGAAAATGTCAATTAATGTCAAAAAACTTGCTAGGAATGAGCAAATGGACAGAACATTCATGTTTATGAAAATATTTTGGGCCCAGAGGGTTGTCTGCCCCTGCCCCGGGGCTATATATATGCATGTGTATGACCATAATATTCTGAAAACATCTTATGTGAAACCTCTTGGCCAATCAAAGCCAAACTTTATGTGGAGCATTCTTAGGAAGAGTGAATGAAAGTTTGTATAAATGGTCAAGCATCAGGCAATGGAGTTTAAAAGTTTATATAAATGACCCTAGGATGACCTTGACCTTTTTACAGCAAGGTCAACTTAGGCTGCCCATGCATTTGAATTGGAAAAAATAGGAAAATGTCAATTAATGGCAAAAAACTTGCCAGAAATGAGCAAATGGACAGAATATTCATGTTTATGAAAATATTTTAGGCCCAGAGGGTTGTCTGCCCCTGCCCCAGGGCTATATACATGTGTATGACCATAATATTCAAACATCTTCTTCTGTGAAACCGCTTGGCCAATCAAAGCCAACCTTTATGTGGAGCATTCTTAGGAAGAGTGAATGAAAGTTTGTATAAATGGTCAAGGTCACATGACCAAGATGGCCACCATGGCTATAAATAGCAAAAATCTTTAAAAATCTTCTCCAGAACTAGAAGGCCTATGATTTTGAAACTTGGCATGGAGCATCAGACAATGGAGCTCTACAAAGTTTATATAAATCATGACCCTTGGATGACCTTGACCTATTAACAGCAAGGTCAACTTGGGTTGCCCATGCATTTGAATGAGGAAAATTGTAAAATGTCATTTAAAGGGCAAAACTTGTAGTAAATTGGCAAATGGACTCAATTTTCATGATTTAAAAAATGAAATTGACTCCAGGGTTTGCCCTGGTTATTTCAACAATAGAAGGGGTGACCAATGTGTTTATAAATAATCCAGGTCACATGACCAAGATGGCCACCATGCCCATACATGTATATGGTAAAAACCCTTCAAATATCTTCTTTTACGGCAAGGTCAACATAGGTCACCAATGCATTTGAATGGAGAAAACTTTTAAAAAGTCATTTAAAGTGAAAGTCTTGAAGGAAATGGGCAGTAGGACTGAATATTAATGATTCTGAAAAAAAAATTGCACCCAAGGGGCTCATCTGCCCCCCACCCCGGGGCGTTAAACAGGGTTGCCACAGTCAGGGAAAAAGACTGGAAAGTGATTTTTTCCAGGTCAGGGAAAAGTCAGGGAATTAGGGTTTGAGTCAAGGAAAAGGGAAAAGTCAGGGAATTTCACAATTTCCTTAAAAGTGATGATCTTTGGCAATGTATCAGTGCCTTAAAAATGTGAAAAGTGAACTCTTTTACACCATTTTAAGTTACATCAGAATTTCTTAATCAATAAAAGTCTTTAAACATATTGTTTGAGAAGTATTTGATTTTTTCTTTTTACAGTGCTTGAGCTTCAAAGTAAACCTACTTTTTCTGTATCCTACTTGTTTTTATCAATTAATCCCTCAATTCATTTTGGCTGCATGCTTAAAAATGTAAATGACCGCATGAGAGGCCAACATCAGAGGAGATAGCGTTATTAACCCAAGAGCTTCTGGGGGCCTAGGCAGCCCCCAGACCCCTGCCAAAATTCACTTCCCCTTTTCCCTTTTACATCAAACATTACCATGAAAAAGTAAAAGCATGGGAGGGGAATAAAAAAGAGAAAGCCATTCAAGCCATTTATCTGACATACTTTTAATCTTTGTTCTATTATGAGGATAACTATATCTATAGTGAAAATAATTTCCCTACATTGGAAACATTCTAAGGTGCGAGAGGTAAAGAAGAGCATTGAAACCTATGCTTTTATAGATTGAGATGGCTTCAAAAAGCTGAAAAATGGTGCCAAGGGGCCGAACAAAGGATCTGGAAAACTGTAGAAAGTCAGGGAAATGTCATGGAAAAGTCAGGGAATTTTGAAATAAAAAATGAGTGGCAACCGTGATTAAATATGTATATTACCATAATATTCAAACATCTTCTCCTCTGAAACCGCTTGGCAAATCAAAGCCAAATTTTATGTGAAGCATCTATAGAATGGGGGAATCAATGTATATATAAATAATCTATGTCACATGACCAAGATGGCCGCCATGCCCATATACGGAAAAAACCTTCAAAAATCTTCTCCCGAACTGGTGGACCGATTTCAAAGAAACTTGGCATGAAGCATCGATGGCTAAAGTACTACAATGTGTATATAAATCATAACCCAGTGATGACATTGTCCCATTTTACAACAAGGTCAACATACATCGCCTATGCATTTGAATGGGGAAAATTTTTAATAAGTCATTTGAGGTGAAATTCTTACAAGAAATGGGTAGTAGGACTGAATATTAATGATTCTGAAAGAAATTGAACCCAAGGGCTTATATGGCCCCACCACGGGCAATATATACATGTATATTACCATAATATTCAAACATCTTCTCCTCTGAAACCGCTTGGCCAATATATTTAAAGCCAAATTTTATGTGAAGCATCCATAGGATGGGGGAACCAATGTATGTATGAATAATTTAGATCACATGACCAAGATTGCCACCATGCCCAATGGTAAAAACCCTTCAAAGAATCTACTGAAACCAATAGACTGATTTCAACGAAACTTGGCGTGAAGCATCGATGGCTAAAGTACTCCAACGTATATATAAATCATGACCCTGTGATGACCTTGACAAAATTTATGGCAAGGTCAACATGGGTTGCCTATGCATTTTGAATGGGGACAACTGTTAAAATGTCATTTGAAGGGAAAAGCCAGCAGGAAATTGGCAAATGGACAGAATATTGATTATTCTGAAAAAAGAGAATGGCCCAAGGGCTTCATCTGCCCCTGCACCAGTTGGGGTTAAATACCATAATATTCAAACACGTTTATTGGTATATGCAGCAGATCTCAGGTGGGCGTTTACAGGACCATTGGTCCTCTGGTATTTTTAGCTCACCTGAGCCGAAGGCTCAAATTTTATAGTATAGGCATGATTCGGCGTCCGGCGTCGTCTTTCCATCGTCCAAAATTTCACAGATTTCTTCTCTGAAACCGCTTGTCCAATCGAAGCCAAATTTTGTTGGAAGCATCTATGGAAATAGGGAGCCAATGTATATATAATTAATCAAGGTCACATGACCAAGATGGCCGCCATTACCATATGTGGTAAAAACCCTTTCAAGATCTGCTTCTTTGGAACCACTGGACCAATTTCAACAACTTGGCACGTAGCATGGGGGACTGGAGTACTACAACGTGTTTATGAATCATAACCTTTGAACGACCTTGATCTATTTTGCGGCAAGGTCAACATAGGTCGCCCATGCATTGGAATGGGGAAAATTGTTAAAATACCATTTGAAGGGAAAACTAGCAGGAAATGGGCAAAAGGACTCAAAAATCTTCTCCAGAAGCAATGAACAGATTTCAAGGAAACTTGACTTGTAGCATCAGGGATTTGAGTATGACAATGTGAATATAAATCATGACTCTGTGATGACCTTGACCTATTTTAGGGCAAGGTCAACATGAGTTGACTATGCATTTGAATGGGGGGGGGAAGTGTTAAAATGTAATTTAATGGACAGAATCAGATTATTCTGAAAAAAAGGCCCCAGAGCTTGATACTTGGGCTATATACCATAATATTCAAACATGTTTATTGGTATACATATAGCAGATCTCAGGACCATTGGTCCTCTGGTTTTATACTCTCAGGTGAGAGATTGTTGCTCTTGCGCTACTTTTTAGCTCACCTGAGCCGAAGGCTCACAAGGTGAGCTTATAGGATGGCCATGATCCGGCGTCCGTCCGTCGTCCGTCGTCCGTCGTCCGTCCGTCGTCGTCGTCCACAATTTCAAAGATCTTCTTCTCTGAAACCGCTTGGCCGATCTAGTTGAAATTTTATGTGGAGCCTCCTTGGGTAGTGGCATTTCAAGTTTGGTCGCGAAATCCAGGTCACATGACCAAGATGGCCGCCACGCCCATATATGGTAAAAACCCTTCAAAAATCTTCTTCTCCAGAACCGGTGGGCCGATTTCCACGAAACTTGGTATGTAGCATCAGGGACTTCAGCCCATCATAGTTTGATAAAATGATGACCCTTGGATGACCTTGGCCTATTTTACGGCAAGGTCAAATTTGGAAACATAGGCTTTTACATGGGAAAAAGTGAAAACTATGGATTTTTTGAAAACTATTGCAGCCTGAGGCCTGAAAAGTGGTAGATGCAAACAACTAATGGAGTAGATGAAGGTATGTAATTAATGTAGGTCAAGGTCATCTCTTGACCTTGGCCAGTCTGTCGTCCATTCGCACTTTTCAAAGATCTTCTTCTCTGAAACTGCTGGGCCAATCGAAATGAAATTTTATGTGGAGCATCCATGGGTAGGGAAGACGAAAGTTTGATTGCGAAATCCAGGTCACATGACCAAGATGGCTGCCACGCCCATATATGGTAAAAACCACTCAAAAATCTTCTTCTCCAGAACCGGCAGGCCGATTTTCATGAAACTTGGTATGTAGCATTTGGGACTCCAGCCCATCATAGTTTGATAAAATGATGACCCTAGGATGACCTTGACCTAATTTACGGCAAGGTCAATTTTGGAAACATAGGCTTTAACATGGGAAAAAGTGAAAACTATGGATTTTTTGAAAACTATTGCAGCCTGATGCCTGAAAAGTGGTAGATGCAAACAACTAATGGAGTAGATGAAGGTATGTGATTAATGTAGGTCAAGGTCATCTCTTGACCTTGGCCAGTCTGTCGTCCATACACACTTTTCAAAGATCTTCTTCTCTGAAACTGCTGGGCCAATCAAAGTGAAATTTTATGTGGAGCATCCATGGGTAGGGGAGACAAAAGTTTAATCGCAAAATCCAGGTCACATGACCAAGATGGCTGCCACGCCCATATATGGTAAAAACCACTCAAAAATCGTCTCCAGAACCGGTTGGCCAATTTCCACGAAACTTGGTATGTAGCATCGGGGACTTCAGCCCATCATAGTTTGATAAAATGATGACCCTTGGATGACCTTGACCTAATTTACGGCAAGGTCAAATTTGGAAACATAGGCTTTTACATGGGAAAAAGTGAAAACTATGGATTTTTTGAAAACTATTGCAGCCTGATGCCTGAAAAGTGGTAGATGCAAACAACTAATGGAGTAGATGAAGGTATGTGATTAATGTAGGTCAAGGTCATCTCTTGACCTTGGCCAGTCTGTTGTCCATACACACTTTTCAAAGATCTTCTTCTCTGAAACTGCTGGGCCAATCAAAGTGAAATTTTATGTGGAGCATCCATGGGTAGGGGAGACGAAAGTTTGATCGCGAAATCCAGGTCACATTACCAAGATGGCTGCCACGCCCATATATGGTAAAAACCACTCAAAAATTTTCTTCTCCAGAACCGGCAGGCCAATTTTCGCGAAACTTGGTATGTAGCATTTGGGACTCCAGCCCATCCTAGTTTGATCAAATGATGACCATAGGATGACCTTGACCTGTTTTACGGCAAGGTCAATTTTGGAAACATAGGCTTTTACATGGGAAAAGGCGGAAACAATGGATATTTTGGAAACTGTTGCAGTCTGAGACCTGGAAGTTGCTAGATGCAGACAACCAATGGAGTCAATGAAGGTAAGTAATTCATGAAGGCCAAGGTCATTTCTTGACCTTGACCCAAAGTCATTTAAATATCAAAATTAAAATTGTGGTTTTCTCATAAATCACTGGGTTTGGAAACTATTGCAGCCTGAGACCTGAAACTTTGCAGATGCAGACAACTTATGAATTCAATAAAGGTGTGTGAGTATTCAAGGTCAAGGTCATTTCATGATGATTTAATACTGCAGGATCAGGCTTCAGGTGAGCGTTCTCAGGACCAATGGTCCTCTGGTTTGTTGTTGTTTTTGTTTTTATTCAGTTTAATGTCCCTTTAAAGATTATTTCAACTCATATGAGACCAGCCAATCAGTAGGTTGGGCAAAAACGGGAGAATCCTGAGAAAAACCACCTGTAAGCACCCACAAGCAGAACTTGGCTTGTCTCACATGTGCCCTGTGTGTGGCTTGAACTCGCACTAGACACAGCAGTGAGATAATCAAATGGTTAAGCGCTGTAATGAAATATCATTGCTTTTAAGTACTTGGCCCTGGGGGTCTGCCCAATAGATATACATGTAGTGACAAAGCACAAGTCAGATGAGCTATGCTGTCGTCTGCCCAATAGATATAGTAACAAAGCACAAGTCAGATGAGCTATGCTGTCCTACGACAGCTCTTACTGGTTGAAGTGGTGAAGCTGTTAAACTTTATTTTACTGTCATTCAACACATTTTAGATCATATTGCTTATTGTCAATCAGACTACTTCTTCATTAAACTTGGTGAGGATTCCAGTGGCATTTTAACATTTGAGCCTTCACATGGGAAAACCAGCAATGTAGTTTCCGAAAAGGTCCAACACAATTTGAGCTGTACAAGCACAAAGGATGGCTAGTGGCTGGAAATTTTGGATATAGAAAGTAGCGAAAACAAAGGTGCTGATCAGCTTCGCAGTTACTGTGAAACTGATCTGCGTTTGCAGTTACTGCGAAGCTGATCTGTGTCTTTGTTTTTGCATATGCAGGTTGTTGGTTTTCTGGTGTGGCGACTAATTTATGAGGCTTGGTTAGGGGGGTAGGCAATATCCCATATCCCAAAATAAACCATCCAAAATATCCCATATCCCAAAATTAATTTAACTCGTATCCCAAAATAAATTCCAATATCCCATATCCCAAAATTCCTGAATATCCCATATCCCAAAATAAAAAACACAAAAATCCCAGTATCCCTTTAAAAAAATAGGCCAATATCACGTATCCCAAAATACCCAATACAAGCCTCATTTAAAGAAGGTAATGGTGAAATGGGTAGCTGCTAATTAAGCTTGGCCCTATATATTCTCTTTGGCTGCCAATGTTAACTTAAGTCCTACGAGACTTCCTTGAAGCTTCCTCTTCTTGTTATGCAAGTGCATTAAAATTTACAGACAACTTCACTCAGGCCTCAGTTAGAAAATTATTTGTTTGTCCTTTACCTACCCGGAATTTTTATTCTTGAGTAGGTTGGCAGGGAAATAATTACATTATATTTTGCTTCTGTAAAAATTAGAATATTAACATTCATTAAGGAGATCTCTTCAACATTCAAGACTATTAAGCATCACCTTAAATTTGCAATTGGCAAGTACTGGTATGAATAGATATTTCACAAAAAAAAGATACATGTTTTACAAATTTAACAAGTTAGCTTTTCAATGTTTAAGAAATCCCAAATCATGGTAAATATCATGCATTTCGGCCATAGAAAAATAAAAATATTATTTTTTTCCTCAGGAAACTGGAATATAATTTTTTTAGTAGGGGGATAAATTTTGGGTAGGTAGGTATTAGGATAAACAAACAATTTTATTTTCAGCCTCAGAAATGAAATTCAGAAATGATATATTACAATACAATAATACTGCTGGTCATAAAACCCAGGGTGTGCAAATTCAATTTAAATTTGTTCACAAGTTGGTTTGCATACTGTAGAAAAATTGCTCAAATGCAGTTTTGTGCATGTAAATGGAGCTTAATACATGTACCTGTAATTATGGAAACATCTCATTACCATCAGGAAAACATGTCTGTGAAGTGTATAACCCCAAATACCCCACTTTTATATAGCAAAACTGGGGTATGCAGGGGTATACCTACTTTTCTTAATTTTGCTTTAAAACATAGATTGTGGTTACTCATCAGAACTGCCATGGCAAGGCGGTTCTAACAGGTACGCTCAGTCTATGTTTGAGCAAAAATAAGAAAAATATCAAAAAATTGCTTCTGAAAATTTTCATTTTTTACAAGTTTGAAAATATCTGTATATTGCATGGGCATGTTTTCATAATGCTGACTTTACCCATCAAATTTCCATTTTTTAAGTGAAAAGGTGGTTTGAGGGGATGTAGGCAAATTTTTGTTTGTGGGGGGGGGGGGGGGCACAATGTTTAGTGCATTGTATTTGGTGGTTTGTACCCCACTGGCACCAAGTTGTGTTCTTGAGCATGACATTAACTCCGAAGAAGCAGTTGCTTAGTCCTGACATGTCTGAAAAATTGTTGCCTGGGACATATAACCATATTTATCAGACAATAAACAAACAAATTTTATTGTTTATATTTTCAGAAAAGTACACCAGCAGTTACTCAAAAGATCACTCGGAAGCTAGCCAGTGAATCGAGTGACCACAAAGATGTGATGAACTACTACTCCACCATCAGCCGAGACGAAACTGGTGCACCGGTAAGATGGAAGATGAACATGACACACGAGGAAGTGATCCCGGGCAGGGGAAGTCCAGCTCTAGCGAAAATATCGAGATCTAGAAGTAATTCTAGAGATTCATCCTCAGAAAGGAAGAAACTGGGCTCCGAAAATACTCAGAGTAAACTGACATTAAGTGGTAAAAAAGGGTCAACTAAACAGTCACAAGACAATGTAAATAGTGATGAACTGGAGGTTCCTGGAAAAGATAAGACTATTTGTGATGGAGATAGTGTGGAAAAGAATGGTGAAAGTGTAGATAATAATACTGAACTTGAAAAGAAAGTGAAAAAGAAAGGTCGACCAAAGTCAGAATCATTCACCCATATCAAGCAACTTGCAAATCAGACAGCTAAAACTGTTGTTATTAAAGAAGAGGGGAACAAATCTGAAGTAATTTCTGTTAAACCTGTACAAAAGAAAAGGGGAAGACCAAAATCACTAGACTTAATGAACAGTGAATCTATAGACACTGAAATGAATGGTGAAGATGACTATTTCAAAAGTCCACATCCTTTGACGCCCTGTAATATTCAAATGAAACCCAAGAAAGGACGTCCAAAAGAAACCCCGCCTACTCTTGAACCAGAACCTTCATTATCTCCAAATACTCTAACAATTGCTGATTCAGTTCAAGGCAATGAGTCTCAAAGTGTAAAGCAGGAAAGCAAAAGAAAGGCTGGACCTGGGCGACCACCAAAAAAGCGAAAAATTTTAAAGCCATCAGAAGTCGGTAATGATATGGACAAATCTGACAAGCCAGGAACAAAGAATAAATTACATAACAGTAAGCTGCTTGACAAAAAGACATTTATTGGGAAAAGAAAACATGTAGTACCTTTAAAGGCAAAAGCTATGATTTTTAAAGGCAAAAGTAAATTAGGTGTTAAGAAAATAGAAAATAAAAAGACTGTTGATGTTCAATTCAAGCGCAAAGCTGGAAGGCCTCCTGGTGCTAAGAATAAACCTAAACCTGTGACTAACTTAATAAGAGAATCTAAGTTAAGAAGAAACAGTAAAGACAGTGAAAATAGTTTAGACATGTCAAAGTCAGTAGAGCCTGATACATCTGAACTTATAAACGAAAATAAAGCTTCTGATATTAATACGGTTGAATCAAATGATCCAGTTAGCCGTGTTACTAGTAGTGAAAGCAGTATAGTTGATAGTATAAACAGTGTTATCAGAAAGGAAAAGATGCTCAGTAAAAAGGTTAAGATGAAGGACCCACTGAGAAAGGGACTTCTTAGTAAGGGCAAAGTAAATCCCAAGTCAAAAACTTTGAAAAATGAAAACTCTCTGCCTGTCATTAAAAGGAAGAAAATTTTGGCACTTCATGCAAAGAAGCACACTGACAGCTCAATTGCTAGTTTGCCTAGTAATGATTTAAGACGAAAACTGTATAGAAAGTTACATAATGAATTGAATGTTAAAGAAAAACAGAATGCAGAGGATATTAAAGAGAAAAATGTTGATGAAAAAGAAGATAATGTATCACTTTCAGAATTAAAGAAACAAAATGCCAATGCAGCTGATGACAAATATGATGAAAGTAATATATCAGATGGTCAAGTGGAAAAGCCAGGATCTGATGTTCAAAATCTGTCAGCTATGGTTGAATCAAAGCGGTTTGCTAAGGGGGAAAAAGATTTACCTATACGTAAAGTAGGCCGCCCAAAGAAGATTGTATCAGACATTGGGAAAGCCAGTGATAATGAGTCAACCTGTTCAGAAATTAGCAGCTATTCAGCAGTTTCGCATAGTACCCTACAAACTGATGAAATGACAGTGAATGATGTTTCGAAAGTTAAGAAGAAACCAGGTAGAAAAAGAAAACTGACCCTCAATGAGGAATCAGTGGACATGAAATCAGACTTACAAGCACCTGGACTTGAAATCGTTCCAAAATCTGGTGCAGTCTATGACTTTGCAGCTGATGAGGAAGCAAATAATAATGTGAAAACTGATATTGAAGTTATAAAAAGAAAAAGAGGGAGGCCAAAAGTACTGAAACTGGGTAACACTAATAAAGCAACAGTAAAAACTGCTTTTCAAAGCACAATGAAACAAACAATAAGGACACCAATGAAAAAAGATGTATTGAAACATCTCAACAAGGTGAAGAAAGCTAAGGACATCAAATCAAAACTACTAAAGTCTGAATTCATGAAAAGGAAAAGAGAAAATGAGGTAGCTCTAAATGACAGTATGAAACACATCGATGAAGCAAAGGATAAACAGAATGCAGATGTAAATTCTGAAACCAGTAACCCAAATGGTAACACTCAAGCTAAATTATCAATACCATATGATAAAGATAAGGACACAGTCAATGACAATAAAGGTTGTGGTAATATTGATGACACTGATACAGAGATCTGCAAAGTTAAGAAGGAAAGTTTAATTGATCAGGTGCAAAAAGACAATGAAATACAAGCAATACAGACAGATAAGAAAGAGGAAAGTCAGCAAGTGGCAACAAGTGATATTGACAGTAACATTGATCAATCAAATAATGTTAAAGATGATATGAAAGATAAAATGGAGGAAACATGTTTGGAACAGAATGTCCTGGTGAACAATGACAAACATGATGTAGGAAAGAATAAAAAAGATACAGAATTAGAGGGTTCTAATATTTCACAGAACAGTGAAGAAACTGAAGAAAGTGACCAAGAAAAATGTAGCTTCAAGTTTGACAGTCAAAGTATAATGGATAGAGCAAGAGCTATAAGTTTTGAAGTTAATGAAAAGAAAAGACTTCTCAAAGAAAAAATTCTCAAAGGCAGAGAGTTCAGTAAAAGTTTTATGCACAAAGCTGTTGAAGTTGAAAATGCGGTTGATGAAAATGAACCTGTGTTACCAGATAATGATACTGATATAGAGCAATGTAGTACATACAGTAGCAAGACTGAAGAACTAAATATTAGTATTGAACAAGAAGAAAAGTTTTTGTCTGATGATGGGGCAGATGAAATGAACTTTGTTGAAGAGGATACTACTGAATCAGCAGAAAATGTAGTAGAAGAAATGCTCGTGTCACTGATTGATCAGGTGTGTAAACAGGTCAAATTTAACTCCACCATTGATTTAGAGAACAAAAACAAAATGAAGGAAAATTCTGTGATGGACAGCATGTCAAGCAGTGTAGATGAAGCTGAAAAGAATATCAGAGAGTTTTTAGGTAATATTCCTGACTCAGTTCAGTCAATGAAAACTTTTAATGTAGGTAAAGAGGACTCTAAGAACGTTACATTTAAGGCAAAAAGACGTGTTAAGAAAGTAGAGCCTGTTATGTGGCGAAGAAAGGTTCGAAAAAGGGAGAAGAAATCAATTGCAGAAACTGAAACACCTGTTGTGAGAAAGATTGAGCTGAGGCAAAAGATATCTAGGTCACCTTTAGACAATATTGCTTTGCGTCAAAGTATTGAAGAAAATGAGTACTTGAGAGAGCAAATGAAGAAGACTAAACGAGGCCCAAAGCCAAAATTAAAAGTTAGTCCAACTGTAGAACCAGAAATGATTCTAGGAACTTCCAAATTGTTAGAGCAAACTGTAGATGAAAAGCAAATCAGTGAAACTGCAGAAAATGTTGATTTAAATACAAACACTGAAGTAGATTTTGATGAGAGTAGCTCTATGCCAACCATTACAATTGATGACCTATTGAAAGAATGCAAACCATGTTCTGTCATTCTGAAAGACTTTCTAAAAGAGTTACAAATGAAATCAACAATGGAAAATTTGGATGAATCACAAGAAAGTTCTCAAGTAAGTGAAGAAGAGGATACAGAAAATAATAAATTTACAAGAGACAATGAATTAAATGTTGTTGAGGAAGGGAAAGCAGAATTGTCTGGAGCCGATGGGGTTTGTAATGAGACAGTTTCTAAAGAGACAGTTTCTGAAATCAATATAAATGAACAGAGTAGTGAACTTATGCCAAATGCTGACTTAACTAGTGAGAGCAAGGAGACTAAACCCTTGTCAAATATCCAAATTTCTCCAACAAAAGATGAACATATTCCTCTTGAAAAGGAAGAACAAATGACAGGTTCAAATGAAACAAGTAATGAACAATGCCAGAAACCTGTTACTGAAAGTATGAATAATGAAGTTGTCAAAAAGAGAAGGAGAAGAAAAGTGAAAGGCATAAGAGATGCATCTGATTTAAACTTGCCACGAAGGACTCTTAGACCAAGAGAAGCTTCCCCTAAGGCAGAAAATGTACCTAATAAAGCTGAATGTACCAAAGATAAGACTAAAAAGCCAACAAGTGAAGCTTCAGTACAGAAACCAAAAATACAGGTGAATTCTATAGAACCAACTGAACAAACCGCTCGTAAAACTGTACCACCTTTGAAAATAAAACTCTCGGGAGGTTTAAGTTCTAAGACTAAAGTATATACTGTAGAAACTGCTGTTAATGCTAGTCCTAGTTCGGTAGATTCTGCCCTGAACAAGAAACCAAAAAGGAAATTTAAGTCAAAATCAAAGAGTGATTCCGAGTCAGAGAAGTCTGAGAAACACCACAAATCACATCATCATTCTAAAAAGCATTCTAAATCACCAGAAAAATCAGAAGAAAACGACTCTGGTAAACAGAGTGAAATGAAAAAGATAGAGCATCAGAAAACTGGAAACCTTAAAGCACAGGATGCATATGAGGCAAACTTTCTAGCATTCATTCAGAAACAAGAGAAAGATGAAGTAAATATGGCAAATTGGAGAAATCCTGCTGTTTCAAAGACAAGTCATCAACTGGTTGGAGGGAAAGCATGCAAATCTGGAGATGATGGAGCTCTGACTGTTAGTGCTTGTGCCTTAGCTGAGACTAAAACATCTTCAATAGGTTCTGATAAATTTGTTACTGTATCAAAATCATCTGCTGTTAGTAGTACAGACAACAAAGTCCAATCCAGTCCTGTGGAACTAACTAAGAAAACTGTTAATGAAGAAGTAATTAATGATAAGAAATCGGAGCTGGAACATTTTCAACAAACAGAAAAGGTTGTAAACAACTTAGTATCTAAGATTCCTTCAAAAAGACAATATTTTTGCAATCATTGTGAATTCCTTTGTGAAACACAAAATGAAATAATGGAGCACACAAAAAGCTTACATAAGGATCAGTTATTATACAGTTGTACAATTTGCCATAAAGTAACATTTAAAACCAAGCCTGCAATAATGGCTCATTTCATAACATACCATCAGGGTATGAAAGACTCCTATATCTGTTTACCAGACTACTTTGAAAAACAAATTGAACCAAAACCAGTCAAAAGTCCAACTGATCAGTCAGACAACATTTTTGATAGAATGAGTAATTTATTTGATATTCAAACATCAAAAGCAGAACCTGGCAAGACTGTAGTGAACCCACCAACAGAAAGTGTGGGTCCCACAAAGACTGCAGCTGAAGCAGACAGTACTACAAAGCTAGATGAAGGAGAAGATCAGCTGTCTAACAAAGCTGCATCTATAGCTGATGATTCGGGAGAAGAGATAATTTCAGCTGAGAAAGAAAAGCAGGATGACAAAGATTTGCAGGATACATCAGCCTCAGCTAAAACAAGGTAAATGTTCTAGCCACAACAGGCAAATATCCTAATGTATATTCCGTCTAAAATTATGCTTATGCAAATATTCGAGGCATATTCTGGCGGACCCATGGTGTATTGTTTACATCAGGAAAACATGTTAATGAAATAGATACTCCCTCATACACCAGTTTTACATAATGAAACTGGGCTTTACAGGGGTATACCTATTTTTGGCTCACGTGAGCCGAAGGCTCACAAGGAGCTTATAGGATGGCCATGCTCCGGCGTTCGTCCGTCGTCCGTCCACAATTTCAAAGATCTTTTCCTCTGAAACTGCTTGGCGAATCAAAGCCAAACTTCATGTGATGCATCCAGAGGATGGGGGAACGAAAGTTCTATAAATGGTCCAGGTCACATGACCAATATGGCCACCATGGCTATAAATAGCAAAAAAACCTTTAAAAATCTTATTTACAACCAGAAGGCCTATGATTTTGAAATTTGGCATGAACTATAAGGGAGAGGAGCTCTACGTTTATAAAAATCATGACCCTGGGATGACCTTGACCTATTTTATGGCAAGGTCAACATAGGTCGCCCATGCATTTGAATGGGGAAAATTGTCAAAATGTCATTTGAAGGGAAAAATTTGCAGGAAATGGGCAAATGGACTGAAGATTTATGATTCTGAAAAAATTTGGATCCTAGGGGCTGGTCTGCCCCCACCCCGGGGGTGTACATAATATACATGAAAATTTACCATAATATTCAGAGGTCTTTCTTCTATGAAACCACTTGGCCATTCAAAGCCAAACTTCATGTGGAGCAATCTTAGGAAAGGGGAACAAAAGTTTATATAAATGGTCCAGGTCACATGACCAAGATGGCCGCCATGGCTATAAATAGCAAAAATCTTCTTCAGAAACAGAAGGCCTATAATTTTGAAACTTGGCATGCAGCATCAGGAAGAGGAGCTCTACAAAGTTTATATCATGACCCTGTGATGACCTTGACCTATTTAAGGCAAGGTCAACATAGGTGGCCCATGCATTTGAATGGGGAAAATTATCCAAATGTCATTTGAAGAGGAAAACATGAAGGATATGGGCAAATGGACTGAAGATTTATGATTCTGAAAAAAAAAATGAACCCAGGGGCTGGTTAGACCCCACCCCATGACAATATGCATGTATATCAACATGATATTCAATTCAAAGATCTTCTCTGAAACCGCTTGGCAAATGAAAGCCAAATTTGATATGAAACATCTATAGGAAGAGGAAGCAATGTATACATAAATAATCCAGGTCACACGACCAAGATGGCCACTGTGTCCATATCTGGTTAAAACCCTTCAAAAATCTTTTATGGAATCGGTAGACCAATTTCAACAAAACTTTACATGTATCATTGTGGACTAGAGTGCTACAATGTATACACAAATTATGACCCTGTGATGACCTTGAATTTTACGGCAAGTTCAATATAGGTCATCCTTGACTATAATAGTCAAACAAGTTTATTGGTATACATCCCAGATCTCATGTGAGCGTTTACAGGACCATTTGTCCTCTAGTTCTCATTCTTGATCCAAAACATAGAGTATGGGTACTCGTTAGAACCGCCTCGGCGAGGCAGTTCTAACGTGTACCCACAATCAATGTTTTGAGCAAAAATATTAAAAATATCTAAATTCTTCAGATGAAATTTTCAATTTTAACAGCTGAAAAACTATGTATATTGCATGAGCATGTTTTCCAAATGAACATTCAACACTTGTTTTTACATCCTAAGATTCCACTTGTGTGTTTTATACTTCTCAATACAGTTCAGTGATACTAAAAGCCTAAGGTGTTGAATGCCTGTTTTTGGCTTTAAAGAGTTGGATAAAAAAATAAAAAGCAGCCATATGTCTCCTATTACGAAAACGTGCCCATGCAATATACAGAGATTTTTTTCACCTGTAAAAATTGAAAATTCCATCAGAAAATTTTTGATATTTTTCTTATTTTTGCTCAAAACATAGATTGTGGGTACACGTTAGAACCGCCTCGCCGAGGCGGTTCTAACGAGTACCCACAATCTATGTTTTGGAGCAAAAATAAGAAAAATAGGTATACCCCTGCATACCCCAGTTTTGCTATATAAAAGTGGGGTTCAAGGGGGTAAATACTGCACGGACATGTTTTTCTGATGTTAAAACCCAGAACAAATAGTTCATTCATCCATCAAGCATTGCCATTATGTCACACAGAAGAACCATTTTTGAACAGTGTTTAATTATAACTATCACACAGTGCGACAACCCAAATAATACTTTTCACACAATGGATGATACGGCTTCATAATAAGAAATTGGTTGTCTCATTTGCAGGTAGTTGAACATGTTTAAAAGTAAAATATTTACCCAAAAGTTCCAGTTTAATTATTTCGAATTTCTATGATTTTCTGAGCATTGCCATGGCAATGTTTACTATTAAATGAGAAATGTGTACTAGAATTTTACAGCAGGGACATATACCTGCTGTTTGCATTAAAAAAACAAAAATTCAATTTTTAACAAAACCTGAGGCCAAAATCAGGGCTTCAATCTCCTACGCCTTTAAATAGCATATCCATATGAGCAGTTATTCATGGGACTTAACGTACACTTTACACAAGCTTAGTGAAAAAATTCAAGGCAATTTTTTCTTGGCTTAAAAAAACAGCATTGCAGGAGAATGTGGAAGCCTAGTGGTTAGAGCGTCAGACTCGTGATTGCGAAGTCTGGCATTGACTCAAGAAAGACTAAACCTCAATAGTGCCACTTAATACCTTGCCCATGCAATATACAGAGATTTTTAAAATTGTAAAAAATGGAAATTTTCAGTAAAAAAAATGATATTTTTCTTATTTTTGCTCAAAACCTTTGTTTTCATAATGTTGGCGAGGAACGACAAATAAACTCCAAAAGTTAAACGACTCATTCTTCAATATCAAAGTACCCAGATAAGATTTAGCGAATTCCTGAGTTGATTTTGTCTTTTCGCAAGCAGTTGAAGACGCGCATTCATTGCAATACTTGTTCGTTCATAATATAAAATTTAGGGCTCTCAGTCAATTTCAAAATTGGGGTGTCTTACAATTTTTAAAATATCGGTGTACATGTATTCCTGCATATTTCCGACTTCTGATTTCATAGGTGGGGACTATCCACCCTAAAACTTGATAACTAGTAGATTTACTTGAGCCTGTGCGTGAGAAAATCAACAATTTGGGGTTTGACCAGGTCTGACACAAACCGGCCTTTACAGTTACAGAAGCAGGCTAGAAGCTTGAAATTTTGGATTTAAGAAGAGTATGGATTGTACTATCCGTGTGGCGAAAACAAAGGCGCTTAACTTTGTTTTCGCATATGGAAATTGTTGGTTTTTCTCATGTGAAGGCTCATATTTTATTCTTTCAGCGAGGAAAGAGACAAAGCTGATACTACTGAGCAGCCAAACAACGCTGACACTACGGAAGAGCCTGAAAATGAAATGAATATCAAGATCGTGGATGTTGTGAGTCTTAAAGGTCAAGGTGAATTTAATGTAGAACATTCTGTTTGTGAAAGTGTCGTCTCAAAGCCAGTTGATAATATACCGTCAGCGGCTAGCTCAGTACAAGCAAGTGTATCAGCGAAGCCTAGCGAATTGAAAATACCTTTTTACCCAGTGCCACCGGTTCACAAGGTTGTAACGACGGTTGCTAATGCCCTTGCTAAAGCTATTCATGGACGTAAACAAGCACAAGCTGCTAGGACTGGAACTACATATAAATGTGAAGCGTGCCACGTGCATGCTCCCGTGCTTGCTGCGCTAGTGGCACATCTTAAGAGTGCGCATACCGATATTCCCAAATTGTTTCAGTGTCCTTATTGTAGGGACATGGAAGGTGAATCTGAAGCTTTGATTCATAAACATATCAGACAGTGTCATCCGACAGACAATCCGAACCCTCCCGTTGCTTTATCAGAACCTGCAAAACGGAACCTTAAAACATTAAATGTTGAGTTGCCAGAAAAGGCAGACAGTGCTACTTTAGAACGTGATATTTACATGTGCCTACGATGTAAGAAACATTTCCCTACTTTGGAGATGACTTACAACCATTTAGAACTGGAACACAGGGAAGTGTTCGTGTATGTGTGTCCTTTCTGTAAGGTTTTCAAGGCAAAGGAAGAGTTTATTGTGAATACTCATGTGTTAAACATTCATCGCCATAGCATAGACGATATCAATATTTCACTTGCTATTGACGGTACACAGTTTGTTAGGGTTAGCTCGCTGATAAAGGAAAAGGGTGCGAAGACTGGTCATAAACCCACCCCCTCTCCACAGGCAGTTAGACCGCAAACAGAACCTCGTACAAGCCCAAGGCAGCCGGTGCCAAGTATGACTGTCCCTTTTAACCAGAATATGGCTCCGCTTAACCAGTCTCCAACACCCCAGATGAATGCATTCAGGCAAAATGCACCCCAAATGCCCCAAAATGCAAGCCCACAGTCATCGACAGCAGTAAGACAACCTGCTCCACTTCAGGGTGCGAAGAAAAGGAAAGCCACCTTATCGGAGTCGATTGCTAATTTAACTTTGCAACGCCAGCTGCAACAGGCAAAGGAGGAAGAAGCTAAGTTGCAAGCCACGAATGTGAACCAACAAGGACCTCGGCCAGCTGCACAACAACCGCCACCCCTGTTGCGTGGCCCACCACCACTGATACGCTATGACCAGTTGACCAAGGTGCCTGCCTCACTTGTAGCGGCACAACAGTATATGCAAGGGGGTAAACCCAGTGGTACCGCCGCCAACACTCCAACAGTTACAAGTAATATTCTTGGACAATTAACCATCAGTGCAGCAGAAAGGCTCCAGACGTTGAATAATCCCAGAAGTCAGGCAAAACAAGTACAGACAAACCCTCGACCCATCCAGTCGGCGTTATTTGACACCTCTGACCCCAATTCCTTCAACGCCGTATCTCGTAAACAACAGGGACCAGTTCTGAACATTCCTCAAATTTCCCGAACAGCAAACAGACCGCTGCAACCGCAAGATGGACCGCAGCCAATGCAGCGCAATCTGATAACCGGCTCACCACTCGATCTTTCAAACAAGTCCACCCCCGAGCCATCACCACCAGCCGATAGTAAATCAGACGAAAACAACCCGGATGCATTCAAGATATTTAATATTCAGCCATCATCAGCTCCTATGCAACATGCTAATGCCATGTCTCAGTTTGTACGTGCAAACAAACCTAGCACCATCGCGTACAGACCGACCACGCCTCATATCGCAAACGTGCCAATCAGCGCAGTAAACATGGTACCAATCTCATTGGGCAACATCAACCTGCAACAGATGCAAAACCTGCCACAGTTTGTCCGAATGAATTTCCCCCAGACCCTCCAGCAAGTTGGGACATCTCAGGCGGTTCAGCAGATCGTTCTTCCGCAATCGATGCAACAGGTCCTGCCCGCCCAGTCCTTGCAACAGGTTGTCATTCCGCAGTCTCTACAGCAAGTGATTGGTCCCCAGGGACTTCAGCAAATCGTTGCACAGCAGGCTGTTCAGCAAATAGCAACACCAGCAAACGTGGCGCCCGCGTCTACTGCACAGACATCAGTGGCACCGACTACTATCACACCAGCATCTACGAGCTCTGTTACATCACAAGGAGGTTCGACTGATCCGGGTACACAAACTACCACAGCCGAAGTGCCTAAAGTTAAAGACACACCACCTCCACCCATGTTTAAATGTCCGTATTGTCCCCAGGTTGTAAAACTGTTGCTTGGGGAAGTTAAACCTCATATTGAGGAGAACCATCCTGGATCACAGGTCTTATTAATGCCTCATATGCAGTAAGGTCGTGTCCATTATTGGTTGTAGTGTTTTATGTATTGACAAGCTTGATGTAAAATATAATTTTGCACTGATGTAGAAAGTACGCAATGTCTTTGTTAGCCACATACGGCACTAGCAAACCATGGATTACAATAAGTATACTACAAATGTTCTTCTTTCCAGAATAGTTATTCAGATGATGCAAGATTTACTGAAATATTATCCATACACGATGTTGTTATTCACAGCTATTTTATTTCGTAAAATATTTACATATCTGGATAAAATTTCCATAAACATGTAGGAGTGATAACTACGGAAATGCCAATTAAAACGCATTGGAACACACGATCTAATTTTACAAACAGAACTGAAAATTATTTACATGTATAACTGAAAATCATTGCTGATAGGTATAATGCGTTCAATGCAGTGCATGTATGACGCCTACGCCTTTATACATGTAACACAAATTGTATTATGAAGTTTTATAAAAGATCATTTGTATTGATTTTTTTTTTTTTTTTTTGACATTACGCTCCACTTTTTATATGGCACGTTCTTAGGGCTCATTTAAATAGCATTAAACACCAATCATTTCAGATAATGACACTGTTAGTTCATTTTTTTTTTTAAGAATGTGTGAAAATGATGTATAATATTTACATACGTTCACCATGAGAAACCACGCCTTCAGTTTTGCTTTACGGTAATTAATAGTTGTGTAATAGGGAGCGTTGTGGCCCGGTGGTAGACATCACGAAAACATGTCCCTGAATGTATACCCCCTTGAACCCCACTTTTATATAGCAAAACTGGGGTATGCAGGGGTATACCTATTTTTCTTATTTTTGCTCCAAAACACAGATTGTGGGTACTCGTTAGAACCGCCTCGCCGAGGCGGTTCTAACGTGTACCCACAATCTATGTTTTGAGCAAAAATAAGAAAAATATAAAAAATTTTCTACTGAAAATTTTCATTTTTTACAAGTTTAAAAATATCTGTATATTGCACGGGCATGTTTTCATAATGGCTTGAATCGACAGATCGTGATTAATCTTGGTAGGGACGTGAAACCATATTGGAAATTTTTAAAAGTGGTAAATGTGTCATGTGTCAAAAATTATACATCGAAGTGGCGGCCTTTTATGGCAATGTATATATGTAAAGTGATGTATGATACGAATATTTGTGCTAATGGAACCGTATAATATGCAATGTCCTTCGTATAAGATGCAAAGTCGTTCGGTTACGATGATGGTGAATAATGTATACAGTCACTGCTCAAAATATTCAAGGGAACACTGTAATACGACCCCCGATAACACAGAGCCCACAAATATCCAGGATGTCTATTTTATTCATTTTGGTAGTTATTCGCTGCAATTTTTATAGAAATTTTGAATTGATAAATGTCATTTTTCAATCCAAGGAACATTTTTGTTTTTAAAAAATGTCCTTTTGGAGTGATGCATGGTAACTTTCTTTAGGAAGTCTGATCGGCTGAAAATGTCCTGCGCCCATGGAGCATTTTTCGTTAAATTTCGATTTTGTCGAAAATGGTCATTTTTTAAAAATGGTGTCAAATATGGCCGTTATAAGGAACTTTGAATCAGACACTGTCATTATTTGAGCCGCCACATGGGAAAACCAACAATCTGCATAGGCGAAAACAAAGGCGCAGACCAGCTTCGCAGTAACTGCGAAGCTGATCAGCGCCTTTGTTTTCGCTACACGGATAGTACAATCCCTCTTCTTAAATACAAAATTTCAAGCCTCTAGCCTGCTTCTGTGACTGCACAGGCTGGTTTGTGTCGAACCTGTTCGGAAACCACATTATTGGTTTTCCCACGAGGCGGCTCATTTACCAGAATGCACTTCAATGATATTCAAAGTGAATGTCCTCTAATCTGAAAAATTGCCAAAATTCACATTTTTTAAAAAAAAAAAAAGGCAAACACCGGCCCATGGACCTTAGTGGGACCGTACCTGCATGGAATAAAAATAAAACTGAGATTCTTTAAGCGCAGTGAATATTATAAGTGAAATTTCTTGTAAACTTCGAGGCACTATTCAAATTGTGTGAAACAAGCTGACAACTAGTATCGTTCGGACATACCTTTAAAGTGGGTCAATGTTTGGGTACTTTATATTGCAGTACATGGAAAATACACAGTGTTCCTTTAGATATTTTAGCAGTGTATATATAAAATTATATATATAGTATATGGGCTTGATGTAAAAGACCCGCTTGGGAAACTCACATTTATGAGCCGCGTCACGATAAAAGCGGTCTTCAAGGTCTTCAACGAGGCCCACCACACACCGTTTGGACACAACACTGTCCCTGATGATTGTTAGTTTTTGAAAAGTGGCTGATTGTGCTACTTTTGTAGTAACAGTCACAGTGCAAGCTATCTGTGTTTTTGGTCCATTGTGTTTGCATATGCAATGAACAGACTTTATAAAGATTTCTGATGAGATTTTTCTCTCTTTTGATGGTTAGTTTGCTGTGTTTATCTTAATGCTAGTGTTTCTTCTGCTTGATTTCGATGAAAGTGTTTATGTTGACTGAAATACATTTTTATTCTTTTTATATTTATTAGAAACTTTTGTTTTGTCAAATAAGCATTCTTGGCAGATTGATTCAATTATTTTTCTAGATAAAAACAAGTAAATTATTTTCCTTTGCTTGAAGAAATACAGAATTCAAGCTTATTTTCATAAATATAAGGTTTAAGTGATTGCGATTCGAAAAATCTCTTTTTCAGTTTCACTTTCCAATAATCAATTCGAATAAAATACATTTTCTTAAAATTGATTCCGATATTTATTTTTGAATTATCTGAGTGATAATTTAGAATATATTTGATTGAATTTTTGAGAGTCATTGATTAATTTGTTGTTAAAATAAAGAAACTTTGATGGAATTTTCAAAAGTCCTCATTAATTATCCAGTTGTTGAATTGAAGTCGAAATTGACATATATTTGTCTCTGCCGTTTCTCAGGATAAAAATATTTTCGGATGAAGCGCTACCACCCAGTATTTGTCGTCCGGCCTGACACATTGTTTCTTGTTTTTTTCCTATTTCGAAAACATGCTGCTGTAATACATAGGTATTTTTACAGCTGCGAAAAATGAAAAACAAAATCTTCTTTGGGGCGATAAATACAAATTCGTAAACCTACGCCGGTATACCAAAGTTTTTTTAAACGGGGGGGGGGGGGGGGGGTGGGGGGGGGTAATGGGGTATACGCGGACATTATCCTGATGGTTTCTAGCGATTTTACATATTCGCCGTTCATTCCGGCAGAGCAAGCTTTTCGGGTTCTGGACTGAAATCTTTTACTACAATTTTGCTCAAAACATTGATTGTGGGTACACGTTAAAACCGCATCGGCTAACGAGTATCCTCCACAACCTATGTTTTGGATAAAAAAAAATCAAGAAAAATAGGTATATCCCTGCATACCCTAGTTTTGCTATATAAAAGTGAGGTTTAAGGGGGTATACATTACACGGACATGTTTACGTCATGTGACAATGAATGAAATTTAAATCTAGCGATCTTAAAAATAAGGATTTCTGCGAGGCATTATAAAATTGTGTTCATAATGTTACTCTTTATAGTATGTTAGTTAGTTTCATTTTATTCTGTTTCATAATACCGATAAAACAGCAGTCACACATTAGCGTATAAGTGAAACGCGCGCCGGGCGTGTTAAAAAATTGCAAAATTCGACATACGCCAGACACACGTCGGAGACACGTTCGAAACGCGTTACGAGTACGTTGTGTACGCTTGGTATACGTCCGGCGCGCGTCGCTGTATGTCGCTAAAATTCATCGCGCCTTTCGTGCGCGTTTGGGATCAAAAATTTTTTAAACATGCTTAAAAATTTTCTAGAAGCTCGGCGTGTACCGGGCGTGTGACTTGTACGTTTCGAATAAGTTCCACGCGCGCTACAGGCGCGTTGAATACGCTTCGAACGCGTTTGGCGCACGTTTGAGGCACGCCAGTGTACGCTCCACGCGCGTTCCGATTTTATGAGATATTGCTTCAGTAGCGTGCCCCAAGCGTGTGTGCGGCGCGCGTTGAACGTTCGCTGCGCGTCCATAGCGTGTGCTTAGCGTGTCTGGGACGTAAGACAAACGTACTCTAAAACTTTGATATTTTTTTCACGTCCGGCACACGCCTCAGTCGCACGCTAATGTGTGATTGCCAAAGCGAGTTAAAGGTACAAATTAATTTTATACGTCCAAAATCTTCAGCGTGTTGACATTTTTCATACGCCCGGCGCTCGTTTGGGTTATACGCTAATGTGTGACTGCTGTTTTAGCGATCAGTCTTGGTTATGTTAATGTTTGTCATATTTTTGTGCTACATGTATATTCTAAATGAGACAGGCCACGGGAAAAATTGAAATAAAATAAGTTTAGAAATAAAATCCGACATGTTGAATAACCTCAAAAAGGGTCACGTGTTGAAATGAGAGATGTGGCGCAAATCAGTGTAGTTTGACACTGAGCTATATTGGCAGTCTTGTGCATAAGCAATCTAGGAGCGGACCGTGAGCCATTTTGCCATGCTGAGCCACTAACCAGCACCCTGAACATACTACTCTTGGCATTGTACGTAGCAAATTCAGAGATGTTTTATTTCTAATTTTTTGTATTGTTTAAAGTTATTTCGTTTAACATACAAAAGGTGTGATAGCATTTTTTAACAAAAAGTAAATGCAGAAAAGCACACGTGAATTATCTTTATTTGCCATGAGTTTTTCTCTTTCAAAAAGAAAAAGGTAAACTTGTACGTATTTAACTAAGAGCTTGTGAAGTATTAGCTTATGTGTGTAATTCCGTATCGTTTCTATATGCAAGTAATAGTCTTTCACATTGAAGGTCGCGTAAATGACTACTTTCCAGGCGTGTAATGTATTCTGTTGGCTTGCCAACGGTCGCACAGAAACATTAATCAATTATGGTACACTCCCGCCCGCGTAATTGTACTCATTGAATGCGCGTAACATACGCGAGTAATACTCACGTAATACGCACCTATTTCATACGCATATGTGTCAATAGCCAGTCAAAATTCAATTATTCTTACGCGTATGATACGCGTAATGCGCGTACATTACGCGTTATGACTTTAACCAATGAGCGGTGAAATAGTCAAGCAAGTCATTACGCGTATTTGGAGTATATACGCGTATGTATAGGTATTGTTCTAACCAATCGAGAGTTAAAACGTTTCACGTAAAAATAAGCGTAATATACGCGTAATGAATGAGCCTGTATGGTTAAACGAATTTTTCGGATTTTGCTTCAGACCAAAACAATATCTAATCTTTTTCAAACTAAGACCTGCAGTATTAACGGTCTCGATCACTTCATGAATACGAAATAACATGTCTTAGATCGCCCCGCTCTTACTAAGTGTCTTACTTATCTGTCCAGTTGTCTTCCCGAGACGCTTCAAGTCTAAAATAATGTTCCTCACTTCAATATTTATGTTGATTTTTTCGCCATCTTGGGTACAACGAATTTCCGATTTACCAATAAAACCCATAAAACTTGCACATTCTTTATTTTCGATGGAATTAATAAAATCAACCTATGTACTTTAGATTTTATACTCCTTGTCATTACGCGTATGATACGCGTAAATACGCGTAAACGTATTGCCAGTCTGATTGGCCGATACTTCATACGCGTAATGACTCAACCTTACGCGCATCGACACATTTATCTCTGCTTATGAATATTAATGAGATATGTTACGCGTAAATGCGCGCATGATACGCCTAATTGCGCGTAAATGGCCTTACGCACGTAATACCCGCGTAATACGCGCGTAATACGCGTAAATGGAGTACAATTACGCAGGCGGGAGTGTATCAGATCGCCAAGAATGTCACTGTATGTTATTTTGATTCGAGTCAAAATATTCAAAAGCTTTATGTACTTTTAGATGGCCCATCGGATTTAGCAAAAGGAACATTTGGTCTCAAATGTTTCATGAATTTGTTTGACTTGAATATTCAAAACTTATTCTAGAGAGTATCATTAAAAAGTAGTTCGCTTTCAGTGAAACAAGCTGTCGTGAGCAATCACCTCTCTGTACTGATACAGACATGCAACATGTTGATATGTACATGCAAAATACCTTTTTAAAAATATAGATTTTTTAGTATTATGTGCTATTTGAATAAAATATATCCTCATATGCAAGCATGATACACGTGTAAATATGTAAACTATGTAAAGTTCACGTTACTGATGTGATGTCCTGTGTGTTTGAAAATCAACTGACAATTAAATGTTTTGAACCATCATTGGTTATTTCTAATTTGCTTCCTATTTTGGATACTGCTTCATATTAACGTTACAAATAAAATTATTACTCTGTCAAAAACGGAAATGCGATGGCCTTGTGGTAGGGGGACTTGTTCGGAATCTATAGGTCTGGGGTTTGTCCCAACTTGGAGTACCAAGTGGCGTCCTTCAGTAAGATTCAAAATTAACGATGTAGTTAGGTAACGATTGGTTAAAATATCAAATGACAATATTACAAATACACTGTTTGTTTTTTTTTAGCTCACCTGAGCCGAAGGCTCACAGGTTAGCTTATAGGATGGCCATGCTCCGTCGTCGTCGTCGGTTGTCGTTGTCCACAATGTTCAAACGTCGTCTTCTCTGAAACCACTGGGCCAATCAAAGCCAAACTTCATATGGAGCATCCTTAGGAAGTGGGAACGAAAGTTTGTATAAATGGTCTAGGTCACATGACCAAGATGGCCGCAATGGCTATAAATAGCAAACAAAAACCTTTAAAAATCTTCTCCAGAACCAGAGGGCCTATGATATTGAAACTTGGCATGAATCATGAGGCAGTGGAGCTCTACAAAGTTTGTATAAATCATGACCCATGGATGACCTTGACCTTTTTATGGCAAGGTCAACTTAAGTCGCCCATGCATTTGAATGGGAAAAAAATAGGAAAATGCCTTTAAATGGCGAAATCTTGCTAGGAATGAGCAAATGGACAGAAGATTTATGTTTATGAAAATATTTTGGGCCAAGGGGGCTGTCTGTCCCTGCCTCTGGACTATATACACGTATATGACCATAATATTCAAACGTCTTCTTCTCTGAAACCCCTTCTGGAGCATCCTCAGGAAGAGGAAATGAAAGTTAGTATAAATGGTCAAGGTCACATGACCAAGATGGCCGCCATGGCTATAAATAGCAAAAACCTTTAAAAATCCTCTCCAGAACCAGAAGGCCTATGATTTTGAAACTTGGCATAAAACATCAGACAATGGAGCTCTACAAAGTTTGTATAAATCATGACCCTTGGATGACCTTGACCTATTTTACGGCAAGGTCAACTTAGACCGCCCATGCATTTGAATGGGGAAAAAAGGAAAAACGTAATATATGTCAGAAAAACTTGATTTGAATGAGCAAATGGATAGAAGATTTATGCTAATGAAAATATTTTGGCCCCAGGGGATTGTCTGCCCCTGCCCCAGGCTATATACCTGTATAAATATTCAAACATCTTTCTGGGAACCGCTTGTCCAATCAAAGCCAAACTTAATGTGAGGCAAAATTAGGAAGTGAAAATGAAAGTATGTATAAGTGGTCAAGGTCACATGACGAAGATGGCCACCATGGCTATAAATAGCAAAAACCTTTAAAATCTTCTTCTACAGAACCAGAGGCCTATAATTTTGAAACTTGTCATGAAGCATCTGGGAATAGAGCTCTACAAAGTTTGTATAAATCATGATCCTTGTGTGACCATGACTTTTTTTACAATGTCAACTTAGGTCGCTAAGGTCGCTCACGTATTTGAATGGCGATTTTTTTAAATATCATTTGAAGGGCAAAACTTGCAATTAATTGGGTAATGGACTGAATTTTTATGATTTGAAAAAGAGATTGACTCCAGGGGTTATTCTCCCACTGCCCCAGGGTTATATACACGCATATTACCATTCTAGACAAGTCGATATATGTCTCGGGTGAGCGTTTACAGGACCATTAGTCCTCTGGTTTTTATTTATTTTTGATTTGATGCTTTACGTCCCAGTTAACAGCAATGGTCATGTCAGGACGTTGCCTCCATTTTATGGGACTTTTACCACACTGGTAAACGTTACCGCACTGGACAAGGAACGAACGTATAGGCTAAGGCTTTTGCAACGGGCTAAGAAAGAAAATGGCGGAAAGTGAGACAGGTGCAGGTTTGTTGTTGTTTTACAGTTTTATTTTCCGGTTATCAATGATGACAGCTACTGGCTTGGCGACGCGGGACCCACAAATGAGTCACAAACGTACATTTGATGGTCCGATGACGCCAGCTGCAGCCAGTAAAAGTGTAACCTCGACAAAGTGGAGACACTGAACCACGAAATCGCATGTTTTTTCACGAAATACTGTTTTTCTATGACATCATACGCTGACATGTAGTTTATACATATGCAAATGATAAATCGGACGCCTTTGAGCACAATTCATGAAAAAATGAAATTGAAGGGCCCTCAGCGTGTGACAATATTTGAAATTTCATTACAACGCTATCGGCTAAGGAACTGGAAAGAACGTAGTGGCTAAGACCCCAGAGTTTCTTGGGTGGGGGCGGGGAGATGTTATAATATGGTCGTAGTCATTCTCAAAGTGGGTTGAGGGTGAGGTTATGGCCATGTAAAACCGGTTTAAACCCGCCAGTAACTTCGTGTTACTGATCGTTCCAAGGCGATACTTCTGTGGTGGTTCTTTTTGCTTTATGTATTGGTGTTTAAAATTTTTGTGGTGTTGGCGCCTTATGTATGTTTTCATATTTTTAGTCAGTAAGTTTAGGTAACTGAGTGGCCACCTATTGGGAAAATAGCTGCTCATTCGGCTTACGATATGTTTTCATGGTATAAGTACCTAATTGTTAATTTAGTTTTTTCCCACCTCGGTTTTTGGAGTGGGTATCTTTTTCTGATTGCGCCTTTTCCTGATCTTTGCCTACGTGTACATTTTTTAGGTCTAAATTATTGTTCAAACATGGTTTAGAGCTTCGTTAGTGAAATTAAAAAATAAATATATCGTATATATGCACCTATCAATGTTTTCTTCTGTGGGGGGGGGGGGGGTGCTTACAGCGTGAATTAGACAACAAATTTATCCCAATCCCTGGGAATTAGAGTACCATGACCCAGGGATGGTAAATTAGATGCTTTACTAGGAAATTGTACATGAAAATATACAGTTTCCTTTTTGGCTTGTGAAGCCACAGACGAGGCTTCTTTGTACTCATGGCTGCAATCAGTTCAATATATTTGGGGAGTTTCTGTAAAAATCGATATTTTTTGGTAGGGAGATTTTTGGTGGGTCTCGTAAAAATGTGATGTTTTGAATTTTCGATGTCGAAAAAAAAGACTATTCTGATTCTTAATGCGTTTCGGCAATTTTGGATTTTTTTTTTTTTTTTTTTTTTTTTTTTTTTTTTTTTTTTTTTTTTTGTGGGGGGGGGGGGTAATCTCAAAATTGCCAATACTCGTTTTTGGTGGTCCGTCAGACCAAATATTTTTTGAGGTACATACAAACTAGATGCTGGGGCCGAGCAAAATCTCAGCGTCCCCCTCCCACCCGTGGTTAAGATTAAGCTAGCTGTGGGAAACGAACTTTTTTCCCACCTCGGTTTTTGGAGTGGGAGTCTTTTTCTGATTGCGCTTTTTCCTGATCTTTGCCTACTTGTACCTTTTTCTAATGGTTTAACGAAGCTCTAAACCGTGTTTGAACAATAATTTAGACATCGAAACCTACTTTGAGAAAGATACTTACGCGTCTTACGACCATATTATAACATTTTCCCCTAGAAACTCTGCTGTCTTAGCCACCACGTTCTTTCCAGTTCCTTAGCCAATAGCGTTGTAATGAAACTTCGCTGGGGGCCCTTCAATTTCAGTTTTTTCATGAATCGTGCTCAAAGGCGTCCGATTTATCATTTGCATATGTATACTATCAGACTTAAGTTTAGCATTTTTTTTTATCCATGATTATTTTCAAAATCCAAAATTTGAAAACTGTCGATACGCTCTACAAATGTCAAGTGATGGTCAAATTCATGTATCGGGACGAATTTGTGTGTTTTTCTTACGTCCACCAGTTGCTACGTTACGTTTAAAAAATCGTGCAAATCACGTGCCCAGCATTTCACATGCATTACACGTTATCAATTTTTGCCTTGTTTGATTGGTTAAAGTGTCATAAAGAATAAACCGGAATGACATTTGAAAAAAATCCATCAGGGGACGCCGATATGGCCTGTAACCAACGTAACACGAAGATCAATATGCTCAGTGCAGATATGAAGAATAAGAAAGACAGTTGAATCTTTTAAGCTTGCGAGAGTACGATAAATCTCCTAGAGCCCTGTTCCATCAGCTGACAGCGTCAAAACCGACATCATGACGCCAGACAACGTAAGGCTACCATAATATAGGGCAATGACAATTTGACAACATAGTGACGTAATCGATTTCTAGGCAACGAATTTCAGGCTTGATAATTAACGGCATTGAAAGAGAGATTTGTATCCAAACAGCTGACTGGAAACAACATGCGTGGTGCGAACACCGTTAATATCGCAGGTTTCCGGTCCTGTAAACGTTAAACGTAAGCGTGCAAGCCTAGACATGAACACATCAAACCGTCTAGGCTTTTCTCGTACAAAAAGCGATGTCCCACGTCATTTCAGCAAATAAACACTTATGGGATCATTTCGGGAAAAAGGCAACGGAACAATACGACGTCAGTTACGTCATACACCGGACCCGTTACCTGATCAAATCTCGTAATCATGGTACATTACTCTTTTTGAGCACAAGGAGGTGTTAAATGACTGCTTTGGGAATAAACCTTTAACTGTTCAGATGCCGAGAAACCGAATGTGAAATTTGAGGTGACACCCCTGTATACTCTGACGCAACGTAATTGCATCAGGAAAAGATGGCTTTCCGGCTAAAAGTGTACATTGTGGTTCCTTTAGGTTTAAATATTGATGGGTTATAGAGTTTCTTTCAGTGGATCTTCATTTCAATTTACAATTTGGAAGTTAATTGAAAATTGCTAAACTCAAGTCTCATAGTATATATACTAAAAGACAGCTTACGACAACATAGAAAAAAACAGTCATGAAAAATCATGAGATTTCGTGGTTCAGTGTCTCCACTTTGTCGAGGTTACACTTTTACTGGCTACAGCTGGCAACATCGGACCATCGAACGTAAGTTTGTGACTCATTTGTGGGTCCCGCGACGCCAAACCAGTAGCTGTCATCATTGATAACCGGAAAATAAAACTGTAAAACAACAACAAACCTGCACATGTGCTTCTCTTTCCGCCATTTTCTTTCTAAGCCATAGCGTTGAAATAGCCTTAGCCTATACGTTCGTGCCGTTGCCTTACCAGTGTGTTTACCCAACATTAGGATGTCATGACACTCAAAATGTGCTTCACAAATGTAACCACCCAACTAAGCCAATAAGGCTTTTATGATTGGATGGTTTGACTAAACCAGATTTCCTGGGCAGGCTCAGACATGAGCGGTTAACCAGTAATCAGATGATGATCGGTCAGTAGCAGCACATGCAGCCCATCTATTTCTCCTAGGACCTAATGGGTGGGGGCCCATATTCCAACCCGACCACCCTAATGTCACATTTTTTCAACAATAAATAACTGTATTTGGTTATGCAGTCAGCATGTACTTAACGAGTTGAAGTCTTCAGGATGACGTTAAACTAACGAAGTTTTGAACAACTGGGCGCTGGTTGATAACCAGAAAGTGTTGGTTTCGTCCCGATATGACTTAAACATTATTGACTCTTGAGTATTTGATGACAATCTTGCTACTTCTTCATAAAAACCTGTTGCAAATGCTCATAAAAACGCACAGGAGAGGCATGCTGTGGGGTCCGTCTTTGTCGTTCACAATGCTTGAACATCGGTGAAACCAGTGGGCCTATCAAGCCAAACTTCCGATGATTTCGAGGATACCCCGGAAACGGACGAACGTTTGTAAAAAAAAAATATGACCCAGGTCACATACCACAATGGCCACCAGGGCTATAAAGAGCATAAACTTTATCAATTTATTTATAAACCCCTCGAAACACTAATCTAAGGTATAAACCATGTCCCTTGGATGACCTTGTCCTATATAATGGAAATGTCAACCTTGGTCGCCCATGATTTGAAGGGAGAAAATTGGTGAAATGTCATTTAATGGGTGGACACATGGTTTTCTTGGAATACTATAGGCAAATCAACAGAATTTCTGTTTATGAAAACTATTCAAACAATTACTGAGTCAATTAAGCAACCTTGCACCCACCCTGTTTTTGCCTAATTTTTGTGATGAACTTGATTTTCGTTATTTCTAACATTATTTTATTATTTTTGGTTTCTACCAATATCAAATTTTGACTTTGCTGGAAATTCAAGAGTATTGATGATAATGCAATTTTTGGGGACATAAAGTGTAAAATTGCATTTTTTTTTTTTTTTTTTTTTTTTTTTTTTTGGGGGGGGGGGGGAGGGTGGGTGGGGGGTGGGGGGAGATTACCAACCAACATTTCAATAAGGTTTCATTGTGTGTGTGATCTGCATAATGCCAGTGTCAGAAAAGCCACAAAACATTTTTGAAATTTCGAGAAATGTTAGTTTTTACGAAATTTTGAAACTTGACATTTTCGGAAAATTAATCCGTGGTTTTGAAAATTTCCTTTAAAAAGTGAAGAATACAATGAAAATGCATTTTAATGTTATAGCAGATAAGCATCCATATGACTGGTTTGGCTGTACTTCCGGTATGTATGCATGAATTTTCAATTTTGATTTTCAAAGTACTGTTTTCTTATTTTCCGATATTTTAGGTGCCATTTTAATGAGTGAGCGTTGAACAACGTGTCCAAAACAATAAAATGATACGTCCAAAGCAAGTTGTCCCATTTATGCAGCATAAAGTTGGTGCTTTATTTGGTCCAATTAGATTCTGTTTAAAAATCTACGAAATACTGCACCAACTTCACGCTGCTTTGCTGGGACATTTCGCTTTGTTCCTTGGAACAAGTTGTTCAGTCTCAATTCAGTACAATGGCTCAGAAAAATACTGAATGGTAGTTGTAAAATAAAAATTAAAAATTCTTGCAAACAAACCGGAAGTATAGAAAACGGATTTGACTTGTGTTTATAAAACTCACAAAAGCAGTCATGCGGGACATGTGCTTATCTGCCATAACCTTAGAATGCGTTGGTCTTTGAAACCTTCGTTGTGTAAAGACCATTTTCAAAACCACTGGTTAATGTTCCGAAAATGTCATTTCTTATATTTTGTAAAAAACAGCAAATTCTCTCAAATTCAAAATGTTTCGTTGTTTTTCTGATACTGGCATTATGCAGATCACATGCACAATTAAAACTCAGTTGAATTTTCATTGGTAATCATTTTTTTTTTTTTTTTTTTTTTTTTTTTTTTTTTTTTTTTTTTCAAAAATGTGCATTTTTACACTTTTAGTCCTCATATTTTGCATTATCATATTATCATCAACATTCTTGAATTTGCTGCAGAGTCAAGGATTTCATATTGGAATTGACCAAAAATAATGTTGGAAATATAAATAATTTTAGTTGATAATAAAAATTAACAAAAAACAGGGTGATGCAACACTTCTGATTTTCAGTATATTTTCTAGGTGTTATGATTCATACAGAGCCTATAAGTGTATTTTATGCATTTGAGCTCACTTTTTAAAACATTTTCATGAAACTCAAGTTCTGATTTGATTGTTACAGTTGCAGATTTTTGAAGTTCTCTGAAATGTCGCTAAAACTGACAAGTATACCGAGTGCTTAGATGTTAGTACTTAAGCGTCAATGAAGTTTGACATTCTGTCAGGGAATTTTGTGTCTGCTCGAGTGTGGCAAAAAAAGCTAACGCGCGCGAGGCATGGACAATGCGCTTTTATATTATGTGTTGTAAAACCTTGGATTTGATGACAGAATTTTATCGGCTCATTTTAATTCTTGTTGAGCACAAAAGTTTTCAGATATATTGGCCGATGTAAAATAATGAGAGAAAAAATAAAGTTGTGTTGGCTGTGGAACTCAGTATAGCTTTCAGAAAGGTCAGTTGAGGTTGCAAAATAAGACAATAAAGACTTTAAACTGAGCGAATTAAATATGGTCTTACGTTGATGTAAGATTCGCCAATAAAACTCTACTAAAGCAAACTTGCATATCTAGTAGCTTCCCTTCCATTTGTGAAAACATGGATCGTATCTGACGCAAGCAAACCGGTCTTTGGTATTTCCGACCAACTCTGACACAAACAACGGAAGATGGATAAATTTACTACTGATAATCACGTGGTATTGTATACATACAAACAGATAAATGATCGATGACACACGTCCGCCCCATTAACATATAGTACTATCACAATAACATAGAAGTGTTTGCGAAAAAGAAATAACCGGGATTTCTTATGTTACTTTCTTTCAATAAATGTCCAATTTCTGCATTGACTGCACCTATCTATCAGTCAGTTGAAGAAACGCTGTAGGAGAAAACTCGAAAATCTAACCACAACTTCGTTCTAACGATAATTTATCGGTTTGTATATATACGCTCGTACAATACCACGTGATTCTCAGTAGTGAGATTGGTGCGTATATATTGTATTCATACAAATGAAATGCAAACGGCCATGAACTGATGCAATCATTAACTCCCGTCCTTGAACATAAAAAAAATCAACACAATATACAAAAGAAAAAATTGGGAAACCGAAGAAGCAACTATTTCTCTTAAGGTAGCAACTCAGCTCTCATAACATAATCTTATAAGTTATGATAAAACGGGAAACATAACGAAACACAACAGAACCACCACTCTGGAGCGGTCAGTAATAAATGGCCGTCACGGTGGAGCTTTCACCGATTTTACGATCGACCAACCATAACCTCAGATTCTGAAGTGTGGGAAACGCATTGTTGCTGTGGTACTAGTAGAGTACAAGACTCAAAAAGCACTCTATACATGCCAACGTCGTTTAAACCAAATATAGTGTCCCTGAGCAAAAAGTGAAATGTTCATTGACCCTCCGTATGTTTTATGCTAAATTGATTGTTCTAAAATTGTCAGAAAATAACGCACGTGACCATCACCAATATGTTACTTCCGGTAATCATATGTGATTTATCACCCAAGAGAAAGAATACCACATCTGCGATCCCTTGAACTTCTTATACATACACAATAACATGGCAGCAGCTATCATGAGAGCATTCGGGCCAAACTATCAAACATACATGTTCGAATAATTGAGAAACATACAGGATTCACGCGACACTTGGGTTTTTTAACCCCCAAGTGCAAACACCTTTGGCCCAATTAGCAACACCGTATGACAAGTTACCCATAAAAGCAGGTGTCCAAAGTCCAAACAGACTATATATGTATTTTTTCGAGCTGTGACAGTTTCTTTCTCGCCATATGTTTTAATTCTAGTGTTTTTCATCACTCCTACGGGATGATTTATCGTTTAAAAGGCCAAATTGTTAAAGCAAAGTATATTTAAAACCTAAGACTTCACATATCAACGGAAGACGATCATAAAGATTCCTTCGATTAGACAATCAATATGCCACAAATTTTATGAAAATCGGTCAAGCGGTTTTGCAGATATTGCCATTAGTACATTTTATAATGGCGGTTTATGGAGGCCCCATCTTGTTTTGCTAGTCACATGATCAAAACTGAAACATACTAATTTACAGTACTAGAAAAGAGCCCGCGCAAGCGCGGAATTTTCATTTTACATAAAGCGAAGATGTATTGTTGATGTTGCATGGGCATTCTAGCGAATTTTAAACTGGATATTATCGCGACCTTCGTGTAGATATTTATTTTTTTTACGCTAACTCTCAACAAAATATCAAATATGAGAAGCAGATATTTATAGCAATATAATAAAATGGTTATTGCACTGATATCGGTGAAAATTGTCCCTCGTTGGGATATCTACGGACGCGAGCTTCTTCTCGCAAGCTCGCGTCCTTCGATATCCCAACTCGGGACTATATTCACCGTATCAGTGCAATAACCCTATATTATTATTATCATTATTATTATTATTATTATTATTATTATTATCTCACCTGAGCCGTAGGCTCAAAGGTGAGCTTATAGTATAAGGAGGCATCCGGCGTCCGTCCGTCGTCGTCGTCAACATTTTCAAACGACTTCTCCTCTGAAGCTGCCAGGCCGAATCTTTTCATATTTCAAATATAGCATCTACAGGTCGGGGGAACGTGTATTTGTGTTTTTATTTCGATCGGATAAGAACTCTGGTTGCTATGGCAACTTGAAGTTTCCATTGACTTGTATGGAGAAAAGTGGAAATTGGCATTTTCCGTTGTCAGGCTGGGGATATTTGAATTTTGTTTTTACATAAATGGTTATTGGGTAGTCCTGCACGTTTAAGGCAACTTTTGTAAAAGTCACTTTATTCGTTTGGTTGCTATAGCAACAAAAAGTGTAAATTTTCGAAACAAAATATTCAAAAATCTTCTTCTCAGAAGCCGTATGGGGGATGAAGCTGAAATTTAGCATACATGCTTATGACATTAGCCTGTACAAAGTTTGTGTTTTTTATTGTCTTTGTCCAACTACTTTGGTTGCTATGGTAACTTGAAGTTTCCATTGACGTATAAGGCAAAAAGTGGAAATTTGCAATATCTGCCGTTTCATTTAGGATATTGAAATTTTGTTTTTACATAAATGTTTATTGAGTAGTCCTCCCCGTTTTAGGCAACTTTTGTCAAAATTGCTTTATTCATTTGGTTGCTATAGCAACGTAAAGGGTAAATTTTCGAAAAAATATTCAAAAATTTTCTTCTCAGAAGCTGTAAGACGGATGAAGCTGAAACTGTGCATACATGCTTATGATATTAGCCTCTACAAAGTTTATGTTTTTATTGTCCTAGTCCCACTACTTTGGTTGCTATGGCAACTTAAAGATTCCATTGACTTATAAGACGAAAAGCGGAAAATTGCAATTTCTGCCATTTCGGTTTTGTTTTTACGTAAATGTTTGTTGACTAGTCCTCCACACTTTTGGCAATTTTATCATACAGTGTAATTGCGTAATTATTTTGGTTGCTATAGCAACGTAAGGGTGAATTTATGAAAAAACATTTAAAAATCTTCTCAAAGGCTGTAAGGAGGATGAAGTTGAAACTTTATATGCATGCTTATGACATTAACCTCTACAAAGTTTGTGTTTTTTATTGTCCTTGTCCAACTACTTTGGTTGCTTTGGCAACTTGAAGTTTCCATTGTCTTATACGGGGAAAAGTGGGAATTGTCAATTTCTGTTGTTTCACTGGGGATATTTGAATTTTATTTTTACAGGAACATTTGTTCAGTGGCCCTCCATGATTTTATGTGACTTTTGTTTAAATTGCTTAATTTGATAGGTTGCTATGTCAACATAAAGGATGAATTTTTGAAAAAATTCAAACAACTTCTTCTCTGAGCCATGGGGCGGATTCTCTCCATATTTCACATATAGCATCTACAGGTAGGTTGCACTACTATAAATATTTACTCATTATGCAAGCGCCGCCTCCCCAATTTACTCATTATGCAAGCGCCGCCTCTTTTGGGATTTACTCATTATGCAAGCGCCGCCTCTTTTGGGGAGAGCATTCTGTCACACAATGAAACTTTTCTGGCTGCTGATTATTGTTATTGGTAAAAGTGAAATATTTTTGGGAAAGCTATTCAAAGTATTTAATAAAATAAATAAAATTATTTTCTAACACCATTTTCAACCTCTCCAGTGAGAAAAATATATTGCATATGGCCCACTAAAATCTCAGCTCCGAATTTACTGCGGACCAGCATTGTTTACATTGGATGATAGTTTGCTAAAAATAAATGCTGTATAACCCCATATTTTTTGGACTGCTACTGGTAAGTAATGTTCTTGTCCGCTGAATGTTACAGTTCATAATAGTGACTTTAGCCCAGACAAAATTTGACATGTTGGTAAAATGACCTGATTTTGCATTAGTAGCAATGGGATTTTTTTTATAGTAGTACTGCCTAAACTGAAAGTAGGATGTACCTTCATTTTGCCAGAAGGACTGATTTTTTTCTGCTTACAGCATTCCCTTCCACTCAGTGTTGAAGAAAACATTTGGTTCTGCATGGAAATTCATTTCAAACCCTGACACTTGGCATAAATTTGCTTTTTCTGTGACTTTGGTGAATTTTCCATGTATTTTGTGGGGGGTGGGGTAACATTTTCTTCTGATACACCTTTATAAGTGCAATGGGACAAAGAAATTGGTTGAATAGTACTCCAACTTGATGAAAGCATAGTAACGCATTAAATTTTATCCGGCCGGACTGTTTGAATAATGAAGAAAATGTCTTTTAACAGCGTCATTCTCCCAGACATCGGGTTCTGAACGGACAAATTTATACACGGCAGGGGTTTAATTTGCTGAATTTTCCATAAAAGGCCTAAATTTTCATATTCTAGCTAATTTTGGGGGTTTAAATAGGAGAAATTGAATAGCTTCAAGTAGAATTGCTACTTGTCATTGGTTATACTCATTTTGTAAGGTAAATAAACTGTAGTTAGCTCCTCAGTACCTGTGGATCCATTCAATACTTGTGTTTTCCTATAATAGGAGGTCAAATAAATGACTTTTCTACAAATCGCGACAAAATCAGATTTGGCCACAGAAAGCCTATGTGGCTCATTTTCGCAAAGATAAAGAAGGTCAAGCTTTCTCAGCATCAATGTATGTCTTGAATATTGTTTGATGTAGAGTGAAATTTGTACTTGAAAGAATAGGAGTTTAAAAAGACAAGAAAATGGGGCTGGTATAGGTTGCACTACTATAAATATTTACTCATTATGCAAGCGCCGCCTCTTTTGGGGAGAGCATTCTGTCACACAATGAAACTTTTCTGGCTGCTGATTATCGTTATTGGTAAAAGTGAAATATTTTTTGGGAAAGCTATTCAAAGTATTTAATAAAATAAATACAATTATTTTCTAACACCGTTTTCAACCTCTCCAGTGAGAAAAATATATTGTATATGGCCCACTAAAATCTCAGCTCGGAATTTACTGCGGACCAGCATTGTTTACATTGGATGACAGTTTGCTAAAAAATGCCGCATAACCCCATATTTTTTGGACTGCTACTGGTAAGTAATGTTCTTGTCCGCTGAATGTTACAGTTCATAATAGTGACTTTAGCCCAGACAAAATTTGACAGGTTGGTGAAATGACCTGATTTTGCATTAGTAGGAATGGGATTTTTTTTAAAGTAGTACTGCCGGTAAGAAGAACGAATATTTGTGATTTTTTGTTCCAATCAGATAAGAACTCTGATTGCACTATGGCAACTTACATTTTCCATGGACTTCAGTGGATAAAAGCGGAAATTTGCATTTTCCACTGACTCACTGGAGGTATGTGAATTTTGTTTTTACATAAATGTTTGCTGAGTAGTCCTACATATTTTAGGCATTTTTTGTCAAAATCGGTTAATAAGTTTGGTTGTTATAGCAACGTTAAGGGCATTACTCAGGTGAGCTACGTGGCCGATAGGCCTCTGGTTATTATTCATGATTATAATTGTTATCATTATTATTATTATTATTATTATTATTATTATTATTTGACAGCTATATATGACTTGGAGCCAAACCCCTTTGTCTTTGAGATGACAATAAAGTATGTTTAAACTAAACTATGACAAATGGTATTTTTTGGTGTCATAGAAAATGTTGGTATTTTAGGGATCATTGAAAACGTTGGTATTTTTTGGGTGACAGGAATTTTTCATGGAAGAACTTATGTATATGTGTATAATGCAGAGTAGACCCCCACCCCACCCCGGCGTCTCGTGTGCCCTTCTACGCACCCAGCCACTGCAAATTTTTTGTGTTGACTGATGTGAACTCAAATGTAGATTACATGTACATACTTTGTCAAAGCATGGGTTTTTAATACTTCTTGATAGGAAAAATGAAGGGTATCTGTTGTTGTTTTTATTCTGTGTTGCTTGTGATTGCGCCATCGCCATCTTTGTGTCGTCTTGTGGGCGCTTCTACCAACATGACCAAGGCGAGTTCTACTTGTGTCACACCAGCCTCTATATACAACTGATGTAAATTCAAATGCAGTTTACATACTGTGTGTTCAAAACATGGATATGAGTACAGTTTTAATTACAGCTTGCCACATGTGAGACTAGCCAAGTTCTGCTTGCGGGTGTGTCAGGTGGTTTTTCTCGGGGTTCTCCCGTTTTCGCCCACCTACTGAATGACCCGTCTCATATGAGCTGAAATAATCTTGAAAGGGACGTAAAACTGAATTAAAAACTACAGCTTGATCGAAAAAAGAGGGTATTTGTTGTTGCTTTTCAACTTGTTGTTTATATCTCGAAAGGCCGAGCGGTTCCGTGTTGCATCTTGGCTACGCTCGGGGTTCTCCCAATGGTAAAATCTGCAAATCTTCCAGTGGTACCAATGGTAATATTTTTTATCATACTGAATACACTTCACTCCTTTTTGTTTTATTTTATTTTATTTTCTACATGTATATTGTGCTTATTTACGAAATTCATGAAATATTATAGGCTCGCCATATCATATCACGTGACTTTTCCCGCGTTGGTAGATTTACCCATGCTGTATTTTGTCTGCATTATTTGCTGCCATTTGATGGTAACAACGGTACCATTGGTAAAACCTTAAACGATATTTGACTACCATTGGTAAAAATGCTACCAATGGTAAGAACTCCGAACGTACCCAATGTGTCGTCTCGTGTGCGCATTTAACCAATCACAGTGGGCGTAAGTATACTTTCATTATAACCCGAGCATTTTGATTTGCTGTCAAAACGTGCATGATGTTAGGAGAATATAGAGTAGAAATTTTCATTCGTACCAAAATATTTAAAAACTTGAAAATAACTAAAAGAATTTTAGACCGAAATTATCAATGAGGGCAATTTATTCACACTTCCATATCGAAAACACGCTGGTCAAATGTACCGTTTCTAAGTTTACGCGTCTAATTGGCTCCTTTAGTACTTTAGATGTCTCTTTATGTTTAGCACTCGAAACCTTTTGTTTGTTTGTAAAGTATTGAGGTGGAACGTCCCATTTTTTAGTCATGTCGGGTAGGGGGGGGGGCATCGCTTCCAGGGTGTTAACCAGTTCTGTGGTGTGTTAATATGCCTCACAGTGTCTGTAATTACACCCAATTATCATGTTATATTTAATCTGCCTATCCTGGATACAAAAACACATTTCATGTATTTGATGTGCATGCAAGCATTGTAACAAGGCCTCTGTTTGCTGTATGATCATTCTCTTTTACGAATGGGCCCAAAGTACCGTTTTCCTTTTTATAACGAATAGCTGATAGCATCTGGTTAATTTCAGCATCCGTAGCAATGTCAAATATATTTATGGCCTGTCGCCAATCTGCATCTAAAATGCTTTCCGGATCCAAGAAATTTGGATAGATTAACTGCTCTGTCGAGGTCAGAAAATTTATGGCCGTTACACACTGAAATCCATGGCTGTCGAATATGTCCATAAACTGATTGATAGAAAGGTGTGTTTTAGCCAGTTTCTCTCTGAAATCCGACTGAAGCTGTAGAAACCACAACGATTCCCTAATAGTTGTTGACAGAACAGTGGATATTATAAGAATTCCTCTAGGTCTGAGAATCCTCTGTGCATCGTTAAGCGCTTGTTCTAGTTTTGGAAAAATTTCACCATTTCTGACATCATCCAAATGGTGCAGAGACTGAAAATACGCATAGAATAAGGTATAAAAAGAAGACATTAAATCATCATTTTTTCTTTTATCAGGAATATTGCTTGATGAATAGTACCGTGTGAATACCCCATGTTTGGGCTCTTAATAGGAGCCCTTGTCACAGTGTCGGCATATGCAGACATCTCGGGCACGCGGTCATTCCCGTTACCTTTGGTCCAACCCAAAATGTCCGACAATGAAGTTTAACTTATTTGCCGCCTTTTTGAATATCTTTTTAATTGACATTTTACAGTTTGCAGTCACTTAGAACAATAATTACGATATTTATATGTTTTAATGTGATGTGAACTAATAAAATATTGCGGACATTCTGCGTCCAGCGTACAGTCCTGACCCTTGTATCATAGAGATATCTATTTCATTATTTTTGAATACTAAATGTATTTCAACGAACATCGTTAACATGGTTGAGTATTTCAACATCTTTGACTCACGAGATGAGACACATTTGGTATTCACCTAAAACATTGATTTTCCTTTTTAGACTTTACACCCCTATGGGCGGTTTGCCTTTATTAAGTCAGGGTGAACATTTGTCACCTACATGACAGGCATATGTACCAGCCGGGTTTCGAACCCGCAACCTCTTGATTGCTAAGCGAATACGCTATCCATTACACCACCGCGGCTGTACATATACATTGCATGTACAATAAATATATATTTTCCACTTAACGACGCAGGTGATGAAAATGGAAAAGGCATTTTGTTATGACAACCGTTATCGTAAGGTACAAGTAGGCAACGATCAGGAAAAGGCGCATTCAGAAAGAAGTTTCCACTCCAAAAACCGAGGTGGGAAATAACAATCAAGTACTTATACCAAGAAAACATATCATAAGCCAAATGAGCAGCTATTATCCCAATAGGTGGTCACTCAGTTACCTTAACTTAACTAGAATATGAAAACATACATCAGGTGCAAACACCAAAAAAAAATAATACCAAGCCATAAAACAATAAGAACTGTTATATATTATGATATATTTTATTTAATCCTTACTTGTTGTATACATAATCAAAGGGGAAAAACTTTGATTAATATATATTTCATTTAATGATATTCTTCTGTTTCTAGAATTTATCGAGTCTGGAACTTGACAGAAGTATGTCACTGATTATTTGTTATAACTATTATTATAATTAAGAAGTTATGAGCAAATTATAGAAGCTTCTCGTTGAAACTGGGTGATTCGAACTGGGTGATTTATTATTGTCACCATAATCATGACAGAAATAATATATTTTCTATACCTACTTACAATATCTGGTTAAATCTTGAGCGATCTTTTTGACCCTTGATCCTTCGGAATCTTTCCATAGGCTTCTGAAGAATATTTCTTACGTTCTTTTCTGTTTTTCTACAGAACTGTTTATTATATAATTTGCTAGTAGTAGATTTTTGTCAGATGAATATATACAGGTCTCAATCCAGGCTCAAGGATTCAGAAATTCGAAACTAGTTAATGTTTATGGTTTTGCTTGTTTCACTAGATCTGGATTAGAATTATTCTCTGTGGATTATTATTATAAACGGTGGACATACATCTTGTGCTCTTGTGGAATTGAACTTTTGGAAACAGGATTGAAGATATCTGTGAACTGACATTTTGAGGGACAAGGACTTATTTAGACACTTAGATTGTAAGTTATTTATTTGTTTATATATTTACTTATTTATTCAGTTATTTGTATGTTTAAATTGCATTTTTTTGTTTATTTGTATTACAATATTAAGTTTTAAACTGTGTTGGTTGTTCTAAGCTGGATTAGCCAGATCCTTGAAATCATTTTTAGGGTTAAAAGTTTCTTTGTTTTGTCTAGTTACGCTTGCTCGTATCAGATTCGACTCCCAGAGATTGTACTAATATGATGCATTGCATCGAATAACTGTGCTATTTATAGAAGCTACGCATCATGTGATCTGCCAGCCCGACCTTCCAACCACGCATATAATCTCGAATGTATGAATGGTGCAATGAGACAAAACAGAACCACCACATAAAAGTTTTAGAGGCGTTTTATAATTCTGTAGTGGATCACATTAGGTGAATAAAAAGTTAGATCTAATCCAAATATTCTACTGTGAAAATGCATATACATTATCACTTTAATAGAAGCCTCTGTAGTGCAGTGGTTATGTCACTCGCCTTGTAAACCAGGGGTCGCAGGTTCGATCCCGGGCTTCTCCAGTCCGTCGGATGGGACTATAAACCGAGGTCCCGTCTCCATATGACCTTAGCTGTTGGTGGGACGTTAAAGCCCAATCACTTTAAAGCCTTGATTCGAAAAAAAATCTATCGAGAATGTTACACTTTCAGATCAGCAGAATTTATTCAATTCATCGTTTGATAAACGTGTACCTGGTTAAACATGACTGCATCAAACGAATTATCCTGGAATGGAAGAGGTGGAATAACTGCTTCAACAATGTGTGCTCTGTTGTGTTTTACGTATTGTCCAACATTTTCTCCGGCGACGGTCAGCATTTCTGGACTTGCATCTAACAGGGTTATTTCACCGATGCCCATTTTCAGGAGAGCCTCGGCGTGTTGTCCCGTCCCACATCCTGCGTCCAGCAAATGAATATTCTGAAAATGATATAAAGCCCCATGATCCATATAGGTAAGCATGTAATTCACTCAAGCATGTTCTTTCTTTCATTCCATTTATACGAAATAACTCAGAAAATGCTGAATAAATGCTTTTCACAATTTGTAGAAAATGACACACACACACACACACACAGAGAGAGAGAGAGAGAGAGAGAGAGAGAGAGAGAGAGAGAGAGACTATATAAATACCTGAAACGGTTTATTGCAGTGTACGTGAAGCAATCCAGCGATGACGTCAACACCATGTGGTTTTCGCATTCTGTCGTACAGTCTAGCCATATTAGCCGCATTGTAGTTGAAAAAGCGACTCATTTCTCAGGTGGTACCCAATCGCTAAGTATTGTTACTTCGACACATTAACATAAACTCGATGTTTTATACGTACCGTTAAAGTCACGTGAGAATGGCTCTTCTCCCTTTGAGATTGCTAGAGTAATCCGTTTAGAATAACCTAACGTACTGGAAAGTTGATAATTAGCTTTGCGATATGTATGCACATCTCTTATATTAAAATGGACTGGATCAGTACTTTCGAAAACGACACACTTATTAACATTATTTGTGCAGTTTATGAGGACGGGAAAAACAGCCACAATATAGGTCAATTTATTTATATCATTATGGTCTCAAATTTTATTCGAATCCTTGAAGAATGAAATCCATTATCAACTACTGGTACACTACTATACAAAATAGATTGATGTCGGCCACGCACCACGATAGGGTCTGCGGCTGTTGATGTCGTAGTCAACTAAACACTTTTTATTGGTGTAACGACTTGCAGGCACGTCTCGATAGTACACAGTTTGCATCCAACTTGGTATATCGAACACCTTGTATTCGCAAGCTGCTGTTATGGTTTACTCCTGGAAATGTTGAGTCCTGGGTTTTGATTCATCAGGATGTTTATCATGATTTATTTGTTTGTTCTTGATGATTCATTGACTAGTTAGAGATTCACCACAAGGACCAAATAACTAACTAAATGTTATGAACCACTGCAGAAGCTGAGGGTGAGGTTAGGTACCTGTAAAACCGGTTTAAGCCCGCCAGTAACTTTGTGTTACTGATCGTTCCAAGTCGATACTTCTGTAGTGGTTCTTTTTGTTTTATGTCTTGGTGTTTAAAAAAATTTGTGCTGTTGGCGCCTTATGTATGTTTTCATATTTTTAGTTAAGTTAAGGTAACTGAGAGGCCGCATATTGGGAAAATAGCTGCTCATTCGGCTTACGATATGTTGCCTGATTGTTAGTTTGGTTTTTTCCCTCCTCGGTTTTTGGAGTGGGAATCTTTTTCTGATTGCGCCTTTTCCTGATCTTTGCCTACTTGTACCTTTTCCTACGTAAAATTACAATCAGCAGACGAATTTGAGAATAAAATATCGTTTGTCTCTTAATTCTGGACGACCTGTCCCTTTAAGTTTACTTTAGCAATCTCCCACTTTTTTCCCGATTTACCGCTTTAGAAGACATAATAAAGGAAAACAAGAAATTCAAATTACAAATTAAGAAGTACATTCTCTGTAATTTTCTTTTGTTTACGTTTCATGATAGTATACAGGAAATATTTCCAACCAAAACCACAGTAAAATATTACCTCTAAGTCGCAAATCAAAGCCAAAAATACCATATTAAAAAGAGTCGTTATGGTTTTCCACTGCTCTTTTATTGCCAGAGTTATTGTTTCTCCCAGCTCAGATAAGGTTTCTTACGGTTGATTTCACAGTTTCCTCACGTTGATGTGTTGATGTAAAAGGATCACGTTTATTTTGTTGAGCGACTATGAATACATATATATATATAGCGTTTATGGGTATGTGTGACTGTGATAACATTGAAAATATAATCTATCATGCAAAAGAGGTTTTATGCACATAGGAAGAGTAGAGACACACGGCAGTCAACATAAAGCCATTTTGATGGAAGATACCTTCTGGGTTAATGAACTATATAAGCAGTCTCTTCAGATTGGACATGCTGATCGGCTTTTTCAAATGCAGACTCAATTGTTTTGAAGGCTGTATAGTGACTATTCTTTTGTTAGAAAATGGATATTACTGGTAAGATCAGTTGGGAAGAGTTGTTGGCAACAGATAAAGAGTCACGAACACCCCGAAAAAATCCAATAAATGAACCGAGTGCGACTTTACACGTTCGACCCTATCCAACCTGTGGAGGCATAAGATAATACGCAAATGCGAGAGAGTTATGTGTGAATACGCAAAGGTACAAGTAGGCAAAGATCAGGAAAAGGCGCAATCAGCTTTTTTGAGAGCATCCGGCCCAAACTGGTTTAACATATCCGTTCGAACACCTGCGCAACTCACAGAATTCACTCAGTTCTTGTGCTTTCCAAGTTCCAATGCAAACACCTTTGTCGCCATACTGAGTCCCGCTTTAGCAACGCTAAAAAAAAAACCTAATAGCAGGATGCGCCGCTACACTAGAAATATTATACATATATTTTACTTTAATTGCAACCACATTTGCTTTAAGGCTTTGAAAATTGATATTTATCACGGAACCGGTCAGCCATACGAAATAAAGAAATTGTGCAGCGCAAAACCAGTTTTCAGGGTTTTCGATCGGGTACAACGGGCTACACAAACCGGACTACACAAATAATGAAATGGTGAAAAGCAAACAGCGTATTACGTGTTCAAATGAACGAAGCTATTGTTGTTCTTCATTAAAGGTAAATGCAGCATAATGCTTAACCTTAGACATGCTCTTAGTTGATTCATGCAGCTAATAGGGTAGGACTTAAAGGTATTGGGACGAAGTTGTCTTTACCATTGTCGAAAAAAAATCATTTTTGTGAAACCGGGGTCATGATATATAAGGTGAAAAAAAACATTTAAATTTATCCACAAACATTCATCATTAAAGAAACCCGGTCAAGTTATTCAGGTCAGAGTATTGAAATAATTTTACTAGTACACCCATACTAAGTTTGAAGTAAAAAGAACAAATGATAACATACGTTAACTTTGTTTATCATATGACGTCGCTGTTTTCCAGTGGAAAACGTCATGTAATAAAAATCGTATGACCACACGTGTATTAAAACTTTTGCGGAAATACGTAACGTCATTGACGACGTCCGTAACAACAATGCAAATTTTCAATGTCCATTTCGAAGGCGATAAAATCCTATTTTAAAAGTCATATAATAAATGAATCTTACACTCGTGGTCATTTCAAATGAAATTTATTAAACTTGCCGAAGGCTTGGTTAATAAATTTCATATGAAATGATGTAAGATCCTCTATGTACGAAATTATCTACCTAACGCCAAAATCTTGTTTACCTTATATTTGATAATGCATTTTGTCAGAATAGGAGCATGTTCAACTTAGTGTTAAATGTCATTATCTAGATACATAACGCCTACAGCAAATTAAAAGTTTCTGGAGGATAATAAGGCAATATTTTATTTTTGTTTAAAGTTAAAGCAAAACCATATCTTTGGGACAAAGACGATATCTGAACAGATTTCTGTGTACGTTAAATGTTCATATGCGTCAGTCGCTTTGCTGCTCACAGCCCGAGCATGGACCCATTATGAGCCACCAAATATCACGTGGCCCGGTCAGGACTCTAACCACGGGTCTCTTGCTTATCCTGCAAGCACTCTACCGCTGGGCTACTTGGTCGACCGGTTATATTTTCCCCCGGCATGATTAGATTCGTCCCCGCATCTCCAGGGAACCTTAACATAACAGACGAGACCGGCTCTTCGCTGCTCACATCCCGAGTACGGTCCCACACTGGCCACCAAATGTCACAGGCGTGGACATTTAGGGGGACTGACGTATTGCGTTGCTAAACCCAGTATCAACATGGCGACAAAAGGGTCCACACTGGAACTTGAGGCATATAAAATTCGCGTGAACACTTTGAGTCCAGCAGTTGTGCGAACTAAGACATTGGAGCAATTCGGCCAGGATTTACTAGACCGCACAGCATCTCAGATGCCCGTTGCGCTTTTATGTGAAGTAGATGTGGTTAATGTGGTACTGTTTCTTCTTAGTGACAAGTCACATATGATCACAGGAAGTGACGTTGTTATTGATTAAGGGCGAACGTGTTATCTAACTGTATGAAAGTTCTGGTATTGACAAGGATAATATTGACAAACAGTTCTTTATTTTAGAAAGTTTTGAGTCGTGTTGTGCAAATATTGCGTCTTATAATGCGAATGATATACCCATATATTTAGTTTTATCTTTTCGAAAGTTTGTAGCTTTTTGAGGCATTGATTGAGGTCAACATGACAAATATGAGCACTTACCTAAATTGTTGTGAATGTCATGTTTCATTGTAGTTTTCAGCAGGAAAACTTGTTAATGTAATGTATACCCTCTTAAACCCCTCTTTTGTATTGTAAAACTGGGGTGTACAGGGGCGTACCTATTTTGTATATTTTTTTTCTCCAAAACGTAGATTGTGCTAACCCACGATCTTTGTTTTGAGCAAAAACTTTCTGACAAAATTTTCGTTCTTTACAGCTGAAAACAAATCTCTGTATTTTGCATGGGAAAGTTTTCGTAATAAGTATGTCTTTCAAGACTTACAATAATTTTATTTCGACACGTTACACACGAACCTCATTCGAGTACACCAATCAAGTGCAAACGGACAGTCACGCTAGACTAAAGAGGTACATTTGTAAGAGAACAAAAATATTGTTCTCGATGGGATTTCTATTTTCGAAGGACAGCATCTTCTAACTACCAGATTAGGACAATAATATCTGTCTAGACTTCTGAATAGAAACAATAAAAGAGCTATTTCTCACAACAGAGTGTTGTCTTATTGTAAACATATGCAGTAGCCTATAATATAGGAATCAATCAGCGCCTCATTGCAGGTAAATTCGATACGGAAATGGTTTGTTACTTGTATTTATAATAGAACACGCTTGCTTTTCTAAACTGAGTCATATGCAAACGCTCTAGGTTTTGTTTCATGTTAGACCTTTTGAGTGTGCACAACCCGTGATGACAACCAAACCAATGGGCCGTGACTGGCGCAAAAGATAGTTATCGCAAACGGATTACTATTTCGTGCAAACGAATTGGTTTATCGTGCAAACGAATTATGATATCGTGCAAGCGGATTAATATCCCATGCAAACGAATCATTATCTCGTGCAAACGAATAATTATATCGTGCAAACGAATCAATATATCGTGCAAACGAATTATTATATCATGCCCTCGAATTGTTTTCTCGAGCACACGGATTATTATTCCGTTTGCTAGGATTAATAAGTCGTACGCACGGAGTATTTTTAAATGAAAAGATTGAATGTCCTAAATTACCAAAAAAGATATTGGTGGCACTCACAATTTGTGACAACCAAAACGCTATAGCCTACATTAGGACTCCAAAACCTGCGATAAACGGTGAAAACAATGACCAGGTAGGGTCGGATGGGCATCGCACAAATTTTACTTGTTTTACTTTACTTGAGCGTACCAGACAAAATAATTATCTAAGGCTGTTCTTGACACGTAACACATGATAAGTATAGAAACTTGCAAATGTCTGAAGACGTCTGCTTCCCGAAATATTCGTCAACAACTTATGCTTGGAGCATGAATAAGTAAATGCTTATCTCCTGCACTATTTGAGCTGCGTCGTGAGGAAACCTTTTTTGAAGTTATCTGAAATGTCGCTAAAACCGACACGTATACCGAGTGCTTAGATGTTAGTACTTAAGCGTCAGGGAAGTTTGACATTCTGTCAGTGAATTTTGTGTCTGCTCGAGTGTGACAAAAAATAAAAAGCTAACGCGCGCGAGACATGAACAAAAATGAATGCGCTTTTTACTACGTGCTGTAAAACCTTTGGCTTGAAAAATGAGGGAAAACATAAAGTTGCGTTGGCTGTGGAATTCACTATAGCTTTCAGAAAGGTCAGTTGAGGTTGCTGATGAATTTGAACAGAAAATCCATTATCCAAGGTAAACACTAAAAGGACTATTGGTCCTCTGCTTACAAAGAACTGACAAAAATATAAGCAAAATAAGACAATAAAGACTTAAAACTGAGCGAATTAAATATGGTCTTACGTTAATGCAAGATTCGCCAATGAAACGCTACTAAAGCAAACATGCAAATCTAGTAGCTTCCCTTCTATTTGGAAAACATGGATCGTATCTGACGCAAGCAAACCAGTTTTCGGTGTTTCCGACCAGCTCTGGCACAAACCATTTTTATAGCAACGGAAGATGGATAAATTCACTATTGATAATCATGTGGTATAGTATACACACAAACTGATAAATAATCGGCGACACACGTCCGCCCCATGAACATATAGTACTTCTATCACAATAACATAGAAGTGTTTGCGTAAAAGAAATAACCTGGATTTCTTATGTTACTTTCTTTCAATTAATGTCCAAGTTCTGCATTGACTGTAGCCTATCTATCAGTCAGTTGAAGAAACGCTGTAGGAGAAAACTCGAAAATCTAACCACGACTTCGTTCTAAATTTAGTTTGTGTCACCGATCATTTATCGATGTGAATATATCGGTGTTTAAAATATTTGACCCCGTTTTGGAATGTATCTTTGATTTAGACGTCTCGTGTAATTTTTTTCGAAATTACAGTACAAAATCTGGCTTTCGTTGCCGGATTTAAAAGGGCTACTAATGAGGGTTCATTACCCGAAATTGCGCAATATAGTCCATACTTTCTCCCTTTGAATGTTTCTACTGCTTCCAAAGGATCAAACTTTTATATTTTATTTGCTATTACTGCAGCTGGTGTTGTGCCGTGTGGCGGCCCTAAAAAGTCTCCCCGTACATCATCCATAGTGCAGATTTTATTTTCATTTAGATCCTTTGAGATCAGTAAAAATATTCATTTGTTCAAAACACTCACGTTTAGAAACATACTTCTAAGCAATGTTTAAAATATATATATTTGACCCCGTTTTGGAATGTGTCTTTGATTTAGGCTTCTCGTGTAATTTTTTCGAAATTACAGTACAAAATCTGGCTTTCGTTGCCGGATTTAAAAGGGCTACTGATGAGGGTTCATTACCCGAAATTGGGCAATATAGTCCATACTTTCTCCCTTTGAATGTTTTTACTGCTTCCAAAGGATCAAACTTTTATATTTTATATACGTCGTACAATACCAACTGATTCTCAGTAGTGAGATTGGTGCGTATATATTGTATTCAAACAAATGAAATGCATATATGATATAATAAAACGGGAAACAGAACGAAACACAACAGAACTACCACTCTGGAGCGGTCAGTAATAAACAGCCGTGGAGCTTTTACCGATTTCACGGCCGACCAACCTTAACCTCAGATACTGAAATGTGAGATCGGTAGAGTACAAGACTCAAAAAGCGAGAGATCCTTGATTCCAATACCGGCCCTCAAAGACGACTTTTAATATTAATTAATTTTCATAAAATTTACATCAGTATGAAGGTAATAACTTTTTCTTTAACAAATGATCAGGAAAAATTATGTCATTTTATTACTTTGATAATTATGGCCATTTAAAATAGTTCTCCCTACATAGTTCTATGCATTTTCTCTAAGACAGTTGATACAGGTAATTATCCGATGATAGGAATCAGGACACAATTACTTCCCTTGAATGGTAGAACACGATACGGATATACTTACACACAAAATAGTTCCCCCTATTTATTGGGGTGTAAACTTGACAAATCATGTTGAATTGCTGCTTTTGATGTCAGTTTGGTTAGATTGCTGTCTAAGCTTTCAGGAAATGTTAAATTGGTGGAGATATCTGGTAATTTCAGGTATTTAACTGCCAACTGAACCACCCCTTATGCGGTTGCTCCTGGGCAGACGGATAATTGTCGAAGACACCGGTATGTATAGAAATTGGCAGATACCTCCCAAACGAGCCGGTCAACCCATATTTTAATCTTGATCAAAAGTACTGGCATACAGTGTAGACTTGGAGAAAAACTTCAGAACAAAGCCAGCAATGTCAATAAAGAATGTAGGAGGCAAAACAAATGATTAAACTATATAGTAAAATTAATTGTGGTCTTGGTCCAACCGCAGAATCAAGGGACGTAAGCGTGTTAAAATCAGCCTCAGAGTATCGATTTCTTCCACATGTTTAATCCGTTTGTTTTTATGCTAAATTGATCGTTCTTAAAATTTGTCAGAAAGTAACGCATATGACCATCATAAGAAATATTACAACGTTACTTCCGGTAATCATCTGTGATGAAAAAATACCACATCTGGGGTCTCTTGTACTTCACATACACGCACAGTAAGAATATTGGCAGCAATTATCGGATCCTGAGAGCATCCGGACCAAATTAGTCAAACATATCTGCTCGAATAATTAAAGAACTATAGGATTCACGCGGCACATTGGGTTTTCTAAGCCCCAGTGCAAACACCTTTGGCCCAATTAGCAACACCGTATGACAAGTTACCCATAAAAGCAAGTGTCCAAAGTCCAAACAAACTATACATGTATTTTTTCGAGCTGTGACAGTTTTTTTCGCGCCATATGTATTAAGTCTAGTATTTTTCATCACTCCTACGGGATGATTTATCGTTTAAAAGGCCAAATTGTTAAAGCAAAGTATATTTAAAACCTAAGACTTCACATATTAAAGGAAGACATTCATAAAGATTCTTTCGATTAGACAATCAATATGCCACAAATTTTATGAAAATCGGTCAAGCGGTTTTGCAGATATGGCCATTAGTACATTTTAAAATGGCGGTTTATGGAGGCCCCCATCTTGTTTTGCTAGTCACATGACCAAAACTGAAACATACTAATTTACAGTACTAGAAAAGAGCCCGCGTAAGCGCGGGATTTTCATTTTACATAAGAGCGAAGATGTATTTATTGTTGATGTTGCATGGGCATTCTTTGTTTCTATAAAAACAATTTAATATATAAATTAAAGTAAAGTCGCATTTAGGTAATACGATGTTGATATTTTCATTGGCTCAGTTAGTGGAAGCCAATTTTTAAACTGTTGATCACCAGTATATTTCAGACCATGTATGATATTGGGAATGAAAAGTAATACTAATAATGATAAGTACATGTATCACTGTTTTATCCATTGCCCTGCGGTAAAATGCATGGGCAAATATATCATCTTTACTTTCAAGAGTTATTATTATTATTATTATTATTATTAGACAGCTATATATGACTTGGAGCCCAACCCTTTTGTTTTTGAGATGACAATAAAATATGTTTAAACTAAACTATGACAAATAGTATTTTTTGTGTCATAGAAAATGTTGTTTTTTTTAGGAATCATTGAAAACGTTGGTATTTTTTGGGTGACACGAATTTTTCATGGTAGAGCTTATGTATATGCGCATAATGCAGAGTAGACCCCTACCCCACCCCCCGGCGTCTCGTGTGCCCTTCTACGCACTCCAGCCACTGCAACATTTTTGTGTTGACTGATGTGAACTCAAATGTAGATTACATACTTTGTCAAAACATGTTATTTTTTACATACTTCTTGATAGGAAAAATGTAGGGTATCTGTTGTTGTTTTAATTCTGTGTTGCTTGTGATTGCGCCATCGCCATCTTTGTGTCGTCTTGTGGGCGCTCCAAGGCGAGTTCTACTTGTGTCACACCAGCCACTATATACAACTGATGTAAATTCAAATGCAGTTTACATACTGTGTGTTCAAAACATGGATACGAGTACAGTTTTAATTACAGCTTGCCCCATGTGAGACAAGCCAAGTTCTGCTTGCGGGTGTGTTAGGTGGTTTTTCTCGGGGTGCTCCCGTTTTCGCCCCACCTACTGATTGGCCCGTCTCATATTAGCTGAAATAATCTTGAAAGGGACGTAAAACTGAATTAAAAAAGATACAGCTTGATCGAAAAAATGTAGGGCATTTGTTGTTGCTGTTCAACTTGTTGTTTATATCTCGAAAGGCCGAGCGGTTCCGTGTTGCATCTTGGCTACGCTCGGGGTTTTCCTAATGGTAAGATCTGCAAATCTACCAGTGGTACCATTGGTAACATTTTTTTTATCATATTGAATACACTTCACTCCTTTTTGTTTTGTTTTATTTTATTTATTTTTTTCTACATGTATATTGTGCTTATTTACGAAATTCATGAAATATTATAGGCTTGTCATATTATATCACGTGACTTTTCCCGCGTTGGTAGATTTACCCATGCTGTATTTTGCCTGCATTATTTGCTGCCATTTGTTGGTAACAACGGTACCATTGTTAAAACCTTGAACGATATTTGACTACCATTAGTAAAAATGTTACCAATGGTAAGAACTCCGAACGTACCCAATGTGTCGTCTCGTGTGCGCATTTAACCAATCACAGTGGGCGTAAGTATTCTTTCATTACGATTTGCTGTCAAAAAGTACATGATGTTGGGAGAATATAGAGTAGATAATTTCATTCGTATCAAAATATTTAAAAACTTGAAAATAACTAAAAGAAGTTTAGACCGAAATTATCAATGAGGGCAATATATTCACACTTCCATATCGAAAACACGCTGGTCAAATATACCGTTTCCAAGTTTACGCGTCTAATTCGCGCCTATAGTATTATACAGGTGCGTTCACATATTAATATCCCCTGTGATATTCAGAAATAAGTTGACAACTTTTCTTGTTTTTGAACAATGGTCACTGTCAAGGAAATAGACAACTGGATGAATTTGTTTATATGTGACAGGTCCTGGCATTTTGAGTCTTATTTTGAGTACATGGTCGAAATTTGGGGTTTTACATTTTCTGAAAGGTTGGTATGATTGATGTATCCAGGTAACATTTTGGACCTGTCTGGGTGATAGTTTTGGAGTTACGGCAATTATAAATGAGGTGACCCTTTAAAGATTTTTTTCTCAGAATTTGTCAGTAATCATCTATCCAGTTGTGTTGCGAACACTGGCTTCTATTTGCTAATTTCTAAGTAATTTTATTATTCCAGCTAAAATTGTTTTTGAGATGAATGCACAACACATTATTACAGATGGCTGTCTTTAATAACAAGTACGATTCAAATAGTTTGTACACACATTTCGAACGTAACTAGTATCCGTACAAAATCTGCCTTGTTCATTACATGGATAATGCAGTGCCAGCACTTAGCATAGACACTGATTCTACATCATCCATTTAATTAATAGTGCAAACCTACAGTTATCATCACTTTTATTTATATACTGAACAAAAAAAGAAACGCAACAATTATATTCCACTAAATTTTGAGCAAACTATGATACAATCAGAAATCATTGCATTTTCTACTCCTGCATGAGATATCGGGCTTCCGAATGCAAGAAACCGATTTTGATTTTGATGAGTATTTAAGGAGTTATTCGATGCCGACCATAGGCATGCTGAAAGTAGAAAATCACATAGAGAGCATGCGCAAGCATTAAAATAATGGTACGATTTAAATCCGCTATGAACCCTCATTCAAAATCACCATGTACCACTCAGCAGATAACTCACATGTTAAAGAAATAAAAAATGAAATTATCCCCCTTTCAATTGAACATATAGGGCTTTTGATGGTTTTAATTACGAGCTTGTGTGTCGTGGAACTTTATTTCTTTTTCATGAATCTTAATTAAGGAACAGCTGACTTTGTTTCTTCATGATTTGGAGGTTCAAAAGTGTGCTCATGCGCAGAGCAAATCTTTCCCGATTTGCATTATTTAAGACGACAAAAAATTTCATTCAATTTTTATCGAAATGAAAATCAGTTTTTTTTTTTTGCATGAAATACCCTAATATCCAATGAATGGGAATCATACAGCAACAGACCTGAAATTATCAACGCTTTACCATTAAACTCGAAAATCCTCGTTAGCCTATTGTTGCGTTTCTTTTTTTGTTCAGTATATTAATGGATGGTACATGAAGTCACTTAACAATACTTTATCATACAAAATGACCAGTGCCCTCAGAGCCCGTCCCTGTGAAAATTTCATCTGGAACCGTACACAATAAACTAGACCTTTTTTCAATAACATGTAATAATTAAATCAAACTCTGCTTTCAGGATATGGAACGTACAGTGTAACATATCACCTTTCATATCTATGCAATCTGATATGCTGCATTTGATATTAGCTGCTAGATAGTTAATGGCCATTGGTATCTCCTGCATCATAACTTTGAATAATAACTAGATAGCTAATACTGGATGGTTTGGAGTCCGACCTAGCCAAAAACAACTTTGATGCAACTTGTTTCTACTGTTACACATCGCATCTATTAATTATGACAGTATCTACTTCTTCTTTTTGAGAGAGTCTTTGATTCACATTTTATCACAACCTGAGGCTGAGGTACACTTGGCCTCGGACAGACTTTATCCATTAAAGGTGCTGGACAATATGGCCTAATCTCCTCGTACAAATACCACATTCTGGCTGCATCTTATCCAGGATTCACAGTTATACATGGTTGTTCTGAAGCACAAACATTAACCCCAGCTTTCAACAGTTTTATTTCCTTCTCCTGATCACTAGCATATTCCCTGACCATGATGGAACCTGGCTTATCAATGGAGCATTTGAAATGATGATACGTCAGAAGAGACGGTATCTTCCGGAAGTATTTGGAAAGAAACTGAGTCCACTCGTAGAATATCACAGGCTTTTCTGGATCTGTAACCAACTGGAATAAAAGAACATGAAAATAATGATTAATATTAACTATACATTCAAAAGCAAATACACTGTTATTTTTATTGAAAAATGTGAGATTGATTGGCAAAGGATTCTCACATGTGGTGAAAAATGTGAGAATCCTTTGAATTGCAAAGGATTCTCACGTTTTTTTTTTTTCGAACAACAAAATGTGAAAATTCATTGTAATGCAAAAAAGATTCTCACATTTTTTCAACAAAAATCAGTGTATTTGAAATATTGCCATTTGAAATTTTAATGAATCGTTAATTGTTATAAACGACTTCGTTAATTTGGAACAACTGGCCCCTGATTTCTACCATCATTTTAGCATACACAAAATAGAGATTCACCTAAGAAGAGGGTGCACATTTTGACTGATAACTATCTCAAGTTTGGATTTGTTATACAGGATTAAATCAAAGTTAAAGCGACACAGAATTGTAATATGTATACCTGTGGTATGTTATGGCCATTCCTAGATGAATGTGTCACTGTTTCAGCTACCTGTTCCATAGTCTCAGCTGTGCTATGTCTCCATTTAGCCTATTAAAACAGTATAAAATAATAAAATCAAACCAATGTGTGTGCTTTGTGTATGTTTGTCAAATGAGCCTGTTTTACATGCAATGTGTTTTCACTTTCAGCATGTTCTAAGACTTCAACAATGTAGATATCAATGAGTAAAAGATGTCACTCTAATCAGTCTTACCTGTTTGCAGTTCAGTCTGCATTTCAAGAGGGCATTTCTCTTTGATAAAATGTTTAAAAAGTTTTAGTGGAAATTTACAGCAAATTTACAGCATGTATCAGACTAATAGCTTTTCAACTGCCAACAACATAGTGGTTTTCTCAAATGCACTTTACCTTCCAAAGTCCAAAATGCTAGAAAACTCCACAGACTTGTGCTGGCCTGTTAATACTCTCCATAATACTCTCCATAATCCATACCTGCAAAATCAGTGTCTCAGAATATTTTGAACATTTAATGAAAACATTTATTATTGTTATCCATTATTGTATAATTCATAATTATTAAGTCATATGAAATTGTGCTGTTTTTAAAATGAATACTAAACACATGAATATTTAACCATCTCCAGGTAAGTAATCTTGAGCTTAGTTATAGACAATATGAACCAAGTCCATAATGAACCAAGTCCATATGTTCAGATAACCTTGAAATGTATTTGCAATAATAGGCTATGAATGGAGGTTTAAAATTTTAGATTTAGAAAGCTGCACCAATTAATATTCTTGTATATATGTATACACACAATATCACCCTGTTGTTCTTGTTCTGCCCAGTACAATTATCCATATGCAATTGTACATGTTGTTCTCCATACCCATGATGTTCAAAGTGATGGTGTAGAAAGCTTGTCACTGTATTGGCCCCCTTGCCCTTGTGATCTGCTTCGTCAACTAGATAGAACACCTGTGAACCTGAAATATGAATTTTATGTACATGTAGCTTTTAGTAGAAGAGTTGCATAAAAAGTTTTAAACATGTATGTATAAAATGTTGATTCTCATATTTGGTCATAGGCCAAAGGTTTAAATTTATCTGTATGTACATTTTCTGATCAGGTAAAAATAATATAAATTTGAACAGTCTACATGTATTTGACAAGCGCCTTTGTATTTTAGAACAACAGATCTATGAATGCACATAAATTAATACCTACATGTATTGCTTATATAATATCTTATTGCTATTCCGTGTTTGATAATATCTTTATTTATAAATAAACAGGGAAATGCTGTAGTATAATACAATGTTGGTAATGAGTGTACAAATGAAAACATTAAAGATTTTTTTTGTTCATAGAAATAAATTATTTTATTAAGAAATTACATGGTGTGCAATACCTATGTTGTTAATTAAATCATGTTTCATAAATTTGCTTACCTGATCCTTCTGAGCATAAACCAAAACATTGGCACCTTCTAGGAGTCTTGAAAAAGATGGGACCAACTTGTTGAGCATAATGAGAATAATGCACTTGCTGTGCATAGTCAAAGGAGTAGTGTTGTATACCAGAAAGACTACATGTTGGCTGTCCTGAAATGATATGATATTGACAAGAAAATAAGTACATTTTAAGATAATACATGTAGTTATTAAGCACCACTGCTTTAATTTAAAAAAAAGTTTAGGTATAAATACAACTGCAACACTGAAATAATTTATAAAACATTTTGGTATAAATAAAACTGCAACTTCACTAAAACCTTGTCAGGACTTCATTTTGCCTTGCACATTTAACCATAATAGGAAAAGTGACACTGAAGTAATGTGTCAGCCAGACTTCTCCAACTACAAATATTACAATGATTTGTATATGATACATAAAATTGCCATTCATTACCACAGCTCACCTCTTTGTTTCTTTTCCTCTGGCAAGGCAGTAAACTGCTCTTTAGCCGCCTCTACTTGGCTCCTATAGTGGTCTCTCTGGAGTTTGGCCTTGGAGATATGGTCATTATATTTTCTGAGGTCCTCCAGCTTCTCTTCCTCTATTTCATTCCCACCATTGGAGAGTTTAGCTGAGTACAGCTGACATTTGGAACATAAGTCACTGGCTGGCTTAATGATCAGTAGTGTTGGACAGTGTTCAAGCCACAGTTTTTTGAAGGTTGGGAGAGCAATAAGCCTAAATCCAAGCTCTGTGGCTGTAGAATTGTACATTTCAAATATGTCTGCTTTGCTTTTGTCTGATGGCAACAGTATTACTTTTATGTCTCTGTAATTTGGCATTCTTCCTGGTAATGGCAGACCATTTTTATTGGCATATGAGTGTAAAAATGTGATGACATTGTTTATATCATTAACTGTCATAGCATGCTGTGGGCTCTTGCCTTTATTTCCATGTACTCTATCTGAAAGTCCATGTGAATCAAGGTGAGTGGCAATTCTTTTAAGTGTGGCTACTCCAATAGCATGAGCAAAACAGAAGGTTTTCTGACAAACTTGCCTTCCAAAAAGAAAATACTCATGAAAAGCACGCCCCCTTTCCTTTGTCTTGTGTTTCTTTGAATCTGTAGACACACCCGAATGTCTGTGACCAAGAAGCTGAACCTTTATAACTAGGTTGAGCTCTTCCCTTGAATATTCCATGGAGCAATTTCTATAGTCTAATAACCTATCCCAAACAATCTCCTTGCTGCATGGGTGACCATAAATTTTGGTACATGCACAACCATTGATTCTGAAGTCATAAACACCGGCAGCCTCATTATGGTCTTCTATTCTCTGAGACACTGCTACATCCCCTGACCCTGGACCTGGTGTCACATCCAACCCTACCACCTCTGAATTATCGTCATTATCGCTATCACTTTCGCCAATTTCATCAACAGAGCTTGGATCATAAGTCTGAATCTGAATTCAGACTTATGATTCAGACTTATGATCCAATAAGTTTCAGTATCTGCGAAATACAAATTGTCAACATTTGTAATCTCATCAACAAAATCGATGTCTTGATTTTCTATGATTTCTGGTGGAAAAAGATGCGGTGGAGGCTACACTTTCTTGGCTAGCCATGATAGAATTAATCGATGCAGTCTACATTGCTTTATTCTTTCTGCGGTTGCTGATTTTTCTATTCTAAAACTGTTCTCTTTTACCAAAATCCAAATTAATCGCGCTCCAAAAGTTTATTTCTTTTCAGTCGGGATGCGTAGCCAAGGCGCAATGATATAATCAAAATCGTAGCAACCAAAAACGTTCGAAAATTAAGCCATCCACTTTGAACCGAGAGACAGGGCCTTAAGTAATTCCGTTCGTGTGTACCAAAGACGTAACTAATTTTCATCAAACACGCAGCCCATTTTAAGCAATGCTAAATCCGCCCTGTGAAGCTGCTTTGTTGCCATGACAGTTTGTCGGCGCATCGATTTAAGGGATTTTCCTTCGCGAGTCAACTGTCGAAAATGTCAGTCGTGTTAAATCGTTTATTTAACGAATATTTGATTTTCTCCCGTGTCGAGACCCATATTTTCTGAAAATTTAATCTTTTGTGAGAATATTGATGTATGAATCACGATATAATCGGTGTGAACAAATTTTTGTTCTAAAAAAGAAAATTGGTACTGACGATGAGAATGGCGTTTATGCCCCAAAATTAGGCTCAAATTGGTTGAACTTTTATGAAAAAATGTCAGCATAATCGCTATTAATCCATCAAATACGGTTCATTTCAACAGATGCTATATAAAACATTGTCACTTTCATTCAGATTTCAATTTTATCGAGAAATATTTGAGAAAAGTAAAGCCAAATTGGAAATTGTTGCAGTTTGATACTATTTTTAGAACACAAGTAAAAGCTTTGAGGAAAATATCAATGTTGAAAAAGGTAGCAAAGCTGCTAGAGATTGTCGGTAGATCCTATATAGAGGACAATATGTTAGACTGACACATTTATCATCATTTTTGTACTGAGTTGATAAATATATCTGACTATTACCTTAGGCAAACATATAAATCCAAGCCTCAGGCCATGGAGGTTCTGATTTAACCTCCATGCTCAGGCCCAGGAACTGTGTAATGGCTTGTGAGTTGCTCAATGCCACAACTTATGGCACTGTCTGTTGTCAATGACCTCAAGGTGATTATGCCCCCTTCTCTGCGATTCTCTATGTACTTATCATTTTTGGAAATGGTTGAGGGACACCAGAGCATAGATATGCTGAATGCTCACCTAGTAAGACTGAAGGCTCAGATGAGGTAAATATGTTCAATATATAATTGGCACACTATTATGACTGACATTGTCCAGTGTTTCTAGAAATCAAGCTTGTGTCATTTTCTAATCAATGTAGTTTGATTTGTCGTTTTCAGTCTGGTAGTAAACATATGAGGCTGTGTCAAGAATCTCAAATGATCAGCCTAGGCCCTGAGGCTATAAAACGTTTTTCAAGCTCAGCTTAGGTGAGCATAAAATTTCAACTGCTTATAAATGTTGAAATGGTAAAAAAATGTGGAAAATTCAGGTTCATAACTCAAAAACTAGTAATTTATCCTGCTAATTAATATTAAAATGCCATGGCATTTTGTTGGCATTTTAACATTTATGAGCAGGATAAATTTTAGTCTCAGCTGAGTTGACCATGAAAGAAGTTTTATAACCTCGGGCCACCAGTCATACATGTGATGAGTTTAAGATCATTTGATGCATCAGAGATTTTTTCTTTCATTTGATGGAGGCATTTGAAAAACGTATATAGAAATTACTAAGAATGTAGATTTAAGAAAATCATTGGAAGTATCACATGTATAAAGTATTTCATTTGCGATTTTACAGCTTCAAGATTAATTCAGACGTACACACTACTGATCGAACTGTAATGAGTACTGGGCTCAAAAATTTACAGAACATTTCCTTGTATTCTTCAACTTCATGTATGTAGAAACCTTCTCTGTTTGTAAAACCAGGCTATAAGGTGTTGTGTGAATCTGGCTTGGTTGTGGCGTCATAAACTTTGATGAATTAATATATGCATGAAACTTCTATGGTTTAAACTTTTAATTCTGTACATACAACATTTAACAAGACAAACAAAGCATTATATACAATAATTGCATATTATAACAAGGGATTCAGAAGGAAAACTTTCTTTGTGTGTAGCTCTGCCTGTGATTAATGTTTTTGACCCCTCAGGGGGGTCCAAATTCCCAGAAGGGGTCTGACGGAAAATTTCAACATGGCAAAAACTAATAATCTGGCAATTCTAGGGGGGGGGGGGGGGTCCGGACCCCCTGTCCCCCCTCTGAATACGCCCATGTTAAATATCGGTCAATTTCTACAACAACGAAGCTCAGCTTTCCATACTTAAACTCGTTCATAAGAAAAGACTTCTGGATTTCTGAGTTGGCAAGAAGTTATAATAAAAACACTTTTTCTTTTATTTCTCAAGTCAGCTTTGAGCATGTATACTTAGGCCTAAAATAAATAAGAGCTGTCGCAGGACAGCGTAGCTCGCCTGACTTGTGCTTTGCCACTAAATCTATTAAAATCTATGACCCATGACATTGATCTCAAGGTTACTCAGGTGGGTCGTGATGGTACAGCATAAAACTTCAGACCAATATCTACCAACATGCAAAGTATGAACTTGATCCATCAACATGTGCAAAAGATATAGACTTCTAAAAACTTTAACCAAAAACTTAAACACAAAATTTTTAAGTCCGTGACCTTGACCTCAAGGTCACCCAGGTGGGTCGTGATGGTACCGCATAAAACTTCAGACCAATATCTACCAACATGCAAAGTATCAACTTTATCCATCAACATGTTCAAGAGATATAGACTTCTAAAAACTTTAACCAAAAACTTTAACACAAAATTTTGAAGTCTGTGACCTTGACCTCAAGGTCACCCAGGTGGGTCGTGATGGTACCGCATAAAACTTCAGACCAATATCTACCAACATGCAAAGTATCAACTTGATCCATCTACATGTTCAAGAGATATAGACTTCTAAAAACTTTAACCAAAAACTTTAACATTTGAGCAACGCCGACGCCAACGCCGACACCGACGCCGGGGTGACTGCAATAGCTCTTCCTGTACTTTCGTACAGGCGAGCTAAAAAGGGAGTGTTTAGGGTAACCTGACCCTACCTAGATTTTTTGGTAAATCCTAATTTTTTTATCTCAATAAATTGAAGAAAACAACAGTATAATTTATGGTAAATAATGACTTTTAACAGAAAAAATAATAAGAGAATAAAATAAAATTAATAAATAAATATGCACCTTTATAGTAACCCTACCCCGAGTTTTCCAAGATGTTACCCAAACAAACCACTTTTTTCCAGGCCTTGTTTTATCTCGAGTTCATATACATGTATGAGCTGCGTCATGAGAGATTCCATTTTTAGCCTAGGTGAAAACAAAGGTGCAGATCAGCTATGCAGTGATCAGTGGCTTTGTTTCCACTACAGGGATAGTACAATTCCTCTTCTTCCTAAATCTAAAACTTCAAGCCTCTAAATTAAACCATGATACAATACGAAAACACACCCATGAAGATTTTAGTTGAAAAATTTTGATAACCTAAGATGGTTGTTTTTGCTGTAACCTATATTGTGGGTACTACATGTTAGAATGGCCTTGGTGAGGTAGACAATAATCTTTGGATCAAAGATAAGAAAAATAGCCTCTTAAATAGGTACACCCATGCACACTCCAGTTTTACTATATGAGCCGCCTCATGAGAAAACTAACAATCTGCATAGGCGAAAACAAAGACGCAGATCAGCTTCGCGGTTACGCCTTTGTTTTCGCTACTAGGATAGTGCAATTCCTCTTCTACATAAATCCGAAATTTCAAGCTGCACTTGTACAGGCCGGTTTGTGTCGGACCTGTTCAGAAACCACATAGTTGGTTTTCCCACGAGGCGGCTCATATAAAAGTGTGGTATAAATTCCAAGGCCATGTTAGCCGTTTTCTCTACTTTAACAGTTGTTTCCATTGTTTATTTCCCAGTGCATAATTTTCCTGGGTATTCACATCATGTTGTTGACCATGTCAAGGGATCACATCACATTCCTTGCATGCCTCAGGCCTCTGAAAGATAATTGAAATCATGTTTGGTATGTAGTAATTCACCAGCCATTTGTATCCACAGTCACTATGGTGCCGGGGAAATAGCAGGGCATCTAACTTAATTTTTATAGAGCTGCTAACAGTCAGACCAGTAAAGTAGTTAAATACGAAAGATACAACTACTAGTTCATTAATGTGACTGTATCCTGTCATATCTCCGGCACTCATCGGAGGTTATAACCCGGCACATAAGCCTGCTGTGTCCCTATCCCCCCGGTCCCATAGGGGTTGGGGATACAAATGACTGGTGCATAACGCATATATTTTTCCCTAGCCCACAAAAACTGTTTGAACCCTGTTGGAACCCATTGACCCCACAAATACTGTCCAAAGAGACAGGTAAAATTGATGTTCCCCAAAATTCTCTAATATTTCCTGTTTTCAGAAGTAAATTATATAAATAAGCATTAACATCAGGATAACATGTCCGTGTCAAGTATACCCCTTAAACCCCCACTTTTATATATAAAAACTTTAGTATGCAAGGGTATACCTATTTTCTTATTTTTGATCCAAAGCATAGATTGTGGGTATTCGTTAGACGTCTTGGTGTGGTTCTACGTGCACCCACAATCTCTGTTTTGAGCAAAAATATGACAAATATGAAAAATTTTCTGGTGACAATTTTAAATTTTTAAAACATAAGAAAAACACAGTATATTACATGGGCATGTTTTCTTAATGTAACAGCAGAGTATTAACAGTGCATGCCCACAAGAATAGATTGATTAATACACAGCTTTTCTTCATTAATACACCTCACTTGTTAATATGTTAAAAAGAAAAAAAAAAAAAAAAAAAAAAAAAAAAAAAAAAGAAAACACACACACACACACACACACACACACACACACACAAAAGCAATGACAACAAAAACATAGAGCTAGAACCACAACAGAAACACTGCCTTAAAAATTACAAGAGAAGCTTAGACCAGATTTATTGGGTCCTAATTTCTGCTGATGTTGAATGGTGGTTCACCTGTTCACACCAATTTATAAATGCACAATACATTTGTAACCACTGCTCCCCCACCTACAGGCCGGGGAAGGGCAGGGATTATGACTTTAAGCTTTCAGCGCCCTGCCATTAGCCCCACCCCCAGGGGGCAAACTGGAGGTCAAAACTTTGCTCTTTGCCCTGCCCTTCACTGAACAAAATCTCCCTGGGTTAAGGATCCTAATGTCAAACCCCCCTTCATTTCTCCTGGACTGCGGGGACACTCGAAAAGTAACTGCCCTGCTCTTTAACCCGGCTTTCACCCTTCCCCTCACCCTTCCCCGTATGTGGGGGGAGGTGGCAGTGTGGGGGGAGGGGGCAGTGATTACAAATGACTGGGGCAATTAATAGGGTTCAGCAAACTGCCAAAGATCTTTTAGAGACCATTGTCACGATTGTGGATAGAGCTATGCTGTAATAAACATATTTGTGGGTACTTACGAGCAGTGTTAGAGTCTCACATGTCTAATCTGCCAGGTGTACACCCCATTCATCTCAGGAAGAGTATCAGAGTATTACATGATCTTCCCCACCCACTCCTCATGTCCATTGAATGATGGTTTGGTAAATCCAGAATTTCATGATGAAATTTCACCAAAATCAAACTGATTAATTAAATCCTTTTCACAAAATGGAGAAAGGTGACAACAAGTATCACACATTTTGATTTACAGAGAAGAACGTGTTATGATGTGACTGTTTACACCACAGAAATACTTCAAAAACGACCGCCGACTTTACACATGTGGTGTGACGTAATACGATCTTCTCCAATACACAGAATTAGCCTCAACACGGTCAAACCTATCTTGATGGCTTGCGTACGGTCAAATATAATATCCGAGTGTGAACAATTTTTTGTTCTAATATAATTGGCACCCCCTAAAATTCACATTTCAGGGGAATGCCGTGACAGGCAAAAGTGTTTCGTGTCGTTTTCGTTGAAAAAAGTTTGTCATGTGGCGTCTCAGTGTAAGACGGCAATATGAAATCCCGGACAAGGCGGATCTAGCTGCACCGTAGAACAGCTATTGTTTTAAGCACAGCGAATAAGCGTGTCATTTTGATCGAAATTTCGACCAAAAAGTGGTCGCCATTTTGTTTCGGATTATTTTGCGTCGAGGAAGGTTTCAAAATAAAATACAATTACCGCTTGCACGCTGGCTGCGTCCTCACTGTTTATTTACGGCTGGTAGCTAGGTAACGATCGATATCCGGTACAATACTGAATAATGACACGAACAAAATACCTAGATGTCACAGTCAATAAATGCGTTCAATTCTTACTAAATGTGCGGTGCGCTAAAACCAATTAACGGCGGCGCCATATTTAATAGTCGAACGGCAACGACGTCAAAAGTTGTGAAAGTATTTACAAAACGTCACCAAGCGCGTCAAAAAAATAATCCCTTCAAAATGGCGTCATGAAAATGGCGCGAAATTCTCCCTAATTTATGGGCTTTATTTTGCGAGTAACTTGTAGTGTCAGTTCTGTCTTGATATTTGTTTACTTTTTTCTATCCTATTTACATCTATTTTTAACATTTTAACTTTAACAGATCAAGGAACGCTATCTAAATGCAATGGGAAAAGAAGCACCTGAGTTCTCGAAAATTATTATCTTGAGAGACATGTCTTTGAAAATAATGGAACATAAACATCCCCCAGAAGGAATAACGGAACATTTATCAAAAACTCGAAGTGTAAACTCTAGTCCGTCTTATAGCTGAGTAGCTACGCGGGAGAAGTCCAATTTATTGAGGAAATCGTCATCAAAGTTGAGCTTCCGGAATGTGTAAAAAACAGAATCGATAACAAGTTTGACAACACCTGGGAAAGAAAGAATCCACAAAAGTGGTAAGAAATGGAATAAACACGATAAAGCCATTCAGTGTTGTTTTACAGCGTTATTCACAGAAGAGTTTAATTCGACTACTGTTCTGCACTTTCCAAAATATTTCTCAAAATCTTTGTTGGAAAGAAATGACATCGGTCAACACTGACGCGCAGCATTGCCAAGTCAGACATTTTTGTTTTGTTTTTTCTTTACCGTTTACTGAGTCAATCAATTTCTGACCATTATGAACCAGTCATTTGTAACCACTGCTCCCCAACCTACGGGGAAGGGCAGGGATTATGACTTTTCAGTTTCAGGTCTCTGCTCTGAGCCCCACCCAGGGGGCAAACTGGAGGTCAAAACTTTGCTCTTTGCCCCGCCCTTCGCAGTAGAAAATCTCTCTGGGGTAAAGATCTTAATGTCAAACCCCGTTATTTCGCATGCACTGCCGGGACACTTGAAAAGTAATTGCCCCGCACTTCAGCCCTGTTAATTGCCCCCACCCTTTCCCTAGGTGTGTGTGTGGGGGGGGTGGTTCAGTGTTTACAAATGACTGGTGCATAACCTTAGGAGCTGTGGAAAATGTGACTTGCTCAAGGCCACAACTAAAAGTTCCCCAGCTGAGGATTGAGCCTGGGACCGCCAAGACGGGAATCAACCACTCTACCCCTGCGTCAGTCCGCTCCACTATATATCTTCATATACTGAGGCGATCAATTTCTGACCATCATCTCAAGTTACTCTGCGAAATGCCAAGCGTAATTTTCTACACAAATAGGAACATGCCCCTCCACCCTAAACTGTGGGGAAGGGCGGGGATTATGACATTCCAGTTTTCGGTGCCCTGCAATAAGTCAACCCCATTGTCTCAGGAGACACTTGAGGTCAAACCCATGATCTTTGCCCTGCCTCATTGGGGTAAGGATAATACTGTAAAAACCTGGCATCTTCCCTGCACTGCCGCTGCAGGGACAAAAAGTTATTGCACTGTAATCTGGATTACTCTACAGGGCCCCACTCTACCCAGTAGTATCCATATGTGTGTGTGTGGGGGGGGGCAGCAGGCTGGTAGGGTGGGGCTACAACTTACAATGACTCATTACATATGTCATCATATTTTAATATTATGATAACTTGGTCATGCAATATTTTTTCTGCTGTAAAAAAAATGAAAATTTTCAGTGAAATAAATAGACATTTTGATCAGAATATTGATTATGGGCAATTTTCCCGTCAGCATGTTTGCTCAACCCCAACCCCACCTAACACCTGATGTTCTATACACCCCTGTACCCCCATAACCAGAATTTCTGCTATCAGTACCATTTTTGCAAGTGTCATTATTATTTTTGTTTGTTTTTAAATTACAAACTTCCAGTTGTTGACTGTGATATCATGACTGTTTAATTCTGTGGTCGGATGCTATATGATTTTTATTCTGATTTTAGTGAAACAAGAGTTCATGCCGAACATCAAATGAACAGCCACCACCACCCCATTTGAACAGGAAGCTAAGATGAAGCCACCACTGCCCAATACATTAACAAACAAAACCTATGCAGGTAAGTCAGTGATGGTATCTGAATTGTTTGTATGTTTAACATGCAATTTTCCTTTAATATACATGTGTATTATACCTCAGATCTAAAATAACCTGGATATGGCACTAAAGCAAATGTCAATTTATGTTGTCTTTGCTTGATTTTAATATATTAAAGCTATTGCTTAATAAAAAAAATCTTGGATATTTGCTCATATAATTGAATTATCAGCTTGTCAACTTATCAATTACAGATTTGACAACCTAGCCAAGACAACATATTTCTAATAAATACCATACATTCACAGTAGTTACATATCCAGGATTATTAGATCTGAGTTTAAGCATACAAATATCAATTCAGATTTCATTATTATGAGAAACATAAAGATACTTGAGGGTTTGCATTGTTTTTGCAAAGTTCAATTAATTTAGTTGTACTTACAAGAATCTGTTAATGCATATATTCATTGGAATATGTCTCTGTAATGTCATGGTGGCTGCTCAATATATGATCAGAAGCAAAACAAAAAGAAAATTGAAACAGACGAAAAAGAAAATTTTTATTGCTGCAAGAAAAATGTGGGTATTACTCGAAAGTGTTTTCCTAATGATACTTTATTCTAACGAAGAGTGTGCATTGGTAATTTTAAATTCAGGGCTATATATGAGACAGAGCTACATGACAAATTGCATAAAAATTGTTATTCCCTGTTTATTTTTAGGCCAAGAAGACAGAGGAGGGTTAAAGTTTGTTGGTTGACATATACTTCTCACCTGTCATGGTTGTACCAAAGATGCAAATAAACCCAGGAACAAGACATATCATTACTATTGTCAATGGAGAAGATTGTGACCCAGCATACCAGAATTTATTTTCCTTGTGCATTGTAAAATAAAACTTTCACACTGTTTTCATGGAACATATCAAGTATACTGCAAAATGATTGTTTTCAAAAGTTTCATGATATAAAATATATTTGTTGTTAACACTTTTTGCACACCTTTGTTCTTAAATAAGACATGTTGAGGATCAAATTGTAAGGTATACATGTAGCTGTCTTCATTCGATAAGCATTGGTTGTCTTGTACATAATTGTCATTTTCTTATTATTCTGTTGACGAAAAACAATGGGAATGCTTTTTGCATGTGCACACATTCCAATCCAAAAATTAAAAACAGATAACAGCTGCATTCTCAATAATAAGAAAAAAAGCACCAGGAACCAACAACAACAAATTTCAATGTTTAATTGGAAGGGAGACAACTCAAATGTTATGTATTTCAAAAGCCATTCATAGTGATAAAGAATTAATGTTATTCATACAATTTCTTCAATGTTTGCAGATTGATTCATGGCAAAATGAGAACTGAACTTAACCCTTTGGGGTAACAGTTGAACTTTTCTCACCCATCAGACAACCATATCTCATTGTATGCCCGTCTGAGCTATTTCTGTCTCAGTACTAGTACATTTCGACTGTCTTCGCTGCCAACCATGTCTGACACAATCCGGCCTATGCGATCACAGAAGAAGGCTAGAAGCTTGAAATTTTGGATTGAAGAAAAGTGGTTGTACTATCTGCGTAACAATAACAAAGATGCTGATCAGCTGTGCAGTTACTGGACAGCTGATATGTGCCTTTCATTTTGCCTATGCATATTGATGGTGTTCTTATTTAGCAGCGCAAATTTGAAATTTCAAGCATCTATGTATTGTGCCTAAGCAGCCAGATTTTGTTGAAATTTTGTTGATTGTTCAATGTCATGTATGCGCATAATTACAACAGACATTCAAACTGGTATAAAATGATGTGTTGTTGTTTTCTTTCATTTCTTATCAACCATTTCCTTTCTCAGTTAAGCTCACCAAAGGGTAATAGGTGAGAGCTTATTGGATAGGCAGTCATCCACAATTTTAAAAGATCTTAAACCTCTTTGCCAGTCGAAGCCAAATTTTGACATGAAGTATCATATTCTTATTATGTCCCCCCTTCCCTCATATTATCTCTGGTGCTGATCCTGTTGGTGTCCGCATAGCTTCTTTCTGATGGGATGTCTTGGAACAGTGTCTGGATTTTGACAGTAAACTTTCACAGCCTATATACAGTCATGGTTGGAATATAGCTGAAAGAATTTAGATTTTGGTGACCTCGACCTAATTTTCTTTGCAAACGTTCCTTAAAACTGAAAAAAAAAAACAACAAAAAACACTTCTGCCACAATATATTCTGAATCAGTCAATGGATGGATTTTAACAGAAACATTACTGAAAGTTCACTAGGCCATGTTTGTGCTAATTTCAACTAAATTGCACAAACTAGACTGCTTAGTTAGATTTGGTCGGTTGGGGTGACATAGTTTTTCCTCAGAACATGTTTTAATTATTGGGCATCTCCAGACTCGTTTTAGCTCACCTTAGCCGTTAAGCTCACAAGTTGAGCTTATAGTGTACCCATGCTCCGGTGTCCGTTCGTCGTCCATCCGCCTATAAAAAGAAGCGTCTATAGGAAGGGGGAACCAATGTGTATATAAATAATCCAGGTCACGCATTTGTTGTTTCCCCTGAAATGTAAGCTAAAGTCGTGTGTTTTGTTACAGATATGGGATGCTCTGTAGAAACTTAAGCAAAATTGAAGCACAAATGAAATATGAAATAAATATCGCAAAGTTGTGTATTGTCCCGTGAATAAGTGATTAATTCGCCGATTTATTAGGCTGATGTTATAGAACATAACATCGTCACCCTGGTAATTAGCTCTCTTTGAAAGATTGAACAACTAGCCGCTAACCACCCCAGAAGAACCGTTGTAAGCCCCCCCCCCCCACACACACACACTGGAATTTTATCAGGATAACATGTCCGTGTATTGAATACCCCCTTACACCCCATTTTTGTGTAGTAACACAAGGGTAAGCTCCAAAACATAGATTGCTGGTACTCGTTAGAACCGCCTTGCCGAGGCGGTTCTAACGTGCACCCATAATCTATGAAGGAAAAGTAAGGAAAATATCAAAACTTTTACACCTTGGTGAAGAAATAAACAATGGAATCTCATCATTGTGTTCCTCAAATTGAAAATAACACCCGGAATTGTAAAATGCCTAAGCAGTTTACTCCCATTCAGCTTGGAAGCGAGGCAGAATGAAAGATTGAGTCTTGGGTTAATTTTTGACATTATAGCAAGACACGTATTCACCGGCTAAGATAATAAACTGCGTGTCGAATTTTAGCATGCTGCGTATTGATTGCTTCCCCTGGACAGCTAATTTGTTGGTCAAGATCATAATCGTTACTTGTTTTTCTTTTTTGTTTTTCATATTTGTTCTTAAAACCCCACCAAATTCCGGAAAAGATGGTATTAAGCAAAGGACAACTTTATTTTGTAGTTCTGATGTCTTAGATAACCTCGTTGACGATTTATTGAAACATCAACCTACCCCATGCATCAACTAGCCTTGGTCACCCCTACGACTTACAACTCTGCACTGCAGGGACACACATTTCGGTAAAATCCCTGCTTTATATCCCAAGGCAACCTTCTAAGTTTTCATTCACCCCGACTCATGCTTGGGGAAAAATCGAAGGTAAAATATCTGCCCATTTCTACGGCAATGGAGTCACAAGAAATATCATGTTGCCCAGCACCCTTCATTCAACAACTTTTTTTTCTGTTATCTACTGTTAACCATAGGAGACGAATGTGTAAATGCCGGTCGATTTCCTTCTTGTCAATCATAGAGAACCGGGGGTGGGGGTACCCACATATAAAATTGGTATATATGTGTCGCCCTAGGTTAAACAAAAAAAAAAGGGGGGGGGGGCTTACGGAGCTGATAAAACTGAAAAAAAAAAAAATGGGTGCTTTCAGAGTTGAAAAGAAAGAACGGTAAAGTTGTACCTTTAGAGCTGATCGAAGTGGGAAAAAATGGGTGCATTCAGAAAAAGTGGGTGCTTTTAGAGCTAATAAATCTCAAGGGGGGGGGGGCTTTCTTTGCGGCACATACCCGTACTGCTTTAATATGGGAGTACACTCCGGGGATTGCTCAAGATGTTTGAAAGGGGGTGGGGGTGGGGTTCAGACTCCCTTGAAAGTTCTCGGAAACTCCAAATTCATTGGCCTATCCCTCTACCATATGGGCCTATCCCTCTACCATATGTAAATCTAAACACCCTTCAGTAGCCCCTTTAGTATTTCAATCCATTCTTTTTTAAATTATCATACATATACACAACACCTTCCACATATCCTCGACCGCGCGCCCATTAATCTGTCAATTAATTAGCAGGTGCCCGTCCACGTGAAGCGCATACCTAAATGAAACTGAGAAGGGTATAGTGATTCTTTTGAGTGATTTTTGGGGTGGACATTCGCCAAATACAATTGGATTTAGTATAATTGCTAACTTATAAGCGAATAAATACACAATCGATATCTGGGGCGCAAAACCTGTGACGTTTATTGATTACGTCAGTCAATTCCAAGAAATGAAACCAAAAACAAAACATGGAACTGTGTGGATTTAATGGTATTTTAAACAGCAAACGTGTTGTACATTTGGATTAAAGTAAAAACAAATAAGGTAACACATCATTTTAAAGTGTCTGATTCATTGCCTTTCTGTTTGTAGGGAGGGAAATAGCTGTACTCAAGCGGGAGACTTGTTGAGTTTTTCGCCTGACTGTCGTTGCCATTTTGAAAAGAGTTCCATTTTTTAGAGGGGTCCTTTCGTAAATACTGGAACATAAAAATCCCCCAGAGCCTGGCCAAGAACCCTTGGTATCGTTTGAAGGCAGATACCCTGAACTTTTTAATGATTTGGGTGAGCCAATAGGAGCAATTTCACACGCTGAGATATTTACAATCAAAGATGAGCTTTGTTTCGACAGCCATTTCCAGTTTTTTGAATGGTGCATTTCGATGCATTTAGGGGCTTGAATCGATGTTTTATTATGATAAATAGATGCGATGATATGTTGTAAAGTCACTTTGAATATTTTTAGCTTTGCAAAGCTATCACAACATGACTTTGAATTGTGGAAAGAAAGGTGATGGTCTGTCGATTCAAGAAAGACCACAAAAATTTCGAACGTTTCTCTTGGTTACAAATGTTTGATAATATTCTTGCGCGGCTCCGTTGCTTTCCGACTATAATTAGTGACGTCGATTTAAAAATCACGTTTTCTGCACATGACGTCGTACCTCCACAAGTATCAAAATCTCAAAACGCGTCACATATAATATGTTAAGTATGTCTATATATATTTACTCTGTATAAAAAACTTCCAGATCTTATGATGTTGTATGCCTTAATTGACTACATAACATATGGAGCCAAGTTTTTAACAAAAAAATTCGCTGACATTCGAGTTTCAAAGATTCGATAAGGAACCAGGGTTAATAGTTTGTAATTTTGTTTATAAATTATGAAAGAATAGCCACTTTTGTACTGCGGCTGAAAATTGGGTGTCTTTATGAGCAATATTTACAAGGTTACACTCTGATTTTCATTTATTGTGCATTTTAGAATTTCGTAGTAAAACGGTTCTTACAATATAAAACTAAGCATGTCAGTGTTATTTTGCAAGAAAACTAATATTCTACCAGGACGGTTTTACGAACAAAACTTGCTAGTGGGTTCCTTTTATGAGGTAAGCATGCCTTAAGGTTCCTTATTACTATAATAATAGTGTTTTCTGCTCATAAATATTTCATAGATTTTTTTAAAAAAATTGTGGCATGTTACATACCAGAATAATCCCTAAACCTTAAACTTTCTTATGAATGATAATGTTTTCCAAAGGGAAGCCATTGTAATAGAAGTTTTTAGTGAAATTACCTATTTTTCTAATAAATTTCCTTAAATAATCCTTTAAAATAAATTTTTGATTTTAATTGATAGAAACCTTTGTGAAGGTCTAAATAATGTTCTCCAACTAATTTGCAAGCTGAAAAATTAGCTTAGAAACGATTTGCATGAATAGCAGGTGCATCATCTTTATCAGATTTATTACTTTAAATAATATTGTCCGTCACTTATGCAAATACCTGTACCTTAAATATACCATGCCAAATAAATTAAGCAACTTTTACTTTGAACAGTGTCTTCATACGTTTTAGACTTTAGGGAAGCTCTTCTGACAATATCTTTTATATATCTAATAAGGGTAAAAACAATTGTTGTGTGGTGTTGAAGTAACGTTGGATTTAAAGTCCTCTGAGACATGTCTCAAATAAAACATAGATAAAATTATTTTGTACAGTATATTTATATGCATTATAGTATGTACACGCTGTGTATACCTGTTAAAATAGGACAGGTAGTCTGTTTATTCAGGTAGAACATACATATACAGTATATTTCCATAGCCTTTTTACATAACAAATAAGCCCATTAATTTGACCTTGATTAGTCTAAAAAAAACGGGCTTTTTGTCTGCAGATATTTCGGTAAGAATTGTTTCAAACAGAACAAAAATGATAGCAGTTGATAGATTTTTCTACTTACTAACTACCGTGCCAACACTCATCCCACAATATTTCTTATTTAAGCGTAAAACAATGCAAGAAAAATAAAAGCAGTTTTCAAACTAACAGTGCATTTCACTACCAACATGCACGAAAATGCAAATACAAATTCTGGTTATATTACTAGGATAACGTTTGTCATTCATAGCCCTTTCAGGAGATGTAATATCATGAATGATCTGTATCCCAGGACTGAGAACAACATGTTCAAAGTTTAGGGGGGGTTAGGGACTTTGTAAATATATCAATCCACGTTAAGGCACTGTGGAGTCACATATGGGCTTTGTATTCTGCCAAAACGTGGTTTGACATTTCATCATACAATTCATGGTTTGTTTCTCGGCACAGAATACCATAGGGGACTGGAACTTTCACAGAGAAACATTCATACTTGGGCTATCTCTCACTGCTCATATTCATGATATTTAAATCCTCTTGTTTAGGCATAAAATCAAAGAAATCACCCGGACATTCAAAGACAGACGTTCCTCTAATATCAATAATAGGGATGAATACAAAGAACATTTGCTTTGCATAAATACCATTTTGACATCCTTTATTGGCATGTTAATTTCCGTGACTTAATCGCTATAAAAGAGGTTTGGAATATCACGAAGAGGAGATGTGATTCATTGTCCAACAATAAATTTAGCCCCTCGGTGCGTAGGAAACAATCATGAATTGTATGATGAAATGCCAACCCACGTTCTGGCAGAATAAAAAGTCATGGGTGACTCCATAGTACTTAAAGACATGCTTATCTAATGGAGGAACCCACTAGCAAGCTTTGGTCGAATAACCGATCTAGTAGAATATTTGTTTTCTTGCAAAATAACACTGACATGCTTAGTTTTATATTGTAACAACCGCTTTATCATGAAATTCTAAAATGTACAATAAATGAAAATCAGGGTGTACCTCTGTAAATAGTGCTCATAAAGACACCAAATTTTCAGTCATAGTACAAAATGGCTATTCTTTCAAAATTTACAAACAAAATTACAAACCATTAACCATGGTTCCTTGTGGAATCTTTGAAACTCTAATATCAGAGAATTTTTGTTAAAAATTTGGCTCCATATGTTATGTAATCAATTTAGGCATACAACATCACACGATCTGGAAGTTGTATATACAGAGTAAATATTTGTAGACATACTTAACATATTATATGAACAAATTTTTCTTGCCAGTGACGATTGTTAAAAAACAAGAAAAGTTGTCAATTTATTTATGAATATCGCAGGGGTATATTAATAAGTGAACGCACCTGTAGATGTCTCTTTATGTTTAGCACTCGAAACCTTTTGTTTGTTTGTAATGTATTGAGGTGGAATGTCCCATTTCAAAGTTTAGTCATGTCGGGGTGGGGGGGGGGGGGGAGCCATCGCTTCCAGGGTGTTAACCAGTTCTGTGGTGTGTTAATGTGCCTCGCAGTGTCTGTAATTACACCCAATTATCATGTTATATTTAATCTGCCTATTCTGGATTCAAAAGCACATTTCATGTATTTGATGTGCATGCAAGCATTGTAACAAGGCCTCTGTTTGCTGTATGATCATTCTCTTTTACGAATGGGCCCAAAGTACCGTTTTCCTTTTAACAACGAATATCTGATAGCATCTGGTTAATTTCAGCGTCCGTAGCAATGGCAAATATATTTATGGCCTGTCGCCAATCTGCATCTAAAATGTTGTCCGGATCCAAGAAATTTGGATAGATTAACTGCTCTGTCGGGGTCAGAAAATTTATGGCCGTTACACACTGAAATCCATGGCTGTCGAATATGTCCATAAACTGATTGATAGAAAGGTGTGTTTTAGCCAGTTTCTCTCTGAAATCCGACTGAAGCTATAGAAACCACAACGATTCCCTTATCTGCTTATAGTTGTTGAAAGAACAGTGGATATTATAAGAATTCCTCTAGGTATGAGAATTCTCTGTGCATCTTTAAGCGCTTGTTCTAGTTTTGGAAAATTTTCACCATCTCTGACATCATCCAAATGGTACAGAGACTGAAAATACGCATAGAATAAGGTATAAAAAGAAGACATTTAATCATCTATTTCTCTTTTTATCAGGAATATTGCTTGATGAATAGTACCGTGTGAATACCCCATGTTCAGTCAAACTGTTTTGGGCTCTTAATAGGAGCCCTTGTCACAGTGTCGGCATATGCAGGTATCTCGGACACGCGGGCATTCCGTGACGTTTAGGCCAACCCAAAATTTCCGACATTGACGTTTTACTTATTTGCCGCCTTTTTGAATATCTTTTTAATTGCCATTTTGCAGTTTGCAGTCACTTAGAACAATAATTACGATATTTATATGTTTTAATGTGATGTGAACTAATAAAATATTGCGGACAATCTGGTCCAGCGTACAGTCCGGACCCTTGTATCATAGAGATATCTATTTTATAATTTTCGAATATTAAATGTATTTCAACGAACATCGTTGACATGGTTGAGTATTTCAATATCTTTGACTCACGAGATGAGACACATTTGGTATTCACCTAAAACATTTATTTTCCTTTTTAGACTATACATATACATTGCATGTACAATAAATATTTATTTTCCACTTGACGACGCAGGTGATGAAAATGGAAAAGGCATTTTGTTATGACAACCGTTATCGTAAGGTACAAGTAGGCAACGATCAGGAAAAGATGCAATCAAGAAGAAATTCCCACTCCAAAAACCGAGGTGGGAAAAACACAATTAACAATCAGGCACTTATACCATGAAAACATATCGTAAGCCTAATGAGCAGATATTATCCCAATAGATGGCCACTCAGTTACCTAAACTTAACTAAATTATGAAAACATACATAAAGTGCAAAAACCAAAAGAAAATTAATATCAAGACAAAAAACAATAAGAACTGTTATATATATGATATATTTTATTTAATCCTTTACTTGTTATATATATAATCAAAGGGGAAAAACCTTATGTAATTCATTTTATGATATTCTTCTGTTTCTAGAATTTATGGAGTCTAGAACTTGACAGAAGTATGTCATTGATTACTTTCATAACTATTATTATAATTAAGAAGTTATGAGCAAACTATAGAAGCTTCTGGTTGAAACTGGGAGATTCGAACTGGGTGATTTATTATTGTCACCATAATTATTACAGAAATAATATATTTTCTATACCTACAAACAATATCTGGTTAAATCTTGAACGATCTTTTTGACCATTGATCCTTCGGAATCTTTCCATAGGCTTCTGAAGAACATTTCTTATGTTCTTTTCTGTTCTTCTACAGTACAGATTATTATATAATTTGCTAGAAGATAGTAGATTTTTGTCAGATGAATATAGACAGGTCTCAATCCAGGCTCAATAATTCAGAAAATCGAAACTAGTTATTGTTTATGGTTTTGCTTGTTTCACTAGATCTGGATTAGAATTATTCTCTGTGGATTATTATTATAAGCAATGGACATACATCTAGGGGGGTAGGCAATATCCCATATCCCAAAATAAACCGTCCAAAGTATCACATATCCAAAAATTAATTTAATTCATATCCCAAAATAAATTCCAATATCCCATATCCCAAAATTCCTGAATATCCCATATCCGAAAAATAAAAAAAAACACAAATATCCCAGTATCCCTTAAAAATAGGCCAATATCCCGTATCACAAAATATCCTATACAAGCCTCATCTTGTGCTCTTATGGAATTGAACTTTTGGAAACAGGATTGAGGATATCTGTGAACTGACATTTTGAGGGACAAGGACTTATTTAGACACTTAGATTGTAAGTTATTTATTTATTTATCTATTTACTTATTTATTCAGTTATTTGTATGTTTAAATTGCATTTATTTGTTTATTTGTTTGATTACAATTTTAAGTTTTAAACTGTGTTGATTGTTCTTAGCTGGATTAGCCAAAATCCTTGAAATCATTTTTAGGGTTTAAAATTTCTTTGTTTTGTCTAATTACGCTTGCTCGTATAAATTTCGACACCCAAAGATTGTACTTATATGATACATTGTATCGAATAACTGTGCTATTTATAGAAGCTACGCATCATATGATCTGCCAGCCCGACCTTCCAACCACGCATATAATCTCGAATGTATGAATGGTGCAATGGGACATAACAGAACCATCACAGAAAAGTTTTAGAAGCGTTCTCTAATTCTGAAGTGGAGCACATTAGGTGAATGAAAAGTTAGATCTAATCCAAATATTATACTGTGAAAATGCATATACATTATCACTTTAAAGCTTTGATTCGAAAATAAAGTCTATCGAGGTTGTTACACTTTCAGATCAGCAGAATTTATTCAAATCATCGTTTGATAAACGTGTACCTGGATAAACATGACTGCATCAAACGAATTATCCTGGAATGGAAGAGGTGGAATAACTGCTTCAACAATGTGTGCTCTCTTGTGTTTTACGTATTGTCCAACATTTTCTGCGGCGACAGTCAGCATTTCTGGACTTGCATCTAACAGGGTTATTTCACCGATGCCCATTTTCAGGAGAGCCTCGGCGTGTTGTCCCGTCCCACATCCTGCGTCCAGTAAAGGAATATTCTGAAAATGATGTGAAACCCCATGATCCATATAGGTAAGCACGTAATTCACTCGAGCATGTTCTTTCTTTCTTTCCATTTATACGAAATAACTCAGAAAATGCTGAATAAATGCTCTTCACAATTTGCAGAAAATGATACACACACAAACACAGAGAGAGAGAGAGAGAGAGAGAGAGAGAGAGAGAGAGAGAAACTATATAAATACCTGAAAAGGTTTATTGCAGTGTACGTGAAGCAATCCAGCGATGACGTCAACACCATGTGGTTTTCGCATTCTCATTACGAAAACATGCCCATGCAATATACAGAGATTTTAAGAGTTGTAAAAAATGAAAATTTTCATCAGAAAAATTTTGATATTTTTCTTATTTTTGCTCAAAACATAGATTGTGGGTACACGTTAAAATCGCCGAGGCGGTTCTAACGAGTACCCACAATCTATGTTTTGGAGCAAAAATAAGAAAAATAGGTATACCCCTGCATACCCCAGTTTTGCTATATAAAAGTGGGGTTTAAGGGGGTAGACATTTCACGGGCATGTTTTTCATTATGGTCTTAAATTTTATTCGAATCCTTGAAAAGTGAAATCCATTATCAACTACTGGTACACTACTATACAAAATAGGTTGACATCGGCAACGCACCACGGTAGGGTCTGCGGCTGTTTATGTCGTAGTCAACTGAACACTTTTTATTGGTGTATCGACTTGCAGGCTCCTCTCGATAGTACACAGTTTATATACAACTTGTTATATCGAACACCTTGTATTCGCAAGCTGCTGCTATGGTTTACTCCTGGAAATGTTGATTTCCTACGTAAAATTACAGTCAGCAGACGATTTTGAGAAAAAAAAAATCGTTTGTCTCTTAATTCTGGACGACATGTCCCTTTAAGTTTACTTGAGCAATCTCACCCTTACCGTTATCCTATTGCACGTGCATTTTTCACGATTTACTGCTTTAGAAGACATATTAAAGGAAAACAAGAAGTAGACGCTGTAAATTCAAATTACAAATTAAGAAATAAATTCTCTGTAATTTTCTTTTGTTTACGTTTCATGATAGTATACAGGCAATATTTCCAACGAAAACCACAGTAAAATAGTACCTCTAAGTCGCGAATCAAAGCCAAAAATACCATATTAAAAAGCGTCGTTATGGTTTTCCACTGCGCATTTATTGCCAGTGTTATTGTTTCTCCCAGCTCAAATAAGGTTTCTTACGGTTGATGTCATAGTTTCCTCACGTTGATGTGTTGATGTAAAAGTATCACGTTTATTTTGTTGAGCGACTATGAATACATATGTTGAGCGACTATGAATACATATAAAGAGCGCTTATGGGTATGTGTGACTGTGATAGCATTGAAAATGTACTCTATCATGCACATAGGAACAGTAGAGACACACGGCAGTCAACATAAAGCTATTTTGATAGAAGTTACCTTCTGGGTGAATGAAGTATTTAAGCAGTCTCTTCAGATTGGACATGCTGATCGGCTTTCCTAAATGCAGACTCAAGTGTTTTGAAGGCTGTATAGTGTCTATTATTTTGTTCCGAAAAAAAATCAAATAAATGAACCGAGTGCGACTTTACACGTTCGACCCTGTCCAACCTGTGGAGGCATAAGAAAATACACAAAGGTGAGAGAATTATGTGTGAAAATGTCCAGAGGAAATATTTCGGACAGCATATGATTTGCATGACCATGAGATATTGTTATTTACTTTGACCTAATTTTTTTTGCCCCGACTTAAAGATATTCATTTTAGTTGGTTGGGGCAGAGCTTCTTGTCTGCTGCTTGGCCCACCGGGGTCCAACTGGTGTTTTTCTTTTGCTCCGGAGTTAGTAGGTTATTCGGCGCCCAGTGATCTCCATCGTCGGGCAGCTTACTCTATATGTGAGTCCTTGTTTTTGATTCATCAGGATGTTTATCATGATTTATTTGTTTGTTCTTGATGATTCGTTGACTAGTTAGAGATTCACCACGAGGACCGAAGAACTTACTAAATGTTATGAACCACTGCAGAAGCTGAGGGTGAGGTTAGGATCCTGTAAAACCGGTTTAAGCCCGCCAGTAACTTTGTGTTACTGATCGTTCCAAGGCGATACTTCTGTGGTGGTTCTTCTTGTTTTATGTCTTGGTGTTTAAATTTTTTTTGTGCTGTTGGCGCCTTATGTATGTTGTCATATTTTTAATTAATTTAAGGTAACTGAGTGGCCACCTATTGGGAAAATAGCTGCTCATTCGGCTTACGATATGTTTCATGGTATAAGTGCCTGATTGTTAGTTTGGTTTTTTCCCACCTCGGTTTTTGGAGTGGGGAATCTCTTTCTGATTGCGCCTTTTCCTGATCTTTGCCTACTTGTACCTTTTCGTAGACATGTGAACATAAGTTAAGCAATACATCGAACTTATTTGCTTTGATAAATACAGATTGTGATGACATAAAAATGTATGTCCGCGACACTATGAACGCTATGGGTAACGTTCACAGTAAGTGACGCATAAATGATACTGCAACAGTCACTGTTGTTACAAAGTTAGTACTTACCAATACCTAAAGACATAACTACATCCCCTTTCACTCGAGTTTGCCGTTTGAGCATTTAGGTCAATCAAGTTTGTTCACTCGAGTTTGCCGTTTGTTTGTAAATCAGGTAACTTTTTATTCTATTTTGGAACTGAAACAGTGTCCCAGGTGCCAGGTGTTCTTAAAATCTATTCAGCATTTATCTTAAAGTAATGGTGCCACCTCTTTTGATAAAAACATTGTAATTGTTTGGTTAAACACACATTTTATTTGAAAATTCTTTGCACAATATATACAATGCATATTAAAAACACACATTTGACGAAAAATAAGTTTCTATTGTATTTAGACATGTAATGTTTTGTGAAGAAGAAGAAGAAGAAGAATGATTTATTCACGACTTAAACATACAGTTTCTCGTCGTTACAACACAATGTAAACATTTATGAGTGAGTTCATAATTTGTGTAACTCAAGCAGTGACTTCTCTAAAACTTGACAAAATTTTTGAATTTAATATAGCATCATATAGGAAATAGGAGACCTTTTATAAAATCATGTCCCCCCCTTGCCCAACCAAAATATTTTGAACACAACTGCATGTTTGTAAATGACATATTATATCAAAATGCCATGTTTGGACAAGGGGGACGGCTGTTAAAAAGCCCTAAAACCGATAAATGGGCTCAGCTCCATTATTTGTAATTCAACAAGGCTATGGAAATATACTGTATATGCATGTTCTACCTGAATGAACAGACTATCTGTCTTATTTTAACAGGTATATACAAAGTGTTCACGTTATAATGCATATAAATATACTGTGCAACATACATATATGTTTATCAACATCTGATGGTTTATTTTTTATTTGAGATATGCCTCTGTGGACTTTAAATCTAATGTCACTTAGCACCACACAACGATTACCATAATTTGATATATATGTAAGCCATTGTCAGAAGAACTTCCCTAATGTCTACAAAACATATGGAGTCACTTTCAAATTAAAAGTTGCTTAATTTATTTTGCATAGTATATTTAAGGTACAGGTTTTTGCATAAATGATTGACAGTTTTATATATAGTGATAAAACTTATAAAGATAATGTTTCTGTTAGTCGTGCATAAATAGTTTCTACCCAAAATTTTAGGTTGCAATAAGTATATTGTAGTACTTTCTTGATAACCTATGGGAAAAATATGTTTTCTGACAAACTATTTTTTTCTTTGAAAACGGATTTGTTCTAGAATATCTTTGAAGTTCATTCCATTTTATATGATGTCTTCTCAGGCCGGTAGATAACACATGTGGCCACCATCAATGACAACGTCACTTCCGGCAAGCATCTGCGATTTATCACCCAAGGGAAACACTACTACATCCGTGATCTCTTTAACTTCACATACACGCCCAACAGGATTAGGCGCAGCAGCTTTGTTGAGAGCGACACCCTGACCAAACTGTTTTAACAAATCCGTCCGAACAATTGAGGAACTTGTAGAATTCACGTGAATCTTACCCTTTCCAAGCTCCAATGCAAACGCCTTCATCAAGAAAACATGTCCTTGTAATGAATACCCCATTATACCCCACTTTTACATAACAAAACTGGGGTATGCAGGGGTATACCTATTTATTTTTTTTTATTTTGGCGAGGCGGTTCTAGCGTGTAACCACGATCTTTGTTTTGAGCAAAATAGTTAAAATTATCTTTTTTTTTCTAATGATTTTTTTTTTTTTCAAGTTTTACAACTTAGAAAAATTCTGTATATAACATGGGGCGCGTTTTCGTAATGTTTGTCGCCGTATTGAGTCCCGCTTTAGCAACGCCATAGAACAGTGACCCCCTAGAAGAACGCTGACACGATACTAGAAATAAGTCTTTTCACTATCGAGCCACCTTTTCATTCCTGCGACATTTCCGTTCCCACCACTTGCATTAAGTTTATCGCGGCTTTTAAATTCTCGTCAATAGCTGATTTTGGTACGTCAACAGCACCCACTGTCATTGGCATGATCGCTGAATTGTTAACTAAACCATCTAAGTGTTTAATTACATCAAGAACTTTTTTGTTTCATCCCAATTTTTCAAATCCACGTGTATCGGTTGAATAGTGGACACCTCCTTTATCAAGCTGTCCAAGTTCATTTTTGTCTTGCTTAGAGCATACACGTTATCTCCTGACCGTGCCAGGGCTATTGCGATCCCGCAACCGATCCCTTGCCCGAACCCTGTCACGAGGATGTTTTTATTTTCTAACTTAAAGATCATTGTCTAAAACGGCTGAAACTCTAACATAAATTCAGATATCAACATGTACTTGTACTCGTATATAGGACACTTTGCATCGCTAGGTTCGGTTTTTTATTGATTTTTTTTTTCTTCAGCAAAGTCAGCAGAAATAAAATGAGCCGCCTCGTGGGAAAACCAACAATGTGGTTTGTGAACAGGTCCGACACAAATCGGCCTGTAGAAACACAGAAAATAGCTAGAAGCTTGAAATTTTGGAGTTAAGTAGAGGAGGAATTGTACTATCCGAGTAGCGAAAACAAAGGCGCTGATCAGCTACGCAGTTACGGCGAAGCTGATCTGCGCCTTTGTTTTCGCCTATGCAGGTTGTTGGTTTTCCCATGCGGTGGCTCAAATATAAAATGATCCTTTGGAAGCAGTGAAATTATATTCAAAGGGAAAAAGTATGAGCCATACTGCGCAATTTCGGGTAATGAGCGCTCATCAGTGACCCTGATAAACCTGTTTTCGAAGTTTCCAAACAGGTTTAATTCGGCAAATAGGTCACTGTATGGGTGTTACCTCATCAATACGTTATTGGGTATGGTCTTCCTTTGACTTAGGTAAAGATAAATGTATTCAATTAAAAGATTCAACTCACATGTTTTCCGTTACAAAATAAGAATGAAATACGTGTTTGTCATATTCACTGGATTGGACAAAATGCAGGTAGCTGATTTCTAACGGTAAATATTTGACAGCGGTCCAGGCTGACTGAGTTCGACTTTTCTATATTCTCCCTACTTGAACAGATTGACTAGCCGACCACGACCAGATATGAATATTAAAGTTGCCGCCTTTACAGTAACCTATTTGCCGAATTATACAAAACAAACCGGACTACACAACTACTGAAAAGGGTAAAAAAGGTGCAACTGGCTTATTGCGTGTTCAACCGAATAAACCTGCCGTTGAGGTAAATGCAACACCGCGCTTAATCTTAGAAATTAGCTATATTATGAGAAAACCAACAATCTGCATATGCGAAAACAAAAGACGCGAAGCTGATCAGCGCCTTTGTTTTCGCTACACGATAGTACAATTTGTCTACTTTCTAAATCCAAAAGTTCAAGCTTCTAGCCATCTTCTATGACGGTACATACCAGTTTAAATCAGACCTGTTCGGAAACCACATTGTTCGTTTTCTCATGATGCGGCTCAAATCAGGCAGCTAATAGGTTAGGGCCAATTCGTATTGGGACGATGCTGTCAATATTTTATATCCAATTTTTAAGCTGGAGTCATGATATGAAAACTGAAAAACATTGAAATTTATCCACAAAGATTCATCATTAAAGAAACGGGGTCGAGTTATTTAGGTCAGAGTATTAACATATTTTATCAAGTATACCCATAATAAGTTTGAAGTAAAAGTACATATGTTTATTAAAATGATAAAGGTCGTTAACTTTGTGTACGAAAATTATATACTTAAGTAAAAGTACATCTGTTTAAATAATAAAAAGGCACAAGTAGGCAATGATCATGAAAAGGCGGAATCAGAAAGAAATTTCCACTCCAAAAATCGAAGTGGGAAAAATAAATTGCGAATAAGGTACTTATACTTAGAAAACATATCGTAAGCCGAGTGAGCAGCTATTTCCCAAAAGGCGGCCACTCACTTACAAACAGCACAAAAATGCGACTCCAAAACATAAATCAAATGAAAAAACAACAGAAGTATCGCCTTGGAACGATCATAAATATAAAATTACCTGGGGGGTGCTTAAGTCGATTTACAGGCGTCTTACCTCACCCTAATCTTCTGCAGTTGTTCACAGCATTTTGTTAGTTGTTTGGTCCTCTTGGTGAATTTCTAACTAGTACGTTAACTTTGTATACGAAAATTATATACATAACGACAAAATTTTGTATCACCTGGTATTTTTAATTCATTTTGTCAAATAGGAGCATGCTAAACTTAGTATTAGTTTTCATCTACACTGTAGCTAGATAACGTCTACAGCAAAATAAAATTTCTGGAGGGAAATGGGGCAGTGCATATTTTTATATAAAAAGCAAAACCATATCTTTTGGATAAAGACGGTATCTGAACAGATTTTAGTGCACGTTGTAGGTTCATAGGCGACCTGCTTGATGTCAGATGTGGATTTTAAAATTTTAGAGAGTGGATATTTTTACACAATTTAGATTTTTGCATTGTTTTAATGTATACAGTCGTTCTGAAATGTTCTTTAAACGTCAATGAATAAAAACAGAATCCATTTGAAAGTCACGACGAACTATCATGTCCTAAATCACTGATTTTCGAAAAGCAAATAAATACAAGCTAAACGAAATCATGAAATTTAAATCAAATTTGTAAACTTTTTCATAACTATGAAAACAATATCTGTTTTCACATGGATATATATCTCCTTCAATTTATCAACTATCAAATGGTTCACAACGTAAGGAAATGTACATTTGGACAATTTTTCGAGTAAAAAAACAATTTTACTTTGAATGCTTAATGTTTCTAAAGATTGTTCAAGTTGTTTTGTGAGTTATGACCAACTCACAATATAAACCCTACAGATGGCATTGACAGGAAAAAATGACGCCAAAGTTGCGTATTGCATTTCTGCATGTTAGTAGAGCTTACAAAACTCGATGCATTTGCTTAAAACTGCTTACACATCGGTCAAAAATCTATTTTTATGGTAGAAGCATATCGAAATTTTCGAAATTAATTTGTCTATTTTTATGCCGATGCGATTGCTATGGTTACCGTTCAACGATAGATATATAGGAAAATTAAGTATATCATCGACTTAAACAAGGGCAATGTTTTAAAACTCATTCATCCGGTAGCCTAGTGTTCAGAGATTACAAATACAATGTTACGTATTTCTAAAACATCAGTCACAAACTTTTCAGCTTCTTTGTCACTTTTTACCAGTCATGTCAGATTATCCGAAGGCATATTTTGTCGCCTTGAGTCACATGATCGGGGAAATAGTAAAATCTTAATTACAACTTGATCTGTTTGAAAGGTACATTCAGGCATGTAGAAAAGTTTAACAGTACAGCGAGAATCATTGAAAGAGAATAATCGTTGATAATCCTATTTTAAAAATTAGAAAAGGGTAGTTTTTCTGTCACATAGCATATGACTGACAGTATTTGAGTATATACTGGATCTCAGGTGAGCGCTTACAGGACCAATTGCTCTCTGTTTCTGGACAACAAAAATGCTTAACTAAGCAAATCGAATCTGATGTGACGTTGATGCAAGATTCGCCAATAAAACGCGAGTAAAGCAAGCTTGTATATCTGGTAGCTTCCCTTCCATTTGTATAGACAATGGATCATAGCCGGTCTTCGGGGTTTCCGACCAGCTCTGACAAAAACCAACCTGTAGAGCAACGGAAGATGACTTGATTCTTTTGTCCATATATGGTGTATCGTAGTCAAACAAATGAAATGCAAACGGCCAGGACCTGATACATTAATCAACATCCTCTCTTGAAACTAAATGTGGAATAAAACGATACAAAACACAATATCCATGTAAACTAGGAAACTTTGGGAGTAGCTATTTCCCTAAAGGTAGCGGCTCAGCTCTCATTTCCCAGTCTGATATGACATGTTAAAAAGAGAAACAGAACCAAACACACCAGTAATTACATTATCGCGGAACTTTGACCGGCTAAAAGGCGCAACTACCTTATCCCCAGTTTTCGCAGTGAAACGGGTAATATTGCTATAAATTCTTATCAAACTTTACACATTACTTAAAATAGAATGCTCATGGAACGTATCTACGCATACTTAAAGGTGCGGACGGAGGCGTCATATGGCCGAATGTGGTGGGAAAACCGGAGAACCAGGGTACCACCATCGACATTGGACTGGCGACCACCCTTGACCATGATTTGAACGTAAATGCAGGCACTGAATAGGAAATGGCACAATCAGAAAGAAATTTACACTCCAAAAACATCAATTAACAATTAAGCACTTATACTAAGAAAACGTATCATAAGCCGAGTGAGCAGCTATTTTCTCAAAAGGCGACCACTCAGTTACATGAACCAAAACTTGACTAAAATACGAAAACATACATAAGGTGCAAACAGCACAAAAATTCAACACCAAGACATAAAACAATAAGAACCACCACAGAAGTATCGCCATGGAACGAACAGTAAAATTACAGGGAGGGGGGGGGGGGCTTAAATTACTTTTACGGGCACCTAACTCCACCCTCAATTTCTCAAGTGATTCACGACATTAAGTTAGTTGTTCGGTCCTCGTGATGTATCTCTACCTAGTCAATGAATCATCATATATTTAGAACCCAGAATCTTATCCGACCGCATATTCTCATGATGAGTTGACGCTACACGGATTGGATTTTTAAATCGGAGCTGTGTTCAACATTGTATTTAAAGAATGAAATATCTTAATCAATAACTGATATACCAGGGTCTTGTGAGCCATTGACATTTATTCAGGTCAGAACAGTATACAAGTAATGCCATAACCTATACGTATTATTCACCTTGTATTTTGTCATACAGGATATTTGCAGGTAACAATTATTTTTTTTCTTTGAACTTCTTTTTTCTGTTTTATTTATATTCCTGGAATAACTCTTTAAAGGACTGTAGATATTTTCCTAATTTTCTTAAGGTGGCTCAATACCAAATTTTGTTGATAAATAAACCTATAATTTTAGGCAGCTTAAAATATGGGTGGAATGCTACTATCAGAAAAAAATATTTGTGGGGGTATCCATGCTTTTTAAAAAGTTATCTATTTCCAAAAATGAGAAAAATAGACTTTTTTTTAATATTTTCAATTTCATTTTTCATGGAATATGTCTAAAATATGTCAACGGAATGCGCTTTAAACTGTAAATGCTTTCATATAATATACTACATGCCAAATAACAAAATTGAAAGGTAAAACTGAATATTTGCATTATAGGACAAACGTAAAATTTTTACAGACAATATTGTTTTCAACTTTTTGAACATATTTGTCTAGTACATCTTCGAGAATATACTTAGAATAACAAAACACTGATTTTTGAAAAGAGGAATGCTTATCAAATAAGATAATATGTGAATGGATAGGTCTTCCAACGCTTTTTAAGCTGCTATAAGCATTTTCCCACACCCACCCCTTACAAAGATGCATATCCCGGCCTATACAGCTCCGTTTCATTAATAACATACCCCTGCAATGTCGCAAAATAAATTGACCCCGCATCCTACATTGCATGGCTCATTGCTGGATGGTTATTAGTCTGGCCTGGATGAAACTTCTACAATTTGTGTAAATATTTATGTGTGTTAAACTGGTAGTGTGTTTACATTGATCGTGAGCAGTCCGATTGGACAGGAAGCTGCTTTCGGCGTGTACCAAAATTCTGGTAGATTTAATGTCAAGTTTTCAACTTTCGGCGATTGGTATTATGTAAGTACTGTGAATATTGCCAGTTTCTGACATGAATGTTGTTCATTGGCATCTATTGTAGATACCTTAAAACTTACATCACATTCGCTAAAGTACTGAAGTAAAAATGGAATATCTAACTATACCTACTACCCTGTATAATGCTACCATGCAAATGCATGTTTTCAGCACATAAATTGTCTGAAAGTTTATCAAATTTAAAAACTGGACATCTGAGAATACCATTAACAGTTGACACGATTATTTAAAGAGAGTTACGATAGCCTTGTATCTAATGCAATGTGTACCTGCCTATGACAATGTTTTAAGTTATGAAATGACATTCTTAAACATATATTTATTAAGGACATTTGATGGTTTTTGAATACAATTGATTGAAATAGTGTAACTGGCGATTTTAACAAGACGACTTATACATGTATTAGTAATCATCCAAGAGAAACATCAACGAATCAAATATTAAACGCGAGAGAGCACACTAAGATGAAGGTAGACATTAAGAGCAGTTTTGCTTCCTTGAAATATGTCTGTAATGAAGGAAATAGCGTCTATTTAATCATTATTTCTGAACTTTATATGTATTGCGAATGCGGTGCAAGTTTTAATGTATATCAAATAGATGTCAATGAATAACATTCAGGTCAGAAAGTGGTAGTATTCACAGTACTTACATAATACCAATCGCCGAAAGTTGAAAACTTGACATTAATTCTGTCGGAATTTTGGTACATGCCGAAAACAGCTTCCTGTCCAATCGGACTGCTCACGATCAATATAAACAAACTACCAGTTTAACACACATAAATGTATACACAAATTGTAGAAGTTTCATCCAGGCCAGACTACTAACCATTCAGCAATGAGCCATGCAATACAGGGTGCGGGGTCAATTTATTTTGCGACATTGCAGGGGTATGTTATTAATGAAACGGAGCTGTAATCAAACCTCATCTTTTTAAACTTGTGATGTATGGATTCGAAAATTGACAATTTGATGATACCAAAATTATGAAATTCTGATAAATATTAGATGAGATACAAGGCCCAAACCACCACTTGTCGTACATCGCGATCGTGTAGTCCCGACAATTAGTATGCTAAAGTAACATTTTAAAAGCTTAACTTAAATGTAAAAAGTATTATTTCCCTTTTAATACCGGCTGGATCTGAGTCAGACGAGGCCTTCTAGTTATAGAATTTAAAACATATTTTCAAATATTAATAATTTTTAAATAAAAAAGAACAAAGCAAGCAATTTCGATGCATTATCATTTTTCCATTCGTTTTACTTCTTCTAATGATGGGATATTTCTTCTACCATATGATTTTCATCACCATATGTGTAGTCTATATTAAATCATACACATTTTACAACAACCAAGTAACGATAATTCTTGCTTTTTGGGCCCATTACAGTTGACTTATTTATTACTATTGAAACCTCTAAATAGTTTTTTTAATGTATACTAAGAAGGTTAAAACGCTAGTTAATTAGAGATTCACCACAAGGACCAAACAACTGACTAAATGTTGTGAACCACTGTTAAGGTAGAGGTAATGGTCATGTAAATAAATAAAAGTGAGGTCCTTTAAAAGCAGTGAACATATTAATAAGAAAGGGGTGGATCATACTGTGTAAATTTTCTTTGGCTGCATGTTGCCAAATCTATAGGATCACTGAAGAAGCTTAAAGTTACGATATGTTTTCATGGTATAAGTACCAGGGCCCAGTTGTTCAAAACTAACGACGTTGTTAGTTAACGTTTCGTAAAAATTTCAAACATTAATATTACAAATACACTGTTATTTTTTGTTGAAAAAAATATGAGAATCCTTTGCACTGCAAGGGATTCTCACATTTTTTCAACAAAAAATAACAGTGTATTTGTTACTTTAGCTGATATTTGCTTAACAAATTTATGTCTTAACGATATCGTTAAGCTAACGATGCTTTGAACAACTGGGTCCTGATTGTTAATTTAGTTTTTTGCCCACCTGGGTTTTTGGAGAGGGAATCTTTCTCTGGTTGCGCCTTTTCCTGATCTTTGCCTACTTGTACCTTTTTAAGTAGCCGAAACCGCGGTACGGTCCATCCCCTTTCTCATTAATATGTGCACTGCTCTTAAAGGATCTCAGTTTTATTTTGTTTGGCTACGTAAGCCTTTTCAGTGACCCTTTAGATGTGGCAACATGGAACCAAAGGGAATTACAATAATTTTTCAACGTTTGTGAAACCGGTTTAAGCCCGCCAGTAATTTCATATCACTGATCGTTCCAAGGCTATATTTCTGTTGTGGTTCTTATTGATATATGTTTTGATGTTGAAGTTTTGTGCTGTTTGCACATTTTGTACGCATCTTTACACTGTTTGCCCCTACAACAATTCTGCATTATTATCCACACTCTTTGATTTGCTGCAAAGTCAAATATTTTATTTTCCAATCAACATAAAATTATTCTAGTTAATCATGAAAAATACAAGAATACAGGGTGGTACAAGACTTTTGATCTTCAGCATCAGGAAAACATGTCCATGTAATGTATACTCCTTAAACCCCACTTTTATATAGTAAAACTGGGGTTTGCAGGGGTTTACCTATTTTTCTTATTTTTGCTCCAAAACATAGATTGTGGGTACTCGTTAGAACCGCCTCGCCTGATGAAATGTTCTATCCTTACAGGTGAAAAATTTGTCTATATATTGCATGGACAAGTTTTCGTAATGAGTATATATGCATACAGTGTACATTCAATTTATGTTATAGAAGCGATTGGGCACCACCTGAGACATGAGTCGCCTTTTTAACTACAATGCGGCTAATAAGGCTAGATTGTACGACAGAATGCGAAAACCACATGGTGTTGACGTCATTGCTGGATTGCTTCACGTACACTGCAATAAACCTTTTCAGGTATTTACATATGGTGTTTTTATGTCAATCTCTACAAATTGTGAGGAGCATTTATTTAGTAAGCAATTTCTGAGTTAATTTGTACAAAAATGAAAGAAAGAAAATACTTGTGCAAATTGCGTGCTAACATATTGGATCATGGGGTTTTATATCATTTTCAGAATATTCATTTACTGGACGCAGGATGTGGGACGGGACAACACGCCGAGGCTCTCCTGAAAATGGGCATCGGTGAAATAACCCTGTTAGATGCAAGTCCAGAAATGCTGACTGTCGCCGAAGAAAATGTTGGACAATACGCTAAACACAAGAGAGCACACATTGTTGAAGCAGTCATTCCTCCTCTTCCATTCGAGGATAATTCGTTTGATGCAGTTATGTTTAACCAAGTAAAAATTTAATGTATTAAACAAATTGCTGCTTATCTGAAGATGTAATGTTCCTAGAAAGTATTTGTTTCAAACCAATGTATTAAAGTTATAATGTGTATAAATATTTACAGCAGTAACTGTTCATTCACCTAATGTGCTCCACTTCAGAACTATAAAATGCCTTTAAACTTATTATTGTCTTAGTTAGAACGTAAAAATGTTCTTTTAAAATGATTACGGAATCATAACAAAATGCCTTTTTCGTTTTCATCACCAGCATCGTCAACAGGAAAATATCCATGTATTGTACACGTACGATGCAGGGGTCCGCACAATACACAGGCCCGGAATGTCAGCAATTTTTATTAGTTAAAATCACATAAAACATATGAGTTCTTATAAGTGGATGCAGACTGCTAAATGTCAATTAAATTGAAAAAAAAACAAAAAGTCGACAAATAATTAAAATAATAATTGTCGGAAGTGGGGGTTAGCCTAAAGGTCACGGAATGCCCGCAGGCCCGAAATGTCCGCATATGCTGACACAAGGGCCCCTATTCAGTGCCAATAACTTGTTGACTAAACATACAAACGGAGTATTCACACGCCACTATTTTACTAGCAATATTCTTGAAAAAAAATGAAAATAGGAGATTTAATGTCATTGTTTTATAACATATTTTATTCGTATTTCAGTCTCTGCACCATTTGGATGATGTCAGAGATGGTGAAAATTTTCCGAAACTAGAACAAGCGCTTGAAGATGCACAGAGAGTTCTTAGACCTAGAGGAGTTCTTATAATATCCACCGTTCTTTCAACAACTCTTAGGGAATCAGTGTGGTTTCTACAGCTTCAGTCGGATTTCAGAGAGAAACTTTGCTAAAACAATGCTTTCTACCGATCAATTTATGGACATATTCAACTGACATGGTTTTCAGTGCTTGACGGCCATGAATCTTCTGACATCGACGGATACGCTCATTTATCCAACTTTCTTGGATCCGGACAGCATATTAGATGGAGATTGGCGACAAGCTATAAATATATTTGACATTGCTACGGATGCTGAAATTAACCAGTTGATATCAGCTATACTTGGCAAAAAAGAAAACGGTACTTTGGACCCATTTGTGAAAGACAATGATCATACTAATAACAGAGGTCTTGTAACAATATTTGCATGCATATCAAAGACATGAAGCGCGCTTTTGAATCCAGGATAGGCAGAATAAATTAGAACGTGATAATTTGGTGTAATTACAGACTATCATCATGTCTGTCCTGGTCATCTTGCCCCAGGCCACTTTAGTCCATGTCATATTTTCAGCATATAAAAGACACAAACAGTACATCGATAGTACAGATTATATTTTTATTTAGGTCCTATGAAATCAGTAAAGATTTTCAGAGTGTTCAAAACCCAAACGTTTAGAACCATATTGTTGTTGTTGTTGTTTTGTTTGTTTGTTTTTTTTTGGGGGGGGGGTTTGGGGGGGGGCTGCTGGTGGGGGTTAGTTGCCCGACGTTGTGAAATATCGTCCATACTGTCTCCCTTTGAATATTTTTACTGCTTCCATAGGGTCAAACCTTTATATTTTATTATCTATAAAATAATATAATTTCAACAGAAGTAAAGCCATGTAACGCTCAGTAAACGAAACAAAGTGGGCGACTGAAACAAGTATCCAGGCTTTTCAACTCGCAAAAACACGAAAATACAACTTTACCGGAAGGTACAAGTAGGCAATGATCAGCAAATGGCGCAATTAGAAAGAAATTCCTACTTCATAAACCGAGTGGTGGGAAAAAGCACTAAAATAATACTTAGGTTCTTTATTATAAAAAGAAAACATATAGTAAGCCGAGTGAGCAGTTCGGGTAACTGAGTGGCCGCTTATTGGGAAAAGGCTGCTCACTCCGCTTACGATATGTTTTCTAAGTATAAGTACCTAATTGTCAAGTTAGGTTAGTCACACCTCGGTTTTTGGAGTGGGAATTTCTTTCTGAGTGCGCTTTTTCCTGATCATTGCATACAGGCATTGTTCGCATTTGTTTTGATGAATAAGTGATACATGGTCACGATATATTTTCCATGGTCGGTTTAAAAGTAAGCAGTAGACTAAACCAGAGGACCAATGGTCCTGTAAACGCTTACCTGAAACCCGAGATATATACAAAAAAACTTGTTTGACTAGAATGGTAATATACATGTATATAACCCCAGGGCCGGGTCAGGGCAACCCCTGGAGTCAATTTCTTTTTGAAAACATAAAACTTCAGTCCATTTGCCAATTTACTAAAAGTTTTGCCCTTCAAATGACATTTTAACAATTTTCCCCATTCAAATGCATGGGCGACCTAAGTTGACCTTGCCATAAAATAGGTCAAGGTCATCCAAGGGTCATGATTTATATATACATTGTACAGCTCCATTGCCTGATGCTTCATGCCAAGTTTCAAAATCATAGGCCTTCTGGTTCTGGAGAAAAAGATTTTAAAGGTTTTTGCTATTTATAGCCATGGCAGCCATCTTGGTCATGTGACCTTGACCATTTATATATACTTTCATTCCCACTTCCTAACAATGCTCCTCATAAAGTTTGGCTTTGATTGGCCAAGCAGTTTCAGAGAAGAAGATCTTTGAATATCACTGTAATATACATGTATATTGCCCCGGGGTGGGGGCAGACAGACCCCTGGGGTCCAATTTTTTTCAGAATCATCAATCTTAAGTCAATTTGCCCATTTCCTGCAAGTTTTTCCCTACAAATGACATTTTAACACTTTTCCCCATTCAAATGCATGAGCGACCTATGTTGACCTTGCCGTAAAATAGGTCAAGGTAATCCCAGGGTCATGATTTATATAAACTTTGTAGAGCTCTAGTCACTGATGCTTCACACCAAGTTTCAAAATCATTGGCCTTCTGGTTCTGGAGAAGAAGATTTTTAAAGGTTTTTTCTATTTATAGCTATGGCGGCCATCTTGGTCATGTGACCATGACCATTTATATAAACTTTCTTTCCCCCTTCCCAAGGATGCTCCATATGAAGTTTGGCTTTGATTGGCCAAGCGGTTTCAGGGGAGAAGATGTTTCATTATTATGGAAATATACATGTATATAGCCCCGGGGCAGGGGCAGACAACCCCCCAGGGGCTAAAATTTTCCATTAACATTAATCTTTTGTCCATTTGCCTATTCCCAGTAAGTTTTACCCATTAAATAGCATTTTACCATTTTTTCCCATTCAAATGCATTGGCGACCTAAGTTGACCTTGCCGTAAAATAGGTCAAGGTCATCCTAGGGTCATGATTTATATAAACTATAATGGGCCCGTGTCCCCGATGCTACATACCAAGTTTCATGGAAATCGGCCCACTGGTTCTGGAGAAGAAGATTTTTAAAGGTTTTTGTTATTTATAGCCATGGCGGCCATCTTGGTCATGTGACCTGGACCATTTATATAAACTTTCGTTCCCCCTTCCTAAGGATGCTCCACATGAAGTTTGGCTTTGATCGGCCAAGCGGTTTCAGAGAAGATCTTTGAAATTGTGGACGGACGACGGACGACGGACGGACGGACGGACGACGGAGCATGGCCATCCTATAAGCTCACCTTGTGAGCCTTCGGCTCAGGTGAGCTAAAAAGGTTGCAGCCTACTCAATCCAGTAGAAAAAAATAGCATGTAACTTTGGGATATAGAGGGATGCACCATTTGGAGCATTACCGTAATCAGTGATCCGTGAAATTCCTTTTCGATACTGATGGCTGCTCTATCAGAAATAATTTTATTTCAATAGAAATAATTTTATCCGTTGCAATCAAATCAAAATAAATTCAATATCCCTTCATCGTTTTTCTACGTATATACCTTAAGAAAAATATTGTCGAAACCAATGATATATTTATAAATTCAATTCGGAATAAGAAGTTTAAATAAAAAAAAACGTGGAAGGATTTGATGAACGATGAAAATGTCATTAGTTGGAAAATTTTGTACCTAAAAAGGGTAAAGTTTCTTTTTTTTTCACTAAGTATACATTTTGATGAGAACTGTACCATTTTACTGAGTAGCACTACTTAAAATGAGGTATCCGAGAAGACAGTCAAGTTTAGTTGGTTGAAGTGTATTCACCTCAACAAACAGCACCAGCTTTAAAGCAATATTATTATGATACAAAACAGGTTCTTCTAGAATATCTATGATCTACATGCACTTTGAAATTAGAAGTTATTTCAAACCGGTAGATAACACATGTGACCACCATCAATTACAACGTCACTTCCGGTAAGCATCTGTGATTTATCGCCCAAGAGAAACAGTACCATATCCGCGAGTTCTTCTACTTCGCACACACGCCCAAGTGGAATAGGGACAGCAGCTAACTTGTGACGATACTGGTTTATCATATCCGTTCGAACAACTGAGGAACTCACAGAATTCACGCGAATCTTGTGCTTTCCAAGTTCCAATGCAAACACCTTTGTCGCCATATTGAGTCCCGCTTTAGCAACACCGTAGGACAAAAACCCCCTAATAGCACGATGCGCTCCTATACTAGAAATATTCACTATCGAGCCACCTTTTCCCGCTTGAGACATTTTCTTCCCGACCACTTGCATTACGTTTATCGCGGCCTTTAAGTTAACGTCAAGTATTTGATCAATAACTTCTTTTGAAACATCAACAGCATCCTCATGAACTGGCAGAATCGCTGCATTGTTTACTAAACCATCCAATTGTTCAATTTCATCAACAACTTTTCTTGTTTCATTCCAGTCTTGCAAATCCACGTGTATCGGTTGGACAGTAGGCACCTCCTTTATCAAGCTGTCCAAGTTCGCTTTTGTTTTACTTAGAGCATACACGTTAGCCCCTGACCGTGCCAGAGCTATTGCAATCGCGCGACCTATGCCTCGCCCGGACCCCGTTACGAGAATGTTTTTGTTTTCAAACTTATAACTCATTGTCGAAAAACGGATTACTCTTTGACATAAAATGTTCAGATGACCATGTACCTGTATATATAGGACACTTGTTTGCTTCACCAGGTTCGTTTTTATTCATTTTTTATTAACTTTTCAGCAAGTCACAACAAAACATGCTTTAAAAGTTTCCGATCTGGTACAAAACAAATTGACTACATAATTACAATACGGTGAAATGCAAAGCGAATGAAACTATCGTAAATGGCAGCACCGCACTTGATCTTTGAAATGCGACAAAGCTGACTTCAACGTTATCGAAATCATCATTTTACGGTCCAATTGTTAAATCGGGGTTATGATATGAGTGTGAAGCATTTCCATTTATCTCAAAAAATCATCTTTCAAGAAACCGGGTCGAGTTATTCAGGTGAGAATTTTAAAATAATTTTACGAGTACATGTACTTTCAAACTAAGCTTAATTTACATTTTCTATACCCGTATAAACGATAAAATACGTTTGTATACGAAAATTATGTACTTAACGACAACATTTTGTACCACCTTGTACTTTGTAATTTTTATATTTTTTATTTTTTTTTTTTCATAAATAGAGAATGTTCAACCTTTATTGCTTTTCATCAAATGGAATGTCGGTAGATAACCTGTGCAGCAAATAAAGTCTCTGAATGGTAATGGGATTAAATCATAAACAGAGCAAAATCAAATTTTCTTCAAATTAATACAGTCGTTCAGAAAAGGAAAACGTAGGCGATGATCAGGACATGGCACAATCAGAAAGAAATTCCCACTCCGAAATCCGAGTTGGGAAAAACTAAATTGACAACCAGGTACTTATACAAAGAGAACATATCCTAAGCCGAATGAGCAGGTATTCCCTAGTAGACATTTTTCCCTTTTGAAAGTAAACTTTGCTGCCGCTGCCACTTGTGTTTGTCTGTAACATGGGCGATTACTTCTCAGGCCATATCTGAATCGAAGACGAGGGGTGATATGAACCGTTACTTGGTCAAGGATTATCAATAGCGAAACAGAGGCGAATTAAACAGCACAGGCACAAAATGAAATAGTCTCGGACTGGGACATCTATCTCTGTAGCTCAGAAGGTAGCGTGCAAGAATTAAAAGCGAAAGTGCCTGAGTTCTAGTCTCGGTCGGACACCTCATTTTTTTCTCTTTTAATCTTTTCTTTTGTTGTTTACCCTGTGACAATAAAGCTTAGGTAATGAAAACAATATATATAATCGGCTGATAACTTTTATTAGCTAATGCAAGTTGAAGAATCATTAAATGTCCTACTGCATTAAATACTAAAATCGTAATGGAATTGATGTGTCAAGTGAGAAGGCAGTCCACATGTATGTTTTTCTCTTGTTGACTTTTAACCTATTGAAATCGGGAGCTCGATCGTATTTTTCGGTAGAAGAGCGGATCTGCGAGCGATCCTCACGTCAATGTTTCTTTCCTGGATACATGCAAATATTTATATACTGAAGGCTTGTACGGGGAAAATGTGGCTAGGATAAGTTGGCCACCCTGAATGACTTACAATGTTTTCCGCGGACGTAAGGCACTAACTCAAATAGTATAGTGTACATGTACAGATATATGTATATTTAAGGTGTAAAAACTACAGTTTCACGTGTTGTCTCGTGAGCGAACTTAAATCATTTTGACATGTTTATACATGTATTTGAAACAGATAATCGAAATCTTGATGGGGTTTATTGATTTGATGTTTCGTTTTGAGTCCATTCAACATTAATCTGCATGTCATGAGTGTGATATCCTAGCGATATTGTGCATAGCCACATAGATAATTTGAGGGTTTTTTTTATAGACTTTCAACAGTATTTCAGCCATAACTTGTGCGATAATTACGATATATGAGATGAATATTGCAAGCGATAGGCTTTGTTTCTGATCCTCATTTATTCCTGTAGTATGCGTGCTGTTTATCTATATAGTTGAATTCAAATAAATATAACTAAACTTCAAATTATTACAATTTATTGTTCTCAAGAAAATAAATGTTCATAAACTGAGAAAAATCTATATGTATTTTTTTCAATACGTGTTGCACTAAAACAGGCCTATAATATTCTTCTGAATTTTACGCGCGCACACCCACTCACACCCACATACACCCACTCACCCATCCACCCACTCCCCCCTCCCCCTCCCCCCCCCCCACACACACAAACGCCGTAGATGACTTCATGTCGTAGTGGATTAGTAAGTCGCCTCCTAAAATCACATGGCGAGAACAAATAGATGATATAATACAGGTACAAAATGATTTGATAATGACATCTGACTCGTTAGCTCAGCGGTTTGAGCACGAGAACGAAACGCGAGAGGGCGTGGGTTCGAGTCCCGGTCAGACTTATTTGTTTCTTTTTGTCGCATCTTTGACAATTCATTTGCTAAAACCGCTGTCACACTATGGCGTATCGACTCGCGTATCTACGGCGTTTCAAGATACGAAAGGGAAAGGTACGTCACGCGTACGTCGTACATACGTGAGCATACTTAGCTGATACTCCTCGATACGTAGCTCATACTTCTCATACGCCGAGGTGCTACGTTTTTTATGTGTGCACTTAAAAATTCGAAGCACATACGTGGCAGGTCCGATACGCCGTACATACATCACACATACGTGGTACATACGAAAGCAACATGGCAGGTACGCCGTATACGTAGCTCATATTCCTGATACGCCACACGTACGTCGCGGTTAATATGCCACGTATGTTTGACGTATGTGTGGCGAATCTTCGACTCTGTTTTCGTATCACGGCATATCAGCGACGTACGTGTGGCGTATCTCGCGCATCAATGGCGTATGTGCCACGTATGTTTCGCTGCTGTGGAGTATGTGTGACGTATTAGGAGTATAAGGAATATTTTGTGGCGTTCTAAGAGAATCCTAATGCTGCTTTATACATGTACATGTTTTCGTTTTTCCGAAGTCATGGATAAGATGTTTCTCACGGTTCGGGGTGCCATGCCGGGTTCTTTCAGGACTACGCTTGGTGTAGCCTCTGTCTTTGTTCATGTCGTGGGGAGCTTGGAGATGTCCTCCACCACCACCACCACCACCTCGGATTTTTCTTCGGTGTTATTCAAGATTATCTACATTTCTCCGGTGGCATCTTCGACCTCTGATAATTGATAACTGTAATGTACGAATTGCATGAACAAAGTGAACACAACCGTTTGTTCTCAGTATTAAAAATCAATTGGCACAGAACAGACACGCCGCAGATAAGAATGGAACGTAGTACATACGCCGTAGATACGTCACGCGTACACTTCATACGCCATACATATGTCACACGTACGTAGCACATACGCCTTGATACGCCGTACATACGAAAGTGAAATTCCATACGAATACAGATACGTCATGAATACGCCACATGAACGTAGCAGGAACGTCACTGCCAAGATAAGGACAACTGGAGGATTTGCTTACAACATCACAAGATCTGGAAGTTTTATATACAGCGTAAATATTAACAATTTTACTTAACAAATTAGGTACACATATATTCCTCCAGTTGTCCATTTCTTGCCAGTGATGATTGTTCAAAAACAAGAAGTGTTGTCAATTTATTTCTGGATGTTGCAGAAATATATTAATAACTGAACACAGCTGTACCTGTGAGTCCTCGTTTTTGATTCATCATAGTGTTTATTATATTTTTGTCCCCGATGAGTCATTGACTACGAGGGCTTCGGTATCGGTGGTGTTGGCTTTATTCAACTGTAGTTCAGGTGGATAAAGTTGATTGACGATTCTTTCAAAATAAGGGTTATTAGTTTTCAAAAGGTCATAGAAGTGCCTCGAAGTCGAATAAATAGTCTCGATAACAGTTTGATTGTCATGCTTAAGAGAATCCATGAAATCTCTTTCGTAGCAGTATAAAACAAATTAGCTACAAGAGTGGCGGAGTTTGTTACAATTGGAATTTCAACAATTTGTCTGTATAACTTGGTTTCAAATCTAATGTACGTATCATCCATGAGATATAAGGCGCCGAAAACATTCTGACAAACCAATAGACTTTTAATTTTGGCACATTTTGCATGCGCTCAGCAAGACTTGTACTACGAATACGAGAAAAGAAGTAAAATCTAGTGAGAACAAAACTATCGTTTGTCTTGATGTAATTTCTATTTTCGCCAGAATATGGCAATAATATGTGTCTAGGCTTGTGCATAGAAATGATAAAAGAGCTATTTCTCACAATAGAATGTTGTCTTATTGTATAAAAAAATATGCAGTAGCCTTTAATATAGGAATCAATCAGCGACTCATTACATGTTAATTCGATACAGAAATGGTTTGTTTCTTGCATATAATTGAACACGCATGCTTTTCTAAACTGAGTCATATGCAAACGCTCTAGTTTTTGTTTCACGTTAGACTTGTTATGCAATCCGTGATGACAAGCAAACAAATGGGCAGTGACTGGCGCAAAAGATAGAGCTTAGCTATCGCAAACGGATTAGTATCTCGTGCAAACGAATAAGTTTATCGTGCGAGTTAATTACGAGTTATTATATCGTGCCCTCGAATTGTTATCTCGAGTGCACGGATTATAATTCCGTGTGCTCGGATTAATAGATCGTGCGCACGGAAAAACAAATGAAAAGATTGAATGTCCTAAAGATACCACAGTAACTACTAAAATAGATATTGGTGGCAATCATAATATATGACAACCAAAACGCTATAACGTACATTAGGACTCAAAAACCTGCGATAAAAGGAGAAAACAATGACCAGGTAGGGTCGGATGGGCATCGCACAAATTTTACTTGTTCGTACCAAATACTTGAGCGCACCAGACAAAATAATTATCTAAGGCTGTTCTTGACACGTAACACATGATAAGTATAGAAACTTGCAAATGTGAAGACGTCTGCTTCCCAAAATGTTCATGTCAACAGCATATGCTTCGGGCATGAATAAGTAAATGCTTATCTCCTGCACGATTTGAGCTGCGTCGTGAGGAAACCTACCTTCGGGGTTTCCAGTTATGTCCAATACAAATCGACCTGTACAGTTACCGAAGAAGACTACAAAGAAGCTTATCATGGAATTTTAGATTGAAGAAGAAGAGGTCAAAGTATGCAATGATCAGGAAATGACGCAATCAGAAAGAAATTATCACTCCAAAAACCGAAGTGGGAAAAGCAGCTATTTCCCAACCACTCAGTTACCCGAATTTATAAAAAAAAAAAAAAAAGATGAAAACGTGCACAAGGTGCAAACAGCGCGAAAATGCTACACCAAACCATAAAGCAATTAGAACCATAACAGAAGTATCGCCTTGGAACGATCAGTAATATAAAATTACAGGGGTGGGGGGGTTAAACCGATTTAACGGGCGCCTAACCTCACACCCAGAGGGATTTATTACGCAAGATTAGTGCAGTTATCGCACATATTAACCTGCTTCTTTGTTTTTGCACATGTAAAATCGCGTTTTCTCATTAACTGATCAAGCTCGAAACTTTGACATTTTGGTTGGTACAAATAACGAACAAGACGAGCACGACACTCAGTATTGTCTGACGAAAGGTTACAAAATTAGTCTAGTGCATGTCTTGTGATACTGAAGTCTTCCAGACAGGACGTCATAAGCTACATGTGAGAGCAGTTCCTGTTTGGCCAACTTAGAATAAAAAAAACGCAATTACAATTACATTTTTTTTTTTTTCAGAAAAAAAAAAAAAAAACAAAAACATATAAATGTTTTAACCAAAAATGCGTTAAGGAAATTTGATAAAACTTATTGAAATATATGGTAATTGCATGATTTGTTTTTTATTAAGATAGAAAGATGTATTCTTGAAAGTCCATGAATATACGTTATTGATGGTTTTTGTCTATTCAAAACACAAAATATGCCTTTGTCACAGTAGTAATATAAAACAAAATCAAATTAATTTAACTTTGATGAACCACGTCGGCTTGACTTGTTTAATCAAAGAATACATCTAAAATTATTAAAACCATCTTGTTAAATAAATTATTACTGAAGAACATTCTCATTTCAAGTTCTCTGACGTTCACTTGATATATATGCTCTTCTGGTTGATAAAGTTAGATTGAAAATGAAAGGTCGAATAACCTGAAGACAAATCGAATAACAAGAGTGGGAACACAAGCAGACACATATTTCCTCTTTCAATTTGCTTGTCAATTCATTCTATTCTACGATAATGAGAAGCGTACATTCAATGCATAAAATGCAAATATAGCGATTCTCTCTTCCGTGAACTAGGAAATACATGGATTCATAAATAAGACACAAACGGAAAGAATGCATCGTTTCCGAATGGTGGTGGAAAGTTTAAAAAGATACTTTTAGCTGGATCATCGAAAGTAAAACTCGAAAATATGAAGAGTTCACTTCGCTACAATCTAATTTGCATGAATATAACTTGAAGAAGAATTAATAGAATATGAAACAGTACGGAATCTTAATTAGTCCAGCAAATTGCCAAGTCGATCATGTGTCGATTATGTTAGCTAGAATTTAGACTTATTTGAAGTCTGTATTTTCAGATGGCTCATGTAAATTCAAATTTCACTGCATACTCATTTCATGAAGTTGTTATAGAATACTCATTGAATGCTTGGCCATATATAAGATGTAAATGCCCGACAAAAAAAGAAACGCAATGTTGAAATTTTCTCGGCAAGTTCTTAATAAATTACCCAATTTCAAAATGTCATAGAATTTTTATTTCTGATCGAATCTTGCTAAAATTCACGTTGAGCGTGCATGAAGATGTGGTCTATACAAATACAAAGTCAAAGCACATCTCGTAAGCGGCCAGCATGTTTGGAAGTTATTTTTCCAAGATATAATAAACACAAATTTCGGGTATGTGTTTCATGTGTGATGTGCAAGAACTGTACTTTTTGCATTACTTTAGAAGCTTATGATGTTAGATAACGCTTTTCCGTCTATAAAAACTGTTACAGTTAATAGAATTAAGCTTAATAATTTTCATGATTTTTAAGGTTTATCTCCAGTATGCAATTTTGTTTAAAATGTGATTAAATAACAAGAGCTGTCAAGCATTTCGAGCCCGTGTTTGGACACAATGAGGATAAAGATTAAAAAAAAATGTGTGTCTGTGACCTTGAGAAGTACTCAAAAGGCCCCAAACACCTAAAGCTATTATTCAAGACAAGATGAATAACAGGTGCAATTTTATGTGACTTTAACATATAAACTCCACCTGGTATATGACAAGTTTCGAAGCAGAGTTTTGACCCATTGTTTAAAAGTTTAATGTAATGCATGATCGAATGATGTATCTTTGAAATGGTGTGAATGAAATTATGTTAATTTTCGTGATCTTTATGAAAAACTAATGAATGGTACCATTGCGTTTCTTATTTTGTCGGGTATATTTGTATGCTTGTTGATAATTTCATAGTGTAACAAAAATACGATCACCCTCGTGTATACATGCAGCACACTGGGCGAAAAACAATAATGACGCTTCAACGCGTCAAGATGAAGCTGTAGAAGCATTGGGTCAAGAGTTCTTCAATCAAGCCGGCCTGTCGACAGCAGTTGAACACGGTATTCCATTTGTTTCCATTGAGTCTGTTAAATAACCCTGTTAGTAATTGCCATTATCCGCAAATGAATTGCAGATTCCATTAAGGTGACTAGGGCATGTGTGACTGATGTTACCTGTATAAAATTTAATGTACATATAATTCTGAAACGTCATGCAGGGCTCATTTAATCAAACAATGTTTGCCCAAGGAGCTCTCTATATAACATCTTGAACTATCTTAATTAAATGTGAGGCTGGGGCATGCTTTGACAAATCTTATTTTAAATTAAGGGTTTTAATTAATTTCGTATGAGGCATGCAGCATGTCTTACTACAAAGAAAAGACAGCATAAAAATAATTTGGTACATGTATAGTATGAGCAGCATGTCACTGCTGGGCAAAGCTATACGTTAAAAGTGATGGTTAATAGAATGTTTCACAGTTTCTTTTTTGTTTATCCCTGTGTTATACAACATAAGTTCGATGAGTGCGGAAAATGTTCAAAATCACTTAAACTATGGACATAAATATGACAATCTATCTAATTAATACTGATTATGTCATTATCACTAAAAATAAAACCTACTTTTACTTGCCTGGCATTAGCATTTGAGCCGACTTATGAGAAAACCGACAATGTGGTTTTCAAATAGGCCCGACACAAACTGGTCTGTACCGTCACAGAAGATGGTTAGAAGCTTGAAATTTTGGATTTAGAAAGTAGAGGAATTGTACTATCTATGTAGCGAAAACAAAAGCGCCAGTCAGCTCCTCAGTAACTGCGAAGCTGATCTGCGCCTTTGGTTTTGCATATGCAGATTGTTGGTTTTCTCATGAGGCGGCTCAATTTTATGGAATTTCATGACTGGCAAGCATACGCTACAGAAAGAGAAACGTTGTGTCTCCACATATATCGAAAACATCCAAAATAAAGAATGTTGAAATAAGTCTCAGTCCACCCCAAACTATTTTATATCACTGACCGTTCCAGTACGGTACGTCTGTAGTGATTCTACTTGTTTCAGGTTTTGGTACTATTTTTAGTTATATTCTATGCTATTTTACGGAGCGACCATTTGATTTTTAGTGGGGAGGGGGCTGGAAGATTTTTTAAAATAACAATAACAGAACCGAATTTTGCCCTAAAAACTATCTAAGACAGGGTAGATTCTATTGTATCACATACAAATAGAAAGACAGGACAGCGTCGCGTATGGAACGCCAAAGCTGTCTGATGGTAAGGAATAAAAACATTTGATGCATCATCGTCATTATATCCTGCTCACATTTGATTATATGTTGTATAGTGTGCATTATATGATGAGAAAAGTCCATTATATGTGAAAAAATATATCCAGGCCCGAAAATATCTTGCACCCCCGTCCCCTCCCCCAAAAAGTAATAATCAAATGGTCGCCCCTTATGTATTTACAATAGATAAGTTCGGGTAACTTGGTAGCCACCTTTAGACAAATAGCTACACATGCGGCTTGCGATACTTGATTGTAATTTTCGTTTTCCCACCTCCGTCTTCAGAGTGGGATTTTGAGTCTGATTGTACAAGTTCTTATCATCGCTTTTCTTTAACTTTGCATAAGTTTTGCATATTGACGATTCTTCCGCCTCACAAACAATAACACCTTTCCGGTGCAGTCATCTGTCTGTGACAGATTATGTAATTTTCGTCCAAACAATTATTAGAATATTGAAAAGTTGACTGTTCAGACAAACATTAGCCCTGGTAACTGTCGTAGCATAATGCATCAATGGGATGAATTGCAATTTTCTCACATTGTAAAAGGCATTTAATGTGCACATTTATGCGATTATTGTTTGAAATGTATACGTACATGTACCAGATTCCCGTTTTTGAACAAAAAGGTAAAAATAAGCAATGATCAGGGATCAGGAAATGGCGCAACCAGAAAACAATTCCCACTTAAAAAACAAGGTGGAAACAAATTAAGTTGACATTCATTCAGAGTTAAAAATGGGCATAATATGAATTTGTTTCGGATGTGACTGGCCTGCTTCGCCTCTCTGGTGATGTAATACCACAAGGAAATATGATAATATATAATTTTATGTACTTTGTAGTTCTGCAAGGTTCATAATCTAAAAGTTGTTTTAATCAAGGGGTTAACAATGTGTCGTCTATATTTACAACCGCGCAAATAACAGCTTATATGTAGCAATTCACAAGTTTCAGACATCTAAAAATCAGTTGTCAAAGGCAAGAAATCAACAGTCGACAACAGTCATTCATGTGCAATTTAAATATAGAAAAAGTTCATTTCTTCAAAATGGCCAAAAGCTGTCAAACAATCACCTTGGTCTGTTCCATTATTTTCAAACAACCAATGAAATTTTTGAAAAGAGAAATCATCTTTCAATTCCATCTTACTGTAACCAATCAGTGATTATACAGTGACGGTGTACATTTCAATGTTGATACAGATATTTGACAGGAAATGTCAATTTCACCTTTTTGACAACTGGTTAAGAGATCCTTGAAACACCTGGATTGCTAGACTGCTATTTGCCTGGTTGTAAGACATGTTTTCATGTTACACATTTATTTCGCTACCAGCATCAATATCAATTAACGTCGACTGCTCTTTAATGTCTCTGGCAGATTTTATAGTTTCGCCCTATTGAGACTGTCAGAAAAAGACCTACGAGCCCTTGTAATAGATGTGTCATAATGTGTTGAATAACAATTTGTCTTTGTTTAAAAGAGGCATTCTCTCTTATAATATCATGCAATTTGGGAAACGCATCCTGACTTTTTACAGTCTGAGAATAAACATTCGACCGAAACGTTAACCGTACAATAAACATGTGTTTCTATGGTTTGTTTTGTGGGCAATCACTGTAACTACAAACCATATATAGTCAAATGTATATATATTTTATTGTTCTTTTGGTTCTCTTTGAAATATTCTATCAGACTAAAACTTTTATTCTGTGGAATGTCTTTTTTCGACGGTTTACATCTTCTGACTGCCGGTATAGAGCAATAAAATGTGTCTAGACGTCTTCATAGAAACAATTAAATATTTATTTCTCACAATACAGTGCTGATTTACGCGCGGTACCCTTTAATTTAGGAATCAATCAGCGACTCATTGCATGTAAATTCGATACGGAAATGGTTTGTTACTTGTACATAATAGAACACGCATGCCTTTCTAAACCGAGTCATATGCACACACTCTAGTTTCTGTTTCACGTTAGACCTAATGAATGCAATCCGTGATGACAAACATACCAATGGGCAGTGACTGGCACAACAATAATACCTTTTCAAACTTAAATGGAAACAAATGTATAGTCATTGCAGTCATTAACATGCATAAGAAGAGATAAAATACTTTCTGTAACTGGAACAACCCTTTATCAAACGATAGAGGTAAGCTATCGCTACCAAAACAGATATTGGTGACACTCACAATGATAACAAAAAACATTAGAGCGTAGTTTAGGACTCCAAAACTTGCGATCAACGGAGGAAAAAATGATCAGGTAGGGTTTGATGGGCCTCGTACTAATTTATCTTGTTCGTACCAACTATTTGAGCGCACCAGACAAAATAATTATCTAACTACGGCTGTTCTTGACACGTAACACATGATAAGTACAGAGACTTGCAAATGTCTGAAGACGTCTGCTTCCCAAAATGTTCCTGTTAACAACATATGCTTTGGGCTTGAATAAATGAATCATTCACGATTTGAGCTGTGCCGTGAGAAAACCTACTTTCGGGGTTTCCGACCTTGTCAAATACAAGTCGACATGTACAGTCACTGAAAAAGACTACATAGAAACATGTCATGAAATGTTTGATTCAAGAACAAAAGGGATTTTTATCCATGACGCGAAGATTATTAAAAATGGTGCAGTTACTGTACGGCTTACTTGCGCCTTTGTTTTCGCTCATGTAAAATCAGGTTTTCTCATGAACTCCTCATCTCTCACTTGCCCAAAGCTTCACTGTAGCAGAAATTTGGTATTTTGAACTGTTGGCACAAACAATGAAAACTGTACAAATAATGAAAAATGCAAGAACGGCACTCAGTATTATCTGGCGAAAGGTTACAAAATAAGACTGAGCCTGTGCGTGAGAAAACCAACAATTTGCATATGCGAAAACAAAGACGCAGATCAGCTTCGCAGTAACTGCGAAGCTGATCAGCGCCTTTGTTTTCGCCACACGGATAGTACAATTCCTCTTCTACTTATATTCAAAGTTTCACGCTTCTAGCTTTATTCTGTAACTGTACAGCCTGGTTTATGTCGGACCTGGTCGGAAACCCAAATTGTTTGTTTTCTCATGCACAGGCTCAAGTCTGAATATATTGAAGCTTACATACAGAACGTCATAAGCTACAAGAACAATTTCTGTATGACAAATGAGCCTGTGCGTGAGAAAACCAACAATTTGGGTTCCGACCAGGTCTGACACAAACCGGCCTGTACAGTCAGAGAAGCAGGCTAGAAGCTTGAAATTTCGGATTTAGATAGTAAAGGAATTGTACTATCCGTGTAGCGAAAACAAAGGCGCTGATCAGCTTCGCGGTTACCGCGAAGCTGATCTGCGCCTTTGTTTTCGCCTATGCAGATTGTTGGTTCTCCCATGCGGTGGCTCAAATTGGGAATGAAAAATTACACCTTCAATGATTTTCTCTCTTTTGGTTTTAGAAAAAATCATGTACTGTATTATATAGTAAATCCCGATAAGGCATTAAGGAAACATGATAAAAAATTATTGAAAAAAGGTGATTGCATGTTTTGTTTTTTCATTAGCCTAGGATAGAATCTTGAATTCTAGAAATCTAGAATGTTGATGCATATTCATTCAGTTTTGTCTATTCAAGTCAAAATATGCTTGTGTCCGAGTAGTAATATAAAAGTAACTTTGATGAACTACGTCGGCTTGACTTGTTAAATCAAAGAGTTCATCGAAAGTTATTAAAATCTCTGTTATTGTATAACCAAGGAACATTCTCTTTTCAAATTCTCAGACGTGACTTGATATAGGTGCTCTCAAGGTTGATAAAGTTAGACTGAAAATGAAAGGTCGAATATTATGAAGACAAATCGAACAATAAGAGTGGAAGCGCAAGCAGACACATATTTCCTCTTTCAATGTGCTTGTCAATTCATTCTATTATACGATAATGAGAAGCGAACATTAAATGCATAAAATGCAAATATAGCAATTCTCTTTTCCGTGAACTAGGAAATACCATGAATAATTATTCATTAATAAGACGCAAACGGAAAGAACGTCGGGTACATCGTTTTCGAATGGTGAGAAGTTTAAAAAGATACTTTTGTTGGATAAAGTAAAACTCGAAAACATGACGAGTGAACTTCGAGACAATCTAATTTGCATGAATATAACTTATAACTGGAATAAGACTTAACAGGATATGAAACAGTACGGAATCTTCCTTAGTCCCGCCAATCGCAAAGGCGATTATGTTAGCTAGAATTTAGACAAATTTGAAGTCTATATTTTCAGATGGCTCATAATCATGTAAATTTAATTTTCACTGCACACACGTTTTTTGATATTGATATAGAATACTCATTAGATGTAAATGCTGGGCCATGAATACCCGACAAAAAAGAAATGCAATGTTGAAATTTTCTCGGTAAGTTCTTCATAAGTTACCAAATTTAAAAATGTCAACGAATATTTATCTCTGATCGAATTATTGCTAAAATTCACGTTAAGCGTACATGAAGATGTGCACTATACAAATGCAAAGTCAAAGCACATTGCGTAACCGGCGAGCATGTTTGGAAGTGATTATTCAAAGGTATGATGAACTCAAATTTCGTGATTGTGTTTCAATTGTAATGTGCAAAAACTAGACTTTTTCCATGAATTTAGACGCTTGTGATGTTGATGCCTTTTTGTCTATAAAAAATTTATTCGACCTTGACCGTCACAGTTAATAAAATTAAGCTTAAAACTTTTTTCATGGTTTATAAGGTATGCAATTTTGTTTAAAATGTGATTAAATAACAAGACCTGTCAAGCATATAGAGCCCGTGTTTGAACAAAAATGAGGATTAAATAATTAAAAAACTGTGTGTCTGCGTACCTTGAGAAGTACTCAAAAGGCAGACAACTAAAGAAATTATTCAAGACAAGATGAAACAAGAGGACCAATGGTCCTGTAAACGCTCACCTGAGACCTGAGATACATACCAATAAACTTGTTTGACTAGAATGGTAATATACATGTATATAACTCCAGGGCAGGATCAGAGCAACCTCTGGAGTCATCATAAAGATTCAGTCCATTAGCAATTAACTGCAAGTTTTGCCCTTCAAATGATATTGTAACAATTTTCCCCATTCAAATACATGGGCAACCTAAGTTGACCTTGCCGTAAAAAAGGTCATGGTCATCCCAGGATCATGATTTATATAAACTTTGTAGAGCTCCATTGTCTGATGCTTCATGCCAAGATTCAAACCCATAGGCCTTCTGGTTCTGGAGAAGAAGATTTTTTAAAGGCTTTAGCTATTTATAGCCATGGCGGCCATCTTGGTCATGTGACCTTGACCAATTATACAAACTTTCATTCAATCTTCCTAAGAATGCTCCATATAAAGTTTGGCTTTGATTGGCCAAGCGGTTTCAGAGAAGAAGATGTTTGAATATTATGGTCATACACATGTATATAGCCCCGGGGCAGGGGCAGACAACCCTCTGGGCCGAAAATATTTTCATAAACATAAATCTTCTGTCCATTTGCTCATTCCTAGCAAGTGTTTTGCCATTAAATGACATTTTCCTATCTTTTCCCATTCAAATCCATGGGCGGCCTAAGTTGACCTTGCTGTAAAAAACGTCAAGGTCATCCCAGGGTCATGATTTATATAAACTTTGTAGAGCTCCATTGCCTAATGCTTCATGTCAAGCTTCAAAATCATAGGCCTTCTGGTTCTAGAGAAGAAGATTTTTAAAGGTTTTTGCTATTTATAGCCATGGCGGCCATCTTGGTCATGTGACCTAGACCATTTATATAAACTTTTTTCCCTCTACCTAAGGATGCTCCACATGAAGTTTGGCTTCGATTCGCCAAGCGGTTTCAGAGGAGAAGATGTTTCAATATTATGGAAATATACATGTATATAGCCCCGGGGCAGGGGCAGACAACCCCCAGGGGCCAAAATTTTTCCATAAACATTAATTTTCTGTCTATTTGCTTATTCCCAGTAAGTTTTACCCATTTAATAGCATTTTACCATTTTTCCCCATTCAAATGCATTGGCGACCTAAGTTGACCTTGCCATAAAATAGGTATAACTTTTGTAGAGCTCCATTGCCTGGTGCTTCATGCCATGTTTCAAGATCATAGGCCTTCCGGTTCTGGAGAAGAAGATTTTTAAAGGTTTTTGCTATTTATAGCCATGGCAGCCATCTTGGTCATGTGACCTGTATCATTTATATAACTTTTTCTTCCCCCTTCCTAAGGATGCTCCACATGAAGTTTGACTTTGATTGGCCCAGCGGTTTCAGAGGAGAAGTTGTTTGAAAAGTGTGGACGACGACGACGACGACGACGGACGGCGGAGCATAGGTATACTATAAGCTCACCTGTGAGCCTTCGGCTCAGGTGAGCTAAAAACGTGCAATTTTAACATTTGACGCCTACCTGGTTCATGACCATTTTTTAGTTTTTAGAGCAGAGCTTTGATCCATTGTTTAAAAGTTTAATGCAATGCTTGATCGAAGAATGTATCTTTGAAATGTTATGACATTAAATGAAATTTTTTTAATTTACGTGATCTTTATGAAAAGTTGATGAATGGTACCATTGCGTTTCTTATTTTGTCGGGTATGTTTGTATGCTTGTTGATAATTTCATGAAGTAACAAAATACGATTGTCCTCCTGTATGCAGCACACTTAGCGAAAAGCAAGAATGATGTTAGGCGCCTGTAAAACCAGTTTAAGCCCGCCAGTAACTTTGTGTTACTAATCGTTCCAAGGCGATACTTCTGTGGTGGTTCTTTTTGTTTTATGTCTTGGTGTTTATTTTTTGTTGTGCTGTTGGCACCTTATGTGTGTTTTCGTAGTTTTAGTTAAGTTAAGGTAACTGAGTGGCCACCTATTGGGAAAAAAGCTGCTAATTCGGCTTACGATATGTTTCATGGTATAAGTACCTGATTGTTAATTTGGTTTTTCCCACCTCGATTTTTGGAGTGGGAATCTTTTTCTGATTGCGCCTTTTCCTGATCTTTGCTTACTTTTACCTTTTTAACGCTTGAAGATGAAGCTGTAGAGGCTTTGGGTCATGACGAGTTCTTCTTCAATCAAGTCGGGATGTCGACAGTTGTTAAACCCATCATTCCACTTGTTTCTGCTGAGTTTGTTATGGCCCTTACATAGTACAATGCCCCCAAACAACTAGGGTAATTCTTTCTAATCCTCTTGTCCAACTATCAACTCAACCATTTATTTTCATTGAAGAATCCCCAAGTTAGATTGCAAGTATTGAAAAGCATTTCAGAAATCCTTTCTAAACTTCTCAAACAACTTCTCAAAAGGTGCTGACATTTCTCACAAGGTGTCCTTTGCCATGGGGGAGTAAAGTATTGTGTTGTGTTGTGTTCACTTGGAGAACATTATTATATGACTATTAAGGTTTTCAGTGTGGACCTTACAAAATGTTACTGAATATATTTTTATCTGTTCTACTGTGTTACTCATTAATATAAATCTTCAAAACTCTGTATAAGGTTATTATGGGTCCACTGATTATATAAAAAAAATAAAATACATGTATATTTTCATGTACATAGGGAACTGTCAATTTTATCATGAAGACTGATAGTTCCTGATACATTCTTGTATGAGCTAATCAAACATCACATGTTCAAACTCTCAGCTTTAGAGTGCTCAGCAAAATGCTTATCGACCATTTTCAATTTACTTTCTGAATTTGATTTGCTGTGATAAATTTAATTGGATGGCATATACCAGAAGGTATAGAGAACTACCAGTCTTCATGATGAAATTGCACATAGTTGACAGGTATTAGATTTTTTTTTATAATCGGCGAACCCTTAAACCCATTTTCTGTAAGCCAAAGCAGCATAATTTATGCTCTAATGAAAGCTTACAGAACGGTGACTAGACAAGTTTTCGTATAATTATTATATTGGCAAGCTGCTGTCTGATCATAAAATGGATATAATCAGGAAACGTAGCAAACGTGGTGTTGTGCCAGACATTGTAAGGGAACAAGCTGTAAAACTGCATCAACAAGGTAGAAGTCAAAGAGACATTGCTGATGTACTCCTGATTGATAAAAAGACTGTAGGAAGCATTATCAACTCCTATTATGAGACAGGAAAATTTCAAAGACCTGTTGCTCCGACAGTAGTCAGAGAGCGCAAAAAACTTTCACTGGATACAATGAAAGCTATAGAACTTTACAAATTGGAAAAACCATCAATCTATTTAAAGGAAATTCAGCAAAAATTACTTCATGATAATGTTTGCACAAATGATAACTTGCCATCAATACAATCTATTTGTGGAGGTTTAAAAGAAATTGGATATACCTATAAAAAATCTATTCTGTTCCCTCAGAATCACAAACAGCCGAGTCACAAGTTAAATATGACGAGTATATGAATTACATTTCTGATATTGATGTTCACTCGCTCCACTTTTTTGATGAATCTTCAGTGATAAGAACAAGTGGAAAACGCAATTATGGAAGTAGTGAAATTGGCAAACGTGCAATAGAAATTCAGCCATACGCTTCTAATGCAACATTTACTATCAATTTATTACATGGTATACGTGGCATTGACTGTTTTAGTATTCTAGAAGGGCCCTCAAATGGCCAAGAATTGCTTAATTTTTTGTTGATGCTCTTGATGTAAGACATGATGATGGGTCTTTAAAAATCAGTAATGGTGATGTGATAGTTATGGACAATTGCAGGTTTCACCACGGACGTAACACAGAACCACAGCTAAGAGCAATGCTAGCAAACAGGAATGTTACTTTAGTGTTTCAGCCACCGTATCATCCACAGTTGAATACATGCGAGTACTGTTTCAGTGTGCTTAAATCATACCTACGTGATCATGAGGATTATGCGTATACACTACCAGAAATGGCCATAAGTGATGGTTTGTTGGAGAAGATATCCCCAACATACTCCTACCGTGTATTTAAACATTGTGGATATATTTTGTGAAGAAAAAACAAAACAAAAAAAAAACCAACAACCTGGCCACAAAAACAATTAAACAAATAAACCAGAGGACCAATGGTCCTGTAAACGCTCACCTGAGATACATGTATGTACTCAAATGCATTCATACATGTACTTGTGTAGAAGAAAATGTTTAAAGGTTTTTACCATACAAGGGCATGGCAGCCATCTTGGTCATGTGACCTGGATTATTTATATAAAAGTTCCCACTTGCTAAGGATGCTCCACATGAAGTTTGGCTTTGACTGGCCAAGTGGTTTCAGAGAAGAAGATGTTTGAATATTATGGTCATATACATGTATATTGCCCCGTGGCAGGGGCAGACAATCCCCTGGGGACAATTTTTTTCATTAACATAAATCTTCTGTCCACTTGCCTACTCTAAGCAAGTTTTCCATCATTTAATTACATTTTACCAATTTTCCCCATTCAAATGCACTGGCGACCTAAGTTGACCTTGCTGTAAAATAGGTCAAGGTCATTCCAGGGTCAAGATTTATATATACATTGTAGCCCTTGAGCCCTCAATGCTACATGTCAAGTTTCAAGACCCTAGGCCTTTGGGTTCTGGAGAAGCAGATTTTTAAAAGTTTTCACCATATATGGACATGGCGGCCATCTTGGTCATGTGACCTGGATTATTTATATACACTTTCGTTCCCCCTCCCTATAGATGCTTCCTATGAAATTTGGCTTTGTTTGGCCAAGTGGTTTCAGAGAAGAAGTTTGAATATTATGGTCATATGCATGTATATAGCCCTGGGGCAGGGGCAGACAATACCCTGGGGACTAAATTTTTGCATAAAAATAAATCTTCTGTCCATTTGCCTACTCTAAGCAAGTTTTCCATCATTTAATTACATTTTACCAATTTTCCCCATTCAAATGCATTGGCGACCTAAGTTGACCTTGCCGTAAAATAAGTCAAGGTCACCTAAAGGTCATGATTTATATATACATTGTGGCTCGTGAGTCCCCAATGCTACATGCCAAGTTTCAAGATCCTAGGCCTTTGGGTTCTGGAGAAGATTTTTATAGGTTTTTACCATATATGGGCATGGCGGCCATCTTGGTCATGTGACCGGGATTATTTATATACACTTTCGTTCCCCCTTCCTATAGATGCTTCCTATGAAATTTGGCTTTGATTGGCCAAGCGGTTTCAGAGAAGAAGATCTTTGAAAATGGTGGACGGACGACGACGATGACGACGACGGACGGACGCCGGACCCTGGCCATACTATAAGCTCACCTGTGAGCCTTCGGCTCAGGTGAGCTAACAATATTATATTTCTATGCATTTGTCTCAATTGGTGCCATATGATTTTCTAGGGTTTAAGCGCATTTGTTTTAAAAATTGCTCATGTTCCAATAAGCTTACAGTCAGTATCATAAGTTCACAAACTTTTGCTGCCTTGAGAGTGAATAAATTTTAATTCTAAATTTTCAGTATGAGTGGCGGACTTCAAGCCAGGTTTACATATCTTTGACATTGTGGACAGACAACATCCGGACTCTAGAACATGGGTATACTATGACCTACAGCTCACTGATGAGCTAATTAAAAAAGAGTTTTATTGCATCAACTGGGTCTGATCCATTACTATTATGTGACACACTTTAAGTTTATGCAATATTACTAATTACAAACTATAGAACTTGATACTGCTTTGTGTTGTTGCCTTGTTACACTGGAGCATTTTCCAGATTGCAGCCCAAATAACCAGACTAAGAGGCACATGTTACTGTAATATGGATGCACATCTCGTCATGTATTACAAGAGTACATGTACAGTAACTCACGCCGTTTGGCCTTGTTACTCCAGTTACTCTAGTTACTCAGGCTGCCATCTCAAAAATGCTCATAGATATGCCTAAAAGGGCAAATAATAATGAAAATCAAAATGATTTTTTTTATTCAGTTTTACGTCTCTTTCAAGCTTTTTCACTCATATCGAGACAAATCAATCGGTAGGTGGGGCGAAAACGGGAGTACCTGGAGAAAAACGACTTGGCACACCACCAAGCAGAACTTGGCTTGTTCCACATGTGACCCGTGCCCGGAATGAGGCATGAACCCACAGCGGTGAGATGACAAAATGATTTGGGTATTACAAGAAGCGGAAGGGGAAGCACTTTTACAACCAAGTCTTCAACAAAAAGATTGCGCTACATGCGTGTTTGTGTTTGAGGGGTTGGGGTCTATCTTGTCATCTTACTCGCTGACATCCTAAGTTTGCTTGCTTGATTTGACACTTTGTGCCAACAGTAAACATCTGAGGTCTTGTAAACGTGCATTTATGATAGGTTTGGTTGACGCTTTATGACCAGGCCCAAGTATTACAGTGCTTCCTTAAAGTCCACCTTAGCTGAAGGTGACAAAATTCATTGTATATTTTTGGGCATTTACATGTAAAACATATTGAAATCAGAACTGTCACTTTTATTTTGTAGATGACATTTTACATTTACAAAGATGCATATTTTCAAAACAGATATGAATGATTTTATCTGTAAAATATTGATACAAAATTTGTCAACTTAAAGTCAAATGAGCCTTTAAGGACCCTTACGGAATTGCAGCGTACGCTGGAATGCAGCGTATGCTGGAATCATACTGCATCCGCGCTGCCTTCATACTTCTTTTTTGCTCTATATCTGCAGCATAGTTGCAGTATATACTGCATTGCAGCATACGCTGGAATCATGCTGCTATTTAAGCTTCTTATATTCTGATTTCATACTTCACTGCAGCGTACGCTGGAATCATGCTGCTTGATGTATGCTGCATTCATACTGCACTGTCTTAGAATATTTTTACTTGCTGGATTCATGCTGCATTCATGCTGCTGTCACTTAGCAAAATGTAATCAATTTCCAGGGTTTAATTATTATGCTGCATATACGCTGCTTTCATGCTGCTCAGAAGCGTATACTGCAATCATACTGCTGGCTTGGCAGTCTACAAATATTGATTTTCGATGATGTCATAGTTTTAATTGCATTATGGGTAAAAAAATTGGCTGCCAGAAGTGGAGGGAAATTGAAAGCTGTGTTACAAATGCAAATTTAAAGGAAATGGAGCTTCAAATCATCAAAGAAAATTAGCAGAACTTGTAAGTGCATCTAGAAACATATTTTATAATTTAAGAGTAAACTACTGTTTGACTTAGGCTTTAATCAAGCAATATGGTAGTTGTAACACATATTTGCAGACGACAATCAATCTCTTAAGATTTTTTCACATTCTAAGTATATATTTGCATGCTGGAAGGCCCATTAATGGATAAGAATGATATATGTATATCAAAACTGAAAGCATGTGCATTTTTGTGTGTGTTTTTTCTCTAATTATTCATTTTTAAAAAAATGTCAACTTATCCTCTGAGTGGGTGGGGTAACATGGTGGCATGTCTGAAATAGTGGTATGATATCCAGCATGAACGCAGTATGATTGCAGTATGAATCCAGTATATGCTGCTTTAAAGCATGACTGCAGTATGAAAGCAGCATGGAATGTTAAGAGGTTTGTAATAAAACCATGCTGCAGTCATGCTGCTTTGCAGCATGATTCCAGTATGGTAACAGTATGATCGCAGTATGAAAGCAGCTTAATTGGCATAATATAGCAGCATGTTTCCAGTATGATTGTAGTATGGTTCCAGCATAATTCCAGTATGAATGCAGTATGGTTCCAGCATGATGCCAGTATGAATGCAGTATGATATCAGTATGCAAGTTTTCAGTGCAAGCCAATCTGCATAGCAGCGTGAATCCAGCATAGTTACAGCATGATTCCAGTATGAATGCAGTATGCTTTCAGTATGGAAGTTTCCAATGCCAGCAAAGCAGCATAGTTGCAGTATGATTCCAGTACAAATGCAGTATGATTCCAGCATGGAAGGTTTCATTACCCAAATCATGCTGCATGGCAGCATAAAAGCAGCATGATTGCAGTATGGCAACTACCTCAGTGACATGCAGCATGATTGCAGTATGATTGCAGTATGAATGCAGCTTAATTTGCATAATTGAAACACGCTGCAATGCAGCATGATTCCAGCATGATTGCAGTATGGCAACTACCTGTGACCTTGCAGCATGATTGCAGTATGATTGCAGTATGAACGCAGCTTAATTTGCATAATTGAAACACGCTGCATTCATGCTTCTTCCATTTAAATCACCATAGTATTTTTTTGCAGTATGATTGCAGCGTTACTGCAATCACGCTGGAATCACGCTGCAAAAGCGCGCTGTATTTATACTGAATTCATGCTGCAAATGCGCTGCAATTCCGTAAGGGGAGCCATTGTAATTCTGGGCACCGGTCAACAATTTTTCATTTATGATGGGTCGGGGCCACCACTTCCTGAGCAGATAACTATTACAATAGGGAGCTTAATGTGCCTTGCTCAAGGACACTGCATGGCTCCCATGGGGTTCAAAACTGTGATTTCCAAGTTTGGGGTCAAACATCCTACTACTGTACTGAGCCATAAATGTTTGATGAGTAGTCTAGAAGGATTCATTGAAAATAATATCAGCTTTGGATATCTTTTATTACACATACATCTTAGTGTGAAAACTGCTTTCTTGGCAAAAAAAAAAAAAAAAAAAAAAAAAAAAAAAAAAACCCAAAAAAATTCAAATAAAGACAAAGAAATTTTACAACACGGGTGGGAAACCTAAGAACTACCTCGAAAATGTGTTAATGCGATTTCGTTCCAACGACACGTTTGTAGTAGTTCCAATGCCAAAAATAAAACCTTGGGAACTACCATATAAAAATGTATTTTTTTATTTTATTTTACTGTACCACAATGACCAAACTTTTGAGAAATCGGGCAATGTTGTTCCGTGTAAAAATGTTTTAGCTCACTTTAGAGCCCCAAAGTTTATCTGAAAAGTCATCAGTTTCTTCATATTTTGTCCCCCACTCAGAGCTGAGGTAAAATAATCTAATTTTAAGCGGGAGAAACAAAACCATGGAGACTGCAAAGACTTTTCAGATGAAATTTGGGATCATAGAGGAAGCTCAAACATATTTACACGGAACAATATTGCTCGATTTCTCAAAACTTTGGTCGTTATGGTAAAGTAAGACAAAACAAAAATAACACATCCATCTATTTTCATGGTAGTTCTTATGTTTCCCACCCGTGAACAAATAACAACCAGCATCATTTGATTTCAGATTTTAGATTGATGCATATCTAATGTATAGCTCTGATCTATGCCTCTGTTAAACTTCTTGTTTTCATAGAAAGCGAAGTTTGCCTACTTGGCAGAAATGCCTTTTTATAAAGTATTATCAACCTGTAGAAATGGTGCACCAAAAATGCTGAGAATATTCGTGTTACTGTAGAAATGCGAATCTCCGGAGAAATGTTGCAGTGAGACTTCAGGATTTTGTGTTGTTTTAATGTGTTAATTGTTGTCAAAAGATATAGAAATTATGCATTGCTGAGAACTTTTTCCAAGGAGCTACAACTATTTAGTGTCCATAGATCTATAGGTGTAAAATTATTTTGATGTCTGTCTAAAATTTGGCAGATAGATTGAAAGATTCAAAGAATCTGAAAAACAGCCTCAAAATTTCATTTATGATGGTTCTAGAGAACTGGCGAAACGTGGCATCAGTTTGGAATGACATTGCATTTTTGTTTTGTATTCACATTTCTACAGTAATCCCCTGGCGATTCTCAGCTTTTCCTGTGCACCGTTTCCACAGGTTGATTATCTGATATAAAAAGAACAAAGATAATATCACTTTTGAGTATGTCAGACCCTGGGAAAAATGATAAACCTTTCATGAACTGCACACCAACCTGTATGCACGGGTGGTAAACAGGGGAACTAGCTCCAAAAAGAGTCAGCAGGATTTTGTACCCTCGGCACATCCGATCTAGCCCTCTCGGTTGGAAAATGTATGTCTTGAAGCATCCAATCATTATTTATTTATTTCTTAGTGATCTAGTGAAAAATCCGGCAATGTGGTGCAGTTTAGAAATAATTTAGCTCCTTTCGCTGCCAGGATTGGTGCTTTAAATATGCACGGTTCGAACACAACTTTGAAACGCCTTTAGCGCACTGAGCCGAAAATCTCAGTGCGCTAAAGGCGTGTCAAAGCTGTGTTCGAACCATGCATATTTCAAGCCCCAATTCTTGCAGCGAAAGGAGCTAAATTATTTCTAAACTGCGCCACTTTGTCGGATTTTTCAGTAGATCTCTATTAAAGAAATAAATTCTGATAAAATACTCCGAAATATACTTTTGTTTACCGCTTTCCAATTGAGAGGATGTGCCGAGGGAACAAAATCCCGCTGACTCTTTTGGAGCTAGTTCCCCTGTTTACCACCCGTGTGTATGTGTATCTTTAATTTGTCAAGGACAAAATAGTATTAGGGGAAGCGCGGTGACACAGTGATAGAGTGTCAGACTTCAGAGCCAGAGGATGGGGGTTCGATCCTCACCGGTGGCACTTTGTTGTGTCCTTGAGCAAGGCACATTTACTTCCCATAGTACTGGTTAAACCCAGGAAGCGGTGGCCCTGTCCCGATATGACTGAAAAATTGTGGACTGTGATGTAAAGCCTAACCTCAAACAAACAAACAAAATAGCATTACAGTTTCTATAACCTAATTCAAATCTTCATGAATATAGTTCTACTGATGGTTCCTGCCCAGGTGAAAGAGAGACAATGGTCGACCATGGTCACCATGGTTTTTGATGGTCCACCATGTTATTTCATGGTCAACTGTCAAATACCATGATAAAAACAATATCTGAATTCATAAGTATGGAATGTTCATGATTGAACTTGACTCAGGTATTCATAAACAGAACATTTATGAGCCATGAACCTTTCATGAACTGTTCATGAACTCATTAACTATTTTTCACAGGGGCAGAGTCACATACTTGTGAACAAAACATTCTTTTCAGTGTACTGGTTAAACCAAAACTGCAGAAGGTTCACAAATGAAAATGCTTTTGTTTAACCATGTCACAATGATATATGGAGTGCTCCAAAGACATGTCCTTTGATATCCAAAATCAAGACAAAACATGGGCCACACCATGAGCAAACTGGCTTTTTGGATATTCAAAATTTAAACAAAGCCAAAGATGATCTGCACACAGTGATTGCACTGCTGATCAATGCCTTAAATGTTTTCACTACACACAGAAAGTAAAATCCCTTTTACATGTAAAAATATTACCTCTACAGAGGGAAATGCCAATTTTATCATGATATATGCATTCTTGTATGAGACATTTAAACATCACATACAGATTATTTTGAGCTCAAAACCTCAGCTTCAGAGTGCTCAGCAAAATGCTTATCAGCTATTTTCAAGTTACTTCCTTGTTAGATTCCATCCCTCCCCCCTTGTGTGCTGGGTAATGTTTTGACAAATGTATTACCATAAACATGAGCTAAAGTTCTCTGACTACATATAATGGAGTATTTGCACTCAGATATTCATATTTTTAGGAAAAAATTGTATTTACCATGATTCCTGAAAACTGATGGCAGCAAGTAAAGTAAATAGTATAATATTATTTTCTTCTAAAAATATGAATTTTGACTGAAAATACATTCGTAAAATGTAGTCAGTGAGCTTTAGTTTATGTTTCTGATAATGCATTTGTCAAAAATTTACCCAGCATGCCACATGCTAAGAAATGTTTCAAACCAGAAGTAATTTGAAAATGTCTGATAAGTGTTTTGCTTGGCACTCAAAAGCTGTGAGTTTGGGTCCAAACTTATCTGCATGTGATGCTTGAATGGTTTATACAAGAATGTATCAAGAACTACCAGTCTTCATGAAAAAATTGGCATTTACCCTCTGTACAGGTAATTATTACACAGCCAAAAAGCAGCTTTTCTCGTGATGAGGCTAAATATGTATCCTACCCATTCTGGTTAGCATATGAAAACTGTACTGTAAGGATTTCACACCTCGTATCATAGCTTGTAAAACAAACCAATGAATTCCTTCAGCACAAAAAGCATCAAGACACATGAGCCGCGACACAAGAAAACATGATTTTTACATATACAAAAACAAAGGCGCAGATCAGCTTCGCAGTAACCGCGAAGCTGATCAGCACCTTTGTTTTCGCAACATGGATAGTAGTACAATCCCTCTTCTTCCTAAATACAAAATTTCAAGCCTCCAGCTGTCTTCAGTTGCTGCACAGTCCGGTTTATGTCGGACTTGGTAGGAACCCCGACGCCCGGTTTTCTGACGTCGCGGCTCAGACGTGAAACATATTTCAATTCCTGCAATGCACTGCATTAGTATTTATCACTGGTTCACTTGGATGGATGAAAATGAAATTCAAGATTAAATTCCATTGACAGGAACAACCACATACATGTACAACATACATGTATCTTAAACTGCAATAGTATTTATGCACTGAAGTCCACTTGGACGAATAAAATGAAATTCAAGATTAAATTCCATTGACAGGAACAACCACATACAACATCTTGCACTGTAATATTATTTGTGCACCAAAATCCACATGGACAGAAGAAAATGAAATTTAAGAGTAAATTCCATTGACAGGAACAACCACATACAACATCTTGCACTGTAATAGTATTTGTGCACCAAAGTCCACTTGGACGAATAAAATGAAATTCAAGATTAAATTCCATTGGCAGGAACAACCACATACAACATCTTGCACTGTAATAGTATTTATGCAGCAAAGTCCACTTGGACGAATAAAATGAAATTCAAGATCAAATTCCATTGACAGGAACAACCACATACAACATCTTGCACTGTAATAGTATTTGTGCACCAAAGTCCACTTGGATGAATAAAATGAAATACAAAATTAAATTCCATTGAGAAACCACATACAACATCTTGCACTGTAATAGTATTTATGCACCAAAGTCCACTTGGACGTATAAAATGAAATTCAAGATTAAATTCCATTGACAGGAACAACCACATACAACATCTTGCACTGTAATAGTATTTATGCACCAAAGTCCACTTGGACAGAAGAGATTAAATTCCATTGATAGGAATGCCCACATACAACATTACTTGCTTTCTTTCTTTGGAGAGGATGGGGGGGGGTACTTGTGGGGGGTGGGGGAGGTGAACTGCATGGCGGAGGATACGTTGGTAGAGGTGGCTGGTAGGTCTGGTAGTAGTTAGGAAATTTTGGATAGATTGGATACATCCTTGGATCGTAGAATGTGTTGCTGTAACTGTAGTAATATGGTTGACCGTACGTAGAATAAGATGTCTGATGATCATATGGTGATGTAGTTGTAGGATAAGATGTCTGATGATCATAATGTAATGTTGAATGAGATGTCGGCTGATGTTGAAAAGCTGCTTTAGTAGGTGGCTCATCATCCGAAACATTATCATAGTCCTCCGATTTTATTGTGAACGATTTGGATTTCTTTTCTTCCATTGACTTCAGCGACTTCTTAAATTCAGTTTCATCTTCTTGTTCTGAGTGGCTAGGAATTTTGCCCTTGTAGAAACTTTTCAATGCAAGTAGATCTCTTGTCAGTAGGTTTACATCTGAATACTTTTTTGGATCCAATTTCTTCAACCGAGGTTTGACCTCATACACAAATGATGCAGAGAGCTTTTCCTTAAAGCCATTGTCATTTTTAATTTGTGTCTCCAGATCTAAAATTTCACGCCCTAGCTTTACAAGTTGAGTGTTGACCGCCACAAGTTCAAGCCCATGTTCATGGTGTCTCTTTTTGTTACCACATTGGAGCCAAGACGGGCATGGTGGCTCCTTACAAGGCAGCTGATGTTTATTTCCAAACTGCCTGTGCCCCCGAATGTGGCAATTTGAGCATGTTGAAGTTTTATTATTTCCAACTGGGGGTGGGAAGGGAATGTCCCTTGTTAGCTCTCTTTTCTTCAACTCGAGTTCCTTTCTCTCATCCATCTTTGCAGCCAATTGGGCCTCTTTCTCTCTGATAATGTTCTCAAAGCCGTTGAGTGATGAAGCAGTATTTCCTCTCTCACAGCCGGTGGTAGCAATAGTTCCTCCCGATTGCATAACAGACTGATCACCGGCACATTTGATGTTTCTAAGTGCGTCCTCTAACCGACGACGATGGCCCAAGGGGAGTGGCACCCCTTTGTCCTTGAACATCTGCACCAAATCTGTTTCTATATCCATTGTCCGCAAAGTGGAACAGTCTCGGAACTCTTCCTCAAGGAAAACATGTTCATATTCTAGATATGCTGGTCCAAGTTGGACTAAAAACTCATGAACAGAAATATCATCCATGTTGGTATTTTAAAGTCTGTTGCAACTGACTTTCAGAATGGAAATGAAAAGGTGATAATTTATTCTTACAATTTCGGATAAAAAAGTGAACAGTGTCAGTTATATAAAGCAAAAAATTAGCAGTTTGAATGGTTCTTTGTATTATAAAGTCAACTCATCATTTATTTTCATTTAAATCATAAATTGGTTTGGTGATTGCCTTACAAAACAAGTGTAATGAAGGCATAACAAATCAATCAGCAAGTTTGGCCACCTTCATTTGACAAGAGATTATAAACCTAGATTAGAAGAGAGATTAGAAGAGAGTTCTTTCTGAACTCCCTAAACAAACTCCTTACAAAATTTCTTACAATTTACTTCACAAAGGATCAATCAGTCACATTGGGCAATTCTGTAGAGTGGGCTTTACAATCAACCAATGAAATTGAAAATGATATTGGAAGATCATATTAAGCACTTTTCAAAGGACAAATGAGAATAAGAACTTCATCAACACATTGATTTCAATGAGTACCTACAACATACTTACTTACAGGTAAAAACAATGCATTATTATATCATCATCTTCAAATACAGACCTTAGCTGTACCTCTGTTAACCCAACACATAAACTCCCCTGGCCAAATCTAACTCTATTGTCATGTCAACACCTTGTGAGAACTTGCTTAAGAAGTTGTTTAAGAGGTTAACAAAGAAAGTATGAAATCAACTTGGTGGGCTATGAATGAATATAAATGGTTCATTTGATAGTTCAACAAAAGGATTAGAAAGAAATACCTTAGTTGTTTGGGGGACATGGTGTGTGGAGCAGCCATAAATAACCCTGTGAGTAACTACCATTATTGGCAAATAAATTGCAGTTTTCATTAAGGTGGTTGACGCATGTGTGACTCATTTTAAATTGATGTCTTATGAGACATGCACGTCCTACTACAAAAGAAAACTAGACGACATAAAAAATTGGTGGTACATCTATAGTATGAGCAGCATGTCTTACAATCTTGGCAGCTGGTGGACAAAAAGTAATGGCCATGTATTGGAAAATCATACAGTAAATATGTACCAATACAGAAAGAACACTCGCTCTACTTAGTGAGCAGTGCATTTCCAAAATGATACCAAACAAATGTACGGTCTACGAATGAGCGTTTGTTCACCAAACTTTGACAATATCCATCTACCTAAACGAACGTTCTATCAAACACAGCTCGCTTACAGTCAAGAAAAAGGACAGCATGCATTAAAGGCTAAATTATCATTTTTGTAAAGAACTCCGCATCTCAATTGAGCATTTGACCAAATCTGGGCGAAGATATACGGTACATAAAGTGATGGTTTATAAAATGTTTCATAAAATTCGGCGCCCAGGAATCTCCATCGTCGGGCAGCTTACTCAGTCTGTGAGTTCTGGTTTTTGATTCATCAGGATGTTTATCATGATTTATTTGTTTGTTCTTGATGATTCATTGACTAGTTAGAGATTCACCACGAGGACCGAACAACTAACTAAATGTTATGAACCACTGCAGAAGCTGAGGGTGAGGTTAGGTACCTGTAAAACCGGTTTAAGCCCCCAAGTTATTTTATAACTGACCGTACCAAGGCGGTACTGCTGTTCTGGTTCACACTTATCAAAGTTATTCCAATTACGAGTTTCATGTTGCATGGCTTTGTGACCACCCGAATATAATGGCTGTTCACTCAGCCCTCTGCATTTTACTTGTTCTGTCCAAGCTAGCACTGTGTCCACCTAATACCTTCAATAGCTGCTCACTCTGCTTTCCGTTATTCATGTTAAACGTTGGTATCTATGTTTAGTATTTTCTTAATATGATTTCTTATTTCTTGTTTATCACTGAACCACTACAGAAGCTGAGGATGAGGTTAGGTACATGTAAAACTGGTTTAAGCCCGCCAGTAACTTTGTGTTACTGATCGTTCCAAGTCGATACTTCTGTGGTGGTTCTTTTTGTTTTATGTCTTGGTGTTTTAAAAAAAATTGTGCTGTTGGCGCCTTATGTATGTTTTCATATTTTTAGTTAAGTTAAGGTAACTGAGTGGCCACCTATTGGGAAAATAGCTGCTCATTCGGCTTACGATATGTTTCATGGTATAAGTACCTGATTGTTAGTTTGGTTTTTTCCCACCTCGGTTTTTGGAGTGGGAATCTTTTTCTGATTGCGCCTTTTCCTGATCTTTGCCTACTTGTACATTTTTTCAAAGTTTCTATTGAGTCCCGTGTATTGTACAACACAAGTTCAATGAGAGCAAATCCTGGAAAACGTTCAAAAAAATTATGGACATATATATGGCAATCTATCTAATAAATACTGATTATGCCATTATCACTGAAAATAAATCCTACTTTACTTGTCAGGCATTAGCATTTTATTGAATTTCATGACTGGCATATGTTACGAAACGCGAAACGTTGTGTCTCCACATGTATTGAAAACATTCAAACATAAAGAGGGTTGAAAGAAGTCTCAGTCCACCACGGCAATTTTGTATCACTGACCGGTCCGGTAAGATACGTCTGTAGTGATTCTACTTGTTTCAGGTTTTGGTGCTATTTTTGTGATATTTTATGCTATTTTAGGGAGCGACCATTTGCTTTTTACGGGGGGTTGGGGGCTGGAGATTGTTTTAAATAAAGATTCCAGGACCGAATTTTGCCGGAAAAAATATCTAGGACTCGGTAAATTCTATTGTACGTATTGTATTATAAACAAATAAAAAGACAGAATAACCCGGCTTGCGATATGTACCTGATTGTCCGTTTCTTTTTCACACTTTCGTCTTCAGAGTGGGACTTTGATTCTGATTGTACAAGTTCTTATCATCGCTTTTTTTTTATTTTGGCATAAGCTTTGCACATTGACTTTCATCCGCCTTACATAAATAACAATTAACGTCTCTCCAGTGCAGTCATCTGTCTGTGACAGATTTTGTATTTTCGTCCAACCAATTATTACAATATAGCAGAACGAGACATTTATAGAACATTTGACTGTTCAGACAGACATTAGCACTGGTATAAATTTCCGAAGCATAATGCATCAATGCGTTGAATTACAATTTTCTCACATTGTAAGAGGCATTTAATGTGCCGATATATGCGATCATTGTTTGAAATGTCTACGTACTAGATTTTTTTATCTAACATGTTTCTCGAGAAAAAAAAGTAAAAGTAAGCAATGATCAGGAAATGGCGCAATCAGAAAGAAATTCCCACTCCAAGGTGGGAACAAACTGTGTGACTGGCTTGCAATCCCTATCAATATCTCCTCTCTGGAGATGTAACCCCACACATAATTCTGATAATATACATTTTTATGAAAGTGTGCAGTTCTGTAATGTTTATGGTCCATCAAGGCGTATACAACTTGTCGTATCGTGTGCCCCAGTCTCAGTTTAAGACATGTTTTCATGTAGCATATTTATCTCGTATCAGCATCAATATCAATTAACGTCGACTGCGCTTTAATGTTTTTGGCAGATTTTGTAGTTTCGCCATATGGAGACTGTCAGAAAAAGACCTACGAGGCATTTATAGACCATTTGGCATTTCTGACGGACTTAAGCACTGGTAATAGACGTGACATAATGTGTTGAATAATAATTTGTCTCCGTTTACAAGAGGCATTCTTTCTTATAGCATTATGCAATTTGGAAAATGCATCCTGGCTTTTAAGTCTGAGAATAAACAATCGACAGACACGTTAACCATACAATAAACACAGTGTTTCTATGATCTGAATTGTGGGCAATCACTGTAACTACAAACCATATATAGTCAAATGTATATATATTTACTTGCTCTGTTGGCTCTCTTTGAAATATTTTATCAGACCAAAACTATTTTCTATGGAATGTCTTGTTTCGACGGATTACATCTTCTGACTGCCAGTATACAGCAATAAAATGTGTCTAGACTTGTGCATAGAAACAGTTAAAGATTTATTTCTCACAATACAGTGCTGAGTTACGCGCGTTACGTGAGTTAAGCCTTTAATTTAGGAATCAATCAGCGACTCATTGCATGTAAATTCGATACTGAAATGGTTTGTTACTTGTACAGCATTATTATAGAACACGCATGCCTTTCTAAACTGAGTCATATGCAAACACTCTAGTGATTTGTTTCACCTTAGACCTGTTAAATGCAACTCGTGATGACAAACAAACCAATGGGCAGTGGCTGGTTCAACAAAAAAACTTTTCAACCCTAAATGGAAAAATTACAGTCATTGCAGTCATTAACATATATAAAAAGAGATAAAAAATACTTTCTGTAGCTGGAACAACCCTTTATCAAACGATAGAGGTTGGCTATCGCTACCAAAATAGATATTGGTGAAACTCACACGCTAGAAGGTACATTAGGACTCAAAAACCCGCGATAAGCGGAGGATGGGCATAGCACAAAGTTTACTTGTTCGTACTAAATACTGTACATGAGCGCACCAGACAAAATAATTATCTAAGACTGTTCTTGACACGTAACATATAATAAGTCAAGAAACTTGCTAATGTCTGAAGACGTCTGCTTCTCAAAATGTTCGTGTCAACAACATATGCTTCGGGCTTGAATAAATGCTTGTAATTCTGCACGATTTGAGCTGTGGCGTGAAAAAATCTACCTTTGGGGTTTCCGACCATGTCCAGTTCAATTCGACCTGTACAGTTACCGAAAAATACTACGTAGAAACATGTCATGAAACTTTTGATTCACGAATAAAACGGATTTTTATCCATGGCTCGAAGATAAGTGCAGTTACTGCACGGCTTATTTGCGTCTTTGTTTTTGCTGTTCAACATTTATTTCGCCCATTTGAAGTCCGCAACATGATTGCAGACTCTAGCAAACCTAATAAGTTGCGAAATGTATACACCACAAGAAGCACGGCGAGGAACGTCACCATCCAAAAACGGAAAGTTTACTACATATCAAAATCAAAGTCATTGCGTTTATCAAAAATGTAAGAAGAAACAAATCCATTTGCAATAGAAAGATGTAAGTCTAAAAAGGGGGCTTCGGTATCTGTGTTGTTTGCTTTATTCAACTATAGTTCAGGGGGATAAATTTGTTTGACCATGCCTTCAAAATAAGGATTGTCAATGTTCAAAATGTCATCGAGATACCTAGAAGTCGAATTAAAAGCCTCGATAACATCAGCTTCATTGTCATTGTTGAGAGAATCCATGAAATCTCTTTCGTAGCAGTTTAAAAATAGATCAGCTACGAGAGGGGCGCAAGTATAAGTATAGAGACTTGCAAATGTCTGCTTCCCAAAAATATTCCTGTCAACAACATATGCTTGGGGATTGAATACGTAAATGTGCATCTTCTGTGCGATCTGAGCAGCGCCGTGAGAAAACCTACCTTCGTGGTTTCTGACCATGTCCGATACAAATCGACCTGTATAGTCACTGAAGAAGACTACGTAGAAAGGTACAAGTAGGCAAAGATCAGGAAAGAAGCTTGTCATGAAATTTTACATTGACGTAGAAGAGGTAAACGTAGGCAATGATAAGCAAATGATGCAATCAAAAAGGAAATTGCCACTCCAAAAGCCGAAGTTGTAAAAAGTCCAAATCGACAATCAGTTACTTTTACTAGGAAACATTGTCGTATACTGAGTGAGCAGTTATTCCCCAATAGGCGACCACTCAGTTACCCGAACTTAACTAAACATTTGAAAACGTACATAAGGTGCAAACAGCACAAAAATTCAACACCAAGCCGTAAAATAGTTATAACCGCAATAGAAGTATCGCCTTGGAACAATAAGTAATATAAAATTGCTGGTGGTGGATACGGGAGCCTTACCTCACCCTCAAAGGTATAATGACGCATGACGCGAAGATTAGTGCAGTTACCGCACATCATATCTGCGTCTTTGTTTTTGCACATGTAAAAATCGGATTTTCTCATGAACTCATAAAGCTCGGAACTTTGACAATAATTTTGTGTTGTAACAAATAAAGAATCGTGTTTTTTTTTTTTTTTTTTTTTTTTTTTTTTTTTTTTTTTTTTTTTTTTTTTTCATAGGATAGAAAGATTATTCAAGACACAAAATATGCTTTTGTCCGAGTAGTAATATAAAACAAAATAACTTAACTCTGATGAACCAAGTTAGCTTGACTTGTTAAATCAAAGAATTCATCTCAAGTTATTAAAATCAGCTTGTTATTATACTACTGAGTAACATTCTCATTTCAAGTTCTCAGACGTTCACTGAACCAAGTCGGCTTCACTTGTTAAATCACAGATATTAAAATCAGTTTGTTATTTTATTACTGAGGAAACTTTCATTACAAGTTCTCAGACGTTCACTTGATGTATATACTCCTCAGGCTGATAAAGTTAGACTGAAAATGAAAGGTCGAATATTATGAAGACAAATCGAATAACAAGAATGGAAGCCAAAGCAGACACATATTTCCTCTTTCAATTTGCTTGTCAATTCATTCTATTCTACAAAAATGAGAAGCGTACATTCAATGCATAAAATGCAAATATAGCAATTCCCTCTTCCGCGAACTAGGAAATACCACGAATTCCTAAATAAGACGCAAACGGAAATAATATCGGGTGCATCGTTTCCGAATGGTTGTGGAAAGTTTAAAAAGATATTTTTTCAACGGCGTTATTTATTATTGAAATAAGAAACTCTTTTCAGTAATTACTTGAATCAGATATTAATTAGCCTTACTATTGGATTCAGTTTTGACGGACGATTCCATTAGTGGGTGTGTTCAGTTGAGAAATATTGCGAAAAAAAGTATTTATTGAATTTTGCAGGGTTTCAAAAGCTAATATCTTGATATCATATGTTTTTATAAAACTTAAAAGATACCTATTAGTCCATACAGTGATTTGTTTCTTTTTGAAATTTGGTTTTGAAGAACCTGAATCACCCTTGGACTACCAACTTCGAAATACGTCATACGGCAGGAAAGGGTTGTTATAAAATTACTAGTGATACACTGAGTGTCGTTCAATAGACATCTTCAAAACCGAAAAAAAGTTATAGAATCTTTTTTATTTTTTAACAAATTCAACATTTGTGGCATCCTTTCTGTACGTTGACAGCTGGTTTCTGGGGTTTCACCCATATTTTGAAAAGAAGAAGAAGAAAAAGAAGGAAAAAAATTCTCGGTAAAAGATGGATAATTATTGATCGACCCTCCGAAGATCGAACCTACCCTGTTAAAACGACGCCATTGCGATGACTCGACTAAAACAATTTGATGTATTTTGGCTATTTTGTCAATGAACTAAAGAGCAGATGTTGTGGAAAATATTGTGTAAAAGCTAAGGTAAGTAATAATATTTCCATATGACAGTGACACCTTACAGTAGGCCTACTGATAAATTGATCAAGCTGCAGTTTATTGTAGTGACCTACTTTCGTAAGTTTTTGCAGAATTATACAAGTTTCAGCTTTTTTGAAAATCTAGAGCTATCTCTGTACTTTATGAATTTATGAAATGCTGAAAAAAGCCTAAGGCTGCAAACCAAGATTATGAGAGATTTGCTTATTATTATTTATAATAATATATTATTATAACTGACCAAGACTGGTCAGTTAAGATTAGTGGGATTATTGATCCCCTTCATCATCGATCATTTAGTAGTTTTTAACCTTTCATCTTGACACTCATCATTCTTTACCTTTTTCTTTTTTATAACCCTAACGCGCAGTGCCTGCCAAAAATAATCACGAGGGCTTAGTCAGTATTTAAGATAGATAGTGAAAGCCCATTTCAAGCAGAAGCTGCCTAGCAAGACCAGTTAACATGGTTAACCTCAAATACAAAAATTGAATCTTTTTTTTATTTCGAAACAGATCAAAAGGAATGTGTATTAAACTTGTTTTTTCGTCATCTATCAATCTTCCTTTACATCTTAACCTCCGAGGAGGTCTTCAGATGGTGTTCAGGTATACCAAGAGCTGAAGGGGGTTACTTGAAATAAAAACCGAGATCAAGAAAAATAGTGTACAGCTCTTGGCTCATGCGCAACCGAAACCCCGGTCATGATTAGTGTAAGGTGACCAGTGATCGATCGAGGACCAGTGATTGATCAACTAGTGGTTATCAGACCTGGGTTAATCTTAATCGTTAATCATGATTACTTTGAGGCCAGTCATGTTTTTGTATAGTTACGATAACTGTCGGGGGATGAAAAGGGAAAAATATAGACCACACTGATGTGTTTGTCGGCATTATAAATGCTATTTGCTTAATGCCATTTGCAAATTGCTATTTGCTAAATGATTTTTGCCAGATGCTAAAATGCTAATTGCTAAATGCTGATTGCAAATTAAAAATAAAATTGTCCATGCTTGTACAGTACATACTATGTTTTTATAATGTTAATTAATCCAACATACCACACTGGTAAATGTAAAAGTACTGGAGCTAGTTGCAACGCACTGGTGCAGATTAAATTACGAACTGGAGTAAGATTAAAATGGCGAAAAAGGTAAGCAAAACTTGTATCTCTCTTCATTATCATTTCCTTATAAATTTGTGTGTGTGTTATTTGCCATGTCACCGGGCGCAGAGAAGGGCGGAAGCGTTGAAGTTTATGATTTTATCACGCAATATGTGATTTATTTCATGGGTTAGAAGCCAAATCCGATACAGTTTTACCAACATGACTGGTAGCATGTGTTTTCGTGCCAGATTTGAGGGGAAATGCATGTCTGAGCATAGTTTTTGTTATATTATCACATATCTTTGAATAAACATTCAGAAAACACAATTTCCGATTGCCAATGTTTTTCTTGGTATCGAAGCAAACGTTTTATTGAGGATTTTCTATTACAACGCACTGGGAGCATTTTTTGAAGCATTGGTACAACGCATTGGTGGTTACACAAACTTGCTTCAGGGTTGCGTGTAACTCGTCCAGAAAAACAGAGATATTATTTTACAGTGTTCATTCGTGAAAAAAGCCGTATCACTTAATTTCCATACATTGATGACATTGACCACAACTGTGATTTCATTACGCTATTTAATATGCAAAGACTTACAAGGCTGTAAATGACAATGTTTAGATGAAAATTTGATTTTTGTTCTCTTCTTGCTTAAAGGCCATATCTAAAGGTTTTGATTTTGTAAAACTGAAGTAGACATTGATGAAAGAAACTTAATCGAAAACCTCAACAAATTACCATGACTGGTTCCAGAGATAGCTTGATTTGTAATTTGGCTTTTTACCTCATGAATATTCATAAGTGCCACTGTGACGTCATAGCAGCACATATGCTATTTTGAATATCATTCAAACAAACAACAAAAACAAACAACTTATCATTTGAAAATAACTATTAACCATTTATACATCTTATTCTTTCAGTTTCAAAACTTTTGATCATCATTTAAGTGAATTATTTTGGCTTCTATTTTTTCACCAAGGGAGACTACTCTTATATGAATATAATGTTGTTATACAAATACGGTCCCATATCTTTTGAGCTGATGGGTATATTTGGGTTTAGTTTTCGATAAACAAGTCACAAGAACAAATGCCATCAGAAGACAAAGAATAAAAAGGTTCTAAAAGAACTTTTGTATATCCCCTTTAAACAAAACACGTCAGAGGCGATTCTTAGGGTACACACAATCTATGTGTCAAGCAAAAATAAGAAAACAATGTCTACCCCTGTACCACCTGTTTAGCTATATAATGTGGGGTCTGAGGTTCTCGGACATAATTTTGAGGCATTTTCTTGCTTTACTTTACATGTTTTCATAATTAGAACACATTTATCCTCATCATCCTACTAACAGTCCTTGTCCATCAACCTGAGCACCCAGATCAGCCAGAAATAAGAAAGGTACAAATGCGTTATGTCCTAGTTTCAAATAGGTCCATCTAAGTTTTAAGGACTTTATTTAACTGGATATGGCGAAGACTGTGCCTCAAATTCATCGAAAACAACATTTTCATTTATGATTTTGTTAACTTTATCCTTTGGAATTTCATAATACATTGTATATATGATTTTTTCCTGCCTTCCCTTGGTAACGACTCTGGGGTTCGCAGCCTTTTGAACACACAGCCGGACTTGGAAGGTGTGGAAAAAGCTGCAGTCTTTTGGGGAGTTGATATTATTCTCTTTTTCGGTGTCACAAACCGAGGTCGAAATTTTCTTTGCTTTGTTCTATTCAAGGACAGGTTAGATTTTTTTTCTCTCTTATGCATCTTTTGAGTTCTGAAGAGTTCTTTGTGTAGACCTGGATGTAAATCAGGGACTGTGGTTGTTACTAGGAAACATTGTTTGATGAATTAACAATGTGAATGCAATCAGACGTTCATGAGATTCACGTCTTGCTTGTTAGAATAGCCCCATACAACATTTGCCTCATAGGTTAGTATGACTAGTCGGGAAAATATACATCAGGGTCAGAACAGGTTCGTCTAGTGGTAGCCTGTCAGATGCAAAATGTTCAGAAATGAATGTAGACACAACCACTTTACAATATGACCTATCAAAAAGGGTATGTTGACTCGTAAAGACAAGTTTATGCTGTAGTTTACATAGGACTTTTATAATTGACCGCTTTAAAATAAGGTATGATTTTCTGGGCAAGTTAGATGCTTTGTCTATGTGAAATCAGCAAGTTTGTGTAACCACCAGTGCGTTGTACCAATGCTTCAAAAAATGCTCCCAGTGCGTTGTAATAGAAAATCCTCAATAAAACGTTTGCTTCGGTACCATGAAAAAAATTGGCAATCGGAAATCGTGTTTTCTGAATGTTTATTCATAAATATGAGATAATATAACAAAAACTATGCACAGACATGCATTTTTCCCTCAAATTTTGGCACGAAAACACATGCTACCAGTCATGTTGGTAAAACTGTATCGGATTTGGCTTCTAACCCATGAAATAAATCACATATTGCGTAATAAAATCATAAAAAGCAATGCTTCCGCCCTTCTCTGCGCCCGGTGATATGGCAAATAACACACACACAAATTTATAAGGGAATGATAATGAAGAGAGGTTCAAGTTTTGTTTACCTTTTCCGCCATTTTAATCTTACTCCAGTTCGTAATTTAATCTGCACCAGTGCGTTGCAACTAGCTCCAGTTCTTTTACATTTACCAGTGTGCATACTGTAAAATTATGAATATTATCAATATCCTTCATAGGCCCATTTCAAAATTCTTAGTTACAATTTATCATATTACAATACACATTTAGCAATTAGCATTTAGCAAATAGCAATAAGCATGTCATCCATATTTTTTTCAATTTGACTGTTAGAAAAGCTGATATATTTCCAATTTTAACAAATAAGCATAACTGAGGAAAATAAACATTTCAATAAATCAATAATTATTCAAAATCACTTCAAACATGTCAAATGCTATAAAATATTATCTTATATACCGGTATACATAAATTATTTTCCTTGGAAGAAATCAAGCTTTAGTCAAAACTCGCTCGGCATACAAGCACAGAAGCTCGGGCTGGGCTTCTAATACTCATGGGCGTAGCTAGCTTAATGTGCGACTTGCAAGTCGCACCATTGCAAGTCGCACCAATATTGAGATATGATGCGACTAGTACGTCACACCCATTTCTTTGACAACAATGTTACCATTATCAAACTCAGGCCTCCCAGCGAAACCTATTATTAAAACCTGTAAAAACAATAATTTTGTGTAAAATTAGTAAAATCCTATAAAACCTTCATTTTGCCCCCAAAATGGTTAAAAAAAATCTATAAATTACCTATATTTTTCTACAAAAACCTATAAACTTTGCAGAAAAAGCAATATGAATCATTTTAAGACCAGTATTTGTTTTCTGACCAGTGCTTGTAAATGTTTTGAAGATGCATTGATCCGGTCGGCAAGCTACTCTTTCGTGAGAAAAAGTCAGTATTGGGTACCAGAACTGCTCCTTTCCTGCCTCTTTGCTCATTCGGTCAAGGGTATAACTCGTTCATTATCGCTATACTTTAATAATTTTTAGATGCTCATAAAATCATAATTGGCCAGAAATATTACCGGTGTGACTGTTCATACCTTGAGTTGAAGAAATGATAATGATCTAAAGATATTTTCAAAGCTTTTAAGAAAAAAATAATTTTGTTTTCATATCTTCTGCTTTTAATTCAGTAAGGCCATAGTGATAAACACTGAGTCATTCACCTCGTACAAATGACCGATGATGTCATTCCGACTTGATCAATACATTGAACAGCTGTTTGTGCACGTTTTTCTTTGAGTTTTCCAGTCTATGCTGCCGACTGGTTCATTTGTTTCAATTTGATTGCAATTATCCATTCATGATAATACACTTTATAAGTAGCAATGTGGAATGTGTGATTTTATACAAAACTGCGTTCCCGACTGCCAAGAAAGCGTTTTAGATTGCCATAAAGCATGTGTTGGCAATCGAGAAAGTTCAGTTTATGTTCTACATCGTCATTTTGGCAATCCGAAATGCCATTTTAGGGCAGTGTAGATCTCTTTTTATTTATCAGATTGGTTGTTCATGATTGCCGCTAACACGGTGTGGTTAAGGAAACTCCAGGATTTGGAAGAAAGTTGCTAAAATTGTGATGGAAGTGAGAAAAAACAAAAACAACAACAAAAAAAAAAACACCTTTGATAACCTATATTTTTGGTGACAAACCTGTAAAAGAACCTATATTTTGGGTAAAAGGAACCTATAGATATAAAAACATATATTTTTCAAGTGGGCTACTAGGAGGCCTACAAAGGTTTGTCACTGAGATCTTGAAGTTTTTTTTTTGTCCTTTCTTGTTTGTTTTTCTACATTTTATGTGATAACCTGATAACCAAGTGCTTGCAGAACTCAAACTTAAGAACACAAAGGAAATATTCTTTTTCATGCATTTTATCTTGATTCTTGTATGTAAGAAAAAATGCCTTGTTTGGAGTGTAATTGCTTTTTGGAGAACCTTGATTCTCCTTGAGGCTGCGTCCAATGTTGTCAGAGTTCAGTTTTCTCTGATCGCTGGACATGTTGCCTGACACTAGTGTTGTTCGATTATGGAATTTTCATAATCGATCATCGAAAAAATCAGATATGACTTTTCGGTTAATCATCAATTATAATTGAAATTGGAAATGTTATAGTGCTCTTGATACCAAGACTTTAATAAGGAATTTGTAAGCTTGTTTGGTTTAGTTGCATAAATACTTATATCTCTGAAAATACAAAGTTTTGTCACATTTAGCTTTTGTAATCTTGTCATGAAATGCTTATTATAGGACAGGTGCAAGGGAAGATTACAATGTCATTAACTTATTGCAATGACTACTTGATACATGTATCAAACTTACATGTACATGTATTTGGAAATGAACTCAGAAGCAGGCTAGTTGTCATTTTCTGACTAAAATCTTTGATAAAAGACAAACAATGTCAGCTTAACATGACCCATAGAATTTAAATTGGTGATCGATTATGAAAGCATTCTCGATCATCAGTCGGTCGACAGCAAACCAATGATTATCAGTATTTGATCATTGTTACAACACTACCTGCCACACCTAGAACATGTATTTAGCTTTAGTCCAGATGCTTGATATTGCAAAACTATTTACCATATTTGTTCTAATTAGCGCACAGTGTACTAAACTTTTAAAAATAACTTAAAATAGTGTTCCATCATTTAAGGCTAGGTTTAAATGCAGTTAATAATATGGCACTACCCGTTATATGTAAAATCTATACAAAATACCAATAAGGCAGTCAAATAGTGTGCACTTATGCACATTTTTTAAACGACCAGGGTGTGCACTTATTTGAGCATGTGCACTAGTGAGAACAATTATGGTATACCGTATTCGTTCTAATTAGCACACAGTGCCCTTAACTTGAAAAATGTGTATGCAGGTTTTTCTCATGTGTGTTATAACAGCTTAATGTTGATTTGTGCTGTCCTTTCATTTCCGCCTGGTGTCTGGGTTTGGATTTTAAATTTGACTGTACAATCTCTGTGCCTTCTGTTTTTACTATTCTCATTAGTTTATAAACTTAATAGCAGGATATGATCTGAAATATGTATTTCTGATAAACCAGTTCTTTCAGCTGTACAAATTTATAAACAAAAGAAAACAAACAGACCACCAAAACATCAAAGTTTCAAACTTTCCCTGGGGAGCATGCCCCCAGACCAAAAGGCAATGTGTAAAGCCTGCAGCAACCTTTTGATGTAGTGATCTGATACTTTACCTCAGCGAAATAGATAACGATGCGTACTGCTTATGTACGCACGATTTTTATACCCCCCGCAAAACGAAGTTTTAGGGGGGTATACTGTTTTCAGTCTGTCCGTAATTCCGTGATTCCGTGATTCCGTCATTCCGTCAACATTTTGACATCTTTGCTGAATAACTTAAGTAGTTTTTGCCCGATGTTCTTTAAATTTTCAACACACCTGCACCATAAGACAACACATGTGTGGTATGAATTTAGGGGCCAAAGGGTCAGTTTTGCAAGAGTTATGGGACTTTTAAAACCTATACATAGAATGTTTGCCATAGTGCTAATAGTGCATACTTTGTGAAATCAACTCCTCCTACAGCTTTCAATATTCTCTTTTGATACTTTGCAGATATGTGCCAGAGATATTGAAGATATGCATGAAGAAGTATTATGCTGAAAAAATGAATTTTGACAAATTTACAGCATTTTGAACTTAGCCAATTTTCGATAATTGCCATATTCAATAATGGTTGGTAGTGCATAGTTTGTGAAATCAACTCCTCCTAGGGCTTTCAGTATTTCTTTTCAATACTTTGCAGACATGTTCCACACATATTGAAGATGTGCATAAATTTACAGCATTTTTTAACATAGCCATTTTTGACCATTGCTTAAACAATAATGGTTGGTAGTGCATACTTTGTGAAATCAACTCCTCCTAGGGCTTTCAGTATTTCTTTTCAATACTTTGCAGATATGTTCCACACATATTGAAGATGTGCATGAAGAATTATAATGCTGAAAAAATAATTTTTGACAAATTTACAGCATTTTTCAACAGAGCCATTTTTTGACCATTGCTTTTATACAAAAATGGTTGGTAGTGCACATTTTGTGAAATCAACTCCTCCAAGGGCTTTCAGTATTTCTTTTTGATACTTTGCAGACATGTTCCTCACATATTGAAGATGTGCATGAAGAATTATAATACTGAAAAATTAATTTTTGGACAAATTTACAGCATTTTTTAACATAGCCATTTTTTGACCATTGCTTATATACAATGATGGTTTGTGAAATCAACTCCTCCTAGGGCTTTCAGTATTTCTTTTCAATACTTTGCAGGCATGTTCCACACATATTGAAGATGTGCATGAATAATCATAATACTGAAAAAGTGATATTTGACAAATTTACATCATTTTTCAACATAGCCATTTCTTGACCATTGCTTATATACAATAATGGTTGGTAGTGCATACTTTGTGAAATCAACTCCTCCTAGGGCTTTCAATGTTTCTTTTAGATTCTTTGTAAATTTGTTCCAGATATATTTTAGATGTGCATGAATAATTTTCATGCTGAAAATTTAATTTTTGACAAACTTACAGCTTTTATTTAACTTAGCCAATTTTTACCATTTCTCATGATAAACAGTGATCATAGTGCATACTTTGAAATCAACCTCAAGCTTTCAATATATTCTTTTAATATCTTATAGATGTGACTGGCATACTGGGGATGTACATGAAGGATTATAATGCTGAAAAGATACCTTTGACAAATTTTTCTGCATGTTTGACTTAGGAAGTTATTGGCCAGCTTCAGATAATTTTGCGGGGGGTATACTGAAAGCCTTGCTTGCAGCCAATTTCTAGTTCACCCAGTACGCATAGAAATATCAGACCTGTGCGTACCATGTACGCAGTAAAAATCAGCAATACACAAACAGTTTACGATTTAATGCGTACACAGATAAAAATACCTTTAAAATTGTCACAAAATGACAATTTGTCAACTAGTATTGTGAGGCTGCTCTGACAACAATCAAAAAGTAGTTACATTATGAATGCAGCTTCTGATCGTTTCATATTACATACCATACAATATATTATGTATCTTCAGTAGTTATACCATAAACGTGTACATGTATTCCGTTCAGTGTCTGTTAACCAAAGGTTTATTCATGAATTTATTAGTAGTGTGTCACTTTGGTTTATTGAATAGGCATTTTGCATCGATTTCTGGTCATGTGTTTTTAATTCAAAACTTGATGTACGAGCGTATTCCATGTTCTACAGCCATGCCAGTTATGTTTTTCCTCACTTTTGCTCTCTTATTATCTATACTGGATACAAAAGTATGGTTTAACAAGCCTTAATGACAGAATAACATGTATTTTTCATACTTGAATAAATGGTCTTATCCATACGTGTGCATTCTGTAAGTTAGATTCTGAATGAAAGGTTAGAATATGAACCTTCAGAAAACGCGTACACAGTAATATTGGCGGTACGCACTGTACATTTATTCTGATGCGTACAGTACGCATTGCGAAAAATAATTATCTACATCACTGTTACCTTCACAATAAAGACATGTTAGACATTCGCATGAAGAAGTTTTGATATTGTGAAAAAATAATTTTTGACGAAATTGCAGCTTTGTGAACTTAGACAATTTTTGTGCATGTTTTCAACATGGGGATGCTTGTAAAGGGTCCAGTTCTTTTAGAGCTATTGCCCTTAACTCCTCGTACAGTTTGCATAGGCACATTTTTGATACTTTGTTTGCATAAGTAACAGCTGAAAATCAGTTTTTTTTTTACTGACTTTTACTTTGAGGGGGGTATCTAATAAGCCTTGCATATTGCCAATTCTTGTTTTCAGGGACTTTTTGGGGTTTTAGGGAGCAGGGGGCTGAGGAAAAACATTTTAGAGAGCTGGGGAGAAAGGTCATTTTTCTTTCAGGGAGCAGGGAGCAAAGCCCCCCTGGGGGGGCTCAGTGTTCAATTGTAAAGAATATAGGGTTTTAACATTTAAGTTTAGGATTGAATGCTGCTAATGCAATATTTATGTGCGAAATATGTGTCAAATACAATGTACTAATTTGCTTTTAGGAAACAAGCAGGGTTTGTACTTAAGCATGTCACTGTGTGCTAATTAGAACTACAAAATACAGTATGTAAAAACATCCTGATTAGCAATGTATTCACTTTTAAACCATGTAAACAGGAGTGAAGAATGTATGTTTGTACATATGTGACATGTTGACATTGTAGTTATTCAATTTATAATTCCAGAAGTATTTGACCTGCTGCTCCAGCCCCTACCCACATATTGTATGATTTTACAAGTTACATGAGAAGTGATTTTACAAGTTACATGAGGGGTGGACAAAATACAGTCTCAGATCAAGATGTCGGTGCCAAATAGTATCTACTGGTATTTAGTATTTTATACTTCTTTTTCTTTATTAGCTCAGCTGAGCCAAAGGCTAATAGGTGCGCTTATAGGATGGGTAGGCACCGGTTGTCGGTCTGTCGGCCACCATTTTCAAAGATCTTGTTCTCGGAAACCACTTGGCCAATCAAAGCCAAATTTTATATGAAGCATCTACAGGAAGGGGGAACCAATTTATATATTGATAATCCAGGTCACATGACCAAGATGGCCACCATGCCCATATACAGTGAAAAACTTCAAAATCTTCTTCTCAGGAACTGGTGGACTAATTTCAATGAAACTTGGCATGAAGCATTGATGACTCAAGTACTACAATGTTTCATATAAATCATGACCCTGTGATGACTTTGACCTATTTTATGGCAAGGTCAACATGGGTTGCCAGTACATTTGAATGGGGAAAACTGTTAAATGTCTTTTAAAGAGAAAACCTTGCGGGAAAATGGGGCTGTAGGACTGACTATCAATGATTCTGAAAAAAAAAAGACCCCAGAGACTCATCTGCCCCCATCCCGGGGCAATATACCTGTATATTACCATAGTATTCAAAAATCTTCTCTGAAACCGCTTGACCAATCAAAGCAAAATTTTATATGAAGCATCTATAGGAAGAGGGAACCAATGTATATTTAAATAATCCAGGTCACATATAACCAAGATGGCCACAATGCCCAAATATGGTAAAGACCCTTCAAAAATCTTCTTCTCTGGAACCCATGAATCAATTTCAATGGAACTTAGCTTGAAACATCGGTGACTCGAGTACTACAATGTATTTATAAATCATGACCCTGTAATGACCTTGACCTATTTTATGACAAGGTCAACATAGGTCCCCTATATAGATGTATTAAATGGGGAAAACTGTTAAAATGTAAATTGAAGAGAAAATCTTGCAGGAAATTGACTGTAGGAGTCCTGGACTGAACATCAATGATTCTTAAAAAAATGACTCCAGGGTGTCATCTGCCCCCACTCTGGGGCAATTTACATGTATTTTACCATAATATTCAAAAATCTTGTCCTCTGAAATTGCTTTGCAAATGAAAGCCAAATATTATATGAAGCATCTATAGGAAGGGGGAATCAATGTGTATATGTTACAGCCAATCTGTGAAATCAGCCTTTTCATGAAATGGCTAAAATGTGATGACCTTGACCTATTTTATGGCAAGGTCAATAAAGGTTGCCAATGCAGTCGAAACTTGAATGTGGAAAATTGTTAAATTGTCATTTCAAGGGAAAACTTTAAAAGAAATGGGCAATTGGACAGAATTTTTATGATTCTGAAAATAAAATTGACCCCATGGGTTCATCTGGCCCTGCCCTCGGGCTATATAGATGTATATGACCATAATAGTCAATAGTCAACAAATTTATTGGCATATATCCCAGATCTCAGGTGAGTAAATACAGGACCATTGGTCCTCTGGTTTTATTTTGTAATAACTAATATGTATAGAAATGGGCAAAGAAATGTGCACATGTTTTGTATTGATGGCCTATCTAGACGACACTGTGCGATTCAGACTCCTAGTTATAATTTATAGAAAATGGACTAACACTGTAGTATATTTTATTTACTGGGTAAGTGAGTGTTTATATACTCAAGTCTTATAATGCTTTTTTTTTTTTTTTTTTTCTTTATTCCATTTCTTGTTTGGCTATTGACAGTACTGACTATGAAATTTGAAGCATTACAAAGTATTTGTCATTTAGCATGTTTAGTCTGATCCAATTAAACTGCATTTTGTCACTGATACCATTGCTCACCTTGTGAAGTTTAGATACAACTTACATTAAGTTCAGCTATACACATGGACCTCTTTATAACACACTTCATTACAACATGGTTTTGGATATAACACTGATCCATGTTGGACCCCAAATAGCGAGTTTAGAATATTTTTGCTATATGTCTATACATTTTACTCTCGATTAACATGGATTGGATAGTTAACACGGAAATTGTATTGGACCCCAACAATGAGGGTCTGGATGGGGGGTCCTGGTATTCACTAATCACTAAAAATTTAGCCAATTATTCACTGTCATTAAAATTTCGGCTTATTCATTAAAATTAGCTCATTTATTCATTAAAATATGATAATAACTAGTCACGCCTTTTTCACCCAGCTAATATTCGTTCCTCACCTAAGGCATCCCCTATCTCAAGCCACAAGGACTAGTTTTATGATATTAAATTGTAGACTGCTGAGTACAACCTTGATATTTACATCTTGAGAGAAGCATAATATACACTGAGTGCAACCTTGATAATAACATCTTGAGAGAAGCATGATATACACTGCTAGACCACAAAGCCTCATATAAACTTTCCGAAATAGTATACCGATTTATTTTAGCAAATCCCCTTTTAAATCTGTTTGGAGTATAATCCCCTCCACCTTAAATACTGGATGCGCCCTAAGTTTTCCCCTGAATCTTTCTCTTCAATTATGAATACCAAAGGTTATTTAAGAAAAAATGTAACTTCGGACTAAAAGTTATAAGATGCTGTTGTTTTTATTTAGTAAACTATGTGATGTATGGATTTGCGCTTGCACCTGATTGTACAATACATTTTATTATTTATTAATGTCTTAAATACCGAGTGAGCGAAGCGAGCGAGGAAAAAAAATGTAGCACCATTTAAATTGCCAAATAGATTTGCATTAACGTTTATAGTGCTGCCTTGTTTCTGTATAATTATGTTCTGTCCTATAAAAAAGCAAGATGATGTCCATCCACAGAAAAGATTATCATTATAAGACTGGTACATACATAATAAGGACAAAGTGGGATAATAGAGTAAAAAGAAAATACATATTAAAGCAAACAAAACAGTGAAATAGTATCTGGCTCAGTAAACATCCAGAATGATTTAATTTATCTTTCTCTGCCTTCAAATGACACATTTCTTTTTCAATTGGTCCATGAGGTGAGTCCCTACATGCTTGGCTTCCAGACATATGTCTTTCCAAACATTCAAGGATTTCTGAAATATTTGAATACAACATTTGAACAAAATCAGATCTGGGGGCGTCCAGACCCCAGAAAAAAATTGAAATTCTGGAATGTCAGGGAGGCCATCTAAGACAATTCCATAGCCAAATTTTAGCATATTCATTATTCTTTAAAATGTTATTATTCACTATTCATTATATTACTCTGCTCTTCATTAAAAATTTACATTTATTCATTATTCTTTAGGACCTCATTATTCACTAATCATTAAATTTTTTGCTCTTTATTCACTCTCATTAAAAATTTTAGGCCATTATTCATTAATCATTATACCCCATCCAGACCCTCAACAATAGTGTTATAAAGAGGTTGTAGTTTAAGTACTTTTAATACTTTGTTTCATAATCACATTACATGCCCTTCGTTGCAACTTCCCGTTGTTTTCTTTACAGGACACAACAGCTGTGAACACTCCCCTTAAATAACCATCATAGCACAACAGTATAGTCTAAATGAATCATATACATGGTATGTATAATTATAGAAATGTTCAAATATAAGTACTGTATACATCAGCAATTTATGAGTAGACAGTTATTGGAACGGCTGCTTTGTAGAATTTTGAAAATGAATCCATCATTCTATTTTCCAACTTACATGGATTTATTTTTACATAAACTTTGCTTGTATATTGAGATACTTGAAAGTCTAAATGTTTGAAATGCTTATAATGTTTGTAACTTGTATGTTATTTATTTACAGTAAACATGACTACATTCAGCTTTACTTACGAACTGCAGATTTAGAGGACAGTGCGCTAGTGATTATTTGGTTGTTAGGTAGGTTTTTAAAGACACCTTTTCTTTATAAGTTAAGTGGCTGTCTTGACAATACCGGAAGAATAGTCCAGGTAGATATCCCCACATCAAGTAATTGTCTTATGATCTTAGATGTGATTATGGGGTCATCAAAATCTACAGATATGGGGCCATATGAAGGGTAATTACATACTCAGTTGAATATATACTGCTTCTACTGGCTAGAAAATTCATTTCCATAAGTGCAACAAATGCAAACAATTCAAATTGTGTCATTATGCATTCGTTTTGTGACGATATGTTTAAAATTGTTGGATAAAATGAGCCTCCATAAGAGAAAACCAGACTTTTATCTCAAAAACAATGGCACAGATCAGCTGTGCAGTCATTGCACTGCTAATAAGCTCCTTTGTTTTCATTGCACAGATATTTCAATCCGTGTTCTTCTTAAATTCAAAATTTCAAGCTTATAGCATTTTTCTGTGACTGTACAGGTCGGTTTGTGTCAGAATTCCTGAAGACTGGTTTTCTCTCATCAAGACTTAAATATAAAGGTAAGTTACTGTAGGTACTTTAAAATCAGTTAACATTCAAAAAGAGAAGATGGGCTGTATTGAACAAAATCGGATAGTGAACCTTTATCTACAAAGGTATTCTAGTTTGTGAGGTAAATTGTATGTAATGCCAATGTGTCGTGTTTGCTCTTTGTCATTTTCTTATAAACATAGATCAGCTGTGAAGTCATTGCACTGCTGATAAGCTCCTTTGTTTTCATTGCACAGATATTTCAATCCGTGTTCTTCTTAAATTCAAAATTTCAAGCTTATAGCATTTTTCTGTGACTGTACAGGTCGGTTTGTGTCAGAATTCCTGAAGACTGGTTTTCTCTCATCAAGACTTAAATATAAAGGTAAGTTACTATAGATACTTTAAAATCAGTTAACATTCAAAAAGAGAAGATGGGCTGTATTGAACAAAATCGGATAGTGAACCTTTATCTACAAAGGTATTCTAGTTTGTGAGGTAAAATGTATGTAATGCCAATGTGTCGTGTTTGCTCTTTGTCATTTTCTTATAAACATGTATGAAATTACATTTCAGGTTGAGTGCCAGACAGAATCTGCATCACTGGATTATTGCTGGAATGATATTATGGCACCACAAACATAATGTGAATTTTGGCTCCCTGGCTCTGAGGTTGTAAAACTTTTTTCATGCTCAACTGAATATGAAATTTATTAAAGTGCTTATAAATACTGAAATTATCAAAATAAATTGAAATAACAGGCTTAGAATATCAAAACTTGTAATTAATCTTGTTTATAAATGTTAAAATGCCAAGAATTGGCATTTTAACATTTTATGAGCAGGATAAATTTTAGTCTCTGCTGATCTGAGCATGAAAAAGTTATTTAACTACTGGAGCGGGTAGACCGATTTCAACGAAATTTGTCATGAAGCATTGATGACTAAAGACTAAGTACTTCAGTGTATATATAAATCATGACTCTGAGTTGACCTTGGCCTAATTTATGTCAAGGACAACTTAGGTCCCCTATTTGAATAAGGAAAACTGTTAAAATGTCATTTAAAGGAAAAAATGCAGGAAATGGGCAGTAGGTCTGAATATTAATGATTCCCAAACAACAACAACAAAAAAAAAAAACAACGAATAAAACCACAAGGGTTCATCTGCCCCCGCCCTGGGGCAATATACAGGTTCGTTTCAAGTTTAGCACTATGCCATTTGTTTCATAAGTAATGGCATAGCACTACACGTTCTTGAAACTCAGTCAAATTTAATTTACCTGTAGTGTTTGAGGACTTGAACGGATTTCGTTATTTTGTTAAATACATGATAAAAATTTGCGCTGATTACATTTTTGATTTTGCTCAATTTATTTATAAATAGTAACACACTAAAATGACAAGCAAAATATCATAACTTCTGGGATTAACATTGATTTCACACACTTCAACAAAGGTTGAATCTTTAACAGATAATATTGTTAAATTGACAAATCAACCAGTACACTACACCTAATTTGGTATACCCTGTATATATTCAAGCAGATAGAAGCTTGAAATATTGCACCCTACTAGCCGTGTACACCATATTATACAATCAGTCAGCCTTTGATACATAATGATACATAAAATCGGCTGTGTTTACTATAACACTGGTCGAACAGTTGCATGTAAATATTTGATCCCAAGGAAGCTGCTCGAAAAGGTACTTGCACACAAAATGGCGAAAAGGCAGTCCAAACAATGTAAGGCAGTCTTGTAAGTTGCAAGATTTCAAGCTTCGATAACCTTAACTGTAAATAGGGTAGACCAAATATTATCATAAGGTGTAGGCTACTGGATGTTCTGTCATTGTAATGTGTTCAAACGTCCCTGTAGTGTGAGAAATCAATGTTTAAAGTTGATATTTGTGTCACAGAAGTTATACTATTTCGCTTTTCATCTTTAATGTGTTATCATCTATTTATAAATTGATAGAAATCTAAAGTGTTCAGATCATTCATATTAAACTTATGAAACGAACATGTAAATGTGTTTATTCTGAAACTTCTTGGCCTAACAATTTACAAAGCCAAATTTATATGAAGCATTTATAGAAAGAGACAATCAATGTGTATATAAAATCAAGGTTGCATGACCAAGATGGCCACCATGCCCATATAATGCAAAAAAACCTTCTACTTTAGTTTTGAAAAGTGACTGTACTTCCTGACTCTCACTGACAGGTAAGCTCTTGGACTACCTGTATTCTTTAGCATTAACCTGCATCCTCATTCGTTCCCGTCAAAGTAGAAGAAGCTGTGCTACATGCATTTTAAAATGTAGGTGGTCACAAAAAGGCCTTGTTCAACAGAATTCACCAAAAATGAGTTCATGAATTCACATAAAGTTGGATCCTAGGACAACTGGTTTCTTTTGTTACATTTGTCAAGTTCGGATTCACATTCTACAAAAATGAATTAGTCATTTTTCTGACCACTCACCTGTTAAAACGTATGTAGCACTTGTTCAGTATACAAGTCATTTGCATGTTACAGTAGAATAAAACATAAATTATATTATTTGTGCTGCTTTGCATTTTAACTCCAAAATTACTTTGGCCCCATCCATTGAAGTATGAGAAAGAGATTAGGTGCTTGTGCATTTAGGCAAAGCTTTTAACTGACTGACCACCTGGTAACTAGTTAACCGCTTGGAAAATGTGAGCCTGTCATGGAGAAGTGGTATAGTCAAATAATCTATACATCCAAACCCTAATTATGGGGGTCATTCAAGAATTAATGACAATGATTCAATAAAACTTTATTCTTAACACTTGTGTGCTTTTCATAAAATATCAACCAAATTTGAAGATGTATGCTATTCAATTGTTCCTCCAAAAGTCCAAATGCGGATTCTGTGGTTGCTAGGCAACCAAAGAATACAAGGTAATACTGTTGTTTATAAAAGCTAGTACTTGCCTGGATGGAAGACCTGTATCTTGAATCTGTTAACAACATTTCATGAGGATTGAATATGTGGTTGTTGTAAGCATGACTGTTAAAGGTATTGATCACAGTGACACTGTACACAGAGTTTCAAAATGAATCGGCACCGTCTCCAGTTCAAATTTAACTGTATCAAATTTAGCCAGTCTTTTTGAAATCTAATACTTGTACCATAACAGTCTCAGATTTTTGAATTTTTGCTTTTGTTAAGAAGCCATAGGAATACCTTTAAGATTAAACACATCATTAGCTGTTTGAATTTATTTGTTTGTTTCATTATTTGGTTTAAAACACACTGTTAGACTAAGAATGGGTTTATTTTGTCATATTCTGCTGTTGCTTAGCAACCACGCGTGTTGCAAATAAGGAAATTGACATGAATGCTATGGTTGCTTCTGTTGGCCTCTGGTGTTATCATTAATCATCAAAAATCACTGATAAGACTGTCCAAGCAACAATCCTACACGTTTTACTAACCCTACCCCCATACAAAAATTAGTAAAAAATGACTTTTTCGCGTCCATGGACGCTTCAGGGACAATATTCAAATTAATATAGCGTCAATTCTAGACATGATAAAAGCACAAAAGTTTCAGCACGAATGCATAATATATGTGTCCACATGTAACATATCAAATAAAGCCGAGCTTAATTATACTTTCCGAGATATGGATCCATTGTCATTAATTCTTGAATTACCCCCGTATATATTGGCTCATTATATTGTAAAGCTCAATTTGCATGTCTTAGCACCCACTCATGTGTACAGGTCTTATAAAATAGAGGCAATGCTCCAACATGACAAAATTTGCTGACTTGGATATAAAACAACACTTTAAACAAAAAATCATTTTGACAAAATCATACTAGAAAACCAATCAAACATTCCCTATTTATTACTCGCGTGTACTAAAGTACAGGAAGAGCTATTTCAGTCACTTTGGCGTTGGTGCTCGTGTTGGCGTTCGCGCAGCTCTAATGTTAAAGTTTTTATAAGTCTATATCTCTTAAACTTCTCATGGATCAAGTTGTTACTTTGCATATTGGTAGATATTCGTCTGAAGCTTTATTCTGTACTATCATGGTCCACCTGGGTGACCTTGAGGTCAAGGTCACGTACTTATAAATTTTGTGTTCAAGTTTTTGCTTAAAGTTTTTATTAGTCTGTATCTCTTGAATGTGAAGATGGATGAAGTTTATACTTTGCATGTTGGTAGATATTGGTCAGAAGTTAAATGCTGTACCATCACGACCCACCTGGGTGTCTTCGAGGTCAAGGTCATGTACTTAGAAATCTTGTGTTATTGTTTTTGGTTTAAGTACTTATAAATCCATATCTCCTGAATATGTAGATGAATTTAATTGATTCTATGCATGTTGGTAGATATTGGTCTGAAGTTTTAGGCTGTACCATCACGACCCACCTGTGACCTTCAGGTCAAGGTCATGGGTCATAGAATTGAATAGATATAGTGGCAAAGCACACGCCAGGCGAGCTACGCTGCCCTGCAACAGCTCTTATTCTTTCATTCAAAATACATATTTGGTAATTGGAAACCCTACTTTGATAATCATTCAACACTGACCATTCAATACCAGCATTAAAACCAAAAAAACAACGCCGTCTATAACATGTAACACATGTTATAGTTTTTCTTGTTAATAAAATAAACTCGAAAATATGACAAGTGAACTTCGAGACAATCTAATTTGCATGAATTTAACTTGAAGAAGACTTAAGAGGATATGAAACAGTACGGACTCTTCCTTAGTCCCGCCAATCGCAATAGTGGAGCTGCTTAATGAGAAAATACTTCAGTTGATGATACAGGCATTAAATTTTCACCATATTTTCTTTTCATGACACACATTAAATTCTGATCCCTGGCCACTTGAAATTCCGCCATTTTCAAGATGGCCGCCAAAAAACAAAATGGCCGACAGTTGTGAAAGGAGTACATAGAGTAAATTGCTCATATCTTAATTGTTTTTTTCGTCATAGTACAACAATATTGATACCAAAATGAAGCTAAATGATTGATCTTTTAAATAAAGTTCCAATATGCAAATTACCTAATTTGCATGTTTATGAATATCAATGAGATCTTACTTTTTTGGCTAAAATTGAGAAATAAAACACATCTTATTTTCTGAACGATGTAAAATGTTAAATGAAATGGATAACTATAACTTTGATATTGCTAGACCATAAATTATCATAAATTAACAAAAGCTAATTAGCATGTTCATGAATATTCATTTTAAAACATTTTAAGACTTGGTATGCCCTTATCTATCAGTTTAGTTTATAAAAAAAATCATACAGTTAATTACTGATAGCTTCGGTCCTGTTCATCATAGGACATCAGTATTGATACCAAAATGAAGCGTCATGATTGTTCTTTCCATTTAAGTTCAAATATGCAAATTACTTTATTAGCATATTTATGAATATTAAAAGGTCTTATTTTGTTGCCCAAAAACTTGAAAAAAATCACAGCTCATTCTCTGAATGATGTAAAATGTTAAATAAGATTGATAACTGTGGCTTTGATATTTCTACACCATGAAGAATCATAAATTAACAACAGCCAATGTATATTCATGAATATTCATTTTTAAATACTTCAAGACTGTATCAGTTTAGTTAGAAACGTTCTTCTGTAAATTGTCTTTAAATATCACTTTCATTGTAAAATAAATGTCATTGATACAAGATATATGTCATTATACTTTCTTTCTTAAAGCTCGCACGTGTTCACCGGCTAACTGAATATAAAAACATATAAATCATATAAAAACGCACGTTTGATCCCTATAGTGCATACATATGCATATATTGAAACTAAAAGCTATGTTTGTAGTGAGCTTTCCACGATTAAACTATTTCCCATCAATTATTTGTTTGCATCTACCAAGTCTGTCGACTGATCATATCATCATCATATCCTTTTTATAGTCCTTTGTCCTCATCTGAGGATTGGACTTGTTTGACAAGTCTCCTTCTGTTTAAAGTTGCAAAATTACAGCAATTCTCTTTGGCTCCATGTTGCCAATGCTAAAGGGTCACTGAACAGGCTTGAATAGCCGAAACCGCGGTAAGGCCCATCACCTTTTTCACAAATATACTCACTGCTCTTAAAGGGTTTCAATTTCATTTTTATTCTTAGACGACCTCTCCACCACTCTGAGCGATTCTACGGATCGGCAGGATCCATTCTAACCTTCTTTTTGTCGTCCAACAACACTTCATCCCATGATTTCCTTCGCTTGCCGGATCTATTCTGTGCAACTACATTTAGCTTGCGTACTTGAGAAATAAAGCCTTTAATGCGCTCTACATGTCCATACAATCTCATCTTGCCCAGGAGCGACGCACTACATCTCTGAGCCTACTTCATCATTCGCCTTGAAATTACAGATCCAGCACATCATTGCACAGTCATTGCGCTACAGGCAACAAAGTGTAGCCAGTCATTGCCCATGTTTCTGCTGCATGTGGTAGTATATAAGTTGAATACACTCGACCTCTGGTCAAACATGGCAGATTGCGATTTGTGTGGAGAGGGAGTAGTTGGCGGAACTTGCCCTAAGCCGATTTGCAGTGCGTGACTGCAGCCAGTTCACAACCTCCGCCAGCAGAAAACATGTCTCCCAGATAACAGAACTTTGGTACAGCCTCAACGTTTTCGTCATCAACTAGAATCTCCTTCACTAGCCTTCCATCTATGGGACGCGCCTTTCCTAGGGAGCCAGCACAGCTGAAATCAGGATCACGGCGCAAGGAGCCTTTGATTCCACTGCATTTCTTGTGGATCCACGACAAGCATCCACCACAGAAGACGGCATTTCGTCCTACACCTGTCTGACAGACACCACAGGGATTATTTCCAGATTTGTTTTTTCAGACAATTCAGATTGAGGCCAGAGACCATGATATTTGTCTTCCCCATGTTGACTTAAAGAACTTTCCTCTGAATCTCTGCTTTCCAAGTCTTCAACTCAACAAGGACTTCTTCCATGGACTCGACAGTGTCATATCATAAGTCATCTGCATACAACAGAACCCAAGGGCAGCCTGTGCGGAACTCCCTGGATAAAGCCTATAGCACAATGATGAAGAGTAGCGGGCTAAGGACAGAGCCCTGATGAACACCTACTTTGACACCAAACTTCTCACTGTATCCACTGCCCACTCTAACCCTGCTTCTCATGATCTGATACATGGACTGGACCAGACGCACTAGTCATTCGTCAATTTTCCATAGAGACTCACGCCAAGAGTTTGCAAAAGTGGGCGGGATTTTCCCTATACTTCATATTGTATTTTTACTAGATGCTAGTTACTGATAAGCTGTAAGTCCTATAGGTGAATTCTTAGTTTCCCATTGCCCACCAGATTACATCCTTCAGGACTCGATCAATTGCTTTCTTCAGATCAACGACGGCCATGTAGAGCAGCTTGTTAGTGTCCAAGTGCTTCTCTTGTATTTGATAAACACACCAATCAGTTAAATAAAAAAATCATTTTTTTTAAATCATATAATTGCCAGAACGGCTCATTTCAAGCATACCAGAATGGGCGACAACATACGTGCAAGTTCTTAGCTACTTGCTTTCTCCAAATACACATGGTCACAGTACACGTAGTCGAACGCGGAGCATCAAAAACTTTTGAAGATTAGGCCAAGGAAGCGATCGTACCTCATTTTGAGTCATGTGCCAGAAAACATTCCAGAGTGTATGACTTTTTTATTTATCGCCAAGATAGTCTCAGCGATGAGACCAGGCAGAAAATAGTAACTGGTGTATACCGAAAAGTAGCCTCCAAAATCATGGAACAACTTCGTCAGATTAGATGTGATGAAAACAAAACGGAAATATTTGGGTTTCTTGTAGATAAATTTATTCTTGCGCAGAATTATGCACAGGTCATAGAGACATAAAGGAATGATGTTGTTTGCAATGTAGAAATTAAATTCTTCAAGACTTAGCTCCCTCTTTTTGAAGGAAAGCACAATGGCATAGGTCTTATATTAATGACATTTATTTGGCAATGAAAGTGTTATTTACAGACAATCTACACCATGAACATTTTACATCGTTCAGTGACTTTTTTTTAATTTTTAGCAAAACAAAAACCTCATTTATATTCGTATATATGCAAATGAGGTAATTTGCATATTTGAACTCTATTTGAAATAACAATTATTTAGCTTCATTTTGGTATCAATATTGTTGTTCTATTATGAACAGGATCAAAGATATGAGCAATTTACTGTTTGAACTTTCTAAACCAAACTGATAGGTAAGGACATACAAAGTCTTGAAATATTCTAAAATGAATATTCATGAACATGCTAATTAGCTTATGTCAGTTTATGATAATTTATGGTCTAGCAATATCAAAGCCACAGATATTCATTCCATTTAACATTTTACATCGTTCAGAAAACAAGATGTTTTTTTTTTTTTTTTTTTCTTTTTTTTTTCTCAATTTTTAGCCAAAAAAGTAAGAGCTCATTAATATTCATAAATATGCAAATTAGGTAATTTGCATATTGGAACTCTATTCAAAAGATCAATAATTTAGCTTTATTGTTCATCTATGATGAAAAAAAAACACCCTAAGATATGAGCAATTTACTACATGTACACCTTTCACAACTGTCGGCCATTTTGTTTTTTGGCGGCCATCTTGAAAATAGCGGATTTTCAAGTGGCCAGGGATCAGAATTGAATGTGTGTCATGTAAAGAACATATGGTGAAAATTTCATGCTTGTATCATCAACTTAAGTATTTCCTCAAAATCTCTCACTAAGCCGCTCCACTACAAAGGCGATTATGTTAGGCAGAATTTAGACAAATTTGAAGTCTATATTTTCAGATGGCTCATAATCATGTAAATTTAATTTTCACTGCACACACATTTTTTGAAATTGATATAGAATACTCATTAGATGTAAATGCTGGGCCATAAATACCCGACAAAAAAGAAATGCAATGTTGAAATTTTCTCGGTAAGTTCTTCATAAGTTACCAAATTTAAAAAATGTCAAAGAATATTTATCTCTGATCGAATTCTTGCTAAAATTCACGGTGAGCGTACATGAAGATGTGCACTATACAAATGCAAAGTCAAAGCACACTGCGTAACCGGCGAGCATGTTTGGAAGTGATAATTCAAAGGTATGATAAACTCAAATTTCGTGAATGTGTTTCAATTGTAATGTGCAAAAATTAGACTTTTTCCATTAATTTAGAAGCTTGTGATGTTGATGCTTTTTTATCTGTAAAAAATTGTTTGACCTTGACCGCTACAGTTAATAAAATTAAGCTTAATACTTTCCATGGTTTATAAAGTATGCAATTTTGTTTAAAATGTGATTAAATAACAAGACCTGTCAAGCATATAGAGCCCGTGTTTGAACAAAAATGAGGATTAAGTAATTAAAAAAAAAACTTTGTGTCTGCGTACCTTTAGAAATTCTCAAAAGGCCCCAGACAACTAAAGAAATTATTCAAGACAAGATGAAAAACGTGTGTTAGGCGGCTAAGTCGGAAATGCGCTTAAGTAGGAAAAAGTTACGACTATCTAGGAAAACGTCCGTCAGGCGCTTAAGTGGGAAATGCGACTAAGTGGGAAATGCGACTAAGTGGGAAAACGACTAACCAATTTGGAAAAGTTAATACGAGTCAGACTTATAATTGGAACTTGTTAATTCCATTAATATAGGATATCAATACGCCGTGTCGTGAGAAAACCTGAGTGTCCTAAAGATTGTTCGACCCTATCCAACACCAACCTGCGCATAATACTCAGTAATCAGGGTGACGCAGTATCAATAGCTAGATAGATAAACCCTGAGCATGCCTGAGTGTGCAGCTTAAGCTAGTAACTCACTGGCATGCAAATTTCTCGCGACTGTTTGGCGAATTGAGTCGCATGAGTGTCGTGAGAATTTTCATGTGTTGCGAACTAGTCGCGAACTGGTCGCGAAGGTTTTAAACATGTTTAAAAACTTTCTGCGATTTTTTCGACAAAACATGTTTAAAACCTTCGCGACCAGTTCATGCGAGTGTCGCAAACATGTCGCCGCGAAATTTTGGCGAAGTTTACAATGCAAAAATTTCGCGACTCTCGTACGATTGTCGTACGAATGCCGTACGATAGTCGCGCGACAGTCCTCGCGACTATCTGGGGAGAAAATAAAACTAAGCGACATTCGTACGAATGTCGTGAGACACTCTCACGAATGTCTCGTGACTGTCGTACGAATGAAAACGAAACTAAAGCTACATTCATGGGAACGTCGTGAGACAATCTCACGAAAGTCTCGCGACTGTCATACGACAGTCGCGCGACTATCGCACGACAAGCCCGAGATATATTTTCAAAATTAGACCGAAAATCGCGAATTTGTCTCATAATATCCATTCAAGGAGTGTGCGATGTGAAAGTTTTGTTAATCGTGAAACAGTCTCGAACTAGTCTCCAGTTGTCGCATTCCAGAGAATAGGGGCTTTACGAACATGGTCAGAGGCTCCTTCTTTATGATTAACGCACTGTCTATGTAATAAAGGTTGTAACGTCGCTAAGCTGCGTGCAGTACTTGTGATATAGGAGAGTTCGGTAACTGTAGGACAGGGTCCAGTACTTGTGATAATGGGGATATACCGGTTGGACAGTGTCTAGTTCTTGTGATATAGGGGTGGTTTCTGTTAGACAGGGACCAGTACTTGTGTTATAGGGGATGTACCGGTAGGTAAGTGCACAGTACTAGTATATAGTGGGCTTAGCGGTAGGAAAGTGACCGGTACATGTGATATATGGGAGGTAACTGTAGAACAGGGACCATTACTTGAGATATAGGGGATGTAGCGGTAGGATAGGGACCAGTACTTGTGATATAGGGGAGGTTACTGTGGGATGCATCGGTAGGGCAGGGTCCAGTACTTGTGATTCAGGGGATGTACCGGTAGTTCAGGGTCCAGTACTTGTGACATAGGATGTAACGGTAGGACAGGGTCCTGTACTTCTGATACGGTAGGAAATCGTCCAGTACTTGTGATATATTGGAAGTAACGGAGTTGCAGGGTCCAGTACTTATGATATAGTGGAAATACCGGTAGGACAGGGACCAGTACTTGTGATATAGGGTATGCTACTGTAGGACAGGGTCCATTACTTGGATATGGGGATTATACCGGTAGGGCATGGCCCAGTACTTGTGATATAGGGGATGTACCGGTAAGTCATGGTCCTGGTCTTTTGATATAGGGGTTGTAACGGTAGGACAGGGTCCAATACTTGTGATATGGGGGATGTACCTTTACGGCAGGGTCCAATATTTGTGATACAGGGTAGGTACCGGTAAAACAGGGTCCAGTACTTGTGATATAAGGGATGTACCGGTTGGATAGGGACCAGTGCTGGTGATATAGGGGGTGTTACTGTGGGACAGAGTCCAGCACTTGTGATTTAGGGAATGTATCGGTAGGGCAGGGTCCCGTACTTGTGATATAGGAGATGTATTAGTAGGTCAGGGATCAGTATTTGTGACATAGGGATGTAACGGTAAGACAGGGTCCAGTACTTCTGATATGGGGGATTTACTGGTAGGACATCGTCCAGTACTTGTGATATAGGGGACTTAACGGTGTGACAGGGTCCAGGACTTGTGATATAGGGGATATACTGGTAGGACAGGGTCCATTACTTATGATATGGGGATTATACCGGTATGGCATGGTCAAATATTTGTGACATAGGGGATGTACCGGTAGGTCATGGGCCTGGTCTTTTGATATAGTGGTTGTTACGGTAGGACAGGATCCAGTACTTGTGATATGGGGAAGTACATGTACCTTTACGGCAGGGTCCAGTATTTGTGACACAGGAGAGGAACAGGTAAAACAGGGTCCAGTACTTGTGATATAAGGGATGTACCGGTAGGATAGGGACCAGTACTTGTGATATAGGGGGGGGGGTTACTGTGGGACAGAGTCCAGTACTTGTGATTTAGGGGATGTACCGGTAGGACAGGGTCCAGTACTTGTGATATAGTGGAGATAACTCTAGGACAGGGACCACTACTTGTGATATAGTGGAGGTAACTGTTGGACAGGGACCAGTACTTGTGATATAGTGGAGGTAACTGTTGGGCAGAGACAAGTACATGTGATATATGGGAGGTACCTGTAGGACAGGGACCAGTAGTTGTGATATAGGGGAGGCAACTGTAGGACAGGGTCCAGTACTTGTGATATAGTGGAGGTAACTCTAGGACAGGGACCACTACTTGTGATATAGTGGAGGTAAGTGTTGGACAGGGACCAGTACTTGTGATATAGGGGAGGTAACTCTAGGACAGGGAACACTACTTGTGATATAGTGGGGGTAACTGTTGGACAGGGACCAGTACTTGTTATAAGGGGGAGGTAACTGTAGGACAGGGACAAGTACTTGTGATATAGGGGAGGTAACTGTAGGACAGGGACCAGTATTTGTAATAACTGTAGGACAGGGTCCACTACTTGTACTACACCTTCATTACTTTCTCTCACACACAAAGCTTGAACTGTATAAACGCAAAACAACAGAAGAAAAAGAAAGAAAAATGCGCCATGTTTTATCTTTGGGCAGAGAATAGAAAGGTAAAGTCAAAATGGATGGTGGCTGGATTTATGTGACATTATACATGATAAGCAGTTCGGCTTTTCCGATTGTTTACATCAATAAACTATCAGTTTCAATAGTGCATCTAAAATTGTAATTAAAACACCGATTATCTGCTAACCACTGGCTTATCGCCTGTGAATTGTGTGTAACCAACAAAAACCTGTATTCGGGGTTAATTTTAAAGGAATTTTCGCTGTTGCAATGGCTTTCGAAATTTCGACGATTGCTTTTTGTCATAGTACCCCACGAGCGAAATGCGCAACCTGCACAGTTACCACGCTACTCTAGCAGCAAACACATTTGATGCTGCACAAGCTGATCTTTTTTTTTTTTTTTTTTTTTTTTTTTTTTTTCATCATGAAAACGTCCGTGTAAAGCGTACCCCCAAATACCTTACCTTTATAACTGGGGTATGCAGGAGTATACTTATTTTTCTTATTTTTACTCCAAAACATAGGTTGCGGGTACTCGTTAGACCCGCCGCGCTGAGGCGGTTCTAACGTGCACCCCCCTCACCCCCGAAAAAAAAATCCGACAAAACTTTCAATTTTCACCGCTGAAAAATCTCTGTATATTGCATGGGCAAGTTTTCGTCGTGTATTTATTTCTTAATAATACACATACTTTTATTAAATATGAACCATTTGTTACCACGGGCCAGGACGGACGATGAAAATAATATTTATTCTCGTGTTGCATCCCCCCATGCTAGGTGTTTATTTAGGCATTTCATGGTAATAAACTGTTGGGTGTATGTATGAGGTAGTTGCTACTATCCATGAAGCTTAGGTTCCGGCCAAAAATGTTGAGTGGGATATTAATCAGTCGTTGAACACGAACAAACGAAAATGACTGCGGCGTCTGGGGTCATAACTTAGTCATCAAACCACATCTTTAAAAAATAAAGCGTTATGTTTAAAACCATGCGGTTTGTCGACGACTATGCACAGACTGCATTGCCAGCATTTTATACTATATGCAACCAAGAACCGGGCCATTAAGAGACGAAATGCGATAGAGGCCTGAGTATAGGTTTTGATAGAACATTAAACTAGCAAAGCAGTCATAGACGATCAGCAAGTACAAACAATCACCCATGACATGAATGAAAGGGGGCAACACATTTTCTGCATTATAACAAGTAAGACTATTATTTTGATTTAAGCCGCGAGCGTTAAAAGATGTCTTCGTGGTATCAGGTCAGGTAAGACGCACAATATGTTGCACAGCAACAGAGGGATTGCAGACCTACAATTTTTGTATTGTAACACAAGCACTGATCAGATATTATCGCATATACAAATGTCGGTTTTCCCATGATGCGGCTGATATGAAACATTGGAAGGAATTGCCTTCAGTTTGCTAACGTTTCCTACTTAAGCGCAGTGAACGAATTTCCGAGATAAGCGCAATTTTCTTTCTTCACCTGGAGTGTTTTTCCCTATTTAAGCGCATTTCCTACTTAGTCGCCTCACAAACGTGCAATTTTAACATTTGACGCCTACCTGATTCATGACCAATTTTAGAGCAGAGTTTTGATCCCTTGTTTAAAAGTTTAATGCTTGATCGAAGAATGTATCTTGGAAATGGTATGACATTGAATGAAATTTTGTTAATTTACATGATCTTTATCAAAAGTTAATGAATGCTACCATTGCGTTTCTTATTTTGTCGGGTATATTTGTATGCTTGTTGATAATTTCACGGAATAACAAAATACGATTGCCCTCCTGTATGCAGCACACTTAGCGAAAAGCAAGAATGATGATTTAACGCTTGAAGATGAAGCTGTAGAGGCATTGGGTCATGAGGAGTTCTTCTTCAATCAAGTCGGGATGTCGACAGTTGTTAAACACATTATTCCACTTGTTTCTGCTGAGTTTGTTAAATAACCCTGTGAGTAACTACCATTATTGGCAAATATTGCAGTTTCCATTAAGGGTGGTTGACGCATGTGTGACTGTTTCATTTTAAATTATTGTCTTATGAGACATGCATCTCCTACTACAAAGGAAAACTAGACGACATGAAAATTTGGTGGTACATCTATTGTATGAGCAGCATGTCTTACAATCTTGGCAGCTGGTGGACAAAAAGAAATGGCCATGTATTGGAAAATCATACAGTAAATATGTACCAATGCAGAAAGAACACTCACTCTACTTAGTGAGCAGTGCATTTCGAAAATGATACCAAATGAATGTACGGTCTACGAATGAGCGTTTGTTCACCAAACTTTGACAATATCCATCTACCTAAACAAAAGTTCTATCAAACACAGCTCGCTTACAGTCAAGAAAAAGGATAGCATGCCTAAAAGGCTTTATTATCATTTTTATATAGAACTCCGCATCTCAATTGAGCATTTGACCAAATCTGGGCGAAGATATACGGTACATAAAGTGATGGTTTATAAAATGTTTCAAAGTTTCTATTGAGTCCCGTGTATTGTACAACACAAGTTCGATGAGTGCAAATCCTGAAGAACGTTCAAAATCACTTAGACTGTGGACATAGATATGGCAATCTATCTAATAAATACTAATTATGCCATTATCACTGAAAATAAATCCTACTTTCACTTGTCTGGCATTAGCATTTTATTGAATTTCATGACTGGCATATGTTACGAAACGAGAAACGTTGTGTCTCCACATGTAATAAAAACATTCAAACATAAAGAGGGTTGAAAGAAGTCTCAATCCATCACGGCAATTTTGTATCACTGACCGTTCCGGTAAGGTACGACTGTAGTGATTCTACTTGCTTCAGGTTTTGGTGCTATTTTTGTGATATTTTATGCTATTTTAGGGAGCGACCATTTGATTTTTTTCGGGGGGTGGGGGGCTGGAGAATTTGTGGGGGGGCTGAAGATTCCAGGACCGATTTTTGACGGATAAATATCTAGGACTCGGTAAATTCTATTAACCGTACTGTATTATATACAAATATAAAGACAGGATAACCCGGCTTGCGATATTTACCTGATTGTCAGTTTCTTTTTCCCACTTTCGTCTTCAGAGTGAGACTTTGATTCTGATTGTACAAGTTCTTATCATCGCTTTTTTTATTTTGGCAAAAGCGTTGCACATTGACTTTTCTTCCGCCTTACATAAATAACAATTAACGTCTCTCCGGTGCAGTCATCTGTCTGTGACAGATTTTGTATTTTCGTCCAACCAATTATTACAATATAGCAGAACGAGACATTTATAGAACATTTGACTGTTCAGACAGACATTAGCACTGGTTTACATTTCCGTAGCATAATGCATCAATGCGTTGAATTACAATTTCCTCACATTGAAAGAGGCATTTAATGTGCAGATATATGCGATCATTGTTTGAAATGTCTACGTACTAGATTTATTTTTATCTAAAATGTTTCTCGAGAAAAAAAAGTAAAAGTAAGCAATGATCAGGAAATGGCACAATCAGAAAGAAATTCCCACTCCAAGGTGGGAACAAACTGTGTGACTGGCTTGCAATCCCTATCAATTTCTCCTCTCTGGAGATGTAACCCCACACATAATTCTGATAATATACATTTTTATGAAAGTGTGCAGTTCTGTAATGTTTATGGTCGTACAAGGCGTATACAACTTGTCGTATCGTGTGCCCCAGTCTCAGTTTAAGACATGTTTTCGTGTAGCATATTTATTTCGTATCAGCATCAATATCAATTGACGTCGACTGCGCTTTAATGTCTCTGGCAGATTTTGTAGTTTCGCCCTATGGAGACTGTCAGAAAAAGACCTACGAGGCATTTATAGACCATTTGGCATTTCTGACAGACTTAAGCACTGGTAATAGACGTGACATAATGTGTTGAATAATAATTTGTCTCCGTTTACAAGAGGCATTCTTTCTTATAGCAATATGGAATTTGGAAAATGCATCATGGCTTTTTAGTCTGAGAATAAACATTCGACAGAAACGTTAACCATACAATAAACACAGTGTTTCGATGATCTGTATTGTGGGCAATCACTGTAACTACAAACCATATATAGTCAAATGTATATATATATATATACTTGCTCTGTTGGCTCTCTTTGAAATATTTTATCAGACCAAAACTATTTTCTATGGAATGTCTTGTTTCGACGGGTTACATCTTCTGTCTGCCAGTATAGAGCAATAAAATATGTCTAGACTTGTGCATAGAAACAATGAAAGACTTATTTCTCACAATACAGTGCTGAGTTACGCGCGGTGGCCTTTAATTTAGGAATCAATCAGCGACTCATTGCATGTAAATTCGATACTGAAATGATTTGTTACTTGTATTATAAAAGAACACGCATGCCTTTCTAAACTGAGTCATATGCAAACACTCTAGTGATTTGTTTCACGTTAGACCTGTTGAATGCAACTCGTGATGACAAACAAACCAATGGGCAGTGGCTGGTTCAACAAAAAAACCTTTTCAACCCTAAATGGAAAAAACATAGTCATTGCAGTCATTAACATATATAAAAAGAGATAAAAAATACTTTCTGTAGCTGGAACAACCCTTTATCAAACAATAGAGGTTAGCTATCGCTACCCAAACAGATATTGATGAAACTCACAAATGACAACCAAAACGCTAGAAGGTACATTAGGACTCAAAAACCCGCGACAAACAGAGGATGGGCATAGCACAAAGTTTACTTGTTCGTACTAAATACTGTACATGAGCGCACCAGACAAAATAATTATCTAAGACTGTTCTTGACACGTAACACATGATAAGTATAGAAACTTGCTAATCGTAATGTCTGAAGACGTCTGCTTCTCAAAATGTTCGTGTCAACAACATATGCTTCGGGCTTGAATAAATGCCTATAATTCTGCACGATTTGAGCTGTGGCGTGAGAAAATCTACCTTTGGGGTTTCCGACCATGTCCAATTCAAGTCGACCTGTACAGTTACCGAAAAATACTACGTAGAAACAAGTCATGAAGCTTTTGATTCAAGAGTAAAACAGATTTTTTTCATGGCGCGAAGATAAGTGCAGTTCATGCACGGCTTATTTGCGTCTTTGTTTTTGCTGTTAAACATCTATTTCGTGCATTAAAGTCCGCAACATGATTGCATACTCTAGCAAACCTACTAAGTTGCGAAATGTATACACCACAAGAAGCACGGCGAGGAACGTCACCATCCAAAAACGGAAAGTTTACTACATGTATATCAAAATCAAAGACGTCGCGTTTATCAAAAATGTAAGAAGAAACAAATCCATTTGCATTAGAAAGATGTAAGTCTAAAAAGGGGGCTTCGGTATCTGTGTCGTTTGCTTTATTCAACTGTAGTTCAGGGGGATAAATTTGTTTGACCATGCCTTCAAAATAAGGATTGTCAATGTTCAAAAGGTCATCGAGATACGTAGAAGTCGAATTAAAAGCCTCTATAACATCAGCTTCATTGTCATGGTTGAGAGAATCCATGAAATCTCTTTCGTAGCAGTATAAAAATAGATCAGCTACGAGAGGGGCGCAAGTATAAGTATAGAGACTTGCAAATGTCTGCTTCCCAAAAATGTTCCTGTCAACAACATATGCTTGGGGTGTGTATCTTCTGTGCGATATGAGCAGCGCCGTGAGAAAACCTACCTTCGTGGTTTCTGACCATGTCTGATACAAATCGACCTGTATAGTCACTGAAGAAGACTACATAGAAGCTTGTCATGAAATTTTACATTGACGAAGAAGAGGTAAACGTAGGTAAGCAAACGATGCAATCAAAAAGAAATAGCCACTCCAAAAGCCGAAGTTGGAAAAATTCCTAATCGACAATCAGGTACTTTTACTAGGAAACATTGTCGTAGACTGAGTGAGCAGTTATTCCCCAATAGCCGATCACTCAGTTACCCGAACTTAACTAAAAATTTGAAAACGTACATAAGGTGCAAACAGCACAAAAGTTCAACACCAAGCCGTAAAACAGTTAGAACCACAACAGAAGTATCGCCTTGGAACGATCAGTAATATAAAAGTACTGGTGGGGGATACGGGAGCCTTACTTCACCCTCAGAACTATAATGACGCATGACGCGAAGAGTAGTGCAGTAACTGCACATCTTATCTGCGTCTTTGTTTTTGAACATGTAAAAATCGGATTTTTTCATGAACTCATAAAGCTCGGAACTTTGACATTTGTGTTGTAACAAATAAAGAAGCATGTGTTTTGTTGTTGTTTTTTCATAGGATAGAAAGATTATTCAAGACACAAAATATGCTTTTGTCCGAGTGGTAATATAAAACAAAATAACTTAACTTTGATGAACCAAGTTAGCTTGACTTGTTAAATCAAATTCATCTCAAGTTATTAAAACCAGCTTGTTATTATACTTCTGAGTAACATTCTCATTTCAAGTTCTCAGACGTTCACTGAACCAAGTTGGCTTCACTTGTTAAATCACAGAATTCATCTAAAGTTATTAAAATCAGTTTGTTATTTTATTATTGAGGAAATTCTCATTTCAAGTTCTCAGACATTCACTTGATGTATATACTCTTCAGGCTAATAAAGTTAGACTGAAAATGAAAGGTCGAATATTATGAAGACAAATCGAATAACAAGAATGGAAACCAAAGCAGACACATATTTCCTCTTTCAATTTGCTTGTCAATTCATTCTATTCTACGAAAATGAGAAGCGTACATTCAATGCATAAAATGCAAATATAGCAATTCTCTCTTCCGCGAACCAAGAAATACCATGAATTCGTAAATAAGACGCAATCAGATTTTGGAATTTTTTGTTGGGAAGGTTTATAATGCATTATTTTAATGATAAGCCGCGTTTTTAAATGCCGAATTCTGCACAAATTAAGACACGCCTGAAAAACTTTCAACCCATATCAAGGGAGTGTATGTTGAAACGATATGTTACAAACAAAAATTGAAGACCTGACGTCAAACACTGACATATAGCAAAATTGCAGTTTTTAACATTTTAAAAACAAGTTTGTCTTTAATCATGTCTAATGGTCATATCTCAAATAAGAGGATAATAATGTCTATACCACATTATTATTCTATCTTTCTCCTATACATTTTAATAACTGACAATCGAAATAGTGAAAATGAGTACTTTTATGGACAAGATTTTAAAAAGTGTCGAAAATTACTCTTTCAAGCCAGTAACCTTATATTTTGTCATTCAGTATCTAACTAATTTCCGATTTTGAATCCCTAAAAGTCCCAATTGATTCCTCTGTAGCCATGACATGGAATAGGGACGATTATGTCAACAATTCTACTCACTAGAATTAGCTATGACCAGATATGTTTGCCTCATTTTCGACAAATAATTATGCTACACTTTTGGCGAAGGGTGCTACGTGTTTGGGACACCCTGTAAATGATTGGCAATATATTTAAATGCGTGTTGATACATGTATATTTTATGATTTAGTGTTTTGGTAGAGTAACTAGAGTAACGAAATACACCATGAAAAGTATATGGGCCGCAACACCTGCTTTTTAATTTTGCGAAATAACTGCAGATTTCTTCGTGATATGAGCTTTCTATATGGCATTCGATTAAATTATCAACCTGCGCTGGAGGTGAAAAAAAATGTGTCATCTACTGATGATGAAAGAATGCTGATCTAGAGCGGAAAAGAACTTTGTTGTTAATAAGAAACAGCAATTGGTGTATGACTTGCATCCATCGAGTGATTGCAGATCCGAAGCAAAACACACCTGGGCAAGTACGTTATATCCATTATGAAACATTACAGTTATCTTACTCATAAAAATAATTAGAATTTTTGCTACTTTTCCTATTTTAGTGCTCAAAAATAAAAATTGTGGGTACGCGTTAGGAGCGCTACTTGAAAGAGGGTATAACGAATACCCGCAATCTACGTACTGGACTAAAAGAAAGAAAAACTAAAGTACGTGTATCCCAATTTTACTATAATATTGAGCCGCCCCATGGGAAAACCAACAATCTGCATAGGCGAAAACAAAGACGCAGATCAGCTTCGCGGTAACCGCGAAGCTGATCAGCGCCTTTGTTTTCGCTACTCGGATAGTACAATTCCTCCTCTACTTAACTCCAAAATTTCAAGCTTCTAGCTTGCTTCTATGACTGCCTAGGCCGGTTTGTGTCGAACCTGTTGGGAAACCACATTGTTGGTTTTCCCACGAGGTGGCTCATAATATGAATGACGGATGTCTGGTAATGCTGGCAGCACATTTGCGAACATATTTGAAAGAATGTGGTTCATTTGCGCGCAAACTTTTCCAAGGTAAACGAATTCATTTGCGGACACAATTTGCCTTGGTAAATGTTACATTTGCGTTCATCAGATTTTCTCAGGTACATGTAAATAGTATGTTTACGCTTGCAAGACTGTTTAGACAAGTTAAGTCCTCATTTCCAGTCCAAGCTATACATCTTTCTTAGTCGCTTCCAGTCCAAACGATACATCTTTCCCCATCCAAATACAAACTTGAAAAAGTATAAAGACAGTGCGTGATGATGCCAATTGAACAAAACAAAACGCCTCAAAATGTAAATATGTAAAACTAAAACTTAGTATTGACTTTAAAGTGACAGTGTAAACCTGTTCGAACTCTTCCACCTCCAGGGTAACATTTGTTTTATTTATAGCACCTTCATATAATTTAATACCAGCAGCTGGCCAAGGAAGAGGTGCAAAAATGCGCGCAAATGCACCTTTCACGGACATGCCAGCATGTTGTGGTTTACTTTATTGTGCAAAGAGGTGTTCAACCTCAGCAAAATCAGTATGTCGACAGCAATTAAACACATTATTCAATTTGCTTCTGCTGAGTTTGTTAAATAACCCTGTGAGTAACTGCCATTATCAGCAGATAAACTGCATGTTCCATTAAGGTTATAAGCACATGTATGACTGATTTTACATGTGTTTAATGTAGTCCTGAAATGAAATGCAGAAACCAGTTAGCTCAAATATTTTTTCATCAAAGGAGCTTCCTCAATAATCTTAATCGATCTTAATTGAATGAGGGTTTGGGATATGCTAAGTTAAATCTCATTTTAAACTAAGGTTTTTAATTTAAGTTGTATGAGACATGCATGTCATGCTTCGAACGAAACCTAGACGATATGAAATTCAAATGGTAGAAGCAACATGTGTAACAGTCTTGGCAGCCGGAGGAACAAAAAGTAATGACCTACAATTTGAAAATTCAAAATTAAAAATAGGTACCAATACAAATGCATCGGGAGTTAATTTAACTTACTTGGTTGGCACCACCAGGACAATTTTTCATGGGTGCCAAATTGTTCATTGTGACCCTTGAAATGCAAAGAATTTTTGTCCTCGAAAATGAACTTATTTGCACGATGAAATTGCACAATTTAAATTGAAGGTGCGAACTTGATTCTTGTGCATGACTGTATCATATCTCAGCTGTTGAACTTTTGAAGGCATCTGGGCAGAAATATGCTGGTAAGTCAAAAATGTTTCAAAGTTTCTATTGAATCCCCCGTATCATATAAAACAAGTTCGATGGGTGCAAATCCTGGAAAATATTTAAAATCACTTAAACTACGAACATAAAATTTAATATAACAATCTATCTAATAAATACCGATTATGCCATTATCACTGAAAATAAATCTTACTTTTACTTGTCTGGTATTAGCATTTTATTACATTCCATGACTTGCATATGCTACGAAAAGAGAAACGTTGTATCTCCACATATATATATATTGAACACATTCAAAATAAAGAGGGTTGAAGATCTCAGTACATCACGAGTAATTTTATATCACAGACCGTTCCAGTACGGTACGTCTGTAGTGATTCTACTTGATTCAGGTGCTACTTTTGTGACATTTTATGCTACTTTAGGGACCGACCATTCGATTTTTACGGAGGAGGGAGGGCTGGAAGTTTGTTTTTTTTTTAATAAAAATTCAAGAACCGAATTTTGCCCGACAAATATCAAGGACAGGGTAAATTCTATTGTACGTATTATATTATATACAAATAAAAAGATAGAATAGCGGCGCGAGTCAAAAATATGCAGGCCCAAAAACATCTTGCAGCCACCCCCCATAATAATTAAAATGGTCGCCCCTTCCCTTTAAATTGCGTATTCATAGATTTACAATAGTTAAGTTCGGGTAACTTGGTGACCACTTTCAGAAAAAATAGTTGCACACCCGGCTTCGATATGTACCTGATTGTCATTTTCTTCTTCCTACCTCCGTCTTCAGAGTGGGATTTTGATTCTGATTGCACAAGTTCTTATCATCGGTTTTCTGCTTTGCACATTGACTTTTATTCCGCCTCACATAAATAACAATTAACGTGATTCCGGTGCAGTCATCTGTCTGTGACAGATTTAGTATTTTCGTCCAACCAATTATTACAATATAGCAGAACGAGGCATTTATAGAACATTTGACTGTTCAGACAGACATTAGCACTGGTATAAATTGCCGTAGCATAATGCATCAACGCATTGAATTACAATTTTCTCGCATTGTAAGAGGCTTTTAATGTGCATATGCGATTGTTGTTTGAAATGTCTACGTACTAAATTTTCTTTGTCTAATATGCATCTCGAGAAAAAAAGCAAAAGTAAGCAATGATCAGGAAATGGCGCAATCTGAAAGAAATTCCCACTCCAAGGTGGGAACAAACTGTAAGACTGACTTGCAATCCCTAATCATTTCTCCTCTCTGGAGATGTAACCCTACACATAATTCTGATAATATACACTTTTATGAAAGTGTGCAGTTCTGTAATGTTTATGATCCATCAAGGCGTATACAACTTGTCGTATCGTGTGCCCCAGTCTCAATTTAAGACATGTTTTCATGTAGCATATTTATTTCGTATCAGCATCAATATCAATTAACGTCGACTGCGCTTTAATGTCTCTGGCAGATTTTATAGTTTCGCCCTATTGAGACTGTCAGAAAAAGACCTACGAGGCATTTATAGACCATTTGGCATTTCTGACAAACATAAGCACTGGTAATAGACGTGACATAATGTGTTGAATAATAATTTGTCTCCGTTTGCAAGAGACATTCTTTCTTACAATATTATGCAATTTGAAAGATGCATCCTGGCTTTTCACGGAAAATAAATCGGGGAATAAATATTCTGCAGAAAAATAAACCGTATTTAATTGTCTTTGGGAAAACGGTTGGTATAGAGTTCATCAGTCTTTTGCTCCATGTTGCAATATCTTAAGGGTCACTGACGAGGCTTTAAAGTAGCCGAAACTATGGTTTGGCCTATCTCCTTACTCATTAATATGTTCTCTGTTCTTAAAGGATCTCAGTTTTGATTTCTAGTTATTTTGTCAGCTTCTCCATTGTTCTCACCAGTTCATCAGGAAAACATGTCCGTGAAATGTGTACACCCTTAAACCCCACTTTTATATAGAAAAACGGGTTCGCAGGGGTATACCTATTTTTCTTATTTTTGCTCCAAAACATAGATTGCGGGTACTCGTTAGAACCGCCTTGCAAGGCGGTTCTAACGTATACCCACAATTTATGTTTTGAGCAAAAATAAGAAAAATATCAAAATTTTCTGATGATATTTTCAAGTTTTACTACTGAAAAAATTCTCTATATATTGCATGGGCATGTTTTCGTAATGTTTGTTGGTGCCAGAAAGAGATTGCCATCTTGCTCACCAGGATAACATATCCATGAAATGTATATCCCATAATACCCAACGTTTATGGAGTAAAACTGGGGTGTTCAAGTGTGTACAATCTTTCTCACACATAGATTGTGGGTAATCGTTAGAACCGCCATATATACACATGTACCCACAATCAATGTTTTGTGCCAAAATATTAAATATATCATTTCCCCCCAAATGACATTTTCAATATTTACACATAAAAAATCACTGTATATTAGATGCTATTGTAGTTTCTGTTTTGCCGTGTCTTATCATTTATTTCCCGATTACCGTTCCGCGTGACATTAGATCTGAGTTCCAAGACTCAAACGAGCTTTGTCAGCATGATGTAGGATGAACATGATTTAGGAATTAAGGTAATCAACATACAAGACATAACACTATTAGTTTTTTCCATCCTACTACTTGGGGTCATGTAATAAAACAACAAAATACTTATTATTTATTATAACTTTCTTCTTCTCACACGGCCACCAATCCAGCTCTTTCATAGCACAATGCAATGATAATAAATTCATTTGCGGTACTTCCCACTATGCAGCCGCGGGGTTCGAAACGTGTAAGTGACTTCGTGTTCTCTTGTTTTAAAATCAATTACTCCTATTTTAAGACATCTTTCAAAAATCGGAGAATGACATGATGTGGGTAATTTATCTAGCGTCTTTCATCTCCAGCCGATCTGCTAAAAACATAGCACGTGGTTTGGAATCACTTTTGAGGTGAGTGCAACTCAAGCGTTTTTAGGTTGTGTGCTAGATTTTTGCTCAAAACAAAAATTGTGGGTACACGTTAGAACCGCCTCGCTGAGGCGGTTCTAACGAGTACCCACAATTTATGTTATAGAACAAAAATAAGAAAAATAGGTGTACCCCTGCGTACCCCTATTTTAATGTGGTTGAAAGGGGTACACATTTCACGGACATGTTTTCGTGATGTTCAGAAAAAAAGAATCAGACGATATGTAATCCTTGCATTGTTGATCGCCACCTTCCCGTGACCAGCTGTGTCCCGTTTACCTGTTAAGTTAACGGAACACGGAACCAAAATGACCTTTGCCACGACATGTTTACATAATGGGATTATACCTTTTTGACAGAGCCGAGCACAAGAACGATCCATCAGGTAAGCACGTCCATGAAAAGAATACCCCTTTTGAACCCCAATTTTATAGAGTAAAACTGGGGTGTAAAAGGGTGAACAATTTTCATTATTTTGGGTCCAAAACATAGATTGTGGGCACGAGGCGAGGCGGTTCTAACGTGTACCCTCTGTCCTTAGAAATATTAAAATAAATCCAATGTTCAATCGTTGATGTATGCAAAGCAGACAATTTCAATGTACAAGAATACCAGAAATTCAACTTCTTCGAAATAAGAAAAATGTCTAGGAGTATTTGCAATACTCCTAGACATAGTATATTGTAAGATATACATGTAGTACATTGTAAGATAACAAAATATTTCTTTGAGCAACAGTTGATGCATTTAAAGGTCCAATGCTAAACATAGATCATATAAGCAACGTATAATTTTCAAGAGACCATTCTTAGGTTATGATTTGGAGATTATTTTCTCTTAAAATCTTATTCTGTATTATTTAAGATGAATCGTATATGTCACTCCTGCCTCAACAATGTAAACAACAATTTTACGTCACACCATTACGGTCAAGGTTTAACGTCATACGTGTATCTTAACATGTCGCATTTATTTGGTACGTATGATCTGAGCCGCGAAGCTAATCAGCGCCTTTGTTTTCGCTACACGGATAGTACAGTTTATCTTCTTCTTAAATCCGAAATTTCAAGCTTCTAGCCTGCTTTTGTGACTGCACAGGCTGGTTTGTGTCAGACCTGGTCAGAAACCCCGAAAACCGGTTTTCTCGCGTCACGGCTCAATTCTGATATTGAAGGAATGGTGTTGTTCGTTGCTGCTGACGCAATCCTGATGTTCAGCGTCATGGTGATGTTTGTCACGTGATTGTTGCCATCACAACATTGTTCAGTGTCACGTGGTTGTTTCTATAGCAGCAGCAGCATCAGATGGAGGAAGCAGTGCAGTGTCACTCTGATTTTTAATGGCTAAACTGTAAGAAGAAATATATATTCAACTACATTGCTATTGCATATATACGAGTAGGCGTAATTTTATACAAACATGTAACTTATGAACAAATCAAATGAACGCTAATATATGAAAGTATGTTACTCGTATCTTCAAACATGAATTATTTTGATTATCATGGCTATATAATTTAATGATGGTAAATCCTTTTCAAATAAACACTTACTTCCAGGAACATAATCTGTTTATCGTAAAATAAAATTTCCAAAACAAAAATACTTTCAAAATTGCATGATTAAAGTGTTATACTGACATGTTCAACTTAACCGGTCATTACACATCATTCAAAAGGTACAAGTAGGCAATGGTCAGGAAATTGTGCAATCAGAAAGAAAACCGAGGGGTGGGAAAAAACTAAACTGAAACTTAGATACTTATACCAAGAAAGCACATCGTAAGCCAAGCGAGCAGCTTTTTCTCCAATAGGCGGCCACTCAGTTACCCGAACTGAACAAAAATATGAAAACGTACAGCACAAAAACTTCGACTCCAAAACTATTCGACTCAAATCTATTTCTTACTCTATTTCGGATTGTAGTCTTTTTATCTTGAGGAGTGCCATATCAAGTTCGTGTTTGGCCTTCCACAGATGCATCTCACAGATGGGATCTTTACACTTATGTTTGCGTTGTACATCTATCGCTTCAAATACTGACTGTTCGAATGTTAAAGATTTCCCCATACTCTGAAAGGAAAATTTAGACAGAACATAGTTATAATTCATTACGAAAGCTTGCCCATGTAATATAAAGACATTAAATCAAGAAGCAAAAATCTAAAATTTCATTGGAACATTTTTTATTCTTTTAATATTTTCGCTCAAAACATATATTGTGGGTACACGTCAGAACCGCCTCGCCGAGGAGGTTCTAACGAGTACTCACAATGTATGTTTTGGATTAAAAATGACAAAATTATGTATTTCCCTTCAAACCCCAGTTTTCTATATAAAAGTGGGGTTTAAGGGGGTATACATTTCATATATATGTTTTCCTGATGTCCAATTAATTGAATTTTACTATACTACACGAAGTTTAATAGGGATCACCTTTGATAGTTTAATGAGATACAGGAATAATTTTAAAATGAAAAAGGATACAGGGCATGATGCTGAAAATGATTCTTATTAAGCTTCGAGCTGTATATAAGTTGAGTAAATACCCTTTTTTCAAAAAATTTATATATTTCAGCATTTTAAACTTGTTTTTGCTTCAGCCAGCTTCAAGGACTTTTGCAGAAGCCTGCATTGGCAGGTCCGGAGTTGGCACCTTAATTCATGTCTTATCATTATGACCCACATCTATGGGAAGGAGTTATAGGTCCAGAAGGGGTTGGAAAGTGCAACAGCAATGGTCTCTTGCTTCTCAGGAAGTGTGCTGAACATGACCTTCTAATCACCAACACAGTCTTCCGTCTACCTAATAGGAACAAAACATCCTGGATGCATCCCCGTTCCAAACACTGGCATCTCATAGACTATGTCATAGTGCGGAGAACAGACAGGCAGGATGTTAAAGTGACAAAGACTATGTGTGGTGCAGACTGCTGGACAGATCATAGACTGGTTGTCAGCAAACTCAACCTAAGAATACAGCCTGCGAGGCGACCTCAAGGCAAGAAAGCTCCTAAGAGACTGGATGTCTCAAAGCTGAACAAAGACAGCAAGATTTCTTAACAGACATTTGCAACCAACTGGATGCAATGAATCTCAGTTCAGAGGACCCCGAAGAAAACTGGACAATTTTCCATAAAACAGTTCTTTCTTCAGCTGCAAGCACCTTAGGCCATCCATCTCGCAAACATCAAGACTGGTTTGATGAGAATGATGACGAAATTCAGAGGCTTCTTGAAGAAAAGCACCGATTGCACAAGGCACATCAAGATGATACTAGCTCAGTATCAAAGAAAGCAGCCTACAGCAACATTTGTAAGACAGTCCAGACCAAGCTTAGGGACATGCAAGATTCCTGGCTGAGGAAGAAAACAGAAGAAATTCAGTTTTTTGCGGATAGAAAGGACATGAAGAAATTTCATGATGCACTGAAAACCATTTATGGTCCAAAGAGTTCTGGAGCCACCACATTGCTCAGTGCAGATGGAAACACTCTTCTCACAGATAAAGAAGCTATCTTGGAAAGGTGGGCAGAACACTTCAATAGTGTGCTTAATCGACCATCAAGCATCAATGAGGATGCAATCGACAGACTTCCACAGATAGAGTGCAATGTTCTGTTAGATGAATTTCCTACCGTTACGGAAACAAGAAAAGCAGTTCAACAACTATCATCTGGCAAAGCCCCAGGTGCAGATGCAATTCCTGCCGAAGTTTACAAGGCTGGGGGGCTACCCATGGCAGAGAAACTGACAGAGTTGTTTCACTGTATGTGGAGAAAGGAGGCTATCCCACAAGAATTTAAGGATGCATCCATAATCCACCTATACAAGCGGAAAGGAAATCCTCAAGTCTGTGACAATCACAGAGGCATCTCCCTCCTATCAATTGCTGGGAAGATACTTGCAAAAATTCTGTTGAATCGTCTGAATGTTCATCTTGATCAGACGGGACTTATTCCAGAAAGTCAATGTGGATTCAGAAAAGACAGAGGGACAATAGACAAGATATTCACAGCAAGACAGCTTCAGGAGAAATGCCAAGAACAGAATGTAGATCTATACATGACGTTTGTTGACCTCACCAAAGCTTTTGACACTGTTAGTCGTGATGGACTCTGGAAAATCATGGCCAAGTTTGGCTGTCCACCCAGATTCATAGCAATGGTGCGGCAGTTTCATGATGGCATGCAGGCACGTGTGCAAAATGATGGAGAGTTCTCTGAACCATTTGAAGTAACAAATGGGGTCAAACAAGGCTGTGTTCTGGCACCAACACTGTTCAGCATGATGTTTTCTGCCATGCTTATGGATGCTTTTCAGGACAGTGACACTGGTTTTCCAATCAGGTACCGTTTTGATGGCAACATATTCAACCTCAGAAGGTTGCAAGCCAAAACTAAGGTCCAGACTGATGTGCTAGATGAGCTCCTCTATGCAGATGATATGGATAAGAATGCCAGCACAGAGGCAAAAATGCAAAGAGCCATGGATCAAGTCTCACAGTCATGTGATAACTATGATCTCACAATCAGCACAAAAAAGACAGAGGTTGTACTCCAACCAGCGCCCGGAAAGCCATATAATGAACCAACCATCACTGTGAATGGGCAAAAACTGAAAGTTGTTGACAAGTTCACCTACCTGGGAAGCACTCTCTCCAGAGCAGTGCATATTGATGATGAGATCACTGCCAGAATTGCAAAGGCTAGTGTGGCATTCGGACGACTCCGTGCAAATGTCTGGGAGCGAAATGGAATCAAGCTTGACACCAAACTGAAAGTCTACAAGGCTGTGGTACTGCCAACCCTCTTGTATGCATGTGAGACCTGGACAGTATACCAACGCCATGCAAAGAGACTTAACCATTTCCACTTAAGCTGTTTGAGAAAGTTGTTAAAAATCAAGTGGCAGGACAAGATTCCAGACACAGAGGTCCTGACGAAAGCAGGGTTGCAAAGCATGCATACAGTCTTAAAGCTAGCACAGCTAAGATGGACTGGCCATGTTATAAGAATGCCTGATGCGCGACTTCCAAAGAAAGTTTTCTATGGAGAACTACAGGAGGGAAAGCGCTCTCAAGGTGGCCAGAAGAAACGCTACAAAGACACCCTCAAAGCCTCTCTGAAGGATTTCGAAATACCAATGGGGTCCTGGGAACAGACTGCACAGGAGCGATCAAAGTGGCGAGGTCTCATCAACAAAGGAGCAGCTCTTTATGAAAAGAAGAGAATCTGTGAAGCTGAAAGAAAGCGAAGAGAGCGCAAAGCCAAAACAAATGTGCCACCATCAGACTCTATGACATTGACTTGCTCTACTTGCAACCGACAGTTTAGAGCCAGAATTGGCCTAGTCAGCCATCAAAGAACTCACCAACACACAACAGCACTATTCAAGAAATAATGATGGTCTTTCTCATTAGTGAGAGACGAACTATCATGTGCATGTAAAATGTACCAGATTTAATTTCATGATACATAGAACAATGAAAATTTTTCCTATGTTTAGACTAATCATTAAAAGTATACTCACCAAACTAACTAAAGCACAGCACCCACACTTATCATACTTTTTTAAACACTTCCTTCCAGATTTAAAATATAAATGTTCTAACGTCAACAATAACAATCCTAATAAAACACCAACAGCTAACAGTATAAATGCACTTATAAAGTTTAATATTCCTATTTTATTTTGAGATTTTTCTCGCTTGTCCTTCTTGGCATGGCACGCCCCTGACTGCCAGAAAGCTTGAAGTCTTTCAATTTCACCGTTATATTGAAGGTCTAATAATATTTCGCTAATTTCGTCCCTTAACGGTGAACCCCGACGGAGACCGACGCCGTATCCCGACATGGCATACCATCTGCCGACGGTCAATAGTGAGCACTGTTCATCACGGCCCGCCATATACTCAAGGACGTTTGCGTCATAAAGGAATGCATGAATTCGCCTGCAAAAATACCAACATTTACATAAATTTACATAATTTACATGCACGGAATCAATATCATGGCTAAAGATTGTGTATACTCGTATCTATAGTGTGTACTTTTTAAACCTCTTCCCAGTAAAGAAAAAAAATGCCTTTAGATTTGAAATCAAAAATGAAAATTCATCGAAAGTATCAAGTAGTTTTGATTGTCATCACCACAAATGACATCAGAATGTTTGGCATTTAAAACTTATAGCCTATTGATGAAAGATGTTCGTTATTTTTAGACTTTTTTACCATTGTCGAGCTTTAAAGGGCGTTTTTCACACCTGCAACCGTCGATTAGTTGTATTTTGTCAAGAATTTACGACCCCGAGGATAGCTGTGTCTGTTATAGTACCAGCCTAAGCCTCATAGAAAGAAATAAAGTTATGTATCAACTTACACAGTTTTGAGAGCGTCCTTCGCTTCCGCCACCGTGGATTGGTTGTATTTTGTCATGTATTTATGCATTCTATGATAGCTTTGTTCTCGGTGGATATCCGTGCAACAGTGCAAGGTACGTGCAAAGTAGTAAAGTTATATACAATCAACTTACACGCTTTTGAGAGCGTCCTTTGCCTCCGCAACCGTAGATTGGTTGTATTTTGTCATATATTTATGCATTCTTGGATAGCTTTGTCTGAGGTTGATATCTGTACTACTGTCAGGAATGGTGGCAAATTTGAAATGGGGTGATATCTTTGTGGGTTGCTTCAACTGGAACATAAACATAACATCATACTATTCAAATTGTTCATTGACAAGTTGAGGAAAATACTGTGAAAAACTTTGTCAAACTGTTAATTACGTTATGTAACACCCCTATGGGTGGTTGCCTTTATTACGTCAGGGTGAACATTTGTCACTAACATGACAGGCATATGTACCAGCCGGGCTTCGAACCCGCAACCCCTTGATTGCTTAGCAATTACACCACCGCGGCTGTACATAAGACCCGTGGAATTTCGGGATTCTATCAACTATTAAAATTTATGTAACGTGATTTAAGACAGGCGTCAGTGTTACTTAATATTCCGCAGCATGAAATGCTTGGCCATTAGTTACAAGACGTTTGGTTAAGAACGTCAATGTTATATTACATTATCAAATTCTTTGTACGATTTCAAATATCCACTTCAAATGCAACATTGTGCTGATAAGCGAAGCCATTGTGATGTGGTCTTTTTATTACTTTTCCACTTTATTTGGCATCACTGTGATAATCCTAATATTCTATATGCAGATATATATAGACTCGTTGCTATCAAAATACTTCAAAATTATACTTATGATACAATTTGATTCCACATGGTCTGTCGTACATTTTAAATTCAACAATAAACTGCAATGTGGCTTATTTAATCAAGAAATATTACAAGTTTTGTATTTGAAATGCAATAAACTTTCAGATAAAGAAACAAAATTGCAAGTTAATGCTACTTAGCATTATCGTTTCGAATCTATGATTCAAAATAGACATTAAACAGTGTTTATGAGTAGCATAAAATGTTAATAGCAAGATATCATGATATCATCAAGAACAATTACTTGTAAAACAAAGTACGTTTCATAAGTGAATAAGCTTACAGATATTGATATAATCACCGTTTATAGATTTCAAATGGTAAAGTTAGCAGTACATGTATGAGACACCAGATACCAATCGCCGTTTTGCATTTTCTAGCCATAGTGTTATAAAATTTGAAATGAACTCGTATGTCCCTTTAATGTGATACAGAATCGTCACATGCTTGAGAGTGTTTATCAAGCAATATAAAAAATGAGTCGTCGCATCAGAAAACCAACAATCTGTATATGCGAAACCAAAAGCGCTGATCTTCTGTGACCGTACAGGCCGGTTTGCGTCAGACCTGGTCGAAAACCCAAATTGTTCGTTTGTTCATGAGAAGACTCAAATTAGAAACATACCCGCCAGTCTTCAATCCCAGACAAATCATAGTACTCGTCAAGCGTGATCATGAATGCAGCAAGATTAGCAGTGTAGCTGGCCAGAAACACGAGGGCAAACAACGCCCAGACATTGGACAGAAATCTGCTGGACACGCCCCTAGGGACATCCACCGATACCGAGGCTCCGAACAGCATCGCCCAGATTAGCCAGAAGGAACGGAATAATGAGAACTTGTGCTCTGAAAATTGGAAGAAGGAATTTCAAGTTAGGCATTGTGATTCGAACAAACAGGGTTCATCTTCCAATGTAAAAGTGTTCAATAAATGTGCCATTGTATCAGTTTGCAAGCAACCAAAATGTCTGTCTGTTATATGCTAGTTTAAGACAAGTACGGGTAAACTAAATTAGAAAGAAGCCAAAATGACGCGCTTGTGTTCTCAATAATGGTGTCTTAACTTTAAATAGATACCACCAGAATGTCGCTAACAAAGTTTTCTTACTTATTAGGGACAAGAAAGTATCTTTAAATTCTTGATAAATGTTGTTTTGGTTTCCGAAAAGTACTGCAGACAGTTTCAATTGGACCGTCATGTAGCAAAGTTTAGCCCTGATTCTTAAAGGACAAAAGAAACAAGAGAAATAGTGCAGTTTGAGAAACAAATTAAAATATGCATGCATACAAATTGCCCTGCATGTGGTACTTCAATGCCACTTAAACGGTTTTATGCTATCCAATGGAAGACGAAGGGTATGCAACAATCAATGACCAGATTCTGAGCCTTCTATTCATTTAAACCGAACAATTGTTATAATCTCAATTTCTAAACCAGGTTGATCAAGATTTTCAAATAACGTCTCAATGAATCGACTTTACCATACTCCTTTTTTCATAACTAGCAAGAGAATGGAATGCAAAAATAAGATTTTCGTTTCATATTTGTAAAACAAAATGCCATTGCATCTTTTCATTGCTTATAATCGTTTGCAAAAACCAGTAAATGAACAATAAAGCCATACCTGCAGGTTCTGTTTTGCTCCTGTCAATCCCACTCGGACTGAGCCACTCGAATATATATAGACGCGCCTACTCAGTGAACACTGAAGATCAGTATCAACATTCAGAAATGAAAATAAAGATTAGAAAAAGAAATAAAATCATACCTGCTGGACCTGTTTTGCCCCTGTCCAGCCCACTCGGACTGAGCCACTCGAATATAAATATAGACGCCCCAGTAGCATGGACACTGAAGATCAATATCAAAATCCAGGAATAAAAATCATAGGGCTCTGAAAAGACAAAGATAAACAATATTTTTTTTCAGTGAAGTAAACAAGTTATGAAATTGATCAGATTTGAAAGATGATAATTGTATCCAAAGTGTTATGTCTTATTAAATAAAATATAAAAGTTTGAATCAGTGAAAATGTTTCAATTTTCGGGTACTGAACATCTTTGCGCGTGTTCAAAATTAGCGTAGAATTATGTATTATGGACAGATGCAAAATGTTTCAGTGACAAAAAAGGCCAAAACAATTTTATGCATAGCATTCGAGTGAGTTGTGTACATGGTGCATAAATAATAACGGTTTAGCAATAACCTGGTTCTGATCTTGGACGGACCAAAGATTGGACAAGTTTGATTTGCAGTACGTAAAAGGTCAATCAGATTGAAACAGTTATTCTTGCTTTCGAAGAACACATGATACCTCTAAGTGTTGTCAGTTCAGATTTGCCTGAGCTCGTAATTTGTTTGAAACGCCTATGGTAAAAATCGAGATATATAATACATTATGAAAACTGGCCCATACAACAAACAGAGAATTTTAAGAAAAAAAATAAAAAAAATGTCGGAAAAATTTTTGTTTTTTTATATTCTCGCTCAAAACATACATTGTGGGTGCACGTAAGAATCGCCTCACCGAGCCGGTTCTAACGAGTACCCACAATGTATGTTATTTGGATCGAAAATAAGAAAATTAGGTGTACCCCTCCAAACCCCGGTTCTTCTATATAAAATTGGGGTTTAAGGGGTATACATTTCACGGACTTGGTCTATAACCTACCCAGAAAAGCATATGGTGATATGGCTCCTTTTCGTATAGACACCATGATAGTAATACCAGACTCCAAGAACGGAGTAGAAAAATCTATGACAGAACTGCGTATCTGGTTGATCGTATAGGCTGTCATAATCATATCAGCTCGTTCGTCTAACAGCTCTCGAATCAAACCATTCCATTCGCCAGTATCCTGTAAAATTGTCAAAAGAATTATGTTGTTATATAACGTTTCAATCAGTATTGTGTTACTATATTCAGAACTATTTCAATTGAAATTGATGCAATTTGTCTAGATTAAGGTGTCTTGCGTCTACTTAAATGAAAGTAATTACATATACTGTTCTGAAAAATTTATGTAGTCGAGCATATGTAGTCAACATGCTTGAGTGCGATGATTTAATATTATTTTAAGTATTTTGCATGCGCTCTTAAACGGCTGATCAAACTGATCAAACGGGTCCTGCAAAATGAATATCAGTCACGTACACAATTGGCATGACGTCATTTTAGAGGCGTAATTATGATTCCTGGCTCCGGGCTGATTTCTTATTATTTATATCGTATTTGTAATCTACATTCAAATGTTTGTTTCTAGTTTTACCCAACAACGATGTTATATTCCGATATAACCATTATCTTAGCCTGGGTTCCAGTCTGATCATTTTTTCTCTTTTATATATTTTCGTTTCTTGGTCAACAATGACAATATCTACGGAAATCAATAACGGCTACCGATACGTTTGATGTGTAAGTTTCATTACGTATTCATTGTCAAAAATAATGATATAAAAATAATAAAAAAGAAAGAAATACATAAAAGTAATATTTGGAAAAATTACATAAAAGTAATATTTAGAAAAAATAGTCATATTGACGACTGGACCCAGGCTACCATTACCTTGTCCACAACGTCAACTTACGTTCACTCCCCAGTTGCCGTCAGGTACGTCGTATAGGTCATACGTAAACGCCATCCTCTCCGCTAATATCTCTAGAACTTCCACACATAGACCGGTGCAACAATAATCTAAGGTACCATTGAATGTCTCATTTCTAGAACAAATGCGAAAAAATGCGACATTTTACATTACATGCGAAACTATCTATGTTTGCTCCATTTCGACAATATGTTTAGAAGTGGCAATCATATATTCAAATAAGTCCCTTAACATGCATATCTTCATTACATTTGTCTCTTGCTTCTATTAAAATCCCAATTGCACTCAATGTTGTACATGTATACGTGCAGTAACTGTAGTGTTTACTTTGGTGCATTACGAAAACACGCCCATGTAGTATATAGATTTTTCTTAAGTTGTAAAAATTGAACATTTTCAGCTGAAAAATTTTGATATTTTCTCATTTTTGCTCAAAACACAGATTGTGGGTACACGTTAGAACCGCCTCGGCGAGGCGGTTCTAACGAGTACCCACAATCTATGTTTTGGAGCAAAAATAAGAAAAATAGGTATACCCCTGCATACCCCAGTTTTGCTATATAAAAGTGGGGTATAAAGGGATATACATTACACGGACATGTTTTCCTGATGGTATAACAAAACCTAAGATGCTGACATCTGTCATTTTCATAACATTTTATTTAAAACTTGAAATCAAGGCATCAAAGCGCTAAATCTACACACCCACCCACTTAGGTTTTCGCCCTGGACTAAACAGGGAACTTGATGGTGGCCACACTTCCCAGTTTCCGGGTCAGGGGGCAGATAAATCATGTATGGCTCTTCCTCCTTGGTAACCACCCGGAAGTACCTCTTGGCTGGTTTCCCTCTAGGCGGTTTCGCCATCTTGCCCGGCCAGACAATCTCGTCAGTTTCGATCGTCATCTCGACACGGGATCCGACGACTTTTGGAATAATTCGACCGACCTAAAACAGCAACAAAGCTAGTGTTTTATACACTGAAATCCATTATAAAGACGAAATATTTTCCGAATAAATGATATTATTTTACTTTTTGTTAGGCATAATACCTTGAGTGTTTTGCATAATATGTTGAGTGAAAGCCGGCATGCTATTGATAACTGACACACCCCTGGTAAATTTGTACCGCTTGTTCTGATGCATTACTCACGAAAATATGTCCGTGTAATGTATACCCCCTTGAACCCCACTTTTATATAGCAAAACTGGGGTATGCAGGGGTATACCTATTTTTCTTATTTTTGCTCAAAAACATAGATTGTGGGTACTCGTTAGAACCGCCTCGGCGGTTCTAACGTGTAGCCACAATCTATGTTTTGAGCAAAAATAAGAAAAATATCGAAAATTGACTGATGAAAATTTCAATTTTTATAGCTCTGTATATTGCATGGGCTAGTTTTTGTAATGTTACTCACTCTAGTGCTAATCTCAGCTTTTGTTTGCCGTGTATTTTTGTATGAAATTGAAATAGTGTATTTTTGCGGTTCCCCTCTAAGCAATACTGCAGTATTAATAATATTTTAAATTTGAAAATTTCATACCTGTATTATGCTTAAACATTACGAAGCCTTGCTCATGCAATATATAGAGACTGTTTTCAGCTGTAAAAACTGAAAATTTCTTTTAAAGAAAATTGATATTGTTAGTATATTTGCTCAAAACATTGATTGTGGGTACACTAACGAGTACCCACAATCTATGTTTTGGATCAAGAATAAGAAAACTACATGTAGGTATAACCGTTTATACCCGGTTTTACAATATACACTGGCAAGGGTTTAAGTGGGTATTCATGGACATGTTTGCGTGATGATTTTAATACATACGGGGTCCCAGTGTCGCTCGGTGAAGGTTCGCCCACGTCGTCCAATCGTTCTCGTTATCTCCTTTCTGACGTTGATAAGACTCAGCTCAACATGTTCTATGATACTGTTGTTGGTAAATGATACAGCGGGTGCATTCTCGTCGATGATCTGAACCTGCTTCATTGCACTGTAAACCAAAATGAGCCACCGCATCAAATTACTAACAAAACACATGCGAAACCGCAAGCGCAGATCATCTGTGCAATACTAGCACAGCTGATCAGCACCTTTGTTTTCGCTCCATAAATAGTATGATGCATTCTCTTTCTAAATCTGAAATTTCAAGCTTCTGGCTATGTTGTGTGGTTGTACAGTCTGGTTTGTGTAGGACATGGTGGGAAATCTTAGCCAACCTTCTTTTGATATTATGTTTGACGATGATACAATTTTAGAATCTACCACATTAAAGAATATTATATATGTATAAGAAAATTTAGTCCATACATCTGTTAAAATAATATTGGTAACATTAACAGGGCCTTTGTCGCCGTCATGGCGCATTCTGGAGATTACTCGTCAAAACAATAGCATACCACCAATAGCATCCCGTGCACCTCTTTAACAAGCAACTACATGAACTTATTGTACCGGTTTCAGATAATTATTATATAGCTCTTTAATGACTTGAACAGAAACTTTCTATTATTCTTATGATTTCTATTTCTTGCGTTAAATTAACAGACTGGTGCGAAGATTGCATTATTCGCAGAAGGTTCTGCATAGCCAGTAAGTCTTTCATATCATTTCAAGGAATGCATTTTGTACATCATGTGGTCACTATTACAAAATAAATATATACATGTAAGAAACCATTTACATATTTAAGTTTTCAAGATCTAAAATACGATGATTACGTCGATCAGAAACTTCTTGAAAAACCAAGATTGGACAATCATGTATATGTTTGTCCCTCTAGCATTTCTCTGTCCATTGTATTATTTCTTCCAATAATAGTTTTATGTTATATATATACAAACGTTGACATATATGCCAGTCCGGATGGTTCTACTCATCTTGAGTTATAACAAGTGGAACTTATTCAAGGCTTGAATAAAACGGTTTTATTTTTTCAAAATCTGGAAGAAAGAATCATGCCGCACATTTTACGCATATTTCCGATCCAAGTGCTCTAAAGTTGGCATGCAAACTTAATATCATTTCATGTGTGAAAGTGCAATTTAATTAAGTATTTAAAGGGTCGGAATTGCATGCATTACGCATTTAAATATTGCATCTTGTTTCCGTGATGAATTTGTGTTCATTGCAACCCGACATTCTGCAAATATTTATGCAATGATGATCAAATGAGCTACCGCATCAGAAACAAACAATCTGCATATGCGAAACGAAATTTGCAGATTAGCTTTGCAGTAACTGCGAAACTGACCAGCGCATTAGTTCTCTCTCCATATATAGTACAATACCCCTTCTTCCTTAATTCAAAATTTCCAGCCTCTAGTCATCATCTGTGCTTATTCATCTCGGTTTGTGTCGGACCTGGTCGGCATCCAAAATTGTTGGTTTCCTCTTGCGGCGAAACAAATATTCGCCATCAGCACTAATAGCCCAGATGGTTAATACTGGTAATTGATTAAATTGCATGAGTAATTGAAGTAATTGAATTACCTGTAAATTACTGTTTGTAAATTACACACAACATTAGCTCCTGCTGCACCAGCAAGAAACGGTAATTGATTTTACAGAGGTTAGGAATATAATTTATGATGCTATTATTCAGTAGTTATAAAACACAAGAAGACTTAGAAAAATAAGCCTTTTTATCTTTATAGGAGTTGTTATGATACCAGCTACTGTGAAAACATAATATGAATGGTGTATGTTAAGAAAATACAAGAGAAGTAATATTCCTCGTTATAGAACCTAGAGTTTGCCAAGTTTACAACAGAAATGCAGAGGGACCAGGAATCGATGCAATTAAATTTAAAGTCCCCCAACATAGACACCAGGTTGGAAAGAAAATACATAAAATCTAACGAAACATTTTTTCGACAACACACTCGAAGAGCAGAATGACTAGCACTTTCCCAACAAGGAAGCCATCTTGCGGGTGTAACTGAGCCAAGGTAGGGTTAAGAATAAACAAACTTGAAGTAACATCGAGAACTGTGGATTGAGTAATCCGGAATTCGAACCCCGCATGCGCGATGTTGACATCTTTGCGTATTCCTTGTAGAACTTGTTTATAAACAGACGGTGATGGCTACGCGGCTACATGAGTGAAATTTTATTGTTGACCAATATTCAAATTAAAAAAAAAAAAAAAAAAAAAAAAAAAAAAAAAAAACAATGACCTACTCAAATAACTTTCTGCCATCTTCCCAATCCAGAAACTGGTCGAACGCTCCACAGTTGTACTCGGGGTAGAACGTCATATTTTTGTGATGACGTCGCCGGACCAAAGACTTCACTCCCTCACTCCAGACCCCCACCATGGTCTGTATGACGCTCTGCATTATTGGCTCAGAAGTGTTCACATGAATACCTGGAACATTGAAAATTATTACTGTAATTTAGGTCCCATTAAACAATGATTCTTAGTTCTGTCTATACGGACATCCTTATAACCATTGATATAGGGAGTATGTTTAGTCTTGCAAAAGGACACCACATGGAGGTGATAAAACGAAATCATCATATTATGATAACACTTTTACTTATCGTCTGTTTTATGCTCAGAACACTGAACAAAATGTTAACCCTTGTAAAGTTAACCACAGTTTTTCATTGTTTTAATTTTGTTATATTTCCCCATTTCGACTTGAGCGTGCAATATAATTTTGGCTCTGGCCATTTCTTCTAACAAACGTCATAACTTATCAGTGGAGACGACAAAAGCCTAACTTTGATTTGTAAAGACATGTAGCTCCGTTTCGCACGATATGCTGCTACCAACCTAGGAATCCCATTGGTAGTTTGGTACCCGTGCTTACGAGACTTCCTACACTGAATGACGTCATTAACCAGGCGAACTCAGGGCCAATCAGATCCATTGTTTCTGCGACCTCCACGATATTGAGAGCATCGGTATCCCTGAAAAGATATGAAGATAACGACCAAAATTATAATCGAGAAAATGATCGTGTTCTCACAGTTACGGCTCGCCCCGGTTTTGCCTGGTTCTTTGAAAGATAGAGCCGGTCAAGCCGAGGATATTCCCTGTCTTACACAGAAGTCAATGCAATTGCCTTCAAACATGTCAAACCACCAATCCAACTGAATCATTACCCAGCCCGTTAATGCTATTTTACAGCATATTCCTGTCCGTCACAGCGCAATACTTTAAGACTTCAAATAAGTGGATTTTCGTACTGATTTGCCGTAAAATTTACTTTGGTTGGGTTGCGCTTTTAGGAAAGATCTGCTTTTTCGGTTAGTGTATGTTTTCTGAATATTTTGTTTAATTTATTTTGTTTCACACTCATTTGTTTTTCTTAAAGACCTGGTGTTCTTCAGTAAAGAGCGACAGTCTCTGTCATTGTTTGACGTTATTATTCAAAGGACGTAGGAATCAAATAATAAAAAGTTTGCACCCATTTATCATACAGCGTATATGATATTTTGCTCTCGAGATTTTGCTATGTTCTCAAACAACATATGTTTACCACTTGATATGGATTAGTTGAAATAACTACCAGTTCCATCGAGTATGATAATTGTTTGGCTGTCAGACAATTACTTCCTTTGAAGAAACGATTGTTAAGTGAATGTTTGTAAATATTTGGACATTGCTACCAATACTGACCATGTGTTACATAGAGTTTATCATATGACAATTTTCATATCGTACCTCGTATCAACCCTCGAATCCCGTATCAGCCCGAGACTCTCGTATCAGCCCGAGGGCCGAAGGCCTGAGGGCTGATGCGAGAGTCGAGGGCTGATACGGGATTCGAGGGTTGATACGTGGGTACGATATGAAAATTGTCATATCGTAATCTTTTTATCATATATTTTAATTCATGACCATTTTTTCCCTTTCTTTGTTTTATTTATTTATTTTATTTTATTTTATTTTATTTATTTTATTTTATTTATTTATTTTGACATACCGCCAAAGCGTGCAGTAGAGCGCATATTATTTCCACATTAGCACAAATCGAAAATTCGTCTCGACATGACAAAATACTGTTGCCTGTGACATAAAACCACAATCCAAACAAATCTAAAATGCCTGCGGTACACTACGTAATGAACTCAATACAATAAGAGCCGAGTGCTCCGAATATAATTTTATTAGCCAATCATTTGGTGATACGGCTTTTTCTCCCTAGGGATGATATGGGTCACGTGGGTATGTGAGCCAATAATTTGGTGATATGGCTTTTTCTCCCAAGGGAATGATATGGGTTTTATCAATTTTTGAACGGATACGGCTTTCGAGATACTGTGCCGCGATACGTGAACGTAACTCTTGTCTGTACCGCATATGCAAAAAGAACATATTTTGTAGTAAATATATGATAAAGTCGGTTATTGGACCAATATTCAAGAATGATAATATACCCCATACGATTGTGCGTGATACAAATTCGGTCTATGAGTGCAATATTGCAATTGAAACCAGCCGCATTTCATATCATGTAAAGGCTTTGAACATTGTGTAACACAATCCAATCAATGCATTACATTATGCCACAAAGGAATAGTTGTAGCTTTTGAACTTCTGTTTATCGTAGATATTAAAAAGGATTCCCGAATGGGTTCATGTTTATTTATCAAACAATAATAATTCTTGTCTTTTGTCTGAAGTAATTGTTTATACTTGGACCAAAAATGTTTCTCTGCAACTAATTCTATATTCTACTGTGACTGTTTTGCTTGATCATTAGAAAATACCAGAATATATTTACTATATTCAAAGGCATAACAGAATAACACGTAAGAGTGAACATGGAGAACCACAGTAAATTATCGAATACATAAAAGTTGGAGAAAGCAACTCAAAATGAAGACCCTTCCAACACAAACACAACACCATGGATGGCAATTGTGTAGACACCATCAAAGAAATGTACTAATCAACAGAGCTTTCTACAGTTAACAAGACATAGCGAATGGAAGCAGACCAAGTAGAGCCTATAGCTAATGATGCCGATAGCACGGAGAAAATATCTTACAGAAGTACCAAACTGCTTGGAGGCGCTTGTTATAAAATGTCTGAGGGCGGGTAATGCCGCTCTCTCAAATTACCGAACCGCAACATCTGACCTATACTAGTCTAGTAAATTGTATGGTAAACTCCTAACTACCATGATAGGTCGCTGTCAAAAGTACGTTACGAAAGCAGCCTTGAAAACGGAACATGATATTAAATAGGGAATGTTGAATAATTGCTCCATCATATCATTTTCAACTAACAATTGTCTGCCTGTGTATTTTCTGACATGCTACCGACAAATCCCTCTAAAATTCATAGAACTATGATTGTCAAATAAATGGTGTACTCAAAACTTCTGAACATCATAGCTCTGTGATAAGAATGCACAATTCAATCTTTTTTTCAAAATCTGACGGATGTAATTCTTAAATTCTTTAGTTAAGTTGTATGCACTGTTAATTCTGCTGGGTATATACCATGCCATATGAGCCGCGACGCGCGAAAACCGGTCTTCGGGTTTCCTACAAACTCCGACATAAACCGGCTTGTATACAGTCACAGGAGACGGCTACAAACTTGAAGGAAGAAGAGAAATTGCACTATCCGAGTAGCGAATACAAAGGTGCTGATCAGCTGTGCAGTTACTGCACAGCTGCTTCGCATTAGGCAAAAGTCCGGTCACCTCGGGATGCGGCTCATTATTAAAGAATACATAACGTTAATTACCTCGGTTAGAGAAAGAAAAAGTTCTTTGCCCCAACAAAGTTTTCCCTTCATAATGGTGCCTAGGCCATTCATGTTATTTGATTGTTGCGCAACCTGGACCTTTCATGTAAACGATAAAGTACTCTATGGGAACGGCTGGTTTTTCTCCCACAGGAACAGGCTTCCACAACGATAATTTGTCTAAAACTCTGCTAATTAATGTGTTAATTGAAGTGAAAATGTTTTGCATCACAAATCAAGGCAAGCATCACTTTGCCAGATTTGTACTACCTTTTATCATATTTATGTATGACAGCCTGCCAAAGCGTAAGCAAGTAAAGGCAGCACTTGTTTCTTGATTTTGTCAAGGGTGGAAAGTTTGTGTTAAAGTGTATACAATATTACAATTTTGTGATAGTTTGCACTTTAACATTTTAAAAAAAAAAATCATAAGACCGTAGCGTGTAGACACGACGTAGGTGGCATCATACAAGTGCTGCACGGGAGACCCTGTATGAGAGCCTGCCAAACCGTATGCAATCAAGGCAGCAATTGTTTCTTGATTTTGTCAAGGGTGGAAAGTTTGTGCTAATATTACCGAATAGCAGTTGTGATTTACATGTTTTTTGTTATTAAACTGATACTTTACTGTTCAAAGAATCGTTAATATTACGATACCTTCTATTAACATAGTCTTTCTAGAACTATATTAAAACAGCCCTACCGTTTCAAAAGAAACCTCATTTACCCGTTTAAAGGTCTCGTTTCTACTTTTACTATACCGGCATGAGGTATCTTTGACTATGAATAAATCGGCATCTTTTTAAGTTTTTTAAGGCTTTTACATGTATACCATCTCCACGCCTTTCCAGATTTGTACAACCCAAAACAATCAGCATTCTAAAAAATTGTTTTATGTTGATTGTTTGGCTAACAGTCAGGCAATTAGTTCCCTCCGAGAAAACAAGATAAGTGAATGATTGTTAATACTGAAACTAAAACGATGCCAACATGGACATGTGTTACAACCAATAATTGGTTCAAGAGTTTTGTCAGGTTTGTATTCCCATCTGAATGCGAGGTCTACAAGTGCTGAATGATAACAGGAATATACCATGGTTTGTAAAACTTGCAGGCTTTAAGATCAATGCTTCGAAATTGCAAACATATTTCAACCGTTTGACTGTGACTAGAATATACCAGAATTTATATTTTCCAGCATGTGCATGATGTTATGGTTTAAAGTATTAACCATGTTTCTTCTTCTTCCAAAGACTAAATTATTGTTGTCTATTATATGGCATGTGCTTCATAGACCTCTTAGAGCATCTTAAGACAGAGGGTTATCAATTTATTGAAATTAAAGAACTTCTTAAGTGTCAGTAATTTGAAACAATCGTTTTCGCTACAGTTTGCCGATATTGAAGCACACAAACGCCATAGGAATTGTTGAATTGTTAAGTTTGAAAAGAGCGACCACAGGAATTCCACACAAAAGACTTCTGTTTTGCACCTCAGAGATATTACGGCTGTTATATTATCGGCTTTGTTCGTTGTGTGTTTCTGCTCTTTGTGCGTTGGATGCGCTATGTCTGCATGCGTAGCTATATGTACCACAACAAATAATACAAGAACCCCTTGCGGGAACCTTTAATTATACAAAAACACTCTCAGTCATGTATTTCACATACCACACCCTCGCTTGCATCGAGAGACTGTGGAATAAATAACGGTAATGGGTCTGCAAATGTGTTGTTTCAGCATAGGCTTAATCATGCCGAATCTAAAGGGTCACTGATGCTGTTTTATAGGACAAAACCGAGGAATAGCACAGCTTTTTAACCATTAATATGTTCTTAAAGGACCTCAGTTTTAATTTATATTTGATCATTCTATCACGGTATTAAAGTTGGGAACTGAGATCGCCAACAAGTAAAATTAATTTAAACATACTGTAGATATAAATATGAGAATAGATAATGAATACTGCTATAAACTTGAGATTACATTTAATAAAACACCGACGAACTCAGTATCTCTTAGATAAATCATATTTTATGTGCTGCAAATACGTGTATCAGATCTCATTGAATTGGTTGACTAGCAGGTGTTATGAGGTGTGAAAGCACCATTACGTCATCACTTTCTGTGTACGCAAAAGTTTTGGTGGACAATATAAATGGTATTAAAATTTCAGCTTTTCTGATTGACTAATGCTGATAGATACTCGTATATTGATAATTATTTTCAATTATTTAAATATAACGCTCAAAGTAATGGAATTATTTAGCTACAGTGATTTATTGATTCCAGGTGTGGTTGCAAGTCAATTTTTAATTTTAATATTTTTTCAGGTCGCTTCGGTCAAATATCTCCTCCTTTGATGGCGCACCTCATCGATACTCCCTGATGCTCTAAAATGCAACATGAGGTATGCTTTTTTTCTTCTTAACTTATGTATGACACCCTAATGCAAACAAGTAAGTGGATAAAAAATTCACCAAATTACAGGAAACATACTGTTTTAGCCAAAATGTTTGTATTGAGGTCTATGGGATTTTAAATGGTGCTTTCACCCCTATAGAGAAGGTAGAAATTTGCACTCAGGGGTCCTTATCTGCCATGACTTGAAGTTCTCAGCATTTTACTTTGCATTTTAACTACATACAATGAAAACTGCTTTATTTAGGCTAATGTTCATCATAGAATCTTTCTAAATATAAAAATAAGCCCCAATGAAGGGCAATTAATTTGAAATCTGCGTAAAACATGATTCCAGAAGAGGGGGTGGGGTGCCTTGACCCTACCCCAACACTGGATAATATGCTTTGATGTAGTGAGAATGTCTTTTTCATTGAATTCCTGCTTGGTTTTAGTAATCTGATGACTTTCATAACCTGCAAAAGCCCGGCTTTGGAAATCGGCGCAACCACAAGATGCGGCTAAAATGTCCGATTTCGCCGCTCGGACCCCTGCGACATTGATTTTAGTCTCCTGCATACTGTTCAAATGATCTTTATGACCCTGTTGGTGATATAAGTGGGTGACATTGACTCTCTATGTTGCTCTTATGGACAGAAAAGAGCATTTATAAGCATTTTTGAGCTTTCTGATTGCAAAAAAGTGGTAAAAAAGGCATATTTTTGTATAAAATTGGGGGTATGCTTCAAAGATATGGTATCAAATTTTCAAGACCCTGTGTTAATAAATGTTTCTGTTTGTTTCAGTAGCTGGATAGTCTGGTGGCTCATCTGGAATCCACAACAGCTACCTGCAGCACATAGACAGCCAGTCCCAGGAGGTAACTTGTCATTTATTTTGTAAAAATCCTCGTTCATTTTGTGTGGTCGAGCCTCATCGAAGAAAAATCTTTCGCGCAGAGCTGGGGGAAAACCGGTGTACGGCTGATAGCTAAACTTGGCATTTGTACTCAGAACAGAACAAATATTGAAACAGAGGGCTTTCTTGTTGATTTAGAGGGAATTTGGAACAGTATATGAGAGAAAGGACGCGCTGATTTTACACGTTTACAAGCAACCTTTAGAATGCTAGAGTTTCCAACAAACAACTATAAAAGTTTATACATTGTTTTAATGAATCGAAATTATGCACAATTTCATACAGACTATAATTTAATTGTAAATTGTTTCATGTGCACTTCAGAACCCTTATATTATCTTCAGACAAAGTATTATCAACGTATCGTATACTTTAAAGTTCTAAGCCGCAGCCGCCAGTAATTGAATATGCAAAATTATAAGCAAGTCGCATTTTTGTTTGTATTTTGTACGCAAAAGTTTGTTTGTATGCGATGGCTAGTCAGAAATACGTCACCTAAGCGCCGCGCATGTAAATGAAGTGCATTTATTTTTGTTTTAAACTTTTCGACATCAAGTAAATATTCTATTTCAGTAGTTGGAGTCGGTCTCTTCTTTCCTTCAAGGGAAAGCAGCTTTCTCTGAATATACAGTCCCATGCGATGGTAAGTGATCTTACGGCTCAAAATTGTTTGAGTCTGATTCAAAAATCGAAGAGTTTCGATGTAGGTTTACTTGAAACGTGAACAGTAACAGTTGTCAACATTGCATGTGGTTTCATTGAATTACTCGATAACATTTAGCCTAGCTATTGACATTATGCGTCTGGTATTAACATCAGAAGTTAATTTGCATTGCGCTCTGTGATTAAATCAGATTACATCAGACCTGGCGTAACACTATTCGCGATGGCATTTAACTAATTCATTCAATAATTGGAATATGTCTTTGCATTTGTATGGACCATGTGCTGCCTATACTTTCGAACACAAACACATACACACAAACACACACATCCTCCTCCTCCTCATCTTATGTTCTACTCTTATGACATAACTGTTATCAGTATGTTAAGAACTTAATGACTATTGCTCTTCATGAAAATAAGCAAATGATGACTTGTCATAGCAATGCATGTACACGTATAGTCATGGCAAAATATTCGAGAAAGAAATGTAAATGACATTGGAGTCGACATTGGAACGGCTTTTTATCCCTTGTATCGGTAAAAACTCTGTCAGGCCACAGTATTTACAGCATATTCCTGACCGTTACAAGGCAGTGCTTTCAGTCGATTTCCATTCTGATTAGCCTTTTACGCCTATAGGTGACACTTACTTTGATTTGTGTGGCTCCTATAGAGAAAATTTGCTCTTTCGGTCAGTATATGTTTTTGGGCATTTTGTTTAATTATGTATTGGTTGTTTCACAATCATTCGTTTTCAATGAATTTGTGTTCTTAAAGAGCGGCGGTCCCTGTTACTTGCTGTTTATGTACAAGAATCAAACAACAATGTGCATCCATTTAGTTTACAACATATATCATCTTTTGCATGTTCTCTGACAAACAGCACGTGTTTACCACTTGATATGTATTAGTTGAAATAACTGCCAGTTCCATCGGGTATTATAATTGTTTGGCTGTTTGATAATTACTTCCTTTGAAGAAACGATTGTTAAGTGAATGTTTGTAAATATTTGGTAATTGCTATCAATACTGACCATGTATTACAGTCAGTTATTGGGGCAATATTCAAGAATGCTATTATACCCATACGATTGTGTGTGATACAAAATCGGTCTATGAGTGCAATATTGCAATTGAAACCAGCCGTATTTCATATCATGTAAAGGCTTTAAACATTATGTAACAAAACACCATCAATGCATTACATTATGGTACAAAGGAATAGTTGTAGCTTTAGAACTTCTGTTTATCGTAGATTTGAAAAGGATTTCTTCTTGTATTTTGTCTGAAGTAATTGTTTATACTACCGAAAAAATGTTTCTCTGCAACTAATTCTATATTCTAATGTGTATGTTTTGCTTGATTATTAGAAAATACCAGAATATATTTACTATATTCAAAGGCAGAACATAAAAACACGTAGTGAGCATGCAGAACCAAGGTAAAATATCGAATACATAAAAGTTGGTGAAAAAAACACCCTCAAAATGAAGACCGTTCCAACTCAAACCCAACACCATGGATGACAATTGTGTAGACACCATCAAAGAAAAGTACTATTCAATAGAACTTTCTACAGTTAACAAAACATAATCCATGTAAGTAATGACAAGGAAGCAGACCGAGTAGAGCATTTAGCTAATGATGCCGATAGCACGGAAAAATATCTTACAGAAGTACCAGTCTGAGGACGGGTAAAGTGCGCTCTCTCAAATTACCGAACCGCAACAGTTGACATATGAAACGGCTGTTGATCAGTCCTCATGGTAAACCCCTTATTACTATGATAGGTCGCTATCAAAAGTACGTTATGGAAGCAGCCTTGAAAACGGAACATGATAATGAATAGAAGTAGGTAATATAATTGCTCCATCATATCATTTTCAGCTAACAATTGTCTGTTGTGTATTTTCTGACATGCTACCGACAAATCCTTCTAAAATTCATAGAACTATAATTGTCAAATTTATGGTGTGCTTAAAACTTCTGAGATCCCTGTAATTGTACGGGGAATCAGTTTACCGATTATATTAAGACGTTTGATAAACATCTATTGAGCCTCTTACAAACACTGAACATCATAGCTCTTTGATAAGAATGCACAATTGCATCTTTTTCAAAGTCTGAAGGATGTAGTTCTTAAATTCTTAGTTTAGTTGTATGCACTATTCATTCTGTTGGGTATACACAATGCCATATGAGCCGCGACGCGAAACAAACGGTCTTCGGGGTTTCCGACAAGTTCCGACATAAACCGGCTCGTACAGTCACAGGAGACTAGAAATTTCGAATTTAGGAAGAAGAGAAATTGCACCATGCGAGTATCGAAACCAAAGGTGCTGATCAGCTGACGTGTGCAGTAACTGCACAGCTGATCCGCAACTTTGTTTTCGTATAGGCAAACGTCCGGTCACCTCGGGATGCGGCTCATTATTAAAGAATATCATGTTAATTACCTCGGTTAGGGAAAGAAAGTTCTTCGCACCAACAATGTTTTTCCCTTCATAATGGTGCCTAAGCCATGCATATTATTTGATTGTTGCGCAACCTGGACCTTTCGTTACACTACAAAGTACTTTACGGTAACTGCTGGCTTTTCTCTCACAAGAATAGCTTTCCATACCGATAATTTGTCTAAAACGCTGCTAATTAATGTATTAATTGCAGTGAAAATGTTTTGCATCACATATGACTAATTTCAATCAGGGTAAGTATTACTTTGCAAGATTTGTTCTACTTTTTATCATATTTATGTATGAGAGCCTGTCAAACCGTATGCAAGTAAATGTAGCAATTGTTTCTTGATTTTGTCAATTTTTTTTTTATTTTTATATTTTTTTTTTTATTTTTTTTTTATTCAGTTTAACGTCCCTTTCAAGATTATTTCAGCTCATATGAGACGGGCCAATCAGTAGGTGGGGCGAAAACGGGAGAACCCCGAGAAAAACCACCTGACACACCCGCAAGCAGAACTTGGCTTGTCTCACATGTGGCCAGAGCGGGGCTCGAACCCACACCAGACACAGCGGTGAGGTGATCGAATGGTTAAGTGCGATAATGAAATATCAGCGCTCTAAACCACTCGGCCACGGGGGGATTTTGTCGAGGGTGGAAAGTTTGTGATAAAGTGAAGACAATATTACCGAACAGCAGTTGTGATTTACATGTTTTTTGTAAAATTGGTACTTCACATTTCAAAAAATCGTTAATATTATGATACCTTCTATTAAAATATTCTTCTAGAACTTTATTAAAGCAGCATTCTGTCTTGTTCAACCGTTTTAAAAGAAATCTCAATGACTCGTTTAAAGGTATCGTTGGTACTTTTTACTATACCGGCATGAGGTATCTTTGACTATGAATAAATCGGCATCTTTTTTTTTTTTAGTTTTCTAAGGCTTTTTATACCATCTCCTCCATGCCTTTTCAGATTTTTACAACCCAAAACAATCCGCATTCTAAGTAATTGTTTTATGTTGATTGTTTGGCTAACAGTCAGGCAATTAGTTCCCTCCGAGAAAACAAGATAAGTGAATGTTTGTTAATACTGAGACTAAAGCGTTGCCAACACGGACATGTGTTACAACCAATAATTGGTTCAAGAGTTTTGTCAGGTTTGTATTCCCATCTGAACATCTGTGAATGCGAGGTCTGAAAGTGCTGCATGATAACAAGAATACACCATGGTTTGTAATATTTGCAGGCTTTAAGATCTAACCTTCGAAATTGCAAAAAAAAAAAATAAATAAATAAATAAAAATAAATAAAAAAAAAAATAAAATAAAATAAAAACGTTTGACTGGGACTTGTAACCTACCAAGACTCGTACATCAGGAAAACATGTCATTTATGGTCATATATTTATATAACCCCTGGGCAGGGACAGATGAACCCCTGGAGTCAATTTTATTTTCAGACTCATAAATATTCTGTCCATTGAAGGGGTTTTACCATATATGGGTATGGTATGGTGGTCATCTTGGTTATGTGACCTGGATTATTTATGTTTTCATTTGTTCCCCAGTCATACAGATGCTTCATGCAAAATTTGGCTTTTATTGGCCAAGCGGTTCAGAGAAGAAAATCTTTGAATGTCATGGTAATAAACACGACACAGGGTAGCGGGCAGACTAATCCCTGAGGAACAAGTGTTTTCAGAATCGTACATATTTAGTACATTTGCCCATTTCCTTCAAAATTTTCCCTTCAAATGACCTTTTAGGAATTTTCCACAATCAAATGCATGGGCGACCTATATTGACCTTGCCGTAAAATAGGCCAAGGTAATCACATGGTCATAGTTCATGCATATATTTTTAGTACTCTAGTCCACAATGATACATGCCAAGTTTTGTTGAAATTGGCCTACCGGTTTCGGAGAAGAAGAGTTTTTAAAGTTTTTACCATACATGGGCATGGTCGCCGTCTTGTTATGTGACCTGGATGCTTCATATCGAATTTGGCTTTGAATGGCCCAGCGGTTTCAGAGAAGACCTTTGAATATTACGGTAATATGCATGTATATTAACCCGGAATGGGAGCAGATCAGCCCCAGGGGTCAAAATGTTTTCAGAATCATAAATCTTCAGTCCATTTGTCCATTCTCCTAATGTTTTCCCTTCAAATGATATTTTGAAAACTTTCCCCATTGAAATGCATGGGAGACATATGTTTGCATTGCCTTAACATAGGTAAAGGTCATCCAAGGGTCATGATTCATATAAACATTGTACAGCTCCCCCCCCCCCAATTTCAAAATCATAGGCTTTCTTGTTCTGGGGAAGAAGATTTTGAAACGTTTTGCTATTTATACCCATGGCGACCATCTTGGACATGTGACCTGGATCATTTACATAAACTTTTGTTCCCCCTTCCTAATGATGCTCTACGTGAAGTTTGGCTTTGATTGGCAAATCGGTTTCAGAGGAAAAGATCTTTTTAACTGTGGACGACGGTCGGACGGTCGGACGGCGGACAAACGACGGAGCATGGCCATTCTATGAGCTTACCTTTTGAGCCCTCGGCTCAGGTTGGCTAAGAAAGTTTATATTTTCCATCATGTGCTTGATGTTTGGTTTAAAGCATTAGCCCTGTCTTTTCCTCCAAGGACCAACTTATTGTTGTCTGTTATATAGTATGTGCTTCACAGACCTCTTCAAGCATCTTAAGACAGAGGGTTATCAATTTATTGCGTTTAAAGAACTTCTTAAGTGTCAGTAATTGAAACAATCGTTTCCGCAGCAATTTGCTGATATTTTGAAGCACACACATGCCAAAGGAATTGCTGAATTCTTTTGTTTGAAAAGAGCGACCACAGGAATTCGACACTCAAGGTTTTTGTTCTGCACTAAAGCTAGATGCTACAGATGTCGAATTATCGTTTTTCATCATTGTGTGCTTTTACTCTGTCAAAGATATGTGCTTTGGATACGCCATGTCTATATGCATGCGTAGCTACAGGTACCACAATAAACATGATAAATAATACAAGAACCACTTGCGGGGACCTGTAATCATAGAAAAATCTCAAATATATTTTACCATCCTCTCGCTTGCATCGAGAGATTGAGGAATAAATAACGACAAGGGACCTGCATTTTAAACATAGGCTTAATCAAACCAAAACTTAAGTGTCACTGACGAGATTTTAAAAGACGAAACCGTAGAATATACTAGCTTTTTTTTGTTATTAATATGCTCTTAAAGGAGCATAGTTTCAACTCATATTCGATCATTCTATCACGGTATCAAAGTTGGGAACTGAGATCGCCTACAAGCAAAATTACAGCCTGTATTTATAAATATGAGAATCAACGTAATGAAATACTGCTAGAAACTTGAGATTACATTGAATAAAACACCGACAAACTCATTATCACTAAAATAAATCATATTTTATGTGCTGCAAATACTAGTATCAGTTCTCATTGAATTGGTTAACAAGCAGGTGTTATGAGATCTCTGAAAGGACTTGTGTGTGGCGAAGCGCTGATTTTACACGTTTACAAGCAAACTTCAGAATCATGCTACTTTCCTACAAACGATTATACAACTGTTTACATTGTTTTAATGAATCTAAATTATTTCTGCTAATTCATAATTTCATACAGACTATAATTTAATTGTACAATGTTTCATGTGTACTTCAGAACCCATTTATGTTCTTCAGAAAAGTAGTATCAACTTATTGTATAGCCGCCAGTAATCAAAAATTCAAAATTATAAACAAGTCGCATTTTTTGTTTGTATTTTGTACGCAGAAATTTGTTTTTAGGCGATGGCTAGTCAGAAATACGGCACCTAAGCGCCGCGCATGTGAATGAAGTGCATTTATTCTTGTTATAAACTTTTCGACATCACGTCAATATTCTATTTCAATAGTTGGAGTCGGTCTTTTCTTTCCTTCAAGGGAAAGCAGCTTTCTCTGAATATTCAGTCCCATGCGATGGTAAGTGATCTTACGGCTCAAAATTGTTTGAGTCTGATTCAAAAATCGAAGAGTTTCGATGTACATGTAGGTTTACTTGAAACGTGAACAGCAACAGTTGTCAACATTGCGTGTGGTTTCATTGAATTACTCGATAACATTTAGCCTAGATATTGACATAATGCGTCTGGTATTAACATCAGAAGTTAATTTGCATTGCGCTCTGTGATTAAATCAGATTACATCAGACCTGGCGTGACCCCAATCGCGATCGCATTTAATAAGTTAATTCAATAATCAAAAATCTCTTTGCATTTCTAAGGACCATGTGCTGCCTATACTTTCGTGTACCCTAATGTAAAATACACACACACACACACACACACACACACACACACACACACACAAATCCTCCTCCTCATCTTATGTTCTACTGTTATGACATAACTGTTATCAGTATGTTAAGAACTTAATGACAATTGCTCTTCATGAAAATGAGCAAATGATGACTTGTCATAGCAACGCATGTACATGTATATTCATGGCAAAGTATTCGAGAAAGAAGTGTAACTGACATGGGAGTCAACCTTGGAACGGCTTTATTATCCCTTGTATCGGTAAAAGCTCTATCAGGCCACAGTATTTACAGCATATTCCTGACCGTTACAAGGCAGTGCTTTCAGTCGATTTCCATTCTGATAAGCATTTTACGCCAATAGGTGACACTTACTTTGATTTGGGTGGCTCCTTTAGAGAAGATTTGCTCTTTCGTTCAGTATATGTTTTTGGGCATTTTGTTTAATTATGTATAAGTTGTTTCACAATCTTTCGTTTTCAATGAATTTGTGTTCTTAAAGAGCGGCGGTCCCTGTCACTTGTCGTTTATTTTTCACACGACGTAAGAATCAAACAATATTGTGCATCCATTTAGTTTGCAGTTTATATCATGTTTTGCAATGTTCTCTGACAAACAGCACGTGTTCACCACTTGATATGGATTAGTTGAAATAACTGCCAGTTTCATCTAGTATGATAATTGTTTGGCTGTTAGACAATTGATTACTTCCTTTGAAGAAACGATGGTTTCGTGAATGTTTGTAAATATTTTGACATTTTTACCAATACTGACCATTTGTTACAGTCAGTTATCGGAGCAATATGCAAGAATGTTATTATACCCATGCAATTGTGCATGATACAAAATCGGTCTATGAGTGCAATATTGCAATTGAAACCAGCTGTATTTCATATCATCTAAAGACTATGAACATTTTGTAACATAATGCAACCAATGCATTACATTATGGCACAAATGAATAGTTGTAGCATATCGTAGATTTGAAAAGGATTCCCGAAAGAGTTCATGTTTGTTAATCAAACAATAATAATTCTTGTATTTTGTCTGAAGTAATTGTTTTTGTTATATAGCTATAAGTATCAAATGATAAAACCTTAGGGATAAACGCCGAGTAACAAGTGTGCAGATATCAGACGATAATTCTTGACTTGAGGGTCAGTGCAAAATTGAAAAATTGGGACGTCAACGCTAATGACGTCATCTTCATCTGACGTCGCGCGGAAAATGACGTCATACCGGACCGAAACGTCAGCTGAAGTTTGTCACTTTCAGATTTAAGCAATTTAAGCCGAAAAAAAGAAAACAAAATATCAGCTATATTGATTCATTTGCAAAAATGTGCTTCCGAAAAGTAACAGTGCAAAAATGATATCATCTGATATTGCACTAGTGCAAAAATGATATCACTTATGGGTATTATCGCAGCCTTCGTATAGATATTTCAATTTTGTAAGGATAACTCTCAACAGAACATCAACTATGACAAGCAGTTATTTATAGCTATATAATAAAAGGGTTATCGCACTGATATCGGTGAATAGTGTCCCTCGTTGGGATATCTACGGACGCTCGCAAGCTCGCGTCCTTCGATATCCCAACTCGGGACAATACTCGACGATATCAGTGCAATAACCCTATAATACTTAGTATACCGAAAAAAATGTTTCTCTGAAACGAATTGTATTCTAATGTGTATGTTTTGCTTGATTATTAGAAAATACCAGAATATATTTACTATATTCAAAGGCACAACAGAATAACACGTTGGAGTGAACATGGAGAACCACAGTAATTTATCGAATACATAAACGTTGGAGAAAGAAACTCAAATTGAAGACCCTTCCAACACAAACCCAACACCATGGATGACGATGACAATGTAGACGCCATCAAGGAAAAGTACTAATCAACAGATTTCTACAGTTAACAAGACATATGACAAGGAAGCAGACCAAGTGTCCTCGTGGTAAAACCATACCAATACGCTATTATCAAATGTATGTTACGGGAGTAGCCTTGAAAATGGAACATGATAGGTAAAATAATTGCACCATCATATCATTTTCAACTAACCATTGTCTGCTGTGTATCTTCTGACATGCTGCAGATAAATCCTTCTAAAATTTATATAACTATGATTGTCAAATTTATGGTGTACTTAAAACTTCTGAGATGCCTATAATTGAACGTGGAATCAGTTTACCGATTTTATTAAGACGTTTAATAAACATCTATTGAGCCTCTAACAAACACTGAACATCATAGCTCTTTGATAAGAATACACAATTGCATCTTTTTCAAAATCTAAAGGATGTAATTCATGAATTCTTAGTTAAGTTGTATGCATTGTTCATTATGCTAGGTATACACAATGCCATATGAGCCGCGACGCGAAAAAAAAAACGGTCTTCGGGGTTTCCGACAAGTTCCGACATAAACCGGCTCGCACAGTCACAGGAGACTTGAAATTTCGAATTAAGGAAGAAGAGAAATTGCACCATGCGAGTATCGAAAACAAAGGTGCTGATCAGCTGTGCAGTTACTGCACAGCTGATCTGCAACTTTGTTTTCGTCTAGGCAAAAGTCCGGTCACCTCGGGATGCGGCTCATTATTAAAGAATATCATGTTAATTACCTCGGTTAGGGAAAGAAAGTTCTTCGCACCAACAATGTTTTTCCCTTCATAATGGTGCCTAAGCCATGCATATTATTTGATTGTTGCGCAACCTGGACCTTTCGTTACACTACAAAGTACTTTACGGTAACTGCTGGCTTTTCTCGCACAAGAATAGCTTTCCATACTGATAATTTGTCTAAAACACTGCTAATTAATGTATTAATTGCAGTGAAAATGTTTTGCATCACATATGACTAATTTCAATCAGGGTAAGTATTATTTTGCCAGATTTGTTCTACTTTTTATCATATTTATGTATGAGAGCCTGTCAAACCATATGCAAGTAAATATAGCAATTGTTTCTTGATTTTGTCTTTTTTTTTTTTTTTTTTTTTTTTTTTTTTTTTTTTTTTTTTTTTATTCAGTTTAACGTCCCTTTCAAGATTATTTCAGCTCATATGAGACGGGCCAATCAGTAGGTGGGGCGAAAACGGGAGAACCCCGAGAAAAACCACCTGACACACCCGCAAGCAGAACTTGGCTTGTCTCACATGTGGCCAGAGCGGGGCTCGAACCCACACCAGACACAGCGGTGAGGTGATCGAATGGTTAAGTGCGATAATGAAATATCAGCGCTCTTAACCACTCGACCATGGGGGGATTTTGTCAAGGGTGGAAAGTTTGTGATAAAGTGAAGACAATATTACCGAACAGCAGTTGTGATTTACATGTTTTTTTTTGTAAAATTGGTACTTCACATTTCAAAGAATCAATAATATTATGATACCTTCTATTAAAATATTCTTCTAGAACTTTATTAAAGCAGCATTCTGTCTTGTTCAACCGTTTTAAAAGAAATCTCAATGACTCGTTTAAAGGTCTCGTTGGTACTTTTTACTATACCGGCATGAGGTATCTTTGACTATGAATAAATCGGCATCTTTTTTTAGTTTTCTAAGGCTTTTTATACCATCTCCTCCATGCCTTTTCAGATTTGTACAAACCCAAAACAATCCGCATTCTAAGTAATTGTTTTATGTTGATTGTTTGGCTAACAGTCAGGCAATTAGTTCCCTCCGAGAAAACAAGATAAGTGAATGTTTGCTAATACTGAGACTAAAGCGTTGCCAACACGGACATGTGTTACAACCAATAATTGGTTCAAGAGTTTTGTCAGGTTTGTATTCCCATCTGCACATCTGTGAATGCGAGGTCTGAAAGTGCTGCATGATAACAGGAATACACCATGGTTTGTAATATTTGCAGGCTTTAAGATCTAACCTTCGAAATTGCAACAATAAATAAATAAATAAATAAATAAATAAATAAATAAATAAATAAAAATAAATAAAAAAAATAAATTAAAAAAAATAATTAAATAAATAAAAAAATAAAATAAAAATCAAACGTTTGACTGGGACTTGTAATCTACCAAGACTCGTACATCAGGAAAACATGTCCATGAAAGGTATACCCCCTGTAACCCCACTTTAATATAGAAAAACTTGGGTTTGCAGGGATATGCCTAATTTTCATATTTTTTATCCGAAACATACATTGTGGGTACTTGTTAGAACCGCCTCGCTGAGGCAGTTCTAACGGTTACCCACAATCTATGTTTTGAGCAAAAAAAAAAGAAAAATATCAAAAGTTTTCATCATACTTTATTCAATTTTTACACTATTGCATGGACATGTCTTCATAATGGTTTGACTGTGACGTGTAATGTGCCAAGACTCTTATATACCAGAGAACCAGTGGTCCTGTAAAGCCTCGCCTGCTGGGATATATACCAAAAACTTGTTTGACTCTTATGGTCATATATTTATATAACCCCTGGGCAGGGACAGATGAACCCCTGGAGTCAATTTTATTTTCAGACTCATAAATATTCTGTCCATTGAAGGGGTTTTACCATATATGGGTATGGTATGGTGGTCATCTTGGTTATGTGACCTGGATTATTTATGTTTTCATTTGTTCCCCAGTCATACCGATGCTTCATGCAAAATTTGGCTCTTATTGGCCAAGCGGTTCAGAGAAGAAAATCTTTGAATGTCATGGTAATAAACACGACCCAGGGTAGGGGGCAGACTAATCCCTGGGGAACAAGTGTTTTCAGAATCGTACATATTCAGTACATTTGCCCATTTCCTTCAAAATATTCCCTTCAAATGACCTTTTAGGAATTTTCCACAATCAAATGCATGGGCAACCTATATTGACCTTGCCGTAAAATAGGCCAAGGTAATCACATGGTCATAGTTCATGCATACATTGTAGTACTCTAGTCCACAATGATACATGCCAAGTTTTGTTGAAGTTGGCCTACCGGTTTCGGAGAAGAAGAGTTTTTAAAGTTTTTACCATACATGGGCATGGCCGCCGTCTTGTTCATGTGACCTGGATGCTTCATATCGAATTTGGCTTTGAATGGCCCAGCGGTTTCAGAGAAGACCTTTGAATATTACGGTAATATGCATGTATATTAACCCGGAATGGGAGTAGACCAGCCCCAGGGGTCAAAATGTTTTCAGAACCATAAATCTTCAGTCAATTTGTCCATTCTCCTAATGTTTTCCCTTCAAATGATATTTTGAAAACTTTCTCCATTGAAATGCATGGGAGACATATGTTTACATTGCCTTAACATAGGTAAAGGTCATCCAAGGGTCATGATTCATATAAACTTTGTACAGCTCCCCCCCCCCCCCCCGATGCTTCATGTCAAATTTCAAAATCAAAGGCTTTCTTGTTTTTGAAGCGTTTTGCTATTTATACCCATGACGACCATCTTGGTCATGTGACCTGGATCATTTACATAAACTTTTGTTCCCCCTTCCTAAGGATGCTCTACGTGAAGTTTGGCTTTGATTGGCAAATCGGTTTCAGAGGAAAATATCTTTTTAACTGTGGACGACGGTCGGACGGTCGTACGGTCGAACGACGGACAGACGACGGAGCATGGCCATTCTATGAGCTTACCTTTTGAGCCCTCGGCTCAGGTTGGCTAACAAAGTTTATATTTTCCATCCTGTGCTTGATGTTTGGTTTAAAGCATTAGCCCTGTCTTTTCCTCCAAGGACGAACTTATTGTTGTCTATTATATAGCATGTGCTTCACAGACCTCTTCAAGCATCTTTAGACAGAGGGTTATCAATTTATTGCGTTTAAAGAACTTCTTATTAAGTGTCAGTAATTGAAACAATCGTTTCCGCAGTAATTTGCCGATATTTTGAAGCACACACATGCCATAGGAATTGTTATGTTTGAAAAGAGCGACCACAGGAATTCCACACTCAAGGTTTTTTTTTCTACACTATAGCTAGATGCTACAGATGTCGAATTATCGTTTTTCATCATTGTGTGCTTTTACTCTATCAAAGCTATGTGCTTTGGATACGCCATGTCTATATGAGTAGCTACAGGTACCACAATAAACATGATAAATAATACAAGAACCACTTGCGGGGACCTGTAATCATAGAAAAATCTCAAATATATTTAACCATCCTCTCGCTTGCATCGAGACATCGTGGAATAAATAACGACAAGGGACCTGCATTTTAAACATAGGTTTAATCAAACCAAAACTTAAGTGTCACTGACGAGGTTTTAAAAGACGAAACCGTAGAATGGACCAGCTTTTTTGTTATTAATATGCTCTTAAAGGAGCATAGTTTCAATTCATATTCGATCATTCTATCACGGTATCAAAGTTGGAAATTGAGATAGCCTACAAGCAAAATTACTTTAAACAGCCTGTATTTATAAATATGAGAATCAACGTAATGAAATACTGCTAGAAACTTGAGATTACATTGAATAAAACACCGACAAACTCATTACCACTGAAATAAATAATATTTTATGTGCTGCAAATACTAGTATCAGTTCTCATTGAATTGGTTAACTAGCAGGTGTTATGAGATTTCTGAAAGGACTTGTGTGTGGCAAAGCACTGATTTTACACGTTTACAAGGAATCTTCAGAATCATGCTACTTTCCAACAAACGATTATACAACTTTATACATTGTTTTAATGAATCTAAATTATTTCTACTTATGCATAATTTCATACAGACTATAATTTAATTTTAAATTGTTTCATGTGCACTTCAGAACCCTTATATTATCTTCAGACAAAGTATTATCAAATTATTGTATACTTTAAACTTCTAAGCCGCCCGCCAGTAATTTGATTATGCAAAATTATAAACAAGTCGTATTTTTGTATGTATTTTGTACGCAGAAATTAGTTTGTAGGCAATGGCTAGTCAGAAATACGTCACCTAAGCGCCGCGCGTGTGATTGAAGTGCAAGTATTCTTGTTTTAAACTTTTCGACATCACGTCAATATTCTATTGTAAATGTTGGAGTCGGTCTCTTCTTTCCTTCTAAAAAAACAGCTCACTCTGAATATACAGTCCCATGCGATGGCAAGTGATCTTAAGGGTCAAAATTGTTAGAAGTAAGTTGCTTTCGAAATTTACGAGAAACGTGAACGGCAACAGTTGTCAACATTGCACGTGGTTTCATTGAATAACTCGATAAGATTTAGCCTAGATATTGACATTATGCGTCTGGTATTTACTTCACAAGTTAATTTGCATTGAGCTCTGTTATTAAATCAGATTACATCAGACCTGGCGTGACCCTATTCGCGATTGCTTTTCGTCAATTCAATATCCACGCAATATGTTTGCTTTGGTTTGAAACTTGTGCTGCCTACACTTTTATGTCAGACAAGACTCATCGCTCTCTGCATGATGTGGACTCTGAAGTTAGATTTCTGCATATATTGAGTTAATGCCAAAATTTTATGTCAACTACTTGATATCATCATCTTTAACAGCTTGTTTTATTATTTGTGTGCATGAATAATAACAAGTTTTTCATGCATTCATGTATATTATTTCGATGATCTGCATGTTGTGCATGCTTTTATCTCTTGCGATCCTGCGCGCAGCCTAAGCTGTATAGTTATCAATAAAGTTGAGTTGAGTAGAGTGGACCATCCAGCCTAAATTTCCCCTCGCACTGGTATAGTATAACCGCTACTGGCAAACTAATGAAAAAAGTAATACAATATTTGACAGCAGCCAGCTTCTTTGATTACAATGGCAATATTGTTATCTCCTATGAACGACAGTTAATGTGATAAATTGTTATTTCTTGATGATGCACTGCTTTCGGGTATAATTTAGTCTCAGACTTACTGCATTTCCGGGTTGCAACTATGTTTAAATATTTCTAGTTTCATCACGTAAATCATTTCCAAAAACGCTTTATCTTCTTATCAATCTTGAAAATATATGAACCTGTTCTGATCTGAAAACGCCTGGATAATCCAAATCATTTTATTTTGTATCTCGATGAATCTAGGGTATATACATGTACATATCTATTCACAATCTTTTCTTGCTCACGCTTATTCGTTATTATTTCCAGGCATGGTCGGATTTTATTAAACTGTACATAACACCCGAATGTACAGCTGACCTAATTGGTTCTTATGATGACCCAAGACCCATTTTTGCATATTTATTTTAACATCAACCATCTTTTGAAAAATAAAAAAATGTTTGCTGTATTTACAGTATACAAGATCCATTTGCCCGTCGATTTTTTAGGTGTTGATGGTTTATACATGTATGCCAAGGGCAGTTTGTGTCTATGATTATAGTGGTTCCCAGCAGTAATTACTTACTTTAATATCAAAATCTTTCATCGAGAGTACAGAATTTGATGTTTTGATTTCCTTACTTTGTTTCTGAATTAACATTGAAATAGTGATAAAACGATAAGTGAAAAAGGTTTTGGAGTCGAGTTTTTGTGTTGTTTGAGCCAGTAGCGGTTATACTATACCAGTGCGAGGGGAAATTTAGGCTGGATGGTCCACTCTACATGTAACATGTTGGTACCTATACTATATATTGTCGTATCATGATTTACCTTTTTTCTTGTTTATATCTGTGTATAAATGAACCACTGCGGAAGCTGAGGGCGAGGTTAGGATCCTGTAAAATCGGCTTAAGCCCGCCAGTAACTTTGTGTTACTGATCGTTCCAAGGCGATACTTCTGTGGTGGTTCTTTTTGTTTTATGTCTTGGTGTTTAAATTTTTGTGCTGTTGGCGCCTTATGTAAGTTTTCATATTTTTAATTAAGTTAAGGTAACTGAGTGGCCACCTATTGGGAAAATAGCTGCTCATTCGGCTTACGATATGTTTCATGGTATAAGTGCCTGATTGTTGGTTTGGTTTTTTCCCACCTCGGTTTTTGGAGTGGGAATCTCTTTCTGATTGCGCCTTTTCCTGATCTTTGCCTATTTGTACCTTTTTATGTACGTTTTCATAATTTTAGTTCAGTTCGGGTAACTGAGTGGCCGCCTTTTGGGGAATAGCTTGTATACAAGTAGGCAATGATCAGGAAATGGTACAATCAGATTCTGATTGTACCATTGCCTGATCATTGCCTACTTGTATCTTTTTATGATGCTATTTGAAATAAACTGCACTAAGAATGGATAAGATAGAATAGAAACTATGATGAAATACTGTTTTGTTTTGTTTTGTTATTTTATACTGAGAGGAACATACTTTGATAGCTTGGTGTGTGATCGTAGCCGTATAGGCTATAACTTGAATGTTATGCGACAGTCTGCATGGTTCCATTCGTGGTTCATAACTATGCTGCGTTCTTTAATTGCACGCCGGTGGGTCGGGTGTCAGACAAATGATGGCCCCAACATAAAGCTATTTATTTTAGTTGGTTGGTGCCGGAGCTTCTTGTCTGTTGCTTAGCCCACCGGGGTTCAACCGGTGTTTTTCTTTCGCTTCGGGTTTCAGTAAGTTATTCGGCGCCCAGGGATCTCCATCGTTGGACAGATTACTGAATCTGTTGTGTCCTCGTTTTGACTCATCCGGATGGAAAATACAAGTCTTTGTATCGTTTATCCTGTTGAAATGCTAAGTAATTCTCAATGATTCCATTTTGCCAAATCTAAAGGGTCACTGAAGAGGCTTAAGTAGCCGAAACCGCGGTATGACCCCTTCTTCTTTTCTCATTAATATGCTCACGGCTCTTACAGGACCTCAGTTTTATTTTTGTTTGCTATTACTGCAGCTGGTGTTGTGCCGTGTAGCCGCCGTAAAAAGTCTCCCCGTATATCATCCATAGGGCAGATTATATTTTCCATTTGATCCTTTGAGATCAGCAAGGGTATTCTGAGAAATCAGAAATTCATTTTTGCTTTAGATTCTTTCTTCTAACCAATGTTTTATTGACTAGTTAAAGACTCACCACGAGGACCGAACAACTAACTAAATGTTGTGAACCACTGCAGAAGCTACGGCCATGTAAAATCGATTTACGCCCGTCAGTAATTGTATATTACTGACCGTTCCAAGGCGATACTTCTGTGGTGGTTCTTATTGTTTTGTGTCTTTGTGTTGAATTTTTGTGCTGCTAGCACCTTATGTATGTTTTCATATTTTTAGTTAAGTCTGTGTGGCTAAGTGGCCACCTATCGGGACAATGGCTGCCCATTCGGCTTACAATGTTTTCTTAGTATAAGTACCTGATTGTTAATTTATTTTTTTCCCACCTCGGTTTTTTTTTTCTTCTTTCTTTTTTTTTTTTTTTTTTTTTTTTTTTTTTTTTTTTTTTTTTTTGGAGTGGGAATTCCTTTCTGATTGCCCATTTCTTGATCGTTGCCTACTTTTACTTTTCCTAGTGTAAATAAACTGAAAATTCTAGGGAGTACCATAATAACATAAAATAGGCTATTTCAAGCAAGTTATTTGGTTATCTATGTTGTGTACAAAAGACTTTGCAAAAGACTTTTGCATGGATCGTTTTACCATCAATAGTTTTGCTCGGCAAATATTCTAGCATTGTGTTTTGGCTTACAAAAGGCTCGTTATTTATTCCTGTAATAGTATCTCAATAGATGTTGTATGAATGCTTAATAAAATCAGTAAGCTGATGCATCGTTCAATTACACGCACCTCAGAAGTTCTAAGTATTCAATAAATCTGATAGCCTTCAATCATTATGTTTCTAGTGGTTTCTCAAGAGAATCATAGACAGAACTCAAATAACATAACACCGGAACAACTTCATTATACGCCGATATGGAATATTTCAGGTCAACAGAGCATCACGATTTTACCATGAGGACGCAATATGTAATACATGTAGTTGATTATGATGAACATGCATAGAATGAAGAGTGATGCTAGGTTTAATGTGGTTTAAGTCCTCTCGTCTGTGCTTATTACCAACCAATCCAGGGTGGTACTTCTGTTATACATGTATATATATATATATATATTTTTGTTTTGACTATTGGAAAGATTAAAAGCTTCTTTTATAGCTTCTTTTTGGAAAGCATTTAACATAGCTGCCGTTTGTCCTTTGTTGTGACGTTTTTCTTGATGGCTAAACGGTATTTCGGGGTATGTTTATGGTAGAAGGGCCTTTATTTACATTTTGTGCATTTTTAAAAATGTTATGTTGTAGATTCTTATCGTTACATTTACCTTAGCATCTAGTAAACGATTTCTTATATTTTCTAGTTATTTAACCCGTATTTGACGAATGGATTTTCCCATCATTATCATTTGGTTGAGTCCACTATCAGTTTTATGGGTGTTAGGAGTGTTTTTTTTTATTTTTTTATCTCATTTTTTCGATGAAATTTCTCTGTGCAAACAGAATACCCCCAGATGGGACGCCGCGTTCTGCGGCGTCACATCTGGTGCTATTCTGTTTGCCATTGTCCCACAAAAGGGACGCCAGGCTTATATGAATTAACACAACACAATTAAATCGATTTTTACCAAAGAAACAGTTTCTCGGCAGTACAAACAATAAAAAACACCTAAGTTTATGTTTGTTTGAAGTAGAAACATTAATAAATTTGGGGATCCCTTTTAAATTTTGTAGCTACAGACGTTCAAAAGCTATAGCTGTTTTAGTGATATAAAGCAATCTGACAATTTGTTACGTAACATCAAGTTCTCAAGAAATATGGTTCCAATGTACCGATTTTCTTATTCTGTCACACACAGTCGTATGCAGAATATTCGCAATACTGCGATATTGGTCCAATTATTGGTTCATCATTGGCGCTAAGATCCAAATATTTACATATATTCTGTCACTTCAAAGGAAATAATTGTTTAACAGTCAAACAATCAGTATAAATGATAGAACTGTTAATTATTTCAACTAATCCATTACAAGCGGTAAACACTTGTTCTTTTCATTGGATGAGTGCAAATAGTTATGTACTGTAAAACAATATTGTAATAATTATGAACAGCATATTTCAATCGGATCGGTAGAGTATATTACCAATTCTCATCAAATATCGCACCATTAACATTGTAGTGTCTGGCGAAAAAGAATGGACAAAGTCGTGAGGTTTGTTGGTTAATTTTTTCTGAGTATACATATTACGCTGATAGTCTTCGTATAATAGAAATGAGCCGCCTCGTGAGAAAACCAACAATCTGCATAGGCGAAAACAAAGACGCAGATCAGCTTCGCGGTAACCACGAAGCTGATCAGCGCCTTTGTTTTCGCTACTCGGATAGTACAATTCCTCTTCTACTTAAATCCAAAATTTCAAGCTTCTAGCTCTCTTCTGTGCTTGTACAGGTCGGTTTGTGTCGGACCTGTTCGGAAACCACATTGTTGGTTTTCCCACGAGACGGCTCAAATGTTTTGAAGACCCAACAAACTGAAATATTCAAAGGTATATGTATTCCTTTGCAGCAAATTGCAACCCGGAAATGCAGTAAGTTGGATACTCAATGATACTCGACAGAAGTGCATCATCAAGGAAAAAAGAAAAAATGATTAATCATCTTGACTGTCAGTCTAATCAGATAACGATATTTCCCATTTAGCTGAAGCATACTGATGCTATATTTGTAAAGTGCATTCTTTCATACTTTCTGTTTTTCAATACACAACTGCTATTAAAACGTGTACTAGGTTTTCGCAGGAGCCTATAAGAAGATTATATGCTCCTGGTTTTCGTTAGTAGCAAAACCACATACGTTCGTCCTTTTCCGCTAATTCAAGAAGAGACTCGAAGGCATCGTACGACATACGATAGTTGACCAGCTTAAAATTCACCCCTTTGCTATTTCAGTTATTCTAAGCTATCGTATCGCTTTGAAACGAAAGGTACCTTTTCGTAAAATACGCCGACGCTAAGGTGTGATTTGACCATAAAGTTACGATGCTGTTAAGGTGTCACCGTAACTTAGGGTCCTTTTCAGTTATTCACCATAATCCCTAAGAGATATTTAAGTTGGTCGTAAGTTGATCTTAAAGCCAAAGATGACTTTGAGTTACAAATCCCAGGTCAATACGTGGTGTGCACATAGTAATGGGGGCTCAGCCAGGAACAGTGTGATTGGGGTATACTGAACGATCATAGCTATAGAACATGGACCGTTAATCATAATTCAATCAATGCTTTTGTTACTGTGATTAGGGCAGAGAAGAATGGTGTGCTTGCGACATTTCATGAAAACATAGACTGCATAGTGCCAATACCAAATCAAAGATAATTATACGAATATTGAACTGATTAAATGTAATCTACAATAGGGTCACCACAGGTCTGGTGCAATCTGATTTAATCTCAGAGCTCAAATCAGGTTGTGAAGTTAATGTCAGAAGCAGAATATCAATACTTGGACTAAATGTTATCGTTAAACATATCGTACACCGAGTGAGCAGCTATTTCCCAATAGGCGGCCACTCAGTTACCCAAACTGAACTAAAATATGAACAAGAACATAAGGTGCAAACAGCACAAAAATCAGAGCCACAAATATAAAACAATTAGAACCACCACAAAAGTATCGCCTTGAAAAGGTCAGTAATTATATAAAATTACTGGCTAAACTAGTTTTACAGGCGCACCCTTCAGCTACTGCAAAGGGGGCACAACATTTAATTAGTTGTTCGGTCCTCGTGTTGAATCTCTAACTGGCCAATGCATCATAACTGGTCAATGCATCATCAAGGAAAAACACTAGTCAAGTAATCTTCAATGAAACCATACTTAATGTTGACAAGTGTTGTCATTGACATTTCTTGCAAAATTTACTTTAACACTCTAGAAGAAATAGTCCTGTCTGTATGGGACTGAATCTTTGATTTGAGACACAATATGAGATTCCATGCCGTTCACGACTTGCATGTTCAGGTTACTGAGTCTTACATTTTTTATATTGAATTAAGCTGTAAAAGATCTAAAATCTAAAGCAAATTATAATAACAATTCATTCAATAGTGAACTGGCGTTTTTCTGATTTACCTTCATTTACGATCGTACTATCAACGAATTTCAAAGAAAAAAAATCACATAAAGATCTATGTATCGTTTCTTTCTATTATGGATCAAGCATTTTAAACATGTCCAAATATTGCTATACTGTTCATCTGGTATCATTGGCAAATACAATACCATTACGAAAACTTGCCCATATTATATACAGAGATGTTTTAAGTTGTAAAAAATGAATACATTCTGTGGAAAAATTTTGATATTTTTCTTATTTTTGCTCAAAAAATAGATTGTGGGTACACGTTAGAACCGCCTCGGCGAGGCGGTTCTAACGAGTACCCACAATCTATGTTTTGAGCAAAAATAAGAAAAATATCAAAAATTTTCAGCTAAAAATTTTTTTAATTTTTAAAGCTCAAAAATTTTCTGTATATTGCATGGGCATCGCAATGGTGTTAACATAAGTTTAAGTACTCAATAAACTGAAACCTTTGCCTTAAGATGATGCAAGGGTGTTGTAGTGCGCAAAAACAGTATACAATTAAACAGTAGCTCTCGTAAGTATATGCAAAATTATATATGCCTATTATTCCATGTTAGTATATGCAAACTTATATTTGCCTATAATTCCATGTAATTATATGCAAAATTATATTTGTCTATAATTCCATGTACAGTAATTATATGCAAAACTATATTTGCCTATAATTTCTTGCAAGTATATGCAACATTATTTTCGCCTATAATTTTGTAAGAGTATATGCAAACTTGTATTTGCCTATAATTTCGTAAGAGTATATGCAAAATTATATTTGCCTATAATTTCACGTAAGTATATGCAAACTTATATTTGCCTATAATTTCATGTGAGTATATGCAGATTTATGTATATATTTACCTGTAATTTCCTTTTAAATCAATCATTATGGAAATATACGTATATGGTCATTTAGAATTTTCTCTCATGACATCTGCCAGTTATACTATTTATTAAACTTGATATTATATGAGTATTTGCAACACATAAAATATGATTTATTTGAGTGATAACGACATCATAACTATTTTCTCCGCAGAAATCTAAAGTTCATAGCAGTATTTCATTAAGTTGGTACTCATGTTTATATTTATGGTTTTTAAGTACATTTGCAGATAGGCGAACTACGATCTTTGTTGTTGCATTGTTTTGTTATCAGTATGCATTTAAAATGCCACTTATCGAATATCTAACCAAAATCCCTTGATGGAAGTGTTACTCAAGCAGCCAATATGATGTACATACAAACTTCATTGCGAGGATTGGGGTCCCGTAAAATCGATTAGGGCCCTCCAGTTAGTTCTTGTTAAGGCGTTCCATTGCAATTTATCATGTGTGATTTATCATATTGTTGCTTACTCTTTATAAATTCTACGATAATTCTTAATAATGTCATATTAACCAGGAATCGCGTTCAATAGGGAATATTACTCTTGCTTATTCCATTACGAAAACATGCCCATGCAATATACAGTAAATTTTTCGGGTCAAAAATCGATAATTTTCAGAGGAAACATTCTGATATTTTTCTTATTGTTCCTCAAAACATAGATTGTGGGTATACGTTAGAACCGCCTCGGCGAGGCGGTTCTAACGAAACCCACAATCTATGTTTTGGAGCAAAATAAGAAAAATAGGTATACCCCTGCCAACCCCAGTTTTTCTATATAAAAGTGGGGTTCAAGGGGGTATACTTTTCATGGACATGTTTTCCTGATGAACATCAACGCAACTGTTTGGTTATAGCACATATTTGGCATGTTTGTAATCGTATCACATTCCTCCAAAATAATATCTCAGTATTAAGATACAAGTTCGGCTTGCTGACAAGCATTACAAACACATCTTTGTTATTGCGTAGATCTTACGGGAAGCTATTTTGTGTTAGTGGTTTGTTTTGTTGTCCAATAGATTTAGCCATTTAAACGAATATGACCCTAACTGAGCAATTTCCGTGACAATAGCTGTTCTTGTATTTGACCGTGTTGTAATCGCGAACGAACATGAATTGTAAACTTCGTTGAATTGTTGTGATTCTCTTACATTTTCAAATTTACGAATTCTTTTTGGTGTATCGACAAAATAATGCGGAAACGATTGATTCAATTACTGACTCTTTAGAAGTTCTTAAAACTCAATAAAGTGATAACCCTCTGTCTTAAGTTGTTGTAAGAGGTCTGTGAAGCATATGCTACATAAAAGATAACAATAATTTCATCTTTGGAGGATGTTGTTTATAACAAAATGCCTTAAACCAACACACAAAATTAGCATGACGTCATGTCCAAATAAACAACTTTTCCGTTTTTGCACATGCAATATACATAGACTTTTTCAGCTCTAAAATGAGGCGGTTCTAGCAAGGCGGCTCTAGCGAAAACCCACAATCTATGTCTTGGAGCAAAAATAAGAAAAAAGTTATACCCCAGTTTTGCAATATAAAAGTGGGGTTTAGGGGGGTGTGTATACATTACACGGACATTTTATCCTGATGAACAGAGAAAACAGCAAACCCAAAATGTTTTTAAAAAGGTAATATTCCTGTTATCATTCAGCACTTGCAGACCTTGCATTCAGATAGGAACACAGACCTGACAATTCTTGAAACAATTATTGGTTGTAACACATGTCCGTGTTGGCATCGTTTTAGTCTCGGTATTAACAAACATTCACTTATCTTGTTTTCTCGGAGGGAACTAATTGCCTGACAGTTAGCCAAACAATCAGAAGAAAACAATTACTTAAAATGCTTGTTCTTGTGGGTTGTACAAATCTTGAAAGGCGTAGAAATGGTACACTCTTAGGGCATATGAGGCCAGTGTTGAAATTGTTAAAATCTGTCGATTAAGGTAATAAATTCGACACATGTCAATATGATTGGCTAAGTGATGTGATCTCATTAAAGGGTTCAAAACAACGTGACTTTGATTGCGACATTTGATTGGCTGGAAATGTAATCACGATTTGAGGGTTTTAAACCACGTGTCTTCTGACACTACATCATATACACGTATTTTAATAATACACACAGTTTCAGCAAGCGTTTCCTTTTATTCTCTTCTGTTAAACGTCTAAATCTAGTTTGAATTGCGACTGTGAATTTTCATTAAAACGTTTCCTCATTATCCACAAAACAAAGAAAAATATTACTTGTATCTTTTATATTGTTTAACTGATGTCCCAGAACAGTTTTTGATAGATTGATCAAACAACCAAGCAGGAAATTTGATGACACTTCTATATTATTTGTTGTTCAACCAGTTGCATTTCCTGCTATATATTGCTAAATGGAATGGCGGGGCGTTTCTCTGTTAATTGCTCTACAAATCCAATAACTGAAGGACAAAAATGTCTCTGTAAATCTGTAAATCAGTGATTTCAATACAGTAACAACGTTATCATGTTGGAAACGATTAGATTTGATTTTTTTTTTTCTTTTAGTAGGTTGGGACCGGAGCTTCTTGTCTGTTGCTTGGCCCAGCGGGGTTCAACTGGTGTTTTTATTTTGCTCCAGATTTTCAATGATGTTGTTTGGCGTCCAGATTAAATCTGTAAGACCTCGTTTTTGATTCATCATGGTGTTTATTATGATTTATTTGTTTTTCCCTGATGATTCATCGACTAGTTAGATTTTCACCATGAGGACAGGACCGAATCACTAAATGTGAGCCTCTGCAGAAGATGAGGTCATGGCCATGTAAATTCGATTTAAGACCCGCCCCTCCCCCCTCCACCCAGTAATTTAATATTACTGATCGTTTCAATGCGGTACTTCTGTTGTGGTTCGATTGTTGTTATAAATTGTTGTGCTTTTTGCACTTGATTACGCCATTTCCTGACCATTGCCTACTTATACCTTTTATCTTGTTTTCGCAATTACAAATGACAATGTCATCTATATACGAGAATTTTGTTTTAATTGCTGTTGCGCGCAGTAACGTAGTTAGTATTGGTCAGTATTTCGTTTATTCTTTAACTACAGTACTACCTAAAGTTTGATAGGGGTCACAACTGTATTTTGGTTCACAGGAGTCGTCACTGTTGCCTACCCTATCCAATTCTGTCATTCATACACACTTACTGGTTCATTGTTTGATAATCGAAATGTCGATACTTTTGTCTAAAATGCAATTAGGGGAAACATCAGGAATCTGTGATATTTGGTTAAAATCATTTTTTTTTGTTTTCGCTTATGATGTTCTCCTTTATGCTGCGAACTTGAAACAGAAAACCGATTTGGGCTACGGGCATTGGTTTAAATTTTACGGCGTTTTAAAACATTGTTATTGGACTGAACATTTTCTTCATGGAAATTTGCATTATAGAAACATTTCACAACACATTTTTAAAACGCTGGTATGTACCAAGCAATGTGTGTATTCAAACTCGGTTTTCAGATGCAAAGTAGAACTTTGAAGCTATTTCTGAAATTTTCAAAAAGTATCGATATTTCGATAATCAAAACAGTTTTGCAATTTTGAATGAACCAGTAAGAGGTGATGAATGACAGAATTCGACAGTTTAGGCAGCAACAGTGACAACTTCAATTTCAGAGGATTCCATTGTTTCGGCAAGTCTGCAAAACGCTGGCAGACAACGGGAAAAAAGATGGAATGTTTGCAAAGTGGAAAACTGAATATAATAATTTCAAGTATTATGCTATCATCGAGAAATACAATATAATTTAATTCCTTGATTACATTATTCTTGATTATTAATCTATGCATTACGAAAACTTGTCCATGCAATAAACAGAGATTTTTCGAGCTTAAAAAATTGAAAATTTTCAGCAGAAAAAGTTTGATATTTTTCTTATTTTTGCTCAAAACATAGATTGTGGGTACACGTTAGAACCGCCTCGCCGAGGCGGTTCTAACGAGTACCCACAATCTATGTTTTGGAGCAAAAATAAGAAAAATAGGTATACCCCTGCAAACCCCAGTTTTGCTATATAAAAGTGGGGTTTAAGGGGGTATTCATTGCACGGACATGTTTTCCTGATGGTAGGAAATTGGTTTTCTAATGACGTTGCTCGTTTTTCTTTGCATCTCGAATAATGATTTAAACCTTGCTTCATTATCCACTAAAGATCTGGAACCAAAATTTGATTAATAAGCCAAACAACAAACGAAAGCTGCAATTATATCTTTTAACATATGAGCCGCGACGCAAGAAATACGGTCTTTAGGTTTCCGACCACGTCTGACACAAACCCGCCTGTGCAGCTACAGAAGGTGACTAGAAGCTTGAAATTTCGTATTACAGGAAGAAGAGGAATTCAACTATCTGTGCAGTGAAAACAAAGGTGCTGATCAGCTGTGCATTCACTGCACAGCTGATCTGCACCTTTGTTTTCGCAAAGGCGAAAATCCGTTTTTCTCACGACTTGGCTCAATTATCATAACTGATTTCCCAGAAGGTTCGTTGTGATGGATTGGTGGAGATGAAAACCATGATCCCTAACGATAACATTTTATGTAATTTGTTAAACCAGCATCCCTATTATCTGATCACAGGACTAAGTAAATCAGATCAATATTGACTTTGAATGCAATTAGTACAAAACAAGGTATTCAACCTCATATTCTTGCATAGATATCTTTGCGCATAGCTGTTTGAAGACGGCTTTAGACCAATCGAAAACGGCTTCAAACAGCTATGCGCAAAGATATCTATTTTGGTTTTCGCAAAACTCATGTTAAAATCATGAAATTCACGTGCCGTTTGAACATGGGTTTTGGCCGACGTCATTGGTCAATGTGACGTGACGTCATGTGTTTCGTAGAAATATTATGGCCGACACTGAAGCAGCTCCGCGGTTTTCGGTAAGTTTTTAATACGTTGTTAATGTTATTTTCAAAAGATTTTAAGTGGATTAGAGTGAAAATGCAAGAATAGCGATCAGCCATGATTTGTTTCAGTATTCAATCATTCGCTGGATCACTCGGAAGCGGTTTGAACAAGCGGCCTGCAACGTGTGTTCAAACACCTTCCGTGTGACCTATATATCGAATGTTTGAACACTGAAAACCATGGTTGATCCCTATAGTATGCAATGACCAGGAACCGACAAAAGCAAAAATTATCAGACAAACGTCACTGCCTTGGAAGGGTCTTTAATTCTATGATATTTTGCAATCAAATGCTTGAATACTTTACTAGTTCGTGAGAACAACTGTGATTTTAGTTATTTTGTTTTTCATATAACCTATGTACCTACATTTTTTCAAGTCTGTGTAAAAGGAGAGCATATATTACCAAGCTATATGTCGGGTAAAACAACTTACTGACAAGGCTACTGGGAAAATACATATGCATGTATACTGGGGAAACAAAACTTACTTCACGTGTAACAGTATCACCCGGCTTTTTCTTCGAATCAACTTCTCCAGCATCTTTCTGACATGAGCTTCTTGCTCGTCACTCAGGAAATCCACGAGCTCGTTGCCAAAGTCAATAATAACGGTGGCGATATTTGTAAACCTGAAAGCAACAGAAATATTGTACTGCATGAAAAATAGGTACATTCGATACATTCGATGAGGTAAAAGGGTTTAACTAAAAATTGTTAAACAAAGAAGATGTGGTATATACAAGATTTTGATTTGGTATAACGAGGCTATTTGGGTGTTTTACTAACCAGTAAATATATGCTTATTACGCCCATGTACTCAACAGTGCAGCGTTTGTCCTATTGAAACTGTCGCAATAGATTATGCAAAACTGTTACCATCAATATTTTATAACATTTACATTACAAACGATACACGTGGGTTTTGTTGTCGTCTATTTGTTTGATTACGATCAGTGTCATAAGCATTTACATTCTGTCAATACAGTAGGTTATGGCGTAAATTTCCCTGACTTCTCTTGTTTATATTTATGTTTCTACCACGTTGTATTATCATACCTAGGTTTGATAAGGTATCCCTGTTCTATACTAGTTTTCCTGACCATTTTGTCCATGCAGTCTATAAAGTCTGTTCCCATGTCTTTCGTGGTAACAATACTAAAATCTGTCCAGTTGTACCTCTCCAGAATAAGTATCATTGCTTCACATTGATGGTAAATGGTCGGGGCGATTTGTAGAACCAGGGAGTTGTCATCTGACTACAAATAAATAATAAATAGAAATTACATGTAAGGCAAAAACGGCTGCAATTACTGTGGTATTCATATATTTTGTGGTAACCATCAGGAAAACATGTCCGTGAAATGTATACCCTTTTAAACCCCACTTTTATATAGTAAAACTGGGGTTTGCAGGGTATACGTATTTTTCTTATTTTTGCTCCAAAACATAGATTGTGGCTACTAGTTAGAAACGTGGCGCTTCGTGTTATCCATGTTAGTAGAGTGATATGGCTACGATTTTTAAGTAATTAAAAAGGGAAAATATGAAAACTTGCCCATGCAAAATACGAAGATTTTTTTTTCAGCTATAAAAATGAACATTTCAGTAAAAAAAATAATTTTGATCAGAACATTGATTGTGGATTCACGTTAGAAGCCGAGGGGTTTCTAAGGAATACCCACAATCTATGCTTTGAAGCAAAAATCAGAAACAAGTTTATCCTTGTAAACTCCATTTACACTGTATGAAAGTGGTGTATAATAGATATTCGTTGCATAGACACTTGCACGTTTGCATGGTAAAGCTCTGAAAACGATAAGTGTATTCTGTAACTCTTATATCGACTCGCTATTGTCTAAGGACATTCTAAGATGGATGTTAATAGCGATTAGTTTCTTCAGTGAATAATGCTCACTCCCGAGGGGTTTGTCTGGATACTTAAGAGTATAATACTATTCAGACTCAATGTAAAATGTTAAGATATAATTTGTTTTCCTATACTGGCAAAATAGGATCATAGAGCTGTGATTCACTCAGGAATCGCTGGTCCCGAATCTTGCTTTGATTCCAAAGATGACAGTCAGCAGTCTGTCTAGATTCTACGACATTAATGAGTTCCACAGCCAACGTAACTTTATTATATTTAAAATTGGCCAATTATCTGAAGACTCGAAAATCTTTGTTTGTTCTCAAATCCAAAGTTTTAGTGCGCAAGCGCGTGAACATCCCTCGGGGTACACAAATGCATTTTCCGTGCCTTGCGCGCGCGGGCTCGAAATGTTTCAAAAACGTGCACGCAATTCAAATCTTTGAAGGTCGTCCGATGAGTGTAAGGCATTTCAATGTTGTGACCTTCGGCTCAAGGCCAGAAATCGCCATCCATTTTGCCTAACCCAAAATTGCTTCACGTGGTCGACGTCAATGCATATGCCCACCACATGCTTTATTTTGTGTGTTGGCAACCTAGCCTTATCGAATAAAATGTATTGCAGTTAAGGGAAATTTGTGTTTCGCTGCTTAAGAATGAGGTGGTAAGCACAGCTTAGCAAAAAATTCGTCAAATCGATATTTCCTTCATTTTTCAAACTGACCACTTCGTCAGTTTTAACGCAGTTGTATGCAAACGAGAAATGTTTGACGTTTAATAGATCTTCTTTGAAAATGGTTGAGCTACATACATACGGAATTTCGATTGGATCGACTGAAACCACAAGAAGTTATTCAAACTTTAATGACGAGTTACGTTGGCTGTTGAACTCAGTATATTACGGAAATTGGTGGTGGAACAGTCACGCCTACATATACGAAGACAAAACTGCTAACAATAAAAAGGTACAAGTAGGCAACGATCAGGAAACGGCGCATTCAGAAAAAGATTCCTACCCCAAAAACCGAGGTGGGAAAAAACTAAATTAACAATCAGGTACTTTTACAATGAAAAAATATCGTAAGCCGAAGGTGCAGCTATTTTCCCCATAGGTGGCCACTCAGTTACCTAAACTTAACTTAAAATATGAAAACATACATGAGGCGCCAACAGCACAAAAATTTAAACACCAAGACATAAAACGATAAGAACCACCACAGAAGTATCGCCTTGGAACGATCAGTAATATAAAATTACTGGCGGGCTTAAATCGATTTTACAGGAACTTAACCTTACCCTCAGCTTCTGCAGTTGTTCACAACATTTACATGTAGTTAGTTGTTGTCCGCAATAAAGATTAAGTTGATTTAGAAGTGCAATGATGCAAAATAATTGACATTTTTATCTCAATGAAATCCTTGAATGATCTCTCGGAGTTTCATGGTGTAAGTAGAACTTTTACTACAGTTTGTCTGAGCCCTTTGTTCGGTCCCAAAAGTACAGAATAAGACATCGAAGATGATCGGTTTAATCTGCGAATAACCTCTTCTTCCTTTGGGAGTTAAGATGTATTGGCGTAAATGTCTTAATCGATTAAGAAAGAGACTATTATTCTCCTGGAATAGTCTTACATGTTTTGAGAAATATTATTTTCCTCAGCTTTTAGTTATACAAGTTCTTGCTAGAATTCAGTTCCGCTACAGATTAAAAAGATAATATTTCCACCGCCATTTTGTCATTTTTAAAATATAAGTGGATTTTTTTCGTAGCCTTACGTCACAGATTAACCGCTTTATTCATAATCGGATATGTCCATTCCATTGGACAAATACATTTATTACGTTCATACTTATCACGAAACAACTGAAAACTTGTGACGTGTGTCTGTGCTAACAGTAAGACCAAAGTAATGTACATATAAATACAAACTTCAAATATGGCAACTTTCAAAAAAAGTGTCAATACCACTTCAAATCTTCAAAACATAGTTTATTTTCGAGTCGAGTGAATGCATTACCAAAAGACGCCCATGTAATATACAGATTTTTCTTAAGTCGTAAAAACTGAACATTTTTGTTAGAACAATTTTGATATATTTAAGATCTTTGCTCAAAACATACATTGTGGATGTTTTGGATCAAAAATAAAAATAAAATAGTTATACCCCCGCCAACCCCAGTTTTTTTTCTATATAAAAGTGAGGTTTAATGGGGTATACATTTCACGGACTTGTTTTCCTGATGTAACAGTTCCTGAAAGCTTCTTGTTTAATTCGCGTCAAATTTGTAGCTATTGACCCATAACTGTCTATATTGCCATCAAATCTAGCAAATATATCCCAGACAACAATTGTATGTTTCATATAATGATTTATATTGGTAATGGCAACTCCTGTCATCTTCACCAAGCAGACAAGCTCGAAACTAATTAGGATGTTAGTGTCTCAACTCGATACTGTACTATGTTCCAAGTTCACCCAAGGTTCCCTCATATATAAGTACTGGAATATTAGAAACGTATAGTTCCTAAAAAAGGGGAATGAAGGAAAACCTCGAGTGATCGCTTTCAACGTTACTGTTTGCCATATATTGCACAAATTGGCGATGTTGTTGGGCTTTTAGTATACTTGTACAAGTAAAATAAGTAGCTCTACTTCCACATGTTTGCATTATAATGCAAAAATGGCCGTATTATTGCACTTTTAATCACTGAGTAAAATTATTCTTGTATAACATTCGAGCATACTTGTACAAGTAAAATAAGTAGCTCTACTACAATGTGTTTGCATTATAGTGCAAAAAATGGCCGTATTATTGCACTATTTAATCGCGTAAAATTATTCTTGTATAACATTCGAGCAAGTTTGTATAAATAAAATCCAGTCAGATTGGTGACAATGAATAAAATACACCATATCTCCACAATAGTAAAACAGCCCAACATGCACACATCGTGCCATTTTATGATTTTTGTGCATAAAATACTCATGTCCATGATCTGAATACAATCTGAATACAAGCTATGAGTATGGACAATTAATATACTTAGGTCTATTATTATACTGGAACGTTGACACGTCATGCTCAGATTTAATGATTATTTTCTTTTCATTAAATCATTTAATTACCATTATTATCATTACTTTTTTTTTTTTTTTTTTTTTTTTTTTTTTTACAGCTTATACTTCAGCCAGTTAGATGTGTAAACCAATATGTGCATCAACAGCAATCTACGTATGCCGCTATGACTGCCTTCCAAAACACAACTGATACACCCAAATGTCAAACGGCTTATTATATATATGAGGTCCCTGTGGGGAACTTGAAACAGTACTATGTTCCAAGTTCACCCAATGTTCCCTCATATATAAGTACTGGAATATTAGAAACGTATAGTTCCAATCATGGATTGAATACAAAGTGTTTATCTATACCAAACTGCCTTGCATTATCAGAAGTTCTCATATCCTATCCAAAACTCACAAATATGCATGACATACCTAAAGAACCAAAAGTATAATGTCCACTCCAAAAACCGCGGTGGGGAAAAAACCAAACTAACAATCAGGTACTTATACCATGAAACATATCGTAAGCCAAATGAGCAGCTATTTTCCCAATAGGTGGCCACTCAGTTACCTTAACTTAACTAAAAAATATGAAAACATACATAAGGCGCCAACAGCACAAAAAAAATTTAAACACCAATACATAAAACAAAAAGAACCACCACAGAAGTATCGACTTGGAACGATCAGTAACACAAAGTTACTGGCGGGCTTAAACCGGTTTTACAGGTACCTAACCTCACCCTCAGCTTCTGCGTTTTTCTGATTAACTGACACGTAGAAAAGTCTTTTCCGTCTGCGTTTCAGATAAATTAGTTCAAATCTACAGAGACTGATGTAAAGTTGGTGTTCAAGTGACAAACAAACAAATTCAGAGAATTTATGGCCCCCGCCTTGAACTTTCTAAGGGTAAATGCCCAAAAAATGACTAAGTTCAAATTGTGAAAAAGTGATAAAAATTAAGCTGAGGATTATATGCAAACCATATGCGTATCTTCAAAGCATTATAAAGACAACTGTAAAGTTTCAAAAGAATCTGAATGAAACTGTAGGAGGAGTTGCGCACACAAGGTACCCCCTGTCCATTCACTTTCATTGTCAAAATGACCGAAAAATGACTAAGTTCAAATTGCGAATAAAAGTAATAAAAATTAATCTGAGTATCATATCCAAACCACACACATATCTTCAAAGCCTGGTAAAGACATCTGTAAAGTTTCAAAAGAATCAGAATGAAGCTGTAGGAGGAGTTGCGCACACAAGGTACCCACTGTCCATTCACTTTCATTGTCAAAATGCTCGAAAAATGACTAAGTTCAAATTGCGAAAAAGTGTGAAAAATTAATCTGATGATTATATCCAAACCACATGCATATCTTCAAAGGATGGTAAAAACATCTGTAAAGTTTCAAAAGAATCGGAGTAAAACTGTAGGAGGAGTTGCGCACACAAGGTACATACTCTATAGGGGGGCGAAAGGAAAGACGGACGGACGGAATGACGGAAAGCCAAAAACTATTTCCCTCCGCTTTTCTTCGAAAAGGCGGGGGACAATAACATTACAGTCAATTAGAGGGTGGAAAACAAATCCAAGAATACGGATTTTCAATGAGCATGGAAGGTTACACAATTTCTTGTCTGTAGTGTAATCGAATTATTTATGATAATATGTGTACATGTAGCCATGACCTTAAAACACTAGTTTCTCATTTTGATTCTTTCATTGCTGATCTGGTTTTCATTAAATCAATGTTTCCATGTGAATTTCGAGACTTTTATTTACTGTTTGGAATTTTCTGCCAAACCTCTTCATACTAGTAGCGGTTATTGAAGTCAGTCGCAAGCTGTAAAGTGTCTGTTTTGCTTCACAAGTTCATATTTGTGGATCTATAAACGTCAGGTTAAACTGGAAAACGACTTTATATTGTAAACATAAAATAACGCAATAACAAAAAGTGTACATGTTTTTCAAAGAGACCATCACAAGTCAATCTTTGTCTACTCTAGGTACTGCACTAAATAAAAGTCTGTTTTAAAAATTGAGTCAAATATTAAACCCCATAGGTATTTTCATGAAAAGTATACGATACATTAGGAAACATGTCCCTGCAATGAATACCCCCCTGAACCCCACTTTTATATAGCAAAACTGGGGTATGCAGGGGTATATACCTATTTTTCTTATTTTTGCTCCAAAACATAGATTGTGGGTACTCGTTAGAACCGCCTCGGCGAGGCGGTTCTAACGTGTGCCCACAATCTATGTTTTGAGCAAAAATAAGAAAAACATCAAAAAAAATTCACTGAAAATTTTCAATTTTTACAGGTGAAAAAATCTCTGTATATTGCATGGGCAAGTTTTCGTAATGTATAAATGTCTAGAAATGGAGATCTCGTAAAATTAATGTAATAGCCCGCCAGTAACTTTGTGTTACTGATCGTTCCAAGTCGATATGTCTGTGGTGGTTCTTTTTGTTTTATGTCTTGGTGTTTAAAAAATTTTGTGCTGTTGGCGTTATGTATGTTATCATATTTTTAGTTAAGTTAAGGTAACTGAGTGGCCACCTATTGGGAAATTAGCTGCTCATTCGGCTTACGATATGTTTCATGGTATAAGTACCTTATTGTTAGTTTGTTTTTTTCCCACCTCGGTTTTTGGAGTGGGAATCTTTTTCTGATTGCGCCTTTTCCTGATCTTTGCCTACTTGTACCTTAGTATATGAGCCGCCTCGTGGGAAAACCAACAAAGAATGTGGTTTCCGAACAGGTCCGACACAAACCGGCCTGTACAAGCACAGAAAAGAGCTAGAAGCTTGAAATTTCGGATTTAAGTAGAAGAGGAATTGTACCATCCGAGTAGCGAAAACAAAGGCGCTGATCAGCTTCGCGGTTACCGCGAAGCTGATCTGCGCCTTTGTATTCGCCTAGGTAGATTGTTGGTTTTCCCATGGGGCGGCTCATATTTTACAGGGCATACGTGTACTGGTAATCAAATAATGATTGTTATAATATCTACTGTCTAAGAAAGGCCAGTTACTAGAAACAGATGGCTTTAGCACGAAAGGTAATATTGAAATAAAATGAACATGTGCGTGAGAAAACCAACAATTTGGGTTCCGACCAGGTCCGACACAAAGCGGGCTGTACAGTCACAGAAGATGGTTAGAGACTGGAAATTTTGGATTTAGAGAGTAGAGAAATTGCACTATCCGTTTAGCGAAAACAAAGGCGCTGATCAGCTTCGCAGTTACTGCGAAGCTGGTCTGCGCCTTTGTTTTCGCCTATGCAGATTGTTGGTTTTCCCATTCGGCGGTTCAATTATTTAATATTCATAAACGCACTGATACAAGCCTCTTAGAACTGTCATATTGAAACTTATATAATGTTTATTAGGCCGTCTGTTCCGTCACAGAAAACGGAATAAGACGCTGTAAGTAATTAGTTTATTCTGATAATAACGCTCATTCCTCTGGGATTTAATACTCACTACGAAACTTTTAATAAATATTGCTATTGTGATTTATCCAGTTTTACGTTTTGTCTAACTGACAAGGAAAAGAAGAATATGTTCTTGTTTCTGGATGGCAAGGAATCCTGATAGATTGATAGTCTCTCCTGTTGAAAACTTTAATACGCCCCATCCCCGTATAGATTTTTGTCATATTTTATCAACAGTGTCTGTATATTTCTTATTTTTGCCGTTGCTTAATCCGTGTCACTGTAGCAAGGGCATGTATGGAGAGGATGCAGGTTATTCCTCTTTTACATGGATGCGATGGCCATGGCCTTTTTACTTCAGAATATATTGCATCTGAAGAAAAGATGCGTGCAGAAAGATATCTAAAGGTTTCTGAATCCGTTTGTCTTGGTTAACGTTTGAAAATACACCTTTAGGTATGTAGAACAATCTCTTCTTATTTCATGTGGAATATCCGTATGAGAGTTATCACATCAAATCTGTAGCTATTGGGCCATAGCTGTCTATATTGCCATCAAATCTAGCAAATATAGCCCAGACAATAATTGTATGTATCAAATAATGATTTATATTAGTAATGGTGACTCCTGTCATCTAAACCAAACAGACAAGCTAAAACTAATTAGGATGCTAGTGCCTTAACTCGATACTGTTTACCCAATCAACTACTTCTTACAGAATGGCACAAAATATATTTTGAGTTAATTAGCACTGAATCATTGTATACTGCAATTTAATAAAAAGTATGATAGAAGTTCACTGACGAACATGACTGTCAGGTCTATTAGTGCCAATCTGCCAGTACCAAATTTGTCAATCACGCGTTGGCAAAGCTATTGCTTTAAGATCATCTTCCATCTAGCAACCATCGGCCACCATCTCCTTCGTTAGCATATTTGTTATTTTCTATAAGTATATTATGCGTTGTCTGCTTGACCTGGATATTGCTTTTTGTTTCTTGATGCAACCTTTCACAATTATCTCATATCCTCTACATCAAAAAGGCAGTTCCAAAGAAATAATATCATTGTCATTCAGAGAAATAGAATATGATTCAAAGCCTAATCTGGTCAGTCGTTTTTGACGTGGTTTCACTAATGGTAATAATAATTTCTGTATTTCTGGTATCTTTGGTTGGGATTTTAACTTAATTACATCAAATGTTTTTGTTACATGTGTTCACCAGTTGAACACTATGTTTGTTGTTATTTAATTTTTCTTCTATTTAAAATCGAGGACGTCCCAGGTAAAATGGGTTTCGGCGTTGTCCCCACCAAAACGATAATCGAAGTCCCAGGAAAGGTGGTTTATCTTCATTATACTGTTTATTGTGCCTGCCTCTCTGTCGTGCTCGTTGCCTTTCGTTTTGGTAAATACTTAGCCGGATTGCTACCTTGTTGGGGAAAAGCCAGTCATTCTGCTGCTCGAGTGTGTTGTCGGAAAATGTTTTGTTATGTTTTATGTATCTTCTTTCCCACCTGGTGTCTATGTCGGGACTTTAAATTTAATCATATCAATTCCTGGTCCCTCTGTTCTTACTTCACATCTATATTTGGAGTTCCCTGTGTGAAAACAGTATCATTATTTAGTCAAATACATAACCAAACAGTAAACGATTTGTAAATGTAGAGGGCGAGAAATACCAAGATCTAGAATTCATAATACAAGAAATACTCCAGAAAAGCATATTCTCCAGCATTCTATCTGCAGACAATTAAATCTAAGGGGACGTGAAATAAATTAGATTAAAAGAAAGAGGACAAATGTAAAATAAGTTTGAAAAAGACAAACAATTATTGCATCTAGCAGGTTGCAGATGTAAATGGAAAAGTACTTTTAAAGAAATTGATATTTCTTCTCGTCTGAGGTACATTCATACATTCAGGACGTTAGACTCTAAAATTTGTTAGACCTCAATAGCGAAACTGACTTCAGCAGGAAAGTTTATATCTAAATTAATTTGATATTGATCAACGCACTGATGCAAGTGGAAACTTATACACGTATAATATTTGTCTGACCGTCTGTTCGGTCCAAAAAGAGACAGAATTAAACATAAAACGTGATAATATTTGTTTATGCTGTAAGTAACATATTCTCCTTTAGGGATTTAGTTTATGTTTACGGTAATACAAGATGGCCGAAACACCAAAAAAACGACAAAGATTTTAATCAAAATGTAAGAATTGTTATTGAGATTTGTAAAAATATAAGAAAGAAAAGAAAGCGTTTTCTTATTTTGACACAAAATCCCAATGAATCCTGGTTGAGATGATGATCATACTCTAATAGGAGTGCAATTCTATAGTTATCTTTGTTTTTCATGCGTTAATTACATTTACCTTTTACAATTGCTTAATCTGTATCGCTGTCGGAGAGAGGGTTGGTGGTAATTTGCAGGAACACGGAGAGAGCGGATATCGAAATGACAAATTACCATGGGCGTTTCCCCTTTATTTGTATGAGGGATCAGTGAAAAATTATTGTCCCTTACTTGAAATCTAGCACCTTTGCGAAACAATTATCTGAATCATTTACTTTTTTGAAAGCCGTCATTGGTTATACAGAATACTTTCTTTTTATTTTATATAAAATGTAACTATGAGATATTTTCTTTTCGTATCAAATTTGTAGCTATTGAGCCATGTCTGTCTATATTACCATCAAATCTAACAAATATAATCCAGACAATAATTGTATGTTTCAAATAATGATTTATATTGGTAATGACAACTTCTGTCATCTAAACCTAACAAACAAGATTGAAACTAATTAAGATGCTAGTGTCTTTACACGTTACTGTTTACCAAATCAACTACTTCCGACAAAATGGCCTAAAATATATTTTGAGTAAGTTAGCTTAGAATTGTATACATAGCAATTTTATCCTATCCAAAAATGAGTATACTGTAGAACTATTATAGACCTTCACTAACATGACTGCCAAGTCTACTAGTGTCAATATGCCAGTACCAAATTAGTCAATCACGCACTGGCAAACCTATTGCTTTAAAATCGTCTTCAGACTCTTTTGCATCTTGTACACTTTCGATCACCTGAAGAGATTGAGTATCGTAAGAATATAACTTGTTCTATTCTAGCAACCATCGGTCACCATTTCCTTCGTTAGCATATTTGTTGTTTTCTTTAGGTATATTATGCGTTGTCTGCTTGACCTGGAAATTATTTTTGTTTCTTGATGCAGCCTTTCACAATTATCTCATCTCCCCTACATGAAAAAGGCAGTTCCATGCAAGAGATGATTTCCATTAAGAAATTATATCTTTGTCATTCAGAGAAATAGAATATAATTCAAAGACTATTCTGGTCAGTCGTATTTAACGTGACATTTTTATAACTAAGCAAGGGAAGGCATCACGGTAACATATCCATATAATATATACCCCACTTTTATATAGTGAAACTGGGGTTTATAGGGATAAATATTTTTTTCTTATTTTTGTTCCAAGACATAGATTGTGGGTATTCGTTAGAAACCGCAGCGCCGAGGCGGTTCTAACGTGAACCCACAATCAATGTTTTGAGTATACTAATAGAAGTAACAAAATTTTCCAATGGAATTTTCAATTTTTACACTTGAAAAAATTTTGTGTATATTACATAGGCATGTTTTTGTAATGGGACAATTTATATTTATATTTGGAGTTTCACTGTGAAACCATATACTTATTTAGTCAAATACATAACCAAACAAACAGTAAACGATTTGTAGATGGAAAGCAGGACGAGAAATATAGATCTAGAATTCGTAAGCTATCGCAAAAAGTTAACTTGCATGTCTCACTCTGTCGCCACAACTTATATAAGAAGACTGCAGAAAAGCATATTCTCGAGCTTTCTCTCTGCAGACAATTAAATCTAAGAGGACATGAAATAAATTAGGTTAAAAGAAGACGAATGTAAAATAAGTTTGAAAAAGACAAATAATTTTTGCATCTAGCAGGTTGCAGATGTAAATGGAAAAGTACTTTTAAAGAAATGGATAATTCTTCTCGTCTGAGGTAGAGTCTAACATTCAGGGCGCCAGACTCTAAAACTGTTAGACCTCAATAGCGAAACTGACTTCAGCAAGCAAGTTTATATCAAAATTAACCCATATTCGACGAATGGATTCTCCCATCATTATCAACTGGGCGAGTCCACTTAGGGGCCGCAGGCGTGATTATAAAATTGTATTCCATTTTTCGATGAAATTTCTGTAAGCATAAAGAATAGCCCCAGATGGAACGCCGCGTTCTGCGGCGTCACATCTGGGGCTATACTGTTTGCCTATGTCCCACAAACTGGGCACCTGGCTTAAATGAGTTAATATGATATTGATCAACGCAGTGCTGTAAGTGGAAACTTATACACGTATAATATTTGTCTGACCGTCTGTTTGGTCCCAAAAGAGAAAGAATTAAACATTTGTTAAAAGTTATACTGTATGTTTATGCTGTAAGTAATATATATTTTCCTTTCGGGATTTAGTTATGTATATAGTTATACACGATGGCCAAAACACCAAAAAAACGATAAAGATTTTAAACAAAATATCAGAGTTGTTATTGCGATGTGTAAAATTATAAAAAAAGAAAAGAAAGCGTTTTCTTATTTTGACACAAAGTCCCAATGAATCCTGGTCGAGATGATGGTCATGCTCTAACAAGAGTACAATTTTATACTTAGAGGGCGGATGTCAAAATGAAAAAAATGAAGACGTGCCGTATTCCCCTTTATTTGTACGACTTACTGTCCCTGACTTGAAATCTGGCACCTTTGCAAAACAAATCTCTTAATTATTTACCATTTTATTTTTGTTCTACAGAATACTTTCTTTTCATTTCATATAGCATATATCTGTGAGATATTTTCTCGCATCAAATTTGTAGCTATTGAGCCATGTCTGTCTACATTCCAATCAAATCTAGCAGATATAGCCCAGACAATAATTGTATGTTTCAAATAATGATTTATATTGGTAATGGCAACTTCTGTCATCTAAACTAAACAGACAAGCTCAAAACTAATTAGGATGCTAGTGCCTTAACTCGATACTGTTTACCAAATCAACTACTTCCGACAGAGTGGCACAAATTGGATGTGAGCAAGTGTAGTTTATTTAAGCCTTGTTCACATGAGCAGATTTACTCACGTAGGCAGATTTTGCAAACACGCATATTTTACTCACGTAATCGAATCTGTCCATGTGAACGCATTTTACCACTTTTGTATACTTTGGTCTAGACAAAGTGCAAATTTCGTTTTGCGTATATGCAAATTTTGCATAAATGCAAATCTGTCCATGTGAACAGAAAACAAAATTTGCATACACGAGTATTTATCAATTTGTGCCGTAAAAATGTTAAAAATTTCAAAGGTATTGATTCGAACTGCAATCATTCCTAAAATGATATATTAAAACAATACAACATATCAGGCCTAATTCGATGAATAACCCTACCTTAGAACAGTCAGAAGAAAGCTACAGGATAGGTTAATACAAATACACCATGGCTGGGGTAGGCTGCAACCCACGCGATTAACCAATAAAGTGTCGCAAGATTACCGACCCTTTCACTCAAGTTTGCCGTTTGAGCACTCGGTTCAATCAAGTTTTTTGTGTAAATCAGGTAACTTTTTATTCTATTTTAGAACTGAAATAGTGTCCCAGGTGCCAGGTGTTCTTAAATTCTACTCAGCATTTATCTTTAGGTAATGATGTCACCTCTTCTGATAAAAACTTTGTAATTGTTTTGTTAAATAAAAACAAACTGAGATCCTTTAAGAGCAGTGAACATAATAACGAGAAAGGGGATGGGCCATACCGCGGTTTCGGCTACTTAAGCCTCTTCAGTGACCGTACAGATTTGGCAACATGGAGCAAAAGAGAATTACTGTAATTTTGCCTCTTTCAACAGCGTAGTCATACAAAGACTAGTAAAATCCAAAGAGGGGCAAATATACTCATCAAAAGAAGTTTTGCACCATTTAGATTTTTTCATATTTTTAAGTGACATTTTAACAAACAAATTTTAAACCTAGCTTTTTGAATTTGCACATTCTGAAAAGAGTTTGATAATGTGTTTGATAAGACCAAAAATCGTTGCGGAAACGATTTTAGGAAAAATTGAAAAATCCCATTTTTCTGTAATGCTGAAAATTGGAAAATCAAAAACATTCCACAAAAATGCCACAGCATTAAGAACACATTTTTATTTCCAAATTTAGACACAATAGCTCCAAAGCTAGTAATTAAGCCTAAAAACAATTTTAAAAATCACAAAATTTTAAAATTTATTTTTTGACAAAGTGCAATTTTTGAGAAAAAAATGATAAATATTGGAAAAAATGAGTAAAATCGAAATTCATTTCAATTTTGGATTACTATGAAATGTTTTGAAACCAAAACCTACCGCCTGTTTTCCTTCTGTTAAAGGCAATCTCATGTCAAAGATGTTGCATAAGTACTTTTTTTTATATGCAGCTTTTTTAAAATTCTGAATTTGAATGTGTTGAAAACCAGTTCCTCCAGTTAAACATTAATGGGTGCTGCATGCTGAGTTTGAAAGAAAAACAACTCATTTTATTGGAGAGATGAGTTACTAAGCTTTATCTTAGAGTTCAAACAAAATCTCAAAAATCGTTAGTTTTGGTCAAAAATAGTGTGTTTGTCAAAAAAATCAATTTTTTAGTTTTTTGCCTTAAATGATTGCTTTCAGTATCTCGAATGAGGATGTGAAACGAATTCGGGGTTGGAAGCCCAGAAATAAAGATGTGGGCTTTTTGCATCATCCCAAATTTTGGTGTTTTCAAAAACATGCATTTTTGTACATTTTCATTTAATCTTTTTGAGAAAAAATATTGATTTGTTATTCAGGAAGTCCAGCCCTTTAAGATGGTATTAAGTTTTAAAAGTTTATTTGAAAAATATCTATAATAGACATTATTTTAAAATGAGAAAAATATTAACTGGTGCAAAACTACTTTTGATGAGTATATATTAAAGCCAATATTTATTTCAAAATTCTTTGTACAACATATACAATGCATAATAAGAACACAGATCTGATTTGAAATAGGATAGGAACAAAAGGAGAATTTTATCAAATTTTAGCAGTTACCTATCGGTATCTTCATGGCCAAAATTTCACATAGTAAGATAATAAAAAAAATAACTTGATTTTACCGTTTTAAAGGTCAAGTTTGAAATTGTCATTCAAATCAGCAGATCAATAAATCCAGACGTCTTTGTGGAAAACATGAAAAGAAACTCAGACATTCAGAACATTTATTTTTATTGCAGTGACCCGGGATGAAAGTATCTTTCTTGATGTTCTTCATTTCCCAATGAAAAACATTAAATCACGTGATCTAGAGGCCACGCCTATGGGTGGGGCGACGTCAAAACCCATCCAGTGACGTTGTTTGTTTACTCTTGTTGTCGTGACGTTGGTTGCGTATCGCCATGACGTTAGACGCGAAAATTTGACGTTTTGGCTGTTCCAAAATTACGTTAAGTCGGATTTAATGTCAAATAACATGAAAATGAATGGTGATATGCGCAATTAAAAAATCTGAACCTTGATTAATAATATAAAATGTAAATATAAGTATTGAAATTCAGATTTTAGCTTTCACTGGATGATGAAAAACATTAGCTGTTTTAATGTCTCCGAGAAGCCATTCGGGCTTCACAGACAATGTTTTTCATCATCCAGTGAAAGCTAAAATCTGAAGTTCAATCCTTAACACATGGTCTTCTTGTGTAATGCAAATGCTCAAACGGCAAACTCGAGTGAAAGGGGCTGTAAATCCACTTCAAGGACAGAACGCGTCTATTTATGAAAGCATCATGCTTGGTATGTATTTTGTTAAAGATCACTGCATTCCAGACCATTGATATCTGTTTCGAGAGTTTTATAGTCAGATATTCGGGACTTTAATCTTTATTTGAACATTTTGTGTTACAAATGCAATCTGGCAAGTGAATGTATAACACGACAAATCACAAACTTTCAAATCACAAGGGACCGAAGATAATACAAAGCACAATAGGTTAGGATTTGGAATTGTAAAATATCACATTCTGCTTATCTTAAGAAACAGGGAAAACATTGTGATACTTTTTTTAATATTCTGAATTCTCGTATAAAAAGAGTTATCAACTATCATTGAATATCGTGACTTTTATTAACTTTTTTGAATTTTCTGCCAAGAAATAGACATATACCAGTGGCAGCAGAGTGATGGTTATTGAAGATAATGGCCAGCTATCAACTGATCCAAGGCATGAGAAAACATGCCGTCGACGAGGTCTAGCACAACCCGGCCTGTCTTGTCACAGCATAAGGTTAGAAGCTTGGAATTTCTGATTTAATAAAAAGAGTAAAAAAATGAAAAGTAAGGAACTTATCACCTTATGCGTTTACTAAATAGTTAATCTGTGTCTTTGTGTTCGTTCGCATTCATGTACGGCAAAAAGCATCGTTCCTCATGGCGCGGTTCACTTGTCTGTTTTTCCTCATTGCTTATCATTATGGACGTGAATTATTAAAATAAGTTGGCGATTCATTTGCACCAATACAACATCCCAACTTGTGAATTAAATAAACTAAGTATCGGACAATTACGCCATTGTTATATATACTAGTAGCAAGTGCGATCTTTTCATGTTTCGCTTGCCAAGTAAGTAGGCTTTACCCGATATAAAGCTTAAGCCTGAGCTACACGATGCAACTAGTTGTATCTAACTTGATACATCCAACTTTTGCTTCATCAACCTCGTAGAGCTACAGTAGAGCTACACGGTCTAGCTTGCTTAATCAAACTTGGACTAACCTTATCATAAATCCATAACATTTCCCAACAAAATCAATGTATCTAAAGCAAGTCAATAACCAGACTGCAAAGGCGCACAGGTAAGTGCCCTTTTGCTGTTCCCAGAAGAAAACAAATAAGTTTCTCCCATTATATTAACATTGTTTTGGCTTGTAACATTATAAGCTGCATCATGGAATGGGTTTAGCATATGCAAAGCAAAGACACAGATCAGCTGCACAACTGATCAGAGTCTTTGTGTTCGCTCCATTGATCATGAGTGCACTGATCCTTCTATCTAAATGTTTACAAACATGCTCCCTGACCCTATTCCCTGGAATTTTATTGGCTGCAAATTAGTGAGTCATTGAGATAACGAAAAAGTTGCATCTAGCAAGGTGGAGGGAATAGGACATGTTCTATCTTAAAAATGTTGGATGAAGCTCCAAAAAGTTGCATGCAACACAGACTACACGGTATATCTTGATATATATTTCATGCTAGATACAGCAAAAGTTGCATCGTCTAGTCGGCACTTTACTTTAATTGCCCAGTGCATCAAACAATCGAGTTCGAGGCCCAGAAAGTTGGGGAAAAAACGTGAATTTTCTGTGTTAAAAAGGTTGAGCTTACCCTGTTACTTTACCACACTAAAACCAAACAAGTGTGACCAAACTGCCAGGGCTGAAAAAGACACAAGAAGAGAGAGAAGAAAGAGAGATAGAAAGAGAGGAGAAAGGATAAGAAAATCTGGAATCAAATCGCAAAAAAGAATAAGAAGAAGAAGTCCGTGCGTATCGAATTTTCCATGGTGACCCCTGCGCCGTGACCTTTCAGCAGTCAAGCCAAAACAGCTTACACTGTGTTAAAGAGCAGTATCCCGGCATAAGGCTTGCTTCTAAGACACACAAAAATAGTTTTATAGACCATTAACCAACCCTGCCTGCCCCCTTTTATGTGCATTTTGTAAAATGTCTGGCGGTCCTAAGGCTTTGGTGCAAACGTAAAATTTGTTTCTATTGCCGAGATTTTGGCCTTAAACTGACCAAAAAGCATACAAAACAAGACAAAGTCGCTTAATACTAGGATTTATACCCGTTTTAGAACTTTTACGTACGCATAGTTCCTGCAAGGCAAATATCAAGTTTTCTGTCACACAAAATGGCCGATTTCTTGTTTGCATATAAGGGATCAACTGTATTTTGAATACAGTTAGGTGACAGTTAGCTTGTTAAGCTTGAATGAAATTGTACAGCTATTCTATTGGCAACCTCTGACAGTCTGTGAACAACTCACGTGATCAGATAACAGTAACTGTACATAAAAGTTTTGACCTGGAAAATCAGCCATTTTGTGTGTCAACATATTCTGTTGTGACATCATGCAGGAACGATACATTGTTATAGTTTCTAGCGAGGTTGGAGCGATTTACCTAGAACAAAACGTTTTGAAGGTGCTTTTGTTAATGAATATGTTATAAGAAACCCGGATTTTTGCCTATGTATAAACGAAAGCATAGATCAACTGTAACTGCACAGCTGATCAGCGCCTTTGTTTTCGCTACACGAATAGTATAATTCCTCAACGTCCAAAATCCGAAATTTCAAGCTTCTAGCCGGACCGTATTTCTCGCGTCATGGCTCATATGTTAAAGCGTATGAGCATCCTTGTTTTGATCCGGACGATCGTTGTAGACTTGCATTACAGGTTTACCGTTATACATGAATGAAATGAATAGTCTAGAATGTTTGACCAATAGGAACAGGCGTGTTATTCATCTTTATAACGGTAAATATGTGACGATCGTCCGTGTTTTAAAGTACTTATGTACCTCTTGTATACACACATGCAAATGCATCTGTAAACCGAGCACGCATTTTATTCAAACGCACAATTCGGACAAAATGTTGCATTCGCCCTTGTGAAGATACATGTATAGATCTATACTTTTTCTCTTTGTTTTGGAAATCTATAGGTGTGTTTGAAAAGCCGGTACAGCTTTTATCTACTGATCTTCTTAATGAGCCAAATAAACAGGTATTGTTGACTGCTACGCAAAGATTCAAAATATTATTGTTCTAACTTTGGCGATATCCGGTCACCTGAAAAGTAAGGGTCAGTCAGGAACAAACAAAGGGGATCAACCTGTCGCCTTTTTGTATCAACGTAGTTGCATCACAATTAGACCTGCATCAGGTATAACCTAATTTTCTTATTTTTGATTCAAAAAATACATTGTGGGTACTCGTTAGAACCGCCTCTTCGATGCGGTTCTAACGAGTACCCACAATGTATGTTTTGAGCGAAATTATTAAAAAATATATATATTTCTTTTCCAATAAAAATTTCAATTTTTTTCAGTTGAAAAAAAACTGCATATTGCTTGGGCGTGCTTTTATAATTAGGGTTACTTTCCTATCAGTTCTGTCTTTCGTTTTGTATTTTTCGCACGTAGCGCCTTTAATTACGGAAACACAGTGTTTTGTCATCTCATTTGTAGCTTATGGACATGTAATCTTTTTAAACTGGCGATATCGATTGAAACATTCCATGCTACTTTTTAATCAACCCTCAATATTATGCAAACTTTTGCAAAATAAAGAGGTATTAAGGATTGCCAAATGCCGATCTAATGTTTCGGGTTTTGATTTAGAAGGTGCTTTCTTAGCTATGTCGCTGATGTAGACAATAATGCTAGCACGCGCTCTTGGAATTTCTCTGCTGTTCGGTGTTTGGAATGAGTTCTCCACTGTGAAGGCACAGTCATCATCGTAAGTAAAGTAATGCTACATCATCCTTTCTCCATATTGTCGAAACTTAAGTAGTATATTTAACCGGTATTTTCTTGAAGCTTCATTTTTGGTCACAATGACAAAATGTACACATGAAACGAAATCACCCGCTGACATGTAATTATTTTCTTTTAAAGCATTAAACGGTAAACAGAACGAAAGTCCCGCTCCAAAATACCAAAGTGGAAAATAACTAAATTGACAGTTTGGTACTACTAAAGCAAAGATAACAAATCGAAAGCCGAGTGAGCAGCTATTTCCAAATAAGTGCAAACAGCACAAAAATTCAACACGAACACATAAAATTAGAACCATAACAGAAGTATTGCACTGGAATGGTCAGTAACAGAGAATAACTGCGGGTCTTAAACCAGTTTTACAGGCGTCAAACCTATGAGAGCGGCTCTAAAATAATTGTCGTTTAATCTATTTTTCCAGGCAGGTATGCGAGTATGATCGGGACTGTTCTGTAGCCTACGTGGTTACCACATGTTACTGGTGGGGACAATGCTTTCAACAGGTCGTAATTGTTAACAGTAAATGTAGAACTCAAGATACATGCGTTGCTAATTCTGGGACCAACCCGGCTTGGGGGACGTGCACTGCGAGCTGTAACCCGGGTGGCACCCGCAATCGTGTGAACACCTGTAACAGAGCAAGCTCGACGGGGAATACCTGCACCTACAGTGAAACGGAAGCCTGTAACATGAATCCATGTCTTGGAATCGACGTGGATGGGTCTTGGGGTCTTTGGACGTCTTGGGCTCCAGCTACAAGTTGCAGCGTCACATGTTGTCAGGGACAGCTTTCGGGTAAGTGTGAGTAACGTAGTGGCTAGTTATTATGAAATAGTTGCTCACTCAACTTACGATATTTTCTCTTCGTATTACTCGTAGAACCTGATTGTCAATTATTATTAATAAGAATTTATCAATATTGACATGAGTGGGTGGGGTATGTTAAACAGACATCTACTGTTTTCTTTAATCTGTCAATCAAAATGATGATGTGCATTTATTGCTAATCGACATCACAGATACAAAGAATGACTCAATATAGTTATTATTTTAAAATTTTAAATAGCTTGGTTTAGAATTTGAAATGTAACTAGTTTTCGTGGGACCCATTTCCTGCAAAATGGAATGCATTTGAATAAAATTACACAAAACCTACATGTCTAGGATACATAATCTGCAAAATTACGGATTATTTTGGGGTCATGGAAATGTATTTCTCTGGGAAAAGTTAGTGTAAACATGGTTTTCTGGAAAATTCTCAAAGTGGGTAACTTGGGGAGGCTCATGTGCGCTTATTAATTGCTAAAAAAATGGCATGTCTTTTGTTTCGGGTTCTTATATGATTGGAGTCGATGACTACATCGAACAATCTGGCTTATTTTTTCAAAAAGCTAAGAAAAATGGGTCCCACGATTTCAACCCGGAAGTAACTGAAAAATGATTCACTTGCTCTCAGCTGACCACTCATTTCACAATCATGTATACACAAATCCATGTATTTGCATGTTAAAGAATGTAACATTGTTGACACAAATAAACAATGCTTTCATACTGGTAAACCTGCAAACATGTATATACAGTGACCGCACATAAGTCCTTAAGTTTTTCCCCATCTGGGGTTTGGAGTGAGACTTTCGCTCTGATTGTGCCATTTCATGACCATTGCTTATTTTTACCATTTCAGAAGTTCGAACCCGCCAATGTGATAGTCCTCCTCCGTCCGGTGGTGGAATGACATGTCCCGGGGCGACGGGTGAGATTCGAGCAGCGCCCTGCGGCAGTGACATCCTGGATCAGTGTCCAGTTGTTTGCCAAGCCGGTGACACTACTTTTCGCGACACATGCCGAACTTGCGTTAACCGGTACTACACGTGTGTCGGCGGAGCAGCGATAGAAACGTTGTGTCCCGTAGGGCAGGTATACAGCGAATCATTGAATGGATGTACCACAGTAAATGACTGTCTCGGCAATCCGTAGATTTTTGAGACAGAAGAAAACCAGCTGATCAGCTCCTTTGTTTTCGCTACAAAGATAGTATATTGCTATTCTTAAAATTCATAATTTCAAGCAGCTAGTCTTCTTCTGTGACTAGACAGACCGAATTGTGTCGGACTGGCCCTTAACCCCGAAGACCGGCTTTCTTTAATCGCGATATGGCGTGGAGTTTTGCCTTTGTTGTTACCTCTCATTTCGGACACGAGATTAAAAGCTCTTAAATTGAGACTCCAAATTTCAATGAAAATAATATCAAAAGAAAATAAATAGGCTTTTGATAATTTTATGTGTATTTATAAACTGAAATGGCTCGACGATATTAATTGAATGTTATGTACTGTACCGTTATAGATCCCGGATGGAGTAGACTTACGTCACAGGTTTACCGTTATTAATATGAATGATTTGAATGTATTTGGCCAATAGGAACAGGCGTGTTATTCATAAATCTATGACGAAAGTCTACTATGAACGTTCGTAAGTTAAACTTTCTTAAAATGGCCAAGTGTTTTGGTAAATATTATTGCATTGCTTACGTATTGTATTTATTAATTTGCCTACGCATACGGAATCCTTTTGTAAATTTAGAAGGCTACTGATCTGTTTATCGGAATCAAAGAAAAAATGATGGGATTTGAACCGTCTTACGTCTAAGATATCGTATATACCCTAGCGAATAAATTTCTACAGCAAGCAGATGGGAGTACCACGTAAATAATCGGCGAATTCTTTGGAAAACACTTATATTAGAGGGCTATCTATAAAAGTAACATATGATCAAACCACGGCCAACTTATTGAGGTAAACCTGTACTTATATTTTGTTCGACATGCAATATATATTTACAATTAAAAAGAAAGAAAATAAATAAAGAAAAGCGAAGTGTTGTTATATTTGATGTAAGGACTATGTTGTTTTGCTTGTTTCGTTACGCTAACCAGGTGCTCGTGTATTCACAATATAGTTATTCGAAAAAAGTGGGCTTATGAGTAAAATAAATAAATATAAATAGATTTTGACTTTTTTTTTTTTTTTTTTTTTTTTTTTTTTTTTTTTTTTTTTTTTTTTTTTTTTTTTTTTTGACAAATTCAAAAATACCTCCCTTTGAACTTTTTCACTGCTTCCAAAGGATCAAACTTTTATATTTTATTTAGGACACAACTGATAAATCTCTATCATTGAATAAATAAGTCAGGCGTTTTGTATCGGGCTTTGAAATACAATAGTGCCCGTGAAATCACAAAATGGACTGTAAGTAGGACAATGCCGATGTCCTTGCCAAGAGAAGTTACTTTAGAAATTCAGGAAGTACAAAACAATGCATTGAATTTGCAAGACTATCTTGTTTCTGCAGCCAATTAAAATTAATGAGAAGGATAGCAATTAGATGAGTCATAAGCTTCAAATGATACAAGTTTTGCGGTGATTTGTAGTAGTAGTAGTAGTAGAAGTAATGGTATTGTTGAGGCAGTATAAATTGGAAATATCATTAGAAAAAATGATATTTTTAATAATTAATGTTGTACTTGCAAGTTTTCAGCTCCAGTCAATTATTTGTCATTATTTATGATTTTGCAACTTTTGTTAACTGACCCATATACTAATTTTTACTTAATTATAGGAAATGGGTCTTCTGAAAAACGATATAAGAACCCCACAGAATGCACCCGAATAATTCTTTAGTCACTTTTATTTCCTTTCATTTATCTATTTATTCACATTTTTGCTGGATATATGTTTTACTCCCCTTTTTGACGAACGTCGAGTTTATTAGAAGCATGCAGTGCGTACGTTTGGCGTACGCTGTTATACGCTTTAATGTGTCATGTTACGCCAGGAATGAATATTTTTATGCCAAATGGGAATAAGCTACTCATACGTTAGACATACGTTCCGTGCGCCAAGCGTACACCTTGTATAAGCTAATAGAGAGTCTTTTCCAGATTTTTAACATAGAATGAACAGCAACGTTCTTGATATATTGTCATACGTTGGCATACGTTGGCTAATACGTTGTGGTATGAGCGGGCCTTTTATAGTGCACAAAGGCACTACATTGTTATTTGGGTCCTTGTATATAATCAAGTCTTGTGTTGTGGGGTACAAATATAAACAAGGCATGTGTTGTTGCCTCAGAAAGAATTGTCAGGTTAGTTTATTGCCATGACTCCCGCTAAGCCCCTTTTTAACAAGTAAAACCGGGGTATACAGGGGTATACATTATTCTTATTTCTTATCCAAAACTTAGATTGTGGGTAATCGTTAGAGAGCAGTCATAATACTTGTTCACGACATTTCTTGATTAATAATAAATAAATGCATAAACATCTTGCATTTACGATATTCAGTATTACGAATAGTATCTAAGAGTACCGATGTTTAATATCCAAATTATTTCAGTCATTCCATGCGACACAAAATACGCAGTACAATCAACAACCTGTATGGAATTTCCTGCTATTTGTCAATCACAGATAAATTAGTTCTAAGACTCAGGTTTCGTGTTTCGGCAGACAATTTGTGATTTGTCTCTGCAGACAATTTAAACTAATTAGGCTGATGGTTATTATCTTAGACACGAGTGTGCTTCACGGTAAGCTTTGCAGTGTTTTGGAAATTCCAATTCCAATTCTATGAAAATATTACACTCCTACATCTATCGCCAGTTTTCAGAGTTTTTTGCTGGTTTTTCTAATCATTAAGGCTGTCACAATAAATTCTTACAAGAAGATAATTTTTTCACAGCAGTGAGATAAAGATAATGATTTCTTGACTCTGGCCACCTGTTTGTTTAAAGAATTAGATGAAATATGCCATTAACTTCCAATTTACTCTTAGTCTCAATATTAGACTATGGATACAGCTGTCTGATCAAACTAAATGATACACTGATCTGAGTCTATAAAACATTAAGGTGGCAATTTTCCATACTGAGACTTTCAGTTCATATGAATGTGCATACTTTCCGCATTTTTACCAAACTAATTTAGGTACTCACATGTTGAGTACCCACAAATACTGAGTGAAATTCTATAATTGATGAATACATGTTGTACATACAAATAACATGAACACAAAGATTCCACGAGTACCCTAAGACCACACCAGTTTGATACAAACAATTTCAGTCTTGACTCATAATTTTATGAACCAGCTTATTTTGAATACCCACAATTTTGTGATTGAATATTGTGAACATTCTTATAGTGAAGACCAACATAATTTGCCCATGCTTTGTGTAACATGAAAATATAATTTCCAACATTTTCAATACCCCAAAATATTTATGTGCACTTTTAAATACCCACTTATTTTAAATACACTCAAATTTGAAGACTCATAAATATTTTGAGAGCCGCATCTTTATGTAATAACATCTAACTAAAATATCTATATCTTCTGATTGCCACCAATTTTGAGTGCCTACAAAATTTGATCATCCACACTTTTGAATACCCACATATTTTGAGTTCCAACAAATTTGAAGACCACAAATTTTAACTGCCCAAAATTTTAGAAAAAAAGTATAAAATGTTCCAAAACATAGCAAAAGTGCTCCCAAATTTTGAATACCCACAATTGTGAGTACCCATATATATTTGTACCAACAGGCTCGAAATATGACATTTCTAACACAAAATGGTCAAAGAGAGAAGAAAAAAACTGAAACCTGTAGAAATCTGATATCAGACATCTGGAGACTGTTGCTCTTGTTATTTTCACAGTTTACTGATAATGATAATAAACGCTGAAAGCTACAAGATATTTTCTGAGATTTATTGCCCAATCATGCCAGCTCCATTGGAGCTGTTTTTTGGCGATGGATGTAGGAGTGATTACTATTTTTCCTTTTTATGTATCTCCGAGACAAGAGAATGCTACACGGTTACTTGGCAAAACTTTAAGAATATCATTTGTTCGGAAAACAGTACCATTCATGAATGAAAATGTTATTTGTTTGTAAACTACGTTTCTTCGAATCAAAACACAAGATTTTCCAGATAATTTGTTATGGCGAGTTTATTCAACTAAAGTAATAAGTAAATCGATATTAACGTACTCAAAAAGACTAAATGGCGCATTCCGACGGAAATATGTCACAAAAGACCTGGTCCCGAGGTTATAAAACCTTTTTCATGCACAACTCAGCGTAGCATGAAATTTAAACTGCTCAATATCCTAAATTATTTGAAATTCCGGGGTTAGATCGCCTGTAATTTGTCCTGCCTATAAATATTAAAATGTAAACAATTGTTGGCATTTTAACATAAGTGAGCTGGATAATTGTTTTGCCTCAGCAGAGTTGAGCATGAAAATAATTTATAACCTTGGGACCTGATGTTGGTTTCATACCCTAGCGGTGGTGCTCGATCCTGGGTCATTTATTATGAAAAAACGCCCATGCAATTTACAGATTTTTTGTTGTAAAAATGAACGTTTTCACTGGAAACTTTTTGATATTTTTCTTCTTCTTGCTCAAAACATAGATTGTGTGTGCACGTTAGAGTTAGAAACGCCTCATTGAGAAATAAGAAAAATAAGTATACCCCCACATTCACCAGTTTTGCTATATAAAAGTGGGGTTTAAGGGGGTATACATTTCATGGACATGTTTTCCTGATGGTACACTTCAAGTGCCCTTGTTACTGAGTAGAAATACAATTATGTTCCTGCTATTAAAGCATTTTCATGCCAAATCAGAATTCTACATTAGATAAATAGAGGGCACCTTGGATATGGTGCAATAACGGAATGCCTTTTTTGCCATGTGACTCTGAACATTCCACTAAGGCTTCTGAAATTTGCAATGCGAATCTGAAAATCGCGAAATTGTTATACAACACACTATATCAACCGCTGAGCCAAAAGCGCTTTTGTAAAATCAACTCTGTCTGATAGATATCTTGTTGCAATTGGGATTTTAGAATAATGGAACTGTCACTCTACAAGGCTAAAATAACTGAATAACCTTGTGTTTTATCTAGAGGTTTCTAAACGATGGGGGTAAATCAAAAGACACTACCTGTGCAGCGTTTGTATACCATACCCGCAAAACGCTGTTATTGTCACAATTTATCATCAGGAAAACATGTCCATGAAAAATATACCCCCATTAATCCCACTTTTATGTAGAAAAAACTGGGGTTTGCAGGGGTATGCCTATTTTCTTATTTTGCTCCAAAACATAGATTGTGCGTACTCGTTAGAACGTGTACCCACTATCTTTGTTTTGAGAAAAAAATAAGAAAAATATCAAAGTTTTTCTGCAGAAAATTTTCATTTTTACAGCTTCAAAAAAAAAGAAAAAAAAAAAAATAAATAAAAAATAAAAAAATAAAAAAAAAAAAAAACAAAAAAAAACTTTGTATTGCATTGCAATTTTGTATTGTATCGACAGCCGATAAGTAACACGTGATCTTGTGATTTTGCTGTCGACCGAAACATGATACGGGGATCTATTTATTCGGATGTCAGCAGGTATTTTTACATGTGATTGTGCACAAATAACTTGAGACGACAACACGTCATTACAAAAACTTTTCCATGCAATTAACACAGAATTTTTAGCTTTAAAAATTGAAAATTTTCAGCAGAAAATTTTTTATATTTTTCTTATTTTTGCTCAAAACATAGATTGTGGGTGCACGTTAGAACCGCCTCGCCGAGGCGGTTCTAACGAGTACCCACAATCTATGTTTTGGAGCAAAAATAAGAAAAATAGGTATACCCCTGCGAACCCCAGTTTTTCTATATAAAAGTGGGGTTTAAGGGGGTATTCATTGCACGGATATGTTTTCCTGATGTATAGTAACACTTGATTTACATCTTGGGTCATGCTACGTCTATGGTACCATGCTGTTAAACCAAGAGCCGATTTCATGTTATTGGCGTAAATGTGGCATAACCATACATTTTAACAGTTTTTTTCCTCAATATCTGTAACTGACAGCCTATGGAAACGGTTATCGAAGTGAGTGGTCGGTTATAAAATGTCTGTTTCATTTCAAATAACATTTTATTGTAGAACTATGATGAAACTGATATTAAAATGCATATTCATCTAGGTCGTAGAACGCGATGTGAGACAAGTACACGTTTGTGCTAAGGAGCTGCAAAAATCATATCTCAGTTACATTACATGGACATAGATCTGTAACAATCAATCATTGTCAATCATAATTGGAAAAAGTATAAGTAAGCCATGATCAGCAAATGGCGCAATCAGAAAGAAAAGCCCACTCATAAAACCAAGATGGGAAAAAACTAAATTGACAATCAGGTACGAGCACAGAAAGAATATATCGTAAGCCGAGTGAGCAGCTGTTTTCTTATAGGCGGCCACTCAGTTACCCGGACTTAATTTAGTATATGAAAACGTTCATAAGATGCAAGCAGTACAAACATCAACTTCAAAACAATTAGAACCACAAAAGAAGTATCGCCTTGAAACGGTCAGTAATATAAAGTACTTGGGCCTTTAATCGATTTTTACAGGTATCTAACCTAACCCTCTACAGTGGAGACAATCATGGTTTGATTATGGCTTCTTGGGTAATTACCCATACTGTAGGGAATGTTGTCTTACTCAAGGTCAAGTTATATGGCAGAGGCAGATATCGAACCAAAGACGTCTTGCTCCGGAGATTTGTTATCTACATATAGACCCTGCATAATGTTATGATTCAGCCTATATAAAGTGAATAAAGTCAAGATTAAATGAGTAGTAATGACGTATGTTGTAAAATATGTACCTCTAAAGCGCCTGGATATAGTGGATCCCAACTAATGACCGGGTAGCCCAGATGCTTAGCAATATTGATGACGTAATCGTTGGATTGTGACGTCAGCTCATCATATGATATCACAGAAATCACACTGGCGTTATTGGCGAATATCTTATCACAGAATATATCCAGTAGTTCCTGGGGTGTTGGGTTCCCAGTGTCAACGAATTGAATATCTCCATACAACTTAATTCCAGCTCGTGCCATCGGGTTAATGACAATTCTATTATTTTTATCCCGCGTTCTTCTTTCGTTTACTTGTCTCACTGCACCCCGAATTTCATTTTCGAGTGTTTTGGTAATGGCGCCTCTTTCAGGGGCGATAATTTGCATATATAAATCTTCAGCAGAACATATATACTTCGTCCATAATCCAAATATTACGAATATGATATGTATTAATTGATTCATTTTGAGCAATTTTGTTTGAATAATATTAATCATAAATAGAATATTTTTTTCCTTATCGCCTCTCACTCTTATAAAATATTATCACAAACATTTTGTACATATGTTTTCCTATCCACAGTATCACAGAAGAATGAAAATGAGTATAGCTATGTTACAGAAAGTTCTTTACAAGCACACACACATCGAAAACAAATGTACCGGACAGGTATTGCATTGTTCATACGCAATGAGTCTATTGCTTCATGTAACCAGGTATAATTAGTGTATTTTCTCCGGAATGATTGCGAAAACATAAACCGGTTGGAATAATACGAAGTTATGCATACAACATTACGAAAATATGTCTATGCAATACAATGGGTCTATTTTCAATTGTTAAAACAAAGATTTTCATTTAAAACGGATGATATAGCTTTCTGGTTTATTGCTCAAAACAGATTGTGGGTATGCGTGAAGAACAATCTCGCCAGCGCGGTTTATTTAGTACCCTCAATTAATGTTTTTGAACAAAATATGGAAAAACAAAATGTGTACATCTGTAAATTATATTCTCACTATTCAAATGTGTGGCGTAAAGTTGTATTGATTACACAGGCATGTTAACAGTATGTAAGTAATCCACACAAAATGACAACGCTATGATTAGGATAGCTGTTTCCCTTAAGACCACATAATTCACGCTGTTACGCCATAGAAACACATTTCATTTTATCATTCCATTAAAGAAACACAAAATTTCCATTTCAACTCATTTTCTCTCTAGTAACAATTGTCAAAAGTTATTAGATAAGAAATTTTCACTACACTAGAAATCCCATTACGTTCATAGTTTCATCATACATAGTAATTCGCCCAGTGATTCGTCTCTGTTCTAGCCACATCATGATGTTAATGGTATAACATTTTAGAAAATGCCGCGTATGTTCCAAATGGCCTCTTTGATAATATTTATAGTAAGTAAAGCCTAAGGGTAGTTCCACAACCTCTGAAAGATAAACAAGAAACAATATTTTGTTAAAACAGATGTTTAGTAATACCACACATATAGTAAACAGGTATACGTAGTTTCCTATTGTAAAGTTAATCTTTGAATTATTCCAATGTAGCCAAATCATACAGAAACGTGCTGGATATTGCGTTAAGAAAACCTCAAAAGCTAAGACGGTATAATAGCAAAGTTTGCTTGGTACTATTCTTGTATTTTTCGTAGTCATAAAAATGTTTACTCACTGCAACTGGGTCGTATGGTTTAGCTATTTCTTTGTAAATTTAAAGGTAAATATGATCAGAATTTGATGTTTTTCGAAGTCCAAGCCTAAAAGCCAAACCAAGGTAGGAAACAAAAAAATTACAAATTGGTATATGTACAAAGAGAACATATGGTAAACCGAGTGAGCAGCTATTTCTCCAAAGGTAGCCAAAGTTGCAAAAGTTTTTACTTTAATATCTAAAAACACACAAAGGACACAAACCGTACAAAAATCGACATTAAACCACAAAATTAAAATCACAACAAAGGTATCATATTGAAACTGTCAGTAATAAAATATATTTAAATTTACGTACTGCTTGCCTATTATAATTCCAATACATTTTGTTTTATGTTGATGACTATCAATTGAGCCGCGACGCGAGAAAACCGGTCTTCGGGGTTTCCGACCAGGTCCGACACAAACCGACCTGTACAGTCACAGAAGCGGGCTAGAAGCTTGAAATTTCGGATTTAAGTAGAAGAGGAATTGTACTATCCGAGTAGCGAAAACAAAGGCGCTGATCAGCTTCGCGGTTACCGCGAAGCTGATCTGCGCATTTGTTTTCGCATAGGCAAAAATCCGGTTTTCTCACGATGCGGCTCAATTAAAAATTGTGATACAATTGTACAAATGATGAGCAAAAGATTTATACTGAAAAACGACAAAAAAGTAATCCTCTCGCGGGCGAATTTCTCATCCAAACACAAGCAACATAACTTTAGATAAATAAACTTCTTCCCCAACCAAGATAGTTAATGCTGGCATCTAAACTTACATTTAAACAGTAAACAACAGAATAAGTGAAAACCAAATTAAGAATATACTTTTTAGAAATTACCTCATAATGCACTTCAAAATGATGCACCATAACAGGATAATAATAATAATAATAATAATAGAACAAAATGAAAATATAGAAAATATACTTTAGAAATTATTAAATCATAATGCAATTCCAAGTGATGCACCATAACAGGATATAATAATAATAATAATAATAATAATAATAATATTAATAAACATACGTTAAGAATTTGATGGCAGACATTGAACTGAACAAAACATTGAATTAAATAAATAAATAAATAAATAAATAAATAAATAAATAAATTATCGTTCGTACGAAGTCGTGTTCGTCTTTATTTTCCCTTTCTTCATTGCAATATTACCATTCACTAAAGACCAACAACACTAAGCCAATGAAATCCAATACTAACCCAGCTTCCGAAACAGTCACTGCACATGTGCAATATTTATTCTGAAATACAAACGATCAACTACCGACAGCTGCTTATATTTGCCTGTTGGCAGTGTTAAAGATCATATTCTCAAGGGAGATGCAGTTATTCATGAGCCAAATCGCGTCCGAGATTTATACAACCACACGCTTTGACGCTTAAATATCAGAAGTAATTTTTGGATGGTGTGTCATTCATACCAGTTCTGATCATTACAAAAAAAATATGCACATGCAATATACAGATAAATAAATAAATAAATAAGTAAATAAATAAATAAATAAATGTTACATTATCGTTGATATGTAGTTTCTGTCATCTTTATTTCCCTTATTTTTTTTTTATTTATTACAATTCATTATCAAAGACGAACAACAGTAAAAAGCAACAGCAGCAATGAATGAAATCCAATACTAACCCAGCTTCCGAAACAGTCACTGCACATGTGTAATATTTATTCTGAAATACAAACGATCAGCCACTGCCAGCTGCTTATATTTGCCTGTTAGCAATGTTAATGACCATATTCTCAAGTGAGATGCAGTTATTCATGAGCCGAATCGCGTCCGAGATTTATACTAACCACACGCTTTGACGCTTAAACATCAGAAGTAATTTTTGGATGGTGTGTCATTCATACCATTTCCGATCAACACAAAAACATGCCCATGCAATATACAGAGATTTTTCACGAAAAGTTTCAGTAGATACTTTTTAGTTTTCATTTTTTGCCCAAAACATAGACCGTGGGTACACGTTAGAACCGCCTCGGCGAGGCGGTTCTAACGAGTACCCACAATCTATTTTCTGGAGCAAAAATAAGAAAAATAGGTATACTGCTGTACACTCTAGTTTTACTATAATTGAGCCGCGACGTTAGAAAACCGGTCTTCGGGGTTTCCGACCAGGGCTGACAGAAACCGGCCTGTGCAGCTACAGAAGCAGGCTGGAAGCTTGAAATTTCAGATTTAAGAAGAAGAAAAATTGTACAATCCGAGTAGCGAAAACAAAGACGCTGATCAGCTTCGCAGTTACTGCGAAGCTGATCTGCGTCTTTGTTTTCGCAAAGGCAAAAATCCGGTTTTCTCATGACGCGGCTAATATGAAAGTGGGGTTTAAGGGGATATTATTTTCAGGGACATGTTATTCTGATGTGTAAGCCCAGGTTATTTACAAACGTTACTGACATGCACAATCATTAAAAAAATAGCCACCTTAGTTTAAAATAAAAGTGATAATGAACAGATTGATCTGTATACTAGTATTTTGCGCCTTATGTAATAGAGACGGTATATGAATGATAGTACATTTGATAGAATTTCTCAACTTTGCAACTCTGCGAGACAATGGAGAATAAGTCATTGATCGAGATCTGCAGTTTAGATTTCATGCAAATATATTAACGGAGTGTCTATTGACAGACGTCTGTCAATAGCAAATATTCGGTAAATGTGCTATTGACAGACGTCTGGCAATAGCAAATTTACCGCATTTTTGCTAATAAACATTGATTAATACGTACATCTGTCATCTGAATAACATTTTTATTTTTAATATCCATGCCGAATGTTATTTTGTCGGAAGATTATACAATTAAACATCAAAACTCATTTTTTTTTCAAGCGTCGTTTCAAGTTGAAATGACATGTTATTCCTGGGATGGATCTGGGCAGAGAGTTACGTTACATGCAAATTACATGTCAACTGAAAAAAATATGTCAGTTACACCTGATTTTACACATAGAAGTCGAACGTGTTCAGCAAATTATGTAATAACCCAGCAAAAGGGCACCATTCTTAATTTGCTAACATCACATTTTGCATAACAGCCTTAGTATCAGCGCATGCCTACCAGGCTATTTCTTAAAGCATCTCAAAGCGTTGAGTCCATTTAATACGTTAAAAATATACTAAAATACTTCGTTTTTGGCAGTCTCGAAATATCAGAAGCTGTATCTTTGAGAGGTTTTTATGTTCTCAGCACGTGTCAAATGAGACTTACGACAGCACTTCAAGTAAATAAGATGAATTAGCTGTCTGTCATAAAGAGGTGTGAAATAATGAAGTTTGTCAATAACTTCTGCTTAGTGCACATTTTGCATAATCATTTAAGACATTATTTTGGCAAGTGAATTATTATATTGTTATTACTGCACTATAAGCTTGTTATAAACGAGAAACGTTTTATTGTCAGAAAATTGTTCGGAAGCCAAAACATTGTTAAGAAATTGTTTCCATGAAACTAAATGTTATTTTCCAGCATTCGGTGCAGATTTTGTGACATACTTCGAATGCATATTGTCCAGACAAAGTTAGTAGTACTCTCTCTCTCTCTCCCTCTCTCTCTCTCTCTCTCTCTCTCTCTCTCTCTCTCTCTCTCTCAAACGCACACACACACACACACACACACACACACACACACACACACACATGTCCGCAATACCAATACCACAGGACAGCAAAACAGCTTTTAGCTCAGGTGCGATGGATTTACGAGGAGAATAAGCAAGATGGATTTTTTCTGTGTAGCAATGTCAGATTCAAATGAAGCATTTCAGCATAGAATTTATTAAATAAAAATAAAACTGAGATCCTTTTAGAGCAGTGAACATATTTATGAGCAATGGGATGGACCATGCCGCGGTTTCGGCTATTTAAGCCTCTTCAGTGACCCTATAGATTTGGCAACATGGTGTTTAGCAAAATATAAACATAAAACCCAATATCCGCGATTGTTTGACATACTTATTATACAATCACAGAAACGGCTATTTTGTATTATTTCTTAGTCATCTCATATGCACTAGTAGACGTTATGTTCGAATACCTCATTTGCACAGCACCCTTCGTATACCAGTATTCTGGTCATGATTTTTAAAACCACCTAAATGCGTTGTGCTGCATTGTAGCAAAGATAACTGTCCATCAACGACTTCAGCCCACCATGAAATTGGTTTGGAAGCCAAAATATTGTAATAAAATGTTTGCCTGAAACTGAACGTTACTTTAGAGCCGATTTGGATTATTAACGCAGAATGCATATTGTCAAGACAAAGCTAGTTTTCTAACCAATGTTTAACATATTTGGTCCCATTTAGATAATACTAGTCTTTATATCGACTACCCTGTTGAAAGTTGCAAAATTTCAGTAATATTCTCTTTGGCTCCATGTTACGAAATCTAAAGGGTCACTGACTAGACTTTAATAGTCGAAACCGCGGTATGGCCCATCCCCTTTCTCATTAATGTGTGCACTGCTCTTAAAAGATCTCCGTTTTAATTTTATTCTCTCTCTCTCTCTCTCTCTCTCTCTCTCTCTCTGTATGTATTTTACACACGTACATCCGCAAAACCATTTCAACGCCTACTCCAAGCGGCAAAGGACAGCTAAAGAGCCTTCATCACAGGTGAATGGAATGGAAGAAAGCATATCGAAGGTTAACCAATATTTGACGAATTGATTCTTCCATCACTATCAATTGGATGGTTCCACTTTAATTTTTACGGGTGTAAGGAGTGATTTTTTTCTCTGAATTTTCGATGATTTTTATCTGTGCAAACAGAATAGTCCCAAATGGGACGCCGCGTTCTGCGGCGTCACATCTGGGGCTATGCTGTTTGCCTATGTCTAATAAAAAGGACGACATGCTTATATGATTTAATGCTTTCTTTGTAGTAATGCCAGATTCAAACGAAGTCTTATAAACGTAAAAGTGAACATCTGGAATTGTTCAACGTACTTGTTATAAATCACAGAGAGTAGGCCTTAATTAAAAACACCAATAATGCATGGAGTAATAAAATAGGAATAAAACACGCATATAGTTTTTTTAATTTTATTATATGGCAAGTGATGAAATATAGAGAAATATGTATTAAATATAACCAATATTTGAAAAAGTTATATTTTCACATGTGAAAATATAAAAAAAGTTATATTTTCACATGTGAAAATATAAGATTTGGGAATACGCAAATTACGATTCCACCGTTTCATTTCTAATTTATACATAACTAAATTTTATAATCTATGCTATTGTTGACGCAATGAACGTTCACACACAATAGCGACGTAATGACGTGACGTAATGACGTCATTTAAGATTTTGACGTCATATGCTTTAGCGCGCAACGTTACAATGACTACATGCAATATAATAAAAAGAAAATTCAAGTTTTTGGAGTGAATATGACTTTTATTTCATCTCGTGAAGTGAAAAATTATATATTTCATTCGTGCCTTCGGCACTCATGAAATATATATTTTTTTTCACTTCACTCAATGAAATAAAACTCATATTCACTCCAAAAACTTGAATATCCTTCATATATCTAAATTCTCGTCCCAGACAGGAAAACTATAATTCATTTATCCAATGAAATAATGAATATATACATGTATAAATTTAAAGGTCAGGATAAAAAATTCGAGTAAGCAAGAAAAAAAAGTGGCTGAAAAAAAAATAAAAATCAACATAAGGAAAACATGTCCATGCAATGTATACCCCATTCGACCCCACTTTTAAATAGAAAAACAGGGGTTTGTAGGGTAATACCTAATTTGCTTATTTTTGATCCAAAACATACATTGTACCCACAATGTATGTTTTTAGGTAAAATACTAAAAATATCATTTTTTTCTAATGAAAATTTTCAATTTTTACAACTTAAGAAAAAACTGTATATAACATGGACGTGTTTTCGTAATGAGGTGGCATCGCAAATGCTTTCTTTCTTGAAATAGTAATCGTTGTAGCATAACGTGTTCCAATAAACATTTACATGTGTAATTAAATTAACAAATCATGTAATTTGCAACTATTAATGGTGCTATGTCTGTTATCTTAATTGTAAAATTGTTGTGCTGCCTCGTTATGCATAATTAAGTTAAATGGCATCGTACACTTCCTATTGAATAGACATATGAATATGTAATGCTGAAATATTAGAGCCGCCTCATGGGAAAACCAACAATCTGCATAGGCGAAAACAAAGACGCAGATCAGCTTTTTCCCACGAGGCAGCTCATTAATTCATTCTTAGTCATCTCATAGTACTGGTAGTTGGGATGTTCGAATACCTCGTTTGCACAGCACCATTTATATCCACACAAAGGCATTGTACCGCTTTAATACTTCAATATTTTTTGTACTTTCCCAGCAGGCACATGATCTCAAAATGACGTCATATCAACGTCGATGCGACGTCATGAAGTTGCATCGACGTCGATCTGACGTCATTCTGACGTCATGTGCCTGCTGGGTTAATTCTTTAAAACTACCACTTTGAGACGTGCGTCCGTTATTAGTTCGAGTCAAATAGGACTTACGACAACACTTCAGTAAATAAGATGAATAAAAGTAAAAGTAGGCAATGATCAGAAAATGGCGCAATCAGAAAGAAATTCCCACTCAAAAAAAAACCGAGGCGGGGAATACTAAATTAACAATCAGGCACTTATATCAAGAAAACATTGTAAGCCGAATGTGCAGCTATTTTCCCAATAGGTGGCCACTGAGTTACCTTAACTTTACTTAAAATATGAAAACATACATAAGGTGCTAACAGCACAAAACTACAGCACAAAGACATGAAACAATAAGAACCACCACATAAGTATCGCCTTGGAACGATCAGTAATATAAAATTACTGGCGGGCTTAAATCGATTTAACATGGCCATAACCTCACCCACAGCTTCTTCAGTGGCTCTATTATACACAAATATAAGCAAGCAAAAAGGAAAATCATGTTAAGGATGCCAGTTGTCAAAATCTAATACTTGTATAATTTTTACCTGTATAAAGAAAAAATGACATTTTTACAGAGGAGACTGGATATTTTTGACACATTCTTGTATGAGTCACTCAAACATCAAATACAGATTATTTAATGCCCAAAAACTCAGCTCTAGAGGGCTCAGCAACACGCTTATCAGCATTGTTCAAGTTACTTCCTGGTTTGATTTCGTTTTCATCCGTCTGGCATGCTGGATAAATTCTACTGAAAGTTTTTGCCATAAACATGAATTCCAACTTCTTGACTACAATCTTTGAAAGTATTGTGAACACAAAGTCAATATTTGGGGAGAAATCATACTTTTTATTGTATCTGCTGCAAAAGGTTTTCAGCACATATGGTAAATACCATGTTTTCCTCAAGAAGAGATAATCTCTGAGCAGATGAACTTTCAACGATTGTATTCAGGCTTTTGGAGATTATGTTTATGGTGGTAGCTTGTGTTAAAATTTATCGATGAAAACGGAATCAAACCAGGAAGTAACTTGAACAATGCTGATAAGCTGAGCCATCTAGAGCTGAGTTTTGGGGCATAAAATAATCTGTATTTGATGTTTGAATGACTCATACAAGAATGTATCAAGAACATCTAGTCTCCGTGGATAAATTGTCATATTTTATACAGATAAAAATTATACAAGTATTAGATTTTGACAATTAGCATCCCCTTTAAGAAATATAGGTACCTACGTCTAACATGTATAACATGTATGAGCAGCTATTGAAGTGAGGTGGACACATTGCTAGCTTGGGCAGAACAATAAAATGCAGAGAGCTAAGTAAACAGACAAATTATATTCGTCTGTCTAAAAGACGTGAGAAATAACAATTTATATCAATAACTCTTGCTTAGCGCACATTTTGCATGCTCATTCAAGTCAGTATGTTGGCAAGTGAAATATTGTATTGCTATTACTGGGACTACACGCTTGTTATAAACCAGATTTTTTTTTTTTTTTTTTTTTTTTTGTGCCAGAAAATTGTTTGGAAGCCAAAACATTGTACAGTATTTTACGTAACTTTCCAGCCTTTAGCGAAGATGATTTAGTCTGTAACGCCGAATGCATGTTGTCAAGACAAAGCTAGTAGTACGTCTCTCTCTCTCTCTCTCTCTCTCTCTCTCTCTCTCTTATCCACAGTACCTACCATTTTTAACGCCTACTCCAAATAGCAAAGGACAGCTTCAGCAAAGGTGAGTTAAACATTGAAGAAAGGTAAATGCTTTTCTTGGTAGCAAGACCGGGTCAAATGAAGTCCTTAAATATGGAGTTGCTTAACGTTGTTTAGCAAAATATAACAAACAGAACATTTGCAATTGTTCGACATAATAATTTTAAATCACCATAACGAAAACTTTCCCATACAATAAACAGAGATTTTTTTAGAAGCAAAAAATTGAAACTTTCATAGGAAAAAATGATATTTCAATTTTTGCTCAAAACATTGATTGTGGGTACACGTTAGAATCTCATCTCAGAGGGGTTTGTAACGAGTACCCATAATCTATTTTTTGGAGCAAAATGAGAAAAAATACATAGTATACCACTGCAAACCCAAAGTTTACAGGCCAGGACATAACAAAAAAGCATGAAACAGTTTGATGACCCCAAAAATCAAAGATCGGAAAAGTTGTCTAGGAATATCGAACGACGAAGCATAGTATGTTCCAACAAGCATCGTTCTCTTAACAAATGATGTACAGTTTTACTCAGTTTCCATCAGTAACACAGATCTGATTATTATTAGGTTTATTTACCGTACATTTTCGTCGGTGCAAAGTGAGCATGCCCCAAATTTGGAGCCAAATTTTGTATGTTATAGTGTATTGTTAACATATTCATGTACAAGTATAATTGTTTAAGGAAGTTTGTTATTTTGTTGATGTTGACTATGTTTATTTGTTTTCTGTTCATTCAGTTGAATAACATGTACTAATAATAATTACATTTTCATATCTCAAATTTGTGTTGTTTTGTATAAAATGAAAATTAATGTTTTAATTGTGGTTTATACAAAACGAGATGATGTCTGCTTAACCAATGCCTGTTTAGCATTTATTGTTCCCATTGGTCTACAACTCAGAGGCGGTACTCAGCTAGCCTGTTTATGATGCAAAATACTTTACCTCGGTTGATATTCAGATTTCAGAATGCATTAACATGAATCGGTTTCTTCGCTTTCGGAGTGGAAGAGCTTGTATTTTCAAGATAAACCCAGCCTGCCACCCCAACACCACCTTAATTCAAGGTTCCCTATCATTTGTTCTTTATTTTCATACTTCACTGGGTATGTTCTCTTTGCACTGAAAAGCCTCGGCCAGTACATGCACAAACCGGGCCTTCTTTTTCCCCAAAAAGATTTTAACTTTCAATACGAAGCTTTTATCATTCACAAACTATCTTAAGTTCCACATCCAAATGAAACTGCCCTAGATTCTACATCGACGAACATGCTTCATATGCGAACTTTCAGTTCAGTTTTACTCAGTTTCCATCAGTAACACAGATCTGATTATTATTAGGTTTATTTACCGTACATTTTCGTCGGTGCAAAGTGAGCATGCCCCAAATTTGGAGCCAAATTTTGTATGTTATAGTGTATTGTTAACATATTCATGTACAAGTATAATTGTTTAAGGAAGTTTGTTATTTTGTTGATGTTGACTATGTTTATTTGTTTTCTGTTCATTCAGTTGAATAACATGTACTAATAATAATTACATTTTCATATCTCAAATTTGTGTTGTTTTGTATAAATGAATATTTAATTCTGATATAAATTCCCCCTTCTTCAGCTCATGTAATATGACCCTTAAACAACCTAAAACAACGCAATATATACTAACCGACAATAGCAACTAGACACTTATATTTGAAGGTAAAAACGCAAAAGCAATTGTACAATAAACTACTGATTACTTATTTGAATAACAAATTGTTCTTAACCAATATTTGACGAATGAATTTTCCCATCATTATCATTTGGGTCAGTCCACTTTCATTTTAGGGGCGTCAGGAGTGATTTTAAAATTTTATTCAGTTTTTCGATGAAAATTCTCTAAGCAAACAGAATAGCCTCAGATGTGACGCCGAGGTTAATGAATGAATGAAGCATTTTAATTGATTAACATTGTTTAGCAAAATATACGTTCCATAACAACCAACACCTGCAATTGTTCGACATACTTATTATAAATCACAGAGAAAGGGTCTTAATTAAAACAGCACTAATGCATGTAGTAATAAAATAGGAATAAAAAAAAACTCGGGTACAGTTATAATTACGTGAATAACAGAAAATAAAAATAAAACTGAGATCCTTTAAGAGCAGTGAGCATATTAATGAGAAAGGGGATGGGCCATACCATGGTTTCGGCTACTTAAGCCTCTTCAGTGACCCTATAGATTTGGCAACATGAAGCCAAAGAGAATTACTGTAATTTTGCATCTTTCAACACGATAGTCTATACAAAGACTATTATCATCCAAATGGGGCCAAATATATTAAACGTTGGTTAGAAAATGAATCTAAACCAATAATAATTTTCTGATTTCTCAGAATACCCTCATTGATCTCTCATAATCTGCACTATGGATGATGTACGGGGAGACTTAGCTTTTTAGGGCCGCCACACGGCACAACACCAGCTGCAGTAATAGCAAAATAGTAATATAAAATTACTTGAAAAAATGCTGTTTTACATGTGAAAGTGAGTCTATTATTAACCATTGTATGTATGTCTGTAGGAAACACAATCATGATTTACCCAGTGAAAAAGTTTAAATTAGAGGCAGGATAAATTTATTTTAAAAGTGGGAATCTCTTTCTGATTACGTCTTTTCCTGATCATTGCCTACTTTTACCTTTACAAACTGCAACCACTATCAGTGGATATCATTGTTCTGCCTTGTTATGCATAATTAAGTAAAATGGCTTCGTGCACTTCTAATTGAGTAAAAAAATATGAATATGTTTATGCTCAATTTTTAATTCTTTCATAGTCAATATTTCGTATTTTAATTTTAGCAGTCTCGGAAACATCTCGTTAAGGCGCTATGAGCACGTGTCAAATGGGACTTACGACCAGACGACAGCACTACAAGTAAATAGGATGCGTGAGGTGTCTGTTGTCAAGAAGTGAGAAATAATAATGCTTGTCAATAAATTCTGCTTAGTGCAGATTTTCCATAATCATTGAAGCCATTATTTAGGCAATTGAATTATTATATTATTACTGCACTATTAGCTTGTTATACACGAGAAACGTTTTATTGTCAGAAAACTTTTCGGAAGCCAAACCACTGTTAAGAAATGTTTGCCTAAAACTTACGATACTTTCCAACCTCTGGAGCAGATTCGAATGCATATTGTCAAGACTTGTGGTCTGAACGTGGTGGAGCGAATTACGAGATAAAGCAATGTGAATGCTTTCTGTGTAGCAATGCCAAAATCAAATGAAGCATTTTAGCATGGCGCGAAATTAATTGTTCAGCAAAATATAAACATAATAGAAACCAGCATCTGCGATTGTTCGACATACTCATTATAAATCACAGAGAGATTCTTAATTAAAAACAGCGATAATGCGTGTAGCAAAAAAAAAACTTGAATAAATTATTTTATGATTAAAACGAAAGTCCGAACAAAGACAACTGAATATTTATTTATATCAACCTCAACTCGGCCAAAGGTACCTTCGGACATTCTGACGTAACTAGTGGAAAAAGGTAAAAGTAGACAAAGATCAGGAAAAGGCGCAAACAGAAAAAGATTCCAATTCCAAAAAACCGAGATGGGGAAAAAACTAAATTAACAATCAGGTACTTATACCACGAAAACACACCGCAAGCCGAATGGGCAGCTATTTTCCCAATAGGTGGCCACTCAGTTACTTAAACTTGACTAAAAATATGAAAACATACATAAGGCGCCAACAGCACAAAAATTTTAAACACCAAGACATAAAACGAAAGAACCACCACAGAAGTATCGCCTTGGAACGATCAGTAATATAAAATTACTGGCGGGCTTAAATCGACTTTACAGGTACCTTACCTCACCCTCAGCTTCCGCAGTGGTTCATGACATTTAGTTGTTAGTTCTTCGGTCCTCGTGGTGAATCTCTAACTAGTCAATGAATCATCAAGAACAAACAGATAAATCATGATAAACATACTGATAAATCAAAAACGAGGACTAAACAGACTCCTTTTAACAGGGGCCTGATTAAAGTTGTTAGAAAAATATAAACCTAAAAATGAACATCAGCAATTGTTCGACATACTAATTATAAATCAAACAGAGCAGATCTTAATCAAAACAGATATAATTCATGTAGTCATAAAAAAGGAATAAAAATGCAGGTACAGATTTAATTATATCTAATTTCTCATCCCAGAAAACAGACTACTAAAAGGGAAACTATTCAGTTTACCAATTAGATAAAAAGTATAAAATTGAAAGGCCAGGATAAATTCAATTAATCAAGAAAGTAGTTTTGGGGATTAACAATCAAGAGGACGTCGCAAATGTCATCTTTCTAAATATATAAGTCGATGTTCCAATAAACATTTCCATATGTTATTCTCTTAACAAATAATGTAATTTGCAACCACTAATGGTGTTATGTCTGTTATGTTAAATGTAAAATTATTGTTAGGCCCCTTTATGCATAATTGAGTTATGTCACTATGTGCACCTATTATTGAATAGAGATATGGATGCGAGTTTCAAGATAAGATAATATAATTTTTATTCATCTGCAATAATTCATTCTGGCCCTTGTGCACTATATGCTTACATTTTAAACAATACAATCATACACAGTGATAGCAGACAATGAAAAAAACATAAATGTTACAAATTGCACTATATACATGCACCTATGAAAGTTCGGAGTGTGCATAGTAGCACTCAAAATGTTTTGTCCCATATTAAATATACCATTATATTGAAATATTATATAACATTAGCTCAGGTTTTCAAACTTTTGATAATGCATCAAGCCTTTCGGTCCATGAACATATATACATACAAACAATTATAAATGAAAAATACATGAAAGCGAGCATGATGAATCCAATTTACTTAATACGTACTTAGTTATTTATCAACATTTACAATACATTTATAACTAAATTGACACCTAGTTTGTGAGAGGTGCTATGTAACTTTAATGTCCCTAAAATTTAAATCATACAATAGTTTAATAAACTTATGAATATAACATACAATTACATACATGATTTTTGCTTAATGAACATTTTCTCTTTTCAAATGGTGTTTTCACAGGCTTTGTCCACCTATGAGGAGACAATTTTAATCGTGAAACTCCTCTGAAAAGGTACAAGTAGGCAATGATCAGGAAAAGGCGCAATCAGAAAGAAATTCCCACTCCAAAAGCCGAGGTGGGAATAACTAAATTGACAATAAGTACTTATACTTAGAAAATATATCGTAAGCCGAGTGAGCAGCTATTTCCCGATAGGCGGCCACTTAGTAACCCGAACTTCAATAGAAATATGAAAACGTACATCACCTTGTAACGATCAGTTATATAAAATTACTGGGGGGAGGGGTAAATCGATTTTACAAGTGCCTAACCTCACTCTCATCTTCTGCAGTGGTTCACAACAGTTAGGTAGTTGTTCGGTCCTCGTGGTGAATCTCTAACTAGTCAATGAATCATCAAGGACCAACAAATAAATCATGATAGCCACCCTCATGATTCAAAAACGAGGACTCAACAAATTCATTAAGCTGCCCGACGATAGAGATCCCTGGGCGCCGAATAACTTACTGAAATCCGGAGCAAAAGAAAAACACCAGTTGAACCCCGGTGGGACAAGCAACAGACAAGAAGCTCCGGCCCAAAGCAATTAAAATGAATAGCTTTCTGTCGGGTCAATCATAGAGTCTGACGACCGATCCGCCGGCGTGCAATTAAAGAAGGCAGCATAGTTATCAACCAAGATTGGGTTGAAAACGAAGCATGCAGACTGTCGCATTATATTCAAGTTATAACCTATACGTCTGTAACGTGTTATTATTTTTCTGAGCTGAAAAGAAAAATCATTCCTTCCTATAAGTTTCTTAAATTTGTAAACCAAGTCACCATAAAATTCTGGTTCCGAAAGGCCCTCACTTTAACGCGTCTTTAGCCCAACATTTAATTTGGAAATCAACTCATAGTGTCTACGATAAAATTTAGAAAACGTTTTTCAGATAAGTTTAAGATACCGATAGCTATGCTGGAGAAGTTTGGCTGTTAAACATTTATATCACGCGTTGAAACATCTTTACATAAATAATAGCTAAATATGGCTGAACCTAAAAATTTGATAAATGAATAAACGTTCTCATCCGATTCGAATTTTTCAAACGACTATGCCATTTTAATGAAAAGGTACATGTAGGCAAAGATCAGGAAAAGGCGCAATCATAAAAAGATTCCCACTCCAAAAACCGAGGTGGGGAAAAAACCAAACTAACAATCAGGTACTTATACCATGAAACATATCGTAAGCCGAATGAGCAGCTATTTTCCCAATAGGTGTCCATTCAGTTACCTTAACTTAACTAAAATTATGAAAACACACATAAGGCGCCAACAGCACAAAAAATTTTAAACACCAAGACATAAAACAAAAAGAACCACCACAGAAGTATCGCCTTGGAACGATCAGTAACACAAAGTTACTGGCGGGCTTAAACCGGTTTTACAGGCGCCTAAAGAATCCTTAACTCTATGTTTGAATATAATAAAAAATTGTATTCTTTATATACCTGAAAATATTTAGAGAGTCTTTCCGAGCTAACTGTATTTTTATTTTCAATATTTGCTGTCCGTTTTATCATGTAAATGCTTATTATGTTGACTCTTTCTTAGTTCATGTGTATATTAAATGGATTCCCAAGTCATGGGCATACCGTTAAAATGTGTTGAGTATATAGCGCAGTAAACCACCCTTGGTTGATAAGCATGCTTTTCCACCGACGGGGTTTGCTGTTGCTTGGCTCCGCTGTTCGTTACATTTGGTGGCAGCGGTGGGATGGTTTAATCTGTTGCCAATTAGGGCATGCTTTTCCACCGACGGGGTTTGCTGTGGCTTGGCTCGGCTGCACGTTACATTTGGTGGCAGCGATGGGATAATGACAACTGCCAGACCGGAGTTGCCTTACCCATGTAGTTCCCAGGCCAAAGACTCGGGACGAGTCTTCTCGGAGGGGGAAGTAATGTGACGGGATAGCCTCCCTTGGAAAAATACGTTGGTGTAACGTATTAGCAGCATATTGAGTGCTTGTAATATGCGAATTTCAAACTCGAAGCTTTGTGAATCGAGTAAGTGTTGAGTATATAGCGCAGTAAACCACCCTTGGTGGATGAGCATGCGTTTCCACCGACGGGGTTTGCTGTTGCTTGGCTCGGCTGTTCATTACAAATGTAATGAAAAAAGTAAATGGCCGATGTAATCAATATGCGCGTAAGTTACGGTTTATTCATTCAAATGAATATATCCTATTCATATCAAGAACTTTTGAAACATATCCTAACGACCTAAGAAAATGTCTTATTATTGGCAAACGATAGCCAGAGTTTGTTGCTAATGTATTATACTATTCCCGAAAGAATGAAATGATAATAATTTCTGTGTATTCATATTTAAGTTGATACTGGAGGACATTGTTATTATTGTAGTCTGATCAGAAGAGACATTGTTATCATTTTGCAGCCGTTATTTTTTAATTGCTGAAGTTTTACCAAGGCAAAACGTTTTATCATCAATGGAGAACATGTACGGCGGCAATTGGCGAATGTCGAAAAAAAAATCTTGTGTAATAGAAAATTTAGATCACTGGGCAGGTAACAGTTTGAGATGTTTTGCTGCTTATAGAGAGTGTATTTCAATTTACGCATTACCTCACTTACCATGACTAATTTTGATCTTTCTACCACTTGGAAACAGAATGCGTGAAATAGGTGCTGCCTTAAACTATACGTAGGCATACAATTTTTATATGCATGTACATGAACCATTTACAGAGGGTCGTCTACCTCTAAGAGAATGTAACGCTAAAATGGTTCTCAGTTAAGGGGTAAATAGAAAATGTCATTTTCGAAGCCATAAACTGAGAAAGATTTTATATATAAATTGAAACACTGCTCACACACTCGTCACTTGCCATTCAACTCAAACGTATTTTATGTCCACTACTGATGCTGTAGAACTAATACACTTACTTATAAAATTCATTCGTTTTAGCAAAAACGTATACCATTAAGCACCAGTCTGTGTTCCATGGTATTTGTCTGTGATACTATGATTAAACTTTAAAATTCATGGTAATCTTAATCTTAAAAGCTAACCAGTGCTTTCCTATGCTGATTTTGTACATTGCCTAAGTGCAAGATTCAAATGTATCAACAGTTAGCAGCTGCGTCATAAAACATTTGATATCGCCATACGTGCATAGTCAAAGACATATTTATAATTCAACCTTTTACACTCTAGTCTGTACCGTTCCATATGATTTCTTATAATGACAGTAACTGTTGATGATAATTGTCTCTTGGTGTTGTAAAAGACGATTTCTCATGAGGATACTCGGAATAAATGTTCAAGTACTGAATAAACGATCGAAATCGTAGAGAACGCCCGATGAGAAGTGCATTATGTGAGGTCAAATACCATAGCATATCTTATCCCCCGTATCCAGAGTAAGAGAAAGCTCCCCTTGACATGAACATCAAATGAACTAGCAATGATCATATGCTGGAATTTGGCTAGGACCATTTATACGATTTATATAAACGTTATTTCCCCTTCCCACTGATGCCTCACATGAAAAGGTTAAATAGGCAATGATCAGGAAATGGCGCAATCAGACAGAAATTCCCACTCAAAAAACCCGAGGTAGAAAAAAAAACTAAATTCACAATAAGGTACTTATACCAAGAAAACATATCGTAAGCCGAACGAGCAGCTGTTTCCCGATAGGCGGCCATTCAGTTACCCAAACTTGACTAAGATATGAAAACATATATAAGTTGTAAACAGCATAAAAATTCAACAAAAAGACATAAAAACAATAAGAACCATCACAGAAGTATCGCCTTGGAACGATCAGTGAAGGTTTGGTTCAATTGCCCACATTATTTCAGAGGAAAAACTCTTCGAAAATGGTGGAAGGACGGACGGACGGCGGACGCCGACGAATAAACGGACGGACGACGGACCATTGATATACTATAGATTTATGTTATAAGCATTCGGCTCAGGTGAACTTAAAAGGCTATGTAATTACCATATATTCTTCTTGAAAAGACTAACCGGCTAATGATGTCTAGAAGTTGTTCGACTATCTCTAGAAGCTGCATCATAAGTTGCATGATTTCGTTAGAGATGCATAGTCGAAGAAGCATTTTACAATTCATCCTTTTACGCTGGGGACTATAACGGTCCATATAATTTCTTATAATGCCAGTTGATGATATCTTATTGTTGGTTTTGTAAAAGACGATTTCCTATGAGGATACATGTTCAAGTGCTAAAAGAGCGAAATGGTAGAGAACGGCTAATAAAGGTTTAGGAGTTGTAAATAACTTCTATTGACACAAACATGAATATATGTGCACCGTATGGTAGAAAATTACCCTCATCTTCTACCAATAATATTGCCAACAACAGTGGAAGCAACAGATTGCGACCTCATATAACATTTATTGATAATCTTCTCTTTTTTGTGCTGTTGGCGCCTTATGTATGTTATCATATTTTAGTTAAGTTTAGGTAATTGAGTGGCCACCTATTGGGAAATAGCTGCTCATTCGGCTTACTAAATGTATTCATGGTCTTAGTACCTTATTGTTAGTTTGGTTTTTTCCCGCCTCGGTTTCAAGTTGGAGTGGGAATCTTTTTCTGATTGTGCCATTTCCTGATCGTTGCCTACTTGTACCTTTCTAAATAATCGCCTAAAACGGGTTTTCAGGAGGTGAACTTTCGACAGCGATTTGGTCTAACAATAATTCATATGGCATGTATGAGATCGTATTTGTTTTAAAACTTGCTAATTAATATTCAATATTTTGTCCTGTTAAATACTACACCAGCACATTATGAGAATAATATATGAGCCGCCTCATGGGAAAACCAACAATCTGCATAGGCGAAAACAAAGACGCAGATCAGCTTCGCGGTAACCGCGAAGCTGATCAGCGCCTTTGTTTTCGCTACTCGGATAGTACAATTCCTCCTCTACTTAACTCCAAAATTTCCAGTAGTATCTACTTGCAACATCCTTGCCGAGTACGTCGTTGCTGGGTACGGTTTAATATCATTGCCCAGTACGGTAAAAGCTATTTTAAGCTAATTATAAATAGAATCGTTAAAAAGCTATTTATAAATAAAATCGTTTAGATATATTGACAGTGTAACTTACATAATGAGTACCTTTGATGGTCCAATTTTTCATGTATATAGATTTTTTATTTTTGTTTTCATTTAATTACGTTCAAGTTTAAAATTCATTGTCAAGAAGATTAAATATTATTGTATTCTGCAGACTCTTAAACCCACTTGTATAAAGTAAAACTTAAAATTGAAGGGTATATATATTTTATTTTTTTATTTTATTTTTTTTGGCCGACAAGAGATAGTCTAGCAGATATGCATTTTTATACAGTCGTGACAGGAGTTTGGCGTTTTTGTGGATTAACGCCCCAGTCAACGATGTTTCAGTCACTGTCATGTCTAGCAAGAGCTCAAGTTTTTAACAGTGTTAAAGATTCAACGTGTTTTGTGATAGGCCTCATACCTGCTATCCATTTGGGTTCTCACCCAAAGACCTTTTCGTTCTGAGTCCGATCATCGACCGATAGGCGACCGCGCTACCCTGAACGAACAATTTAAATAAAATGTTTTTCCAACATGCAAAATTTAATGATTAAAGATTTGGGTGGCATAAAGTGTTTTGTTTGTTTGTTTGTTTGTTTGTTTGTTTGTTTGTTTGTATCAATGGTTAACGAGGGAGTCAACAAATTTTCAATCATGTCGGCAAAGCGGTGCTCAATGACACAACACGGCAGCCCAAGTGGGGATCGAACACAGGCCCTCTCGATTTGGAGTTAGTTGGTCTACCGCTAGGCCGTGCTTGGGATTGCCGTTTATCCTGAGTGACGTGGAGTCTAATTCTAAAGCCATGTTCATGTGCAACATTTGAACCCCGGGATTTGAACTCGGGTGTATTTTTGCACACTGGATGTAAATTTAAACCCCGGGTGTATGGTATGCCATGAAAACTACACCCTGCAAAACTACACTCTGGTGCAAATTTTCTCATACTTTCCAGGTGGAGCAAATTGAATTGCAGCCGGGTGTATTTTTGCACCCGTGTGTATCGTGTGTATATGAACGCAAAACGCTTAATCGTTACACATTTTTGTTTGTTTGAATTGATACTTTACGTCCCAGACAATAGCTAAGGTCATATCTGGAGATTGTATCCACTTTATGGGCCTTTCACTCAAAGTTAGGATGTCATGACATCCAAAAATACTAAAGATATAACCACACAGCTAAGCCAATAAGGCTTATAGGTATGACCAGTTTGACTTGAAACCATTTTTCTTGGGCAGGCTCAAGCCGCAGCGGTTTACCAGTAGTCAGATTACCAGTCAGTAGCGAACATTCTTTGCCTGAGGCACAAACAGCCCATCTACATCAAATGACCTCTGCTAATAAGGAGCATTTTAGTCAAAATTTAATGTCAAATTCAGGCGAATATGAACATGATCTCGCTGCATATGGCCGCTACACAAGCGGATGAAAAATTACACCCGGTTGCAAATATAGCATATGAACACGGCTTTAGATTGTAATTTAGTACTGCAGATCTATTGAACAGCGAAAGACAACGTGTTTGTCCTAAACACCGCGATTTTCATTGTTGGCATATAGTATGCCATATAGGCTATCTGAAGAGCCTAAAGTAGCCTAAACACCCATTTTCACTGCTCTTAAAGGATCTAAGTTTTATATTTATATTCTACAATGGAGAACTATCAGTGGTTTAAGGGTGATGTCGTAACAATGTCCCCAGTAGACATATACAGTGTCATTCTCTTCAGCATCGTCCCCAGTAGGGATCTACAACACCATTCCCTACCATTCCGTCCCCAGTAGAGATCTATCGCCCCATTCCCTAACACAACGTCCCCAATAGAGATCTACAGCGACATACCCTACCACACCGTCCCCAGTAAGGATCCACAGCGCCATAACCTACCACACCATCCCCAGTAGAGATCCACAGCACTATATTCTACTGGACCGTCCCCAGTAGAGATCTACAGTACGGTATTCTACCACACCGTCTCCAGTAGAGATATACAGCGCCATACCCTACAACACCGTCTCCAGTAGAGATCTAAAGCGACATACCCTACCACACCGTCTCCAGTAGAGATCTACAGCACCATATTCTACTGGACCGTCCCCAGTAGAGATCTACAGTACGGTATTCTACCACACCGTCTCCAGTAGAGATATACAACGCCATATCCTACCACACCGTCCCCAGTAGAGATATAATGTGTCAGTCTCTTCAGCATCGTCCCCAGTAGGGATCAACAACACCACACCCTACCATTCCGTCCCCAGTAGAGATCTTTCGCCCCATTTTCTACTACAACGTCCCCAGTAGAGATCTAAAGCGACATACCCTACCACACCGTCCTCAGTAGAGATCTAAAGCACCATATTCTACTGGACCGTCCCCAGTAGATATCTACAGTCGGGTATTCTACCACAACGTCCCCAGTAAAGATATACAGCGCCATATCCTACCACTCCGTCCCCAGTAGAGATATGCAGTGTCATTCTCTTCAGCATCGTCCCCAGTAGGGATCTACAACACCATACCACACCATTGCGTCCCCAGTAGAGATATTTTGCCCCGTTCCCTACCACAACGTCCCCAGTAGAGATCTACATTGGGGTAGTCTACCACACCGTCTCTAGTAGAGACATACAGCGCCAAACCCTACCACAGCGTCCCCAGTAGGGATTAACAGTGTCATTCTCTTCATCATCGTCCCCAGTAGGGATCAACAACACCATACCCTTCCATTCCGTCCCCAGTAGAGATCTATCGCCCCATTTCCTACCACAACGTCCCCAGTAGAGATCTGCAGCGACATACCCTACCACACCGTCCCCAGTAGAGATCTACAGCACCATATTCAACTGGACCGTCCCCAGTAGAGATCTACAATGCGGGGTACTGTACCACACCGTCTCCAGTAGAGATATACAGCGCCATACCCTACCACTCCGTCCCCAGTAGAGATATACAGTGTCATTCTCTTCAGCATCGTCCCCTGTAGGGATCTACAACACCATACCTCACCATTGCGTCCTCAGTAGAGATATATTGCCCCATTCCCTAGCACAACGTCCCCAGTAGAGATCTACATTGCGGTAGTCTACCACACCGTCTCCAGTAGAGACATACAGCGCCATACCCTACCACACCGTCCCCAGTAGAGATTAACAGTGTCATTCTCTTCACCATCGTCCCCAGTAGGGATCAACAACACCATACCCTTCAATTCCGTCCCCAGTAGAGATCTATCGCCCCATTTCCTACCACAACGTCCCCAGGAGAGATCTACAGCACCATATTCTACTGGACCGTCCCCAGTAGAGATCTAAAATGCGGTAGTGTACCACACCGTCTCCAATAGAGATATACAGCGCCATACCCTACCACTCCGTCTCCAGTAGAGATATACAGTGATATTCTCTTCAGCATCGTCCCCAGTAGGGATCTACAACACCATACCCTACCATTCCGTCCCCAGTAGAGATCTATCGCCACATTCCCTACCACAACGTCCCCAGTAGAGATCTACAGCGACATACCCTACCACACCGTCCCCAGTAAAGATCCACAGCGCCATAACCTTCCACAACATCCCCAGTAAAGATCCACAGCGCAATAACCTACCACACCGCCCCCAGTAGAGATCTACAGCACCATATTCTACTGGACCGTCCCCAGTAGAGATCTACAGTACGGTTTACTACCACACCGTCTCCAGTAGAGATATACAACGCCATATCCTACACACCGTCCCCAATAGAGATATACTGTGTCATTCTCTTCAGCATCGTCCCCAGAAGGGATCAACAACAACATACCCTACCATTCCGTCCCCAGTAGAGATCTATCGCCCCATTTCCTACCACAACGTCCCCAGTAGAGATCTAAAGCGACGTACTCTACCACACCGTCCCCAGTAGAGATCTACAGCACCATATTCTACTGGACCGTTCCCAGTAGAGATCTACAGTACGGTATTCTACCACACCGTCTCCAGTAGAGATATACAGTACTATATCCTACCACACCGTCCCCAGTAGAGATATGCAGTGTCATTCTCTTCAGCATCGTCCCCAGTAGGGATCTACAACACCATACCCCACCATTGCGTCCTCAGTAGAGATCTATTGCCTCATTCCCTACCACAACGTCCCCAGTAGAGATCTACATTGCGGTAGTCTACCACACCGTCTCCAGTAGAGACATACTGCGCCATAACCTACCACACCGTCCCCAGTAGAGATTGACAGTGTCATTCTCTTCATCTTCGTCCCCAGTAGGGATCAACAACACCATACCCTTCAATTCCGTCCCCAGTAGAGATCTATCGCCCCATGTCCTACCACAACGTCTCCAGGAGAGATCTACAGCGACATACCCTACCACACAGTCCCCAGTAGAGATCTACAGCACCATATTCTACTGGACCGTCCCCAGTAGAGATCTACAATGCGGTAGTGTACCACACCGTCTCCAGAGATATTCAGCGCCATACCCTACCACTCCGTCCCCAGTAGAGATATACAGTGTCATTTTCTTCAGCATTGTCCCCAGTAGGGATCTACAACACAATACCCTACCATTTCGTCCCCAGTAGAGATCTATCGCCCCATTCTCTACCACAACGTCCCCAGTAGAGATCTACAGCGACATACCCTACCACACCGTCCCCAGTAAAGATCAACAGCGCCATAACCTACCACACCGCCCCCACTAGAGATCTACAGCACCGTATTTTACTGGACCGTCCCCAGTAGAGACCTACAGTACGGTTTACTACCACACCGTCTCCAGTAGAGATATACAACGCCATATCCTACCACACCGTTCCCAGTAGAGATATACTGTGTCATTCTCTTCAGCATCGTCCCCAGTAGGGATCAACAACACTATACCCTACCACAACGTCCCCAGTAGAGATCTATTGCCCCATTTCCTAACACAACGTCCCCAGATATAAGGCGACATACCCTACCACACCGTCCCCAGTATAATCTACAGCACCATATTCTACTGGACCGTCCCAAGTAGAGATCTACAGTACGGTATTCTACCACACCGTCTCCAGTAGAGATATACAGCGTCATATTCTACCACACCGTCCCCAGTAGAGATATGCAGTGTCCACCGGGGTCCAACTGATGTTTTTCTTTTGCTCCGGAGCCAGTAAGTTATTCGGCGCCCAGGGATCTCCATCGTCGGGCAACTTACTTAATCTGTGAGTCCTGGTTTTTGATTCATCAGGATGTTTATCATGATTTATTTGTTTGTTCTTGATGATTCATTGACTAGTTAGAGATTCACCACGAGGACCGAAGAACTAACTAAATGTTATGAACCACTGCAGTAGCTGAGGGTGAGGTTATGGCCATGTAAAATCGGATTTAAACCCGCCAGTAACTTTGTGTTACTGATCGTTCCAAGTCGATACTTCTGTGGTGGTTCTTTTTGTTTTGTGTCTTGGTGTTTGAAATATTTTTGTGCTGTTGGCGCCTTATGTATGTTTTCATATTTTTAGTTAAGTTAAGGTAACTGAGTGGCCACCTATTGGGAAAATAGCTGCTCATTCGGCTTATGAAATGTTTTCATGGTATAAGTACCTGATTGTTAGTTTGGTTTTTTCCCACCCTGGTTTTTGGAGTGGGAATCTTTTTCTGATTGTGCCTTTTCCTGCTCTTTGCCTACTTGTACCTTTTCATTCTCTTCAGCATCGTCCCCAGTAGGGATCTACAACACCATACCCCACAATTGCGTCCCCAGTAGAGATCTATTGCCCCATTCCCTAACACAACGTCCCCAGTAGAGATCTACATTGCGGTAGTCTACCACACCGTCTCCAGTAGAGAAATACAGCGCCATACCCTACCACACCGTCCCCAGTAGAGATTAACAGTGTCATTCTCTTCACCATCGTCCCCAGTAGGGATCAACAACACCATACCCTTCCATTCCGTCCACAGTAGAGATCTATCGCCCCATTTCCTACCACACCGTCCCCAGGAGAGATCTACAGTGACATGCCCTACCACACCGTCCCCAGTAGAGATCTACAGCACCATATTCTACTGGACCGTCCCCAGTAGAGATCTACAATGCAGTAGTGTACCACACCGTCTCCAGTAGAGATATACAGCGCCATACCCTACCACTCCGTCCCCAGAAAGATAATACAGTGTCATTCTCTTCAGCATCGTCCCCAGTAGGGATCTACAACACCATACCCTACCATTTCGTCCCAAGTAGAGATCTTTCGCCCCATTCCCTACCACAACGTCCCCAGTAGAGATCTACAGCGACATACCCTACCACACCGTCCCCAGTAAAGATCTATCGTCCAGTTCCCTACCGTTACGTCCCCAGTGGAGATCTACAGCTACATATTTCAACGTTCCGAGTAGAAATATAAAACAAAACTACTCTACAAATACGTCCCCAGTAGAGATCTACAGCGACATACCCTTCCACTCCGTCTCCAGTAGAGATATATAGAGTCATTCTAATCAGCATCGTCCCCAGTAGGGATATACAACACAATACCCTACCATTCCGTCCCCAGTAGAGGTCTATCGCCCCATTCCCTACCACAACGTCCCCGGTAGAGATATACAGCGACATATCCTACCATATCGTCCCCAGTAAAGATCCACAGCGCCATATCCTACCACACCGTCCCCAGTAGAGATTTACAGCACCATAATCTACCACACCGTCCCCAGTAGAGACCTATCACCCCATTCCCTACCCAACGCCCCCAGTAGAGATCTACAGCACCTTACTCTACTGGACCGTCTCCAGTAGAGATATACAGTGCGGAAGTCTACCACACCGTCTCCATTAAAGATAAACAGCGCCATATTCTACCACTCCGTCCCCAGTAGAGATATACAGTGTCATTCTCTTCAGCATCTTCCCCAGTAGGGATCTACAACACCATACCCTACCATTCTGTCCCCAGTAGAGATCTGTCGCCCCATTCCCTACCCAAACGTCCCCTGTAGAGATCTACAGCGACATTCCCTACCACACCGTCCCCAGAATGATCTACAGCGCCATATCCTACCACACCGTCCCCAGTAGAGGTCTACAGCACCATAATCTACCACACCGTCCCCTTAGTCCGGCAGAAAACAAATTTGACCTGGAATTGTGTTCTAAAGTTTTTTTCTTTACTGAATTATGTTCAGTTGGCATTGCCTTACAAGAATCTGAGTGATGCCACTTTGGCATCATTGAGCAATTTTGTATTTTCAAGATGGCGTTTAAGATGGCGGCCAGAATATATAATAATATTTAACAGGGGTCTCTGATTGTTTTTATCTGGCAAAACTGTGGTTATTTCAGTACAAAATGATGAACAGGTATCAGTTTTGTATAAGTATTTACATTCTATCATAGTTTCTTTTCAAGACAGGATAAAAAAACACTGTATAGATGAAATAAGTCAAGGTTTTTCGTAATTTTGGTTTAACTTTTTTATTCACACAATAAGCACTTTAACTTTCAGAACCATTACTCAAGCTAGATTGCCTTATCAAGATGCAGTGATTATCTTATTCAAGATGTCATTCAAGAAGGCAGCCATGATTTCTTGCGCAAAACGAATTTAACTTAGAATTGAGGTTATGGAAACGTTGCGGTAGAGTATGGCACCGTAGATTCCTTTGGGGCGTTAAGGTAGAATATAACACTGAAGATCCCTATTTGGGACGTTGTGGTAGAGCATGACACTGTAGATACGTATTGGGGAAGTTGTGGCACTTTATAATCCTACTGGGGACGTTGCGGCAGAGTATGTCGCTGTAGATCCCAACTGGGTACGTTGTGGTAGAGAATGGAATAAAGATACATACTGGGGACCTTGCGGTAGATTATGGCGATGTTGATCTCTACTTGGTAGGTTGCGATAGAGTATGGCGCTTTATATCCCTACTGGTGACTTTGTAGCAGATTATGGCGCTGTAGACCTCCACTGGGTACATTGTTGTAGATTAAAGTTTTAATTTGGAAACAATGTGGAAGAGTATGTCACTGAAAATCCACTACGGACCTTGTGGAAATAATTGAGCTGTTTATATCACTTGGTAGATTGTTGTAGAGAATAGTGTCGTATATCCCTACTGGGGACGTTGTGGTGGATTATGGCAGTGTAGATCCCTATTAGGGACATTGCAATATAGTATGGCACTGTTGATCCAAACTGCGGACGTTGCGGTAGAGTATGGCGCTGAATATCACTACTGGGGATCTTGTGGAAGAGTATGTCACGCTAGATCATTACTGGATACGTTACGGTAGAGTATGTGGCTGTATATTCCTACTGAATCCGTTGTGATACATTATGGCGCTGTTCAGCTCTATATCCTTACTGGGTACGTTGTGGTAGAGTATGACACTGTAGTTCCTTACTGGAGACGTTGCGATAGAGTATGGTACTGTAGATCACTACTGGGGACGTTCCGGTTCAGCATGTGGCTGTAGATTCCTACTGGGGACGTTATGGTAGAATATGGCGCTGTAGAGATCGCTTCTGCGGACGTTGATATACAGTAAGGCGCTGTAGATATCTACTGGGGACGTTGCGGTAGAATATGTGGCTGTTTATCTCTAATGGGGACGGGTGAGTAGAGTATGACGCTACAGAGATTGCTAGGCTACTGGGGACGTTGCGATAGAGTTTGGTGCTGTAGCTATCTACTGGGGACGTTGCGGTAGAATATGTGACAGATTATCTCTACTGAGGACGTTGCGGTAGAGTATGGCACTGTAGATTCCTTCTTGGGACGTTGCACTAGAGTATGGCGCTGTTTGTCTCTACTTGATGTAGAGTATGGTGCTGTAGATTCGTACTGGCGTCTTTGCGGTAGAGTATGGCACTGTTGATCCCTACTGGGGACGTTGCGGTAGGGTAGGGTAGTCGTTGCAGTATAGTAATGCAATCAAAGTTGCCAAGGCTGAAAAAATGAAAAATTAAAAAAAAAAAGATCAGACTGGAACCCAGGCTACACTACTGGGGACATAGCTGCTTAGTATGTGGTTAGGGGCGTTTGGTAGATTTTGGCACTGTAGATCCATATTGGGGATGTTGTATTAGAATATGGCACTGTAGATCCCTATTGGACCATTGCGGTAGAGCCTGGCAGACCTGTTATCGATTACTTTCAAAGTTAATCACTAACGATAACAATTACTTTCAACGATTAACGATTACGATTAAAAGTATTTTTTCCTGGCTTTATTCGATTACAATTACAATTGATTTGCAAAAGTAATCGAATAATCAATCGATTAGTTTTGCTACTGTCTACTGTCTACGTTATGGTACAGTATGACACCGTAGAACCATACTTGGTCGTTGCTGTAGGGTATGGCTCTGTAGATCCCTAACAGAAGGTACAAGTAGGCAAAGATCAGGAAAAGGCGCAATCAGAAAAAGATTCCCACTCCAAAAACCGAGGTGGGAATCAGGAAAAGGCGCAATCAGAAAAAGATTCCCACTCCAAAAACCGAGGTGGGAACGTTTTGTAGAATTTGGCACTGCATGTACATCCCTACTGGGGACGTTGTGGTGGAATACGGCATTGTAGATCCCTATTTAGGACATTGCGATAGAGTATGGCGCTGTAGATACCTACTGGAGACGTTGTGGTACAGTATGGCGCTGTTGATCTCTACTGGGTACGTTGTGGTAGAGTATGGCTCTGTAGATATTAACTAGGGTCGATGTGGTACAGTATGGCACTGTAGATCCCTACTGGGGAGGTTGCGGTAGAGAAAGGCGTTATAGATGCTGTAGACGTAGCAGTAGAGTATGGCGCTGTATATTCATAACAGGGAGTTTGCGATAGACTTTGGCATTGAATATCCACAAGGGGACGTTGTGCTAGAATATGGCACTGTTTATCACTATGGGGGACATTGCGGTAGAGAATTGTGCGGTATATCCCTACTGGGTACGTTGTGGTAGAGTTCGGCACTGTACATTCTTACTGAAGACGTTGCACTAGAGTATGGCGCTGTTGATATCTACTGGGGACGTTGCGCTACAGAATGGCACTGTAGATACCTAGTTGGGGCGTTGCGGTAGTGTTTATGTCTGTAGATTTCTACTGGGGACGTTGCAGTAGATAATAAAAATAAAACTGAGATCCTTTAAGAGCCCTGAGCATATTTTCCAGAAAGGTGATGGGCCATACCACGGTTTCGGCTATTCAAGCCTCGTCAGTGACCCTTTAGATTTGGCAACATGGAGCCAAAGAGAGTTACAGTAATTTTTCAACTTTCAGCAGGCTAGTCGATACAAAGACTAGTATAATCAAATTGTGGCCAAATATATTGAACGTTGGTTAGAATATGTATCTAAACCGATGATAATTTTCTGATTTCTCAAAATATCCTCTCTGATCTCAAAGGACCAAAAGGAAAATAGATAATGTACGGGGAGACTTTTTAGGGCCGCCACACGGCACAACACCAGCTGCAGTAATAGCAAATAAAAATAAAAATGAGATCCTTTTAGAGCAGTGAGCATATTTTCCAGAAAGGTGATGGGCCATACCGCGGTTTCGGCTATTCAAGCCTCGTCAGTGAGTATGTCGTTGTAGATACCTATTGAAAACGTCGCAGTAGAGTATGCTGTAGATCTCTACTGGGTACGTTGCAGATGAGTGTGGCGCTATATGTCTGTACTTGGAACAATATGGTACAGCATGGCGCTGAAGATCCCTACTGGTTTCGTTGTGGTAGAAAATAGCGCTGTATATCACAACCTGGGACGTTGCGGTAGAGAATTGCACAGTAGATCCCTACTGGGGACGTGACAGTAGACTATGGACATGTAGATCCCTACTGGGAAATTTGCGGTATAGTAGGGTACTGTTGATCCATAATGGGACGTTATAGAGTATGTGGCTGAAGATCCAAACAGCAGATGTTGTGGTTGAAAGTAGATATCTACTGGGGACGTTTCTGTAGAGTATTTGGCTATAGATCTCAACTAGAGACTGCGTGATAGAGTATGGCGCTATTGGTCTCTACTGGGAACGTTGCGGTATAGATAAAAACTGTAAATCCTTAATTGGGACCTTGTGGTAAAATATTGCTCTGTATATCTCTACTCGGTACTTTTAGGCAGAGTATGACACTGCAGATACCAAATTGGATACGTTGCGGTAGACTATGGCACGGTAGTTGCGAACTGGAGATGTTGTAGTAGAGTATTGCACTATAGACGCCTACAGGTACGTTGTTGTAGATTATTGCACTGTATTTCCATACTGAAGACGTTGCATAACAGTTTGGTGCTGTATATCTTTACTGGGGACGCTGAAGATCCATACTGTAGACGTTATGGTAGGGTATGGCTCTGAAGATACCTACTTGAGACGTTTTCGTAAACTAAGGCTCTGTATATCTCTACTGGGTACGTTGTGACAGAGTATGGAGCTGTAGGGGAGGTTGCGGTAGAATATGACACTGTAGAACCCTACTTGGAACGCAGCGGTAGATTATGACGCTGTAGATACCTACTAGGGACGTTGCGGTAAATCCCCAATGGGTACGTTGTGGTAGAGTATAGCGTTGCGGTAAAATATATGGCTGTATATCTCTACTGAGGACGTTGCAGTAGAGTATGGCACTGTAGATTCCTACTGGGGACCTTGTGGTAAACTGTGGCGCTATATATCTCTACTGAGTACGTTATGGTAGAGTATCTAACCGTAGATCGTTACTGGGGACGTTGCAGTAGAATATGATACTGTAGATCGATACCGGGGACGTTGCGGTAAACAATGGTGCTGTAAATCCTAATGTGTACGTTGTGGTAGAGTACGATACTGTATATCCCTACTGGAGAGGTTGCGGTTGAGTATGGTATTGTAGAATGCTACTGGGGACGTTGCGGTAGCGCATGGCACTGTAGCTCTTTATTAGGGAGGTTACGGTAGAATACAGCGCTCTAGGGCTCAACTTGGAACGTTGTGGTAGAGTATGGCGATGTAGATCTCTACTTGGAACGTTCCGGTATCACATATTTGGTATGATGCCGTACAATTTTCAAAATAGCCCATTTTCGCTTCTACGCTGCAGACACGCATTGTATACATGGGTCATTATAAAAAAAAAATGGCGCAATCCTTGTCCCTGATGATTTTCTCGCAAGCGCGATGTCCGAGGTTTGCTTCATCCTTCTATAATATTATTATCAGCCGTGCTTTACAAGAACCACACGGATTTCACGTTTACGAGTATGTTATTTAAAAGAAAAAAATGCAAGATTTTTATCGTGTCCCCGGGTCTGGGTAAGTAGTTTTATTTGTTTCCATTGCAAAAGAAGCTTGACAGAAATTACATTTTCTGTAACCCTCTATTGCAAATAATGTTATTGAAGTCAAATTCAAAAATCATATGGTATATTAAGTGCAATTTAAGAGCGGCGGCACATTATAGTGCTGTCATTGGAAAACATATCAGTGCTGTCACAGTTTTAAAACATCTATTTTGACCAGAGTTATGAATCATTTTCTCAGATCAAAACAATCGCATTTTTGTAGACGACAGCAAGCTGATGAAGTCATGGTAAACAACTTTTTGAGAAAATTACTCCGTTCATATTCCATAAAGACATGTCAAAATCGGTGTGGGAATTTTTTAGCCATCAGTACTATCACGCGCATTTTGCCGCTTCTTGCAAATATCACGTACATTTTAAGGCCATGACTGAATTTCAGCTTAGGGCCGGTTTGAATAGATATGCAAAGTTTTCAGCCTGCATTCTGCTGTTAGTCATAATAATTAAATTTATGTGTGAAACTCAGTACTATCACGGTCAGTGCTGTCACGGTCGTGACAGTACTGATGTGTGACAGCACTGAGTTGACTTCTGTCAGCAGGTGTGGATTCAGGCAATTTCCTACACTGAAAAGAGTTAGGTCGCCTTTCACGAGAGGGTCTCAGCTACTAACACCAGTAGCAGTCAGAAGAGGTCAAACTATTTGAGGTGTGTGTGTGTGTGGGGGGGGGGGGGGGTGATACAAAACTGCAAATTCAAAATTCTTCGTCGACCAGGGTATACCCAATGAGGCTGGTTACTACGAAGATAAAAAAAGTGGTAGTTTCGTCCCGACATTACTGAAAGTTATTGACTCGGGTACATAAAAAATAAATATCAGACGCGTCATGAGAAGACATGATTTTGCAAAAGTGCAGCTCAGCTGCAGTGTAACCTTCCAAGGGGGTATTAGCTCCAAGCTCACTAAAAGAAAAATGACCCCAGCTCCCTAATTTTTTTACTTGCTCCCAGCTTCCTAAAACTAAAAATGTTCTCTTCTAGTAATCCCCAACTCCCTTCAAATGTTTTCCAGTTCTCCCAACCTCCTTGATAACGAATTGCCGATTCCGATAGCGTAATGGTGAGAACGTCCGCTTCGGGAGCGGGAGGTCGTGGGTTCGATCCCAGGCCGGGTCATGCCAAAGACTTTAAAAATGGTACCAGTGGCTACCTTGCTTGGCGCTCAGCATTATTAGGCAAGCACTGGCTTCTCTTCTCCCAAAACAAAATATAGCATCACTAACATCGCATGTCTAATATGAAAATGTCCGAATAATAACAAAAGAGGTACGAAAATAATCAATGTCTGTATTCACTAGAGGACCGTATGGAAGACTGGCCGTTGTGCTAAATACGTTATCCTCTATAAATATAGAGATTATTATTGTTATAATTAATGGCCCTTCTACACAGAAAACCCGTGATAGGGTCCCAAATTAATTGCACTCTTTTGTCGTGAACAATCCTGGTTGTTTCAGACCTGGTCGAAAGCCCCAAAAAACATTTTCTCATGCTGCAGCTGCTTAAAGTGTTAAGCTGAATAGCGCTAATTGCGCTTGTCGTATTACACCGCGTTTGGTTTGCGTGTACCGAACGTGTTGTGTTATCTACCCGAAGGTGTCCCTCGTTCGAGCATTAGCCGAGGCTTCGTTGGTTGCGACCGTAAGGCAGTCACTGTCCCTAAGCTCATCGGTTAATTGTCAGAAATTAATCAGTTAATCAACTCCGCACACATTGGAATAAAAAAGGCGAGATCGGATAATTAACAGTGCTGTCACGACAGCATCAGTGCTGTCACGATATCAGTGCTGTCACGGTCATAATTATTTAAAATACTCAAAACGCATCATATAAAAGTAGTTGCTTTTGGTATGTAATGATACTATACTAAAATGGTAAACGTTTTGAAGAACTTAATTTTGGTTTATTCCTTCAAGATTATGTCTACAGAAAAAAGCGCTTCAGAAACAGAACAAATCACAGTATGTGCATTTTAATTGAAGCTCTCTCCCTCGTTAATTCATTGAAAGTATTTAAGGTTTGTGACAAGTTATATATACCCCCACTTACAGATTTGGAAAGTCTTATCAAATAAGCGTTGTACGCAAGAAAATTTGTTCGTGACAGCACTGATATTTTTTCAAGGGTACCATACAATTGATTAATGCTGGTGCACAATTTGTTCAGTTAAACTCGGCATATTTTATTTCTATATTCTAAATGCTATTGTTAATAAAACTATCTCATTAAAAAAGAAAAACTGGACAACGATTTTTTTTTCGTTTTGCCTTACAGTTTTCTGGATTGCTCCATTTTTTGATAATGACCCATATAAACTTTGTATGGATGATTGACTTTGACCACTTTCCTTGGGCAGTCTCAGACATGATCAGACGGTCAGTCGGTAGCGTAGAAGCTTTGCCTGGAGGCACAAGCAGCCCTTCTATTTATTTAGGCCACAAATGGGCGAGGACCATACAAAGACGTCGAAAGCGTTCAAAGCGTATTTACCGCATGTAGAACTTATTCGTTATGCGTAAGACCGTCCGAGATACGCAGAGCTTCTGACATAAAGGTATCTGAAAACCCCTAAAACAAGGAAATCTTCGATTTTTCCTCCAGTGGTGTTCGGTTTGTTGCTATGGCAACCATGCATATTAAATTGCAAAGCGTTTTATTGTTGAAACTTGTAATATAATACGTGTTTTATAATAATTAAACATTTATTTATCTGAACCAGCACTTAAATGCTATAGCCGCATGTTTTCGTACCTTGTGTATTTCCGCGATGTACTGGTTCACATCCGCGTTTGGAAACATTTCCGCGCTTGTGATACCTGGATTGAGAAATAATATTTCTTTTTTTCTAATGTATCTCGATAAACGAATATATCGTGAAAAACTTTCATAAACATGCCTGTTTCTTGGCTGTTTATAAGAATTTTATGGAGCACGATAGCCTTGTGGTAGAGCACCGGCCTCCGAATCGAGAGGTATTGGGTTTGATTCCCACTAGGGGTTTCCGGGCCGTGTCCTTGAGCAAGACAACATTAACTCACAACAGTAATGGTTAATACTCAAAAAGCGCTGGCTTTGTCCAGACATAGCTGAAAACCTGTACTAGAGGACCAATGGTCCTGTAAACGCTCACCTGAGATCAGGGATATATACCAATAAACCTGTTTGACTAGTATGGTCATGGACGAACTATATTGACCTTGTCGTAAAATAGGTCAAGGTCATCACAGGGTCATAATTTTATGCACGCATATAGTACTCTAGTCTACAATGCTACATGCCTAGTTTTGTTGAAATTGGTCCACCCGTTCCATAGAAAAAGATTTTAGAATGATTTTTAGAATGATTTTTACCATATATGGACATGGCGGCCATCTTGGTCATGTGACCTGGATTATTTATGTACACATTGGTTTCTCCTTCCTACATGTGCTTTATATCAAATTTGCCGGGCTTTGATTGGCCAAGCGGTTTCAGAGAAGAAGATCTTTGAATATTATGGTGATATTCATTTATATTGCCCCAGGGTGGGGGCAGACCGGCCCATTGGGTCCATTTTTAAGAATCATATATCTTCAGTCCATTTGCCCATTTCCTTAATGTTTTTCTCTTCAAATGACTTTTTGACAAATTTCCCCTTCAAATGCATGGGCCACCTATGTTGACCTTGCCGTAAAATATGTCAAGGTCATTCCTGGGTCATGATTTATATAAACTATGTAGAGCTCCTTTCCCTGTGCTTCATGCCAAGTTTCAAAATCATAGACCTTATTGTTCTGGAGAAAGATATTTTTTCTATTTATAGCCATGGCGGCCATCTTGGTCATGTGATCTGGACCATTTATATAAACTTTTGTTCCAACTTCCTTAGGATGCTCCACATGAAGTTTGGCTTTGATTGACCAAGTAGTTTCAGAGAAGAAGATCTTTGAATATTATGGTAATATACATGTATATTGCCCCGGAGTGGGGGTAGACCAGCCCCTGGGGTGCATTTTTTCAGAATCATAAATGTTCAGTCCATTTACCCTTTCCCTTCAAGTTTTTCCCTTCAAATGACATTTTGACAATTTTCCCCATTCAAATACATGGGCGACCTATGTTGACCTTGCTGTAAAATAGGTCAAGGTCATCCCAAGGTCATGATTTATATAAACTTTGTAGAGCTCCTCTCCCTGATGCTTCATGCCAGGTTTTAAAATCATAGGCCTTCTGGTTCTGGAGAAGAATATTTTTAAGGTTTTTGCGATTTATAGCCATGGCGGCCATCTTGGTCATGTGACCTGGACAATTTATATAAACATTGATTCCCCCTTCCTAGGGATGCTTCACATGAAGTTTGGTTTTGATTGGCTAAGCGGTTTGAGAGGAGAAGATCTTTGAAAATGTGGACGGACGGACGCCGGAGCATGACCATCTCACTTTGTGAGCCTTCGGCTCAGAAAGCTAATAATTGTTGACTCGATACATACAATGACGGCTCCAGTGGCCGAGCGATTAAGAGCGCTGTTTCTTAATAACTCGATCATGTCATCTCTGTCTCTCAGAGTCTGTTGTTTTCTTTTTTTTTTTTTTTTTTTTTTTTTTTTTTTTTAATTCAGTTTTACGTCCCTTTCACGTCCCTGGCACACCCGCAAGCAGAACTTGGCTTGTCTCACATGTGGCCAGATCGGGACTTGAACCCACACCATTTACAGCGGTGAGGTGATCGAATGATTAAGAAACAGCGCTCTTAACCGCTCGGCCACGGGGCCCGCCCTGGTGTGGGTTCGAGCTCCGCTCTGGCCACATGTGAGACAAACCAAGTTCTGCTTGCGGGTGTGCCAGGTGGGTTTTCTAGGGGTTCTCCCGTTTTCGCCCCACCTTCTGATTGGCTGTTCTCATATGAGCTGAAACAATATTGAAAGGGACGTAAAACTGATTCAAAAAAGTGTGTGGGGGGGAGGGAGGGGGGGGAGGGGGGGGGTAAATCCAAAACGTCGAATGAACTTTTATGATCACAACAACACTTATATCCATTTGCATTCGTAAAGGCATTTTAATTAAATTGTTGTTCAGGGATCATGTTTCTGGAATCATGATAATAGAGAGGTTATAAAAAAATGATGCAATCAGAAAGAAATTCGGTAGGAAATGGGTCGCATGTACGTGCCCTTTCATGCCCAAATCTAACAACTAGATTAGCTTTCGCCCGCCAGGACAATGACTGAAACATCGTTTACTGGGACGTAAATAAACAAAAACTATCTGACTGTTATATATGTATAAATTAATCTGCCGGACTAATGTAAAATCGCTTTTGAAAATTTCAACACATAATTTATATACCCTTCAATTTCAAATTTTATTATATTCAGGTGGGTTTAAAGTCGAAGACTACATGTAGATTTAATATTATATTTAGACCGTGAATGTTACACATGAACGTCATCAAATAAAATTAAGCTATAAAAATATTCTTATTATGAATTACTCTTATTATGAATTAGACCACAAAAAGGACTAATTGTCATAATATGTTAAAAACATATATAAGTCTATTTATATTTAGCTTAAAATAGCTTTTTTAAGAAATAACGATAACTCTTATAACGTACTGGGCAGAGATATAAAAACGTACTGGGTACGGACGTACTCAGCAATGATGTTGCAAGTAGACCCTTCTCAAAATTTCAAGCTTCTAGCCATCTTCTGTGACTGTACAGGTCGGTTTGTGTCGGACCTGTTCGGAAACCACATTGTTGGTTTTCCCACGAGGCGGCTCATATTTGCCTAAGTTCAAGACTCAACCATCTCTATAGCCAGAAGCTGCATCATAAGTTATCTGATTTTGCCAAAGATGGCAAAGTCGAAGACACATTTACAATGCAACCTTTTACGCTGGGGAACTGTAACGTTCCATAGAATTTCTTGTAATGGCAGTTGATGATAATTGTCTCTTAGTTTTGTAAAAGACGATAACCCATGTGGATACGCAGAATACGATATTCTAGAACTGAATAAAAGATCGAAATCTTACAGAATGGCTAAAAAGTGTGTGGAATGTTTAAGAAATACTATAGCATCAGGATAACATGTTAATATAATGTATGCTCCCGTATACCCCACTTTTATATAATAATACTGGGGTATTCAAAGTTATACAATTTTTCTTATTTTTGATCCAAAACATAGATTGTGGGTACTCGTTAGAACTGACTCGTCGAGGCGGCTCTAACGTGTATCCACAATCAATGTTTTGAGCAAAAATATTAAAAATATCATTTTTTTCCGTTGAAATGTTTAATTTTTATAGTAGAAAAAAATATTTTATGGGCAAGGTTTCGTAATGGAGTATCCAAAGTACCCGGCGTGAGAGGAAATCATCTTGGCATTAACTAAAACTAAACGCATTCAGTAGAAAAACCCAGCCCTAGATAATGTATCAACAATAGTCTACAGTACACTAAAACATATAATAGCCAAAAGGAGGAAAGACAGCGCGATACGATATAACCTAATCGAAATAACATTAAGTAATTCTTATGTTCTAGCTTTTGCCATATAATGCCCAGTGGTAAGCTACCATGTGTTTGATGGTGTAATATTCTTATTTATCACTCATGAATAATCAATCAATCAAATGTATCAGCAAAATCAACAAAATGCCTTTGGCTATAAACATTTACAAATATGGGAATACAAAGTTATGCAATTACATACAGCAAATTCAGAAATATTACAAACAATTACTAATGGTGAAGTCTTTGGTTGGTTATCAGAAGTCAGAGATACCATTAATGACATCTGATCTGCGAGACATTGCAAAATAGACATACTTGGATAGTCTTATAATAAAATTTCTAGAAGAACAATCCATTACGAAAACATGCCCATGCAATATACAGAGATTTTTAAAGTTAAAAAAAATTGAAAATTTTTAATAGGAAATTTTTTATATTTTTCTTATTTTTGCTCAGAACATAGATTGTGGGTACACGTTAGAACCGCCTCGCCGAGGCAGCTCTAACGAGTACCCACAATCTATGTTTTGGTGCAAAAATAAGAAAAATAGGTATACCCCTGCATACCCCAGTTTTGCTATATAAAAGTGAGATATAAGGGGGTATACATTGCACGGACATGTTTTCCTGATTATAATGTTAATAAACTTTAACATGACTGTCTTAAAGCAGCATAAAACGGACATGTCAATAGAAAGTGGTATTCTGATTCTACTTGTTTTAAGTTACAAAGATTACAGAGTCTCCGTTCTCTATTTTCGTCCCGATATCTACCGCGCTCAATTTCTAGGCTATGGGCAGGTACACGGAAAGCCGTTTACGTTTTGAGAAATTTTTCATTTTCTATCACCTGAAGATACTTTTCAAATCTAAACTCTGATTTGTATTGTGCATAATAATGCAACTTTGAAAAATTGTTCATTTGCGAATACCAATGTTGCACAAATTGGTCTCTAATACGTGTTTTAAGTATATGGAGGGGAGGTACATGCTCGAACTGATCTCGCCACCTGTTCGGGAATCCTAAATTTTCTATAAAATTCTTCATTCGAGATGCCCAATGATTTTTGGCAGAATTTCTATTAATTGATCTATTTTGGATTTCATTAACCTGGTCCGTAAACATTTTAGATATCAATGAGTGTGGGTTGTTCAGGATTTTGAGCCAAAATTTTGTGGCTCTCTCCTTGGCAATTATTGCTAATGGGTACCTTCCTAGTTCTCCATAAACTGCATAGTTTGTAGTCTGTGCCCTAATCTTACAAAATTTAATGTGTATTTTATTCATATACACCCCACACTTCTGAGCCATACAACAAGATTGGAGTTACTAGTGAATCAAATAGTGTAAGCTTGGTTTTTACACTACATGTATTTAGATGAATAATAATAATGCATAAGCCCCAAAGATAGATTTAGAGATGCCAAAAGGGAATGTCTCGCTGTTTAGCTGATTTCAAATAGTCTACTGTACACGAAAACATATAGACAAAAGGAGGAATGACAGCGACGATATACATAATTGAAATAACATTAAGTAATTCTTATGTTCTAGCTTTTGCCATATAATGTCCAGTGGTAAGCTACCATGTGTTTGATTGTGTATTCTTGCATAGATATCTGTGCGCATAGCTGTTTGAAGCCGTTTTTGATTGGTCGAAAGCCGTGTTCAAACCGCAAAACCCATGTTCAAATCATGAAATTCACGTGCCGTTTGAACATGGGTTTTGGCCGTCGTCATTGGTCAAAGTGACGTGACGTCATGTATTTCATAGAAACAAAATGGCCGACGTTGAAGAAGCTCCGCGGTTTTCGGTGCGTTTTTACGTTGTTTATGTTATTTTTAGGAAATTTTAAGTGGATTGGAGTGAAAATGCAAGAATAGCGATCAACCATGGTTTGTTCCAGTGTTCAAACATTCGCTGGATCACTCGGAAGGTGTTTGAACACGCGGCCTGCGGCCTTGTGTTCAAACACCTTCCTCGTGATCCATCGAATGTTTGAACACTGAAAACCATGGTTGATCCCTATGATATTCTTATTTATCACTCATAAATAATAGCTTAATATACAATATGCCCCAAGGTTAAATTTAGAGATGTCGAAAAGGGCATGTCTTGCTGTTTGGTTGATTTAATGCAACGTTTCAAAGTAAAGTTTGAGAAAGGCCAGTACTGACAGAATAAACCAGAATCGGAAATCTAAATTCCCGAACGCTTGATTCAAACTTTATTCTGAATTAATATGATTGTTTGCATAAATGTTCCTACATGTACAGTACAGTTGTCGCGATGCTTTGAGCGTACGCGCATTTGCGCGTTGCGCGTGGTTGCGCGTAGGGGATTATCTCCACTCGCGAGTCACTCGCAAACTACGCGCAATCTTGCGCGATCATCTCGCAAACGCGCAAAACCATTTGTCAAACACGCGCGACGTGAATCAGATATGCGCGATTTACACAATTTAAACAATCTTGCTTGTAAGGTGTGTTGTAAAAAATGTTTCATGTTGCATTTTCATGCCCGCCTGATGTCAACATGTATGTCAAATTTGATTACTGTCTGATCCATCCAAGTATTCATACTTAATACATGTAGATATACTTCGTACAAAGGTAGTACAAAGCGACTAGGTTAGAGATACATGTACATGTAGAATATTCGTCTGACCCGAAGGAAAATTGATACACTGTATATTTTCTATATAAATAATGAGAAGAAAACAGTGTAAACAGAGCCCCGTCACATACCTTAGCTAATACAGGTATGGAGAATAATTTTTCTATTAAACCAAGTATTCTTTTCTCAGTCTTGGTAATTAAACAGATACAAGTAGGCAATGATCAGGAAAAGGCACAATCAGAAAGAAATTCTTACTCCAAAAACCGAGGTAGGAAAAAAACAAAATGACAATTAGGTACTTATACTTAGAGAACATATCGTAAGCCGAGTGAGCAGCTACTTCCCAATAGGTGGCCCCTCAGTTACCCGAACTTAACTAAACATCACGAATACATTTCAGTGTAATGTATACTCACTTGAACCCCAATCTTCTAATAGCAAAACTGGGGTATACAGGGGTTTACCTAATTTTCTAATTTTGGCTCCAAAACATATATCGTGGGTATTCGTTTGAACCGCCTCGCCTCGCGGAGGCGGTTCTAACGTATACCCACATTCTATGTTTTGAGCAAAATAAGAAAAGTAAACAAAATCTACAGAAAATTTTCAGTTTTTACAACTTTGGAAAAATCAGTATTTTACATGGGCATGTTTTCGTAATGACTATAAAAACGTGCACTGTAGTTGTTCGGTCCTCGTGGTGAATCTCTAAACAACATTGAATTTAAACACACAAACATGTACAGCATGTCGTGTTTGTATATTTATATGCAGCTGTAAAACCAACTTGTTACAACATAAACCTGTGTTATTTTGATTTGTGGTTTTACGTCCCTATTAACGATTTAAGTTACACGAAAAACAAAAATTATAAAAAGCAGGAAAATATAAATAAACTTCAGCAAGTTCATATGCGAATACTAGTCTAAACTGTTCGCGCGCAAGCAATTTTACGCGTAGGCTGTGGTTTAATTTACGTAGATGATAGTAAAAGTAAGATGACCAAGATGAGCCTCAATCATTTTTTTCATTTGATAAAAATGACTTGTTATGCCTCAAACAATTTTGATGATTGACTAACAACAACTCACTGTCGTACAGTAGCCTGGCTAATTGGCTAGCCTGTACTTCACAGTGAACAAGTTAATTGTTTTGTTTTGTTTTATGTCCAAAATAGCCCCCAAATACGGGGGATGATCCAAAATAACGTAGACTTTTGCTGTAGCTTCTATACAACTCATTCAAATGCTTATGAAATAACATGAGCATAAATCGGAATATGTCTAGAATATCGTGGCAAAATATCAGGCAAAAATAACGACCCGTTAAAAATCTACAGTCACAACAAAAAGGTCACTAAGGTCTACCCGGCGCACGTCATCTTTGATTTCATAACGTCATTGACGTTTTATTCATTTTGAAATTAGCACATTCTAAGCGCTTACGGCCATCTATTCAACATGTACCATAGATAAAAAGTATTTTTGCTTATTTTGCTTTGTACTTCACACATTTCCCGTCAGTATCAAAAACTCGAAACAAATTCTTACTTTAAATTGCTTCAAAATCGCCGATTCACCAGCCGTCTGCTTGCGGTCAGCGCATTACGCATTTACGTCGCCACTGATGTGCGTTATTTTTCTTTCTTTTTCTGTCTTTGTTATGCTGTTTTATCGTCAGAGTCACAATGGGAATATTTTTACACAACTGATTTATTCACTGAATATTCCCGTTATGTCTACACTAAGTTATTTTTCGGTTTTTGTGTTGGCGCGATCAAAAATCGCGGCAAGTTTAGTAATAGCATAGATTTTAGCAATATCTGGAGACGACGTTTTTAGCGTTAAATGCACTGAAAAAGCGCACAATTGATATTAATATTTCAAAAACGCACTGCTCAAACTTTTTGAAACTTATGCACAGTATTATCTAAACACCAAGCCTTTACTTAATTAAGTTTGACGCGATTCGCATGCCTATTTTACATTTTGTCGAGACATGTATGACACAAGACAGGACCGAAAATTCGTGTGCGCCGCCTATGCGTCACCATGGTTTTAAAATGGCGCGGCGTGTTTCAGATATTTATAAAATGTGTGATTGTTTCATCTTATCTTGTTCTAAGAATGTTCTGATTTATCGCAATATACATTTTTCTAAAATTTATCCACGTATATTGAAGCTACAGCAAAAGTTTACGTTATTTTGGATTTTCCCTCGTATAAAGGACTGTCCGAAATAGTCCCAAACATAAAGAACAAAACAACTGATAAATAGTCAAACGTATATGTAGTTGTAGTGAAACTGAGCGTCATTTACAAAAAAAAAAAAAAAAAAAACAACGTTGAAACTGAGCAACAAAGTAGTAATTTACAAATACTTTTATAAGTACATGTACTTGAATGTTATAGTTCGATGAATCACGTCACGCATCGCGCAAAGATCCATGTGCGATGCGCGACGAACCAAAAGAACTTTGCGCGTCACTCGCAAACTGTATTATGTAAAACTTGCGCGTCACTCGCGAGTGACGCGCGAGTCACTCGCAAAACGTTTTTAGAAGGGATTAAAAAATTTTGCGCGTTGCGCGATCGCTCAAAGCATCGCAAAACTGTACTGTATATAGGTCATAACCAATTTTAAGTAGGACATATTCGAAATTGACGAGACAATATGTGAAAATGTACATCGAAAATACCTGAACTGGAGTAGAAATAAGTCCAATCGATATATTACAAATTTTCACTTATTTGTGCCAAATATCCTCTCGGAGAAGAACCCAGAAATGTCTTAATATTGACATTCAATAACCAAATAACTATTGTCTGTTAGCAATGCAATGTGAAGTGTTATTCCCAAAAGTATGAACTTATGATGATAATCTCTGTATTGTCTTATTGAAGTTGATACAGGAAAAGACAGTTTAGTTGGAAAGCGATCGCGATATATAAAATATAATATTTCGAGAAATTATGTCTAAGCTACATATAGATTATATACACTTCGTATCCTTGGAAGTTGGCAATAATATGTATAGTGCTATTTTATTGTCAAACACAGTGAGATCTAGTGTAATGGCCGTTTATGTTCAGTATTTCTATATATGTATATTTCAGACCATGTTATGTTATGGTCTATAATTGGAAATGCATAATCTGTCCGCATGAATATTTAGAATAATAGATAAAAATAAAACTGAGGTCCTTCAAGAGCAGTGAGCATATTTATGAGAATGGTGATGGGCCATACCACGGTTTCAGATATTCAAGCCTCTTCAGTGACCCTTTAGATTTGGCAACATGGAGCCAAAGAGAATTGCCAGAATTACAGTAATTTTGCAACTTTCAACAGGTTAGTCGTACAAAGACTAGTATAATCAAAACATGGTCAAAAATATTAAACGTCGGTTAGAAAATGAATCTAAACCAATAATACTTTTCTGATTTCTAAAAATACCCTCTCTGATCTCAAAGAACCAAACGGAAAATACAATCTGCACTATGGATGATGTACGGGGAGACTTTTTAGGGCCGCCACACGGCACAACATCAGCTGCAGTAATAGCAAATAAAAATAAAACTGAGATCCTTCGAGAGGAGTGAGCATATTTATGTGAATGGTGATGGGCCATACTGCGGTTACACCTATTCAAGACTCTGATTGATACAATTAAATTCAAAATCCCATCACTGGCGAGATAAAGTGACAATATGCAATACATCACATACATTTAAAACAAATGTAAAGAGCGAGATGACGAGCGCTTCCCAGTATGGTAGCTTTCCGGCCATCAAACAAAACAAACAAAAAATTGACAACGAAAGGGTACCTCACAGAAGAAATGACTTGGAAGGTCACTTAAGGAATTGCAGTTGGAACGTAATCGAATTTATATGTATGAAGTAGCCGAAACCATGGTATGGCCCATCTCCTTTCTCATTAATATGTTCACTGCTCTTAAAGGATCTCAATTTTATTTTTATGGGCCCCATTTCTCATTTAGTTTGTTGCGATTTAATGTTTAATTACAGAATTTTTATGCATCCTATCTCGTCTATAAAACATCACTGAATAGAACTGAATGGCCAGGGACCAATACCTGGCTTTACTTAAACAAATATTTACTTCTATTAAGTGTGCGTTACTGACATTGACAGGTATTCCCAAACAATGCGTTACATCAGCATAGATCACCTATGATAAAATAGGCTAATAAAAACGTCATCGTTACATTAAATGCAAAATCCCTTGTTAATGTTTGGCTTTTAAACAATTTTCCTCGCGATGAAAGTAACTAACAAACTTATTATGCAATTGTGTAGGATATTTGCCCGAAAATTGTCATGTGTGATTATGCAAAATGTGCATAAAGCAGAAGTTATTGACAAACTTCATTATTTCTTACATCTTTGATACAGTCAGTTGATTCATCTCGTTAACTTGTTATGTTATGTCATACACTTTATTTGACATATCCTGAGTACATTCCTTCTTCAATGTGTTCCAGTCTGCGTTTAAGGCATCACTTATAGAACATTTTTGAAAATTTTTGATTACTGAAAGGTAAGGGAGTATTTTATCAGGTCACTCAAAACCGGGTGCATTTTTGTAGAGACCGGCTACAGCGTTTTAAACATGCACTGGGGCAGCATTGTGGAAACTACCGAGTACCACCTTTGGCAAATCCAGATTTTTCTTTTCAAATCGCCACCTGTAGAAATTCGCAGTTCATCGCATACATGAATGTCAGTATATGGGTGGCATTTGAGGACAATCACTTAAGACAAAAATTATATATAGCGAAATTACGCTTTTCTATTTGAAATTCATTTTAGACTGACTAGGTGCTGAGGAGCATAATTAACCTTGCGACAGAGCAAACGAAACTGTTAGCATTTATTTTACACATAATCAGCAATTCGCTATAAGTGCAAAGTTATCCAGACATGGCACAATATTATGGGACCAGACTGAATACGTTAGTATAAATAAATACAATTCTAACATAGCTTAATGTAACCTATATAGCCAGTGGACAGAAAACGTGTTATATTGTGCAACAAATAACTGGGCGAATTAGCGTGACGTTACCTTGCGCCCATTCGATGTCATTTGTGACGTCAACTATCCCATCATGCAGTGTAATCTTATCGTTAGACGGCGTAACGTTGTTTTAGCACATAAAAACGTAATACATATGTGTAAATATCAACATTACAGTCAACGATTTGGCGGGATATTTACAAGGCAATGGCGGTAAACTGAACGATTCCGACGGTTTCAGCGACTTTTTCTTCCGTTATTAGTGTGTAAGAATCGAAGTAGATCAGCTCAAGTGCGTGAATTCTTGAGTAATAATTCACTGTTTGTTGGTCAGTTGTAAGAAATCATTCGCCCTCCTGATTTGACATTCTTTACAACTCACCTCCAAACAGTGAATTATTATTCAAAAATTCACTGCTAGAGTCGATCTATTTCTTAAACATCTGCATGTTATGAAATTATCATAAAATCGGTAGTTACCAAAGTTCTGACTGGAATGCGGTTATTTGAAAGACTTGGAAACCATTGATATATTTTATATCTATGATGACAATAGCGGAATGATTAACAGACGCAAAAGTCTGGAAATCGAAGAAAAATATGAGCAAAAGTGATTTTAAAAATGGTCGGCATGTTAAAACCATTCGAAGACAGGTAAACTACTTCAATAGTCATTGCGGCGTAAACATAATGCAAAAAGAGATTCTCAGTTAATAGATAAGATGACTTGCAGAAAAAGCACAATACTTTGATCGGATCGATCGCTAACCTTTATGCACAGCGTTAATGGCAAATATCTAGAACGTATTTTGAAGTGGATTTTCAATTTTCCTTACATGACCGTTTTTCATTTCTAGAAACACACATACACCATAAACAGTTATCTGAATTGTTTGGACATCGACATCATCGATCTCTTGGCATCAACTTTTGTACTTCTTACGATGACATAAGCCATAGCGGAAGTTATTTTGTCGACACTATATGGTACAGTGCATCTGTTGGGGACTTCCAATTCTATAATGGCCCCGACATAAAGCTGTTCATTTTAGTTGGTTTGGTTGGGGCCGGAGCTGCTTGTCTGTTGCTTTGCCCACCGGGGTTCAACGGGTGTTTTTCTTTTGCCCCGGATTTAAGTTATTTGGCACCAATGTATCTCCATCGTCGGGCACCTTAATGAATCTGTGAGTCCTCGGTTTTCATTCATCATGGTGGTTATCATGATTCATTATTTTGTCCTTGATGATTCATTGACTATTTAGAGATTCACCACGAGGACCGAACAATTAACTAAATGGTGTGAACAGCTGCAGACGATGAGGGTTTAAAACCGGTTTAACACTTCTAGTGAGTTTATATTACTGATCGTTCCAAGGCGATACTTCTGTTGTGGTTCTGATTGTTTTATGTTCTGGAGTCGAATTTTCATATGTATAGTTCATTTAGGGTAACAGTTTCTGAGTGCCGCATATTTAGCAATAACTGCTCACTCGGCTTACGATGTGTACTCTGTGTAAGTGCCCAATTGTCCATTTAGTTTTTTCCCACCTCGGTTTTTCGAGTGATAATTTCTTTCTGATTGCGCAATTTCCTGATCATCGGTTATTTTTACGTCTCAATAATACCCAGTGATTGTGTTTAGCTATTTCCGTAACCTACAGCGAACAGAAAAAAAAAAAAAACGAAATGACGAAAGGCTACGCTTATAGAAGGAAACAGCCACGAAATGGAGGAAATGTTGCAACATTGTTGTAAGTTTTAATGTATGGAATCTTACTCGCTCTTTGACAGTCGACAAATAAAAGATAAAAACTTTCATTATATTATAAACAAAATAGTGAAAATACATACGAGTATTTGTTACCCTTGAAATACGATAGTTGTAATGATATAACACTGACCAGAAAAGAAAACTGGCGTGGATTTTTCAAGCAACTGTGAATAATTCCATTTCAGCATTTCCGAATGAGTAAAAGGTTAGCAAAAGATATGCCCAATATTTAAAATAATCAAAGCTCTTGATTTTGGCAGTATGGCGTGTCAAAATTGACTGAGGCGTTTTTGTTTTTTTTTTTTTTTGTTCACGTCAGTATATATACATTTTCCAGTTTTAATACACTTTCAAATTACTTGAATGAAACCTATTTGCTTAACGAATAATTATTATTTGAGTGTCCTTATTTTTCTATTCAGTATCGCATCCTCATGATCGTCTAAGATGATATACATGTAAGCCTCTCAGCAAAAACATTGAGATGTATAATTATATCAATAGCAAAGTAAGGTACAATTAGGCAAAGATCAGGAAAAAGCGCAATCAGAAAAAGATTCCCACTCCAAAAACCGAGGCGGAAAAAAAACTAACAATCAGGTACTTATACCATGAAAACATATCGTAAGCCGAATGAGCAGCTATTTTCCCAATAAGTGGCCACTTAGTTACTAACTTAACTAAAAACATGAAAACATACATAAGGCGCCAACAGCACAAAAAATTTTAAACACCAAGACATAAAACAAGAAGAACCACCACAGAAGTATCGCCTTGGAACGATCAGTAACACAAAGTTAAAATAAATCTGTTTATAAACAGATTCAAGGAAGCAATACTTTAAAGTTTACAGGATCATTGATGAATGCAAATTAAACTAGCAAGAGTTACATGTACTATGACAAAGCGTGTAAATCTCGTTGCTTCCTGGAAGCGTATTTGTATATGGTGATTTATGTCAACTCGTTTACATGGCAAACATAGTTTCCGCTCGGAGGAAGAATTGTAATTAATAAAACTGTGATGAATCTTACAATAAAATAACTATATCATAAACATAAAGAGAGTTAACTATGATTGCTTCCATGTTTATGACTTGTTTATTACCACTGTATGATAGCATTATATGAACTTCAAAACCTATTCTGAATCTTGTTTCTGTTTTGCAGTTATATTCTTGGTCCATCCAAATTCTCAATTATAATAGTACTAAGCCGGTAGAAGTAGAATCAGAATTCAGTGTTCATACTATGCGTCAGTTAAACCATTTAACTAAGTGGAACCAATGGGAAATAAAATACATTTTACATCAGAGATGATGGTTTTATCACTGATAAACTATCGTATTTATTTGCACGCTTTAAGTGATTTTGAATGCTAAACGAGTGTGGCATATCAGAAGTAGAACTGATAGAATTACGAGCATTGATAATGATCCATATTATTCATTTTGAAGCGACCTCTTGTCGTCATTTTAAAATACTGTTCATATCAGAATGCTGCTTTATTTCGAATTTCAATTGTTAAGTCTTTTGATGCATCTGGGAGCAAAGTGTCTTCTAGATTCAGTTTGAATGCAATTGATGTTTCCTTAGGGATGGATTATTGTTTCAGCAGTTCTTACAAGAATTAATCACATACATGTATATGTAGATGTCTCTGTCATAGAGTAGTTTATGCATTTTAATGCGAAAATAAGCCAAGAACATACAAGAAATCGAATGAGCAGCTCTTTCCCAAAAGAAGGCTACCATTATAAAAACCGGAGGTCTATACATTTATCTATAGAAAAACTGATAGCGACAAAGAGTCAGAAATTCTTCTTAGTTTCCAAATAATATTTATTCATTTACCTAAGATTACACAACCTATTGGAACAACATGAGGAGTAATTATATACTCACACCTTTGCCGATGCGGCTTCTTTCCCTACTTGTATTTTCACAATAATCTGCTATTTTGCTTTCTTAAGAAGAAGACGATTTTCTGTTAGTTTCTTTGCTGTCGAAGTGCTTTGAGTGCAAGAAGCTTTCCAAAATAGATCGCGATCGCCAGCCTTTGTTTATACGTTTTGTATACATCATGTCATTGTATACTGAGTTCCTCAGCTAACGCAACTCTCTATGTTTTTCTCTCATCTTTTATATTGGACAATAATGTGAAAACTTGTGTGTCCAATCATCATTAAAATGACTCGAAAATCTTTGTGCGTTAACAAATCTGAGATTTTAGTGCGCATGCGCGGGAACACGCCCCAGGGTACAAAAATAGAATTTTAGGTGCCCCGCGCGCGAAGGCTCGAATTTTTTCAAAACAAATCACACAAATCAAATCTCGGAAGGTCGTCCGATGAGTGTATGGCAGTAGCAATGTTGAAACCTGCTGCTCAACGCCTGAAAGTGGCATTGATTTTCAGTACCCGAAAATTGCTTGTTTTAGGCGTTCAACGTAACTTGGTGACATGATCTACGTCACTGCAGCTGTCAACCATATGATTTATTTTGTGTTGGCAACCTAGCCTTATTGAATTAAGTACATTGCAGCTATGGGAAATTCGTTTTCACTGTGTTTCGCTGCTTTAGATTCGGGTGGTTTGCACAGTTTAGCAAGCAATTCGTCAAAATCGCTGATTTCCTTCATTTTTCAAAATGACCACTTCGCCAGTTTTTACGCAATTGTGGGCGAACGAATAACGACTGACGGCTAAATTTTACAGGTCCTTTTTGCTGGGCTACATATTTTCCGAATTTCGGATGAATCGACTGAAACCACAAAAAGTTATGCAAACTTTAATGACGAGTTGCATTGGCTGTGGAATTCAGTATATATCCTTTGGAACTTTAAACTAAATCCAATCAGGCTGGATTATTATCTATCTTCCACTAAAATGTTAAACTTAGTCTAGCCGAATTAAGATACTTTCAGAATATAGATACTCCTACATGTAACTGAAGCCGCTTGGTACAATCCAGGGTATGTTGTTCCACCGGTTGCTTGGCCCACCGGGGTTCAAATTTTCTTTTGCTCCGGATTTTCAGTAAGTTGTTTGGCGCCAAGAGATCTTCATCACCGGGCAGCTTACAGAATCTGTGAGTCCTCCTTTTTGATTCATCATGGTGGTTATCGTGATTTATTTGTTTGTACTTCATGATTCATTGACTAGTAAGAGATCCACCACAAGGACCGAACAGCTTACTTGATGTTGTGAACCTTTGCAGAAGATGATGGTGAGGTTAGGGCCCTGTAAAACCGGTTTAACCCCCCCCCCCCCAGTAATTTTACATTACTGATCGTTACAAAGCGATACTTCTGTTTTGGTTCTGATTGTTTTATGCTTTGGAGTCGACTTTTTGTGCTGTTTGAACCTTATGTATTTATTGCATATTTTAGTCAAGTTCGGGTATTACTGAGTTGGTGCCTATTTGGAAAAAGCTGCTCACTCGGCTTACGATGTGTTTTCTTAATTTTCTTAATATAGGTTCCTAATTATCATTTTAGTTTTTCCCACCTCGGTTTTCGAAGTGGGAATTTCTTTCTGATTGCTCCATTTCCTGATCATTACTTACTTGTACTCTTCCAAATACATACGTTTAAGAAACATCAGGATAACCTGTCCATATAATGTATGCCCCTTATACTCCACTTTTATATAGTAAAACTGGGGTATACAAGGGCATACAATTTTTATTATTTTTGATCCAAAATATAGATTGCGGGTACTCGTAAGAACCGCCTCGTCGATGCCGTTCTAACGTGTATCCACAATCAATGTTTTTGAGCATAAATATTTTTTTCCTAAAACTGTTTAATTTTTATAGCAGAATAAATGTATATTGTATAGGAAAGTTTTCGAAATGGCGTATCCAAAGTACCCGGCGTGAAAGGAAGCCATCATTATAATTGAGCAGCCTCGTGGGGAAAACCAACAATGTGTCTCCGAGCAGGTCTGAGACAAACCGAGCTGTACAGTCACAGAAAAGAGCTAGAAACATGAAATTTCGTGTTTAGGAAGTAGAGGGATTGTACTCTCCGTGTAGCCAAAACAAAGGCGCTGATCAGCTTCGCAGTTGCTGCGAAGCTGATCTGCGCCTTTGTTTTCGCCTATGCAGATTGTTGGTTTTCCCATGTGGCGGCTCAGTTATGCTTCACCGATTATCGCCTTTACACGAAGGTCCCGGTGAGTAATGTCCCGTCAAAGTCCATGGAAAATGTTTCGAAAATCATAAAATTATTAAACGCGATTACTCCATTCTTTCTGGCAGTCTCCGAAGCTGCCTTTTTAGGGCTCCGGGACGGTTCGCGCAAAAACCAGTTCCTCCCGGGACGGTTTGCGCAAAAAATTTTTTTCGAACGGGACGTTTCCTCCCGGGACGATTCGCGCATTTTTCCAAAAATCGATTTCAAGGTATTATTTATTAAAATTTATCAATTAAATGCAATGTGTATATAAAACTTATTATGAACTTATTTGAAATATATTCTTTATATTTGATTTTTCTGAGCAATATGTTTTGTTCTTATTTTTTCCTAATTTAGGGGACGATTCACCCACGGGACGGTTCGCGCAAATGTATTTTTCAGTGATAACTACAAAGTTTTGTTCAAAGGAAGGAACAACAAAGCCATATTATTAAAAGATTAATATTTTATTAAATGTTTAAATAATATTACACATAAGAATTTATCAATGCTAGCCACAAAACGATGAATATTTATGTACATATACATAAAATATAGTGTATAAAATAAGTCGTTGATTTGCTTTTTTGAAATTGATGATAGGTTAAAATACGAAATTTAATTGGAAATGAAAATGGAACAGACGTGCACGAGATGTTTTAAAATGGAAAAAGACTCCTTAAAACATAATACAAGATTAAAAACGTGTTGCGTTATATAGTATTAAACGGTAAATGTGGATAATGATCATGAAATGGCGCAATAATCCAGATCAGAAAGAAATTCCCTCTCTAAAACTAAACTGACGTTACAATCAGTTACTACTACGAAGAAAACATATAGTAAGCAGAGTGAGCAGCTATTTCCCAATAGGCAGACAGCCAGTTACCCGAACCAATAGCTCATGTCATACATGTATGGAGACTAAGATTACAATTGTTTGTAAATGTCGACACAGTGTTACGTCATCAGAATACGTGCGTGACGCTTCCTTCGCCGTCACATTTCGTTCACGTTTCCCCATACATGCTCGCAGTTTGTTTCAGTAGGTCACTAGTACTTATGGCTCCATCCTTGTACTGATCCCATAAACTGTTGTCGCGACTGGATCCGAAAGTATTTCTGTCTGTTGCCGGTCCCTTGTGTACAACTGGTCCTGTACTAGACGAACCTGGTATTTATCGAACCGAGAGACGACACGACATGCTTTTCAAGCAACAGTGACGTCACGTGTACTGTAGAATTGGGACTCCTAGCGTTTTTTTGTAATTGACGTTGATGACGTTAAACGTCCCAAACATAATCTAATGCTACCAACGGATCAATGAATACATCTGCAATCACTTTTAATAGTTTTGGAATCAACAAAATTGTGTTTGGTTCAAAGTTGACTTTAACTCATCATTTTTCTAGCGTGTGCCTCGGTAGGTTAGTGTGGTTATGCGCACGCCATCAAGCATACGTAACGGAAATAGTGACTAAATCTGCTGTATTTTGACGTTTAGATACTGCTATCATGTATTAAGATCGGATACACGACAAGCTTGCATTACAAAGCCAGTCTACAATAGGTCTGGGGAACGGCACTTATTTCTGTTTCATTCTCTGCTTCTGTTTTGCATAGATCACACACAAACTTTTTTTTTTTTTTTTTTTTTTTTTTTTTTCATTTTCTGGTATCTGTAGTTTGTGATTCCTGAATAAAAAAAAAAATAAATAAATAAATAAATAAATAAATAAATAAATAAATAAATAAATAAGTATTTGTTAAAATGGGTGTAATGACAACAATTACAGTAATTATAACGTCGTTAATTTTGAATTGGACACTAAAGTTGTTTTGTGATCAAACGAGTAAACAAAATAACATGTTTAACGCATATCACCATAATGAGCAAAACGATTTAATTTGACGAAGAGAATATAAAACATCTTAATGATGCTAATGATTTAATTACATAGCAAGTGAGTTAAAGCTCACATTATGACATTTAACGTCAAATTGAAACAAACGTCGACTCATTTGTTTGTTTGTGTAACATCCCATTCAACATTTCAAATGTAATTTGATTGCTCAAAGACACAAGACGGCCATCCAGCGGGTTCGATCCCCTTTTAGTCGAAAATTAAGATTGAACATACCCGTATTCCCGCATCCACGATGCTGCCATCCCCCACACGAGTCACAGCTCAGGACCTGTTGTGGCCTTTTGTATTTTTTGGAACACACAACACATGTATTCAACGTCGACATGTCGACAAAATATAATAAAAGTTAAAACATATACTAAAAGATAAAAATTAAAATTAAAATTTAACGTCAACAATGCAACAGCATCATTGCAACTATTAAAATGAACTATTTATTTTGCAGGGTGTAACTGTAAAAACGAATTCACCCGTGTGCATGGTGTAACTGTAAAAACGAATTCACCCGTGTGCATGCATGATTTTTGCTCACGCATGGATAACAACGACCTTTTATAACAAATTTATATACTGATCAACAAAAATGTGGCACAGTGTTGGATCGCTTCCATATGTACAAGCTTAGAGAGAGATTGGAAACATGCTCACTTGCAAACTTAAAATATATAATTTAAAACTGGGTGAATCGACCTCTAAATTTGATTTTGAGCGAATCATCCCAGTTTTTTTGCGCGAACCGTTCCGTTCGATTTTTTGCGCGAATCGTCCCGGTCGAATCGTCCCAGGGAGGAACTGGTTTTTGCGCGAAACCTCCCGTAACCCCTTTTTAGACACACGTTCGTTATCGGCACATGCCAAATGAGACTTACGACAGCACTTCAAGTAAATAAGATGAAGTATGTGTCTGTCTTAAAGAAGTGTGAAATAATGAAGTTTGTCAATAAATTCTGCTTAGTGCACATTTTGCATAATCATTCAAGGCATTATTTTGGCATGTGAATTATTTTATTGATATCGCTGCACTAAAAGCTTGTTATAATCGAGAAACGTCTTATTGTCAGAAAAAATGGTCACAAGACAAAACATTAAGAAATGTTTGCAGCTTTTCTGCCTTTAGTGAATATTAACGCCGAATGCATATTGCCAAGACAAAGCTAGTAGTCTCTCTCTCTCGCTCGCTCTCTCTCTCTCTCTCTCTCTCTCTCTCTCTCTCTCTCTCAAGACCAAAATGAAGGCTTAGCTGAGGGTGAGGTTAGGATCCTGTAAAACCGGTTTAAGCCCCCCAGTTATTTATAACTGACCGTTCCAAGGCAGTACTGCTGTTGTGGTTCACATTTATCCATTTTTTTTTTCTTATTATGAGTTTCATGTTGCATGACTTTGTGGCCACCCGAATTTAATTTGGCTGTTCACTTAGCCCTCTGCATTTTACTTTTTCTGTCCAAGCTAGCACTGTGACCACCTTACTTCAATAGCTGCTCACCCTGCTTTCCGTTATACGTGTTACATGTTGGTACCTATACTATATATTTTCGTATCATGATTTACCTTATTTCTTGTTTATATCTGTGTATAAATGAACCACTGCAGAAGCTGAGGGCGAGGTTAGGATCCTGTAAAATCGGTTTAAGCCCGCCAGTAACTTTGTGTTACTGATCGTTCCAAGGCGATACTTCTGTGGTGGTTCTCTTTGTTTTATGTCTTGGTGTTTAAATTTTTTTGTGCTGTTGGCGCCTTATGTGTGTTTTCATATTTTTAATTAAGTTAAGGTAACTGAGTGGCCACCTATTGGGAAAATAGCTGCTCATTCGGCTTACGATATGTTTCATGGTATAAGTGCCTGATTGTTAGTTTGGTTTTTTCCCACCTCGGTTTTTGGAGTGGGAATCTCTTTCTGATTGCGCCTTTTCCTGATCTTTGCCTACTTGTACCTTTTTACACATGGAGGAAAGAATTACGAACAGCAATCAATGGCAGACTCAAATGAAGCATATTAGCATGGAATTGATTGATGTTGTTTAGCAAAATATAAACATAAAAACACCATCTGCTACTGTTCAACATACTAATTATAAGTTACAGAGATAGGGTCTTAATTAGAAACAGCCAAAATTTATGTAGCACACAGTAATAAAATATTAAGAAAAACACTCGGTTAAGATATGATTAAAAAGCAAAAATTCTGCAACAGCTGTCCAAGAAAGAATAATGTTTTATATCATTATACTGTTGTACATGAGAAATTGAGTTTATCATAAAATATTGTCTGTCTGTAATAATAATAATATCTATCTATCTTCATATACTGAGTCGATCAATTTCTGGTCATCATCTCAGGTGTGGGGTGGGTGCTAAATTTTATATTTATCAAGATGGGGAGAACAATCGGGATGAGCCATTAAAACTATTTACAAGAAGCTAAACAGAGGCATACTTAATCGTATACCTCTGAACCCCTGGTTAAACTGGTGTTTTTCTTTTGCTCCGGGTTTCAGTAAGTTATTCGGGGCACAGGTATCTCCATCGTCGGGCAGCTTACTTAATTTGTGAGTCCTCGTTTTTTATTCAGCATGGTGGTTATCTTGATTGATTTGTTTGTCCTTGGTGATTCATTGACAAGTTACAGATTCACCACGAGGACCGAACAACTAACTAAATGTTGTGAACTACTGCAGAAGAATAGGATGGGGTTAGGCGCCTGTAAAATCGATTAAAGCCCCCAGTAATTTTGTATAACTGATCGTTCCAAGGCGATATTTTGTTGTGGTTTTATTTTGTTACGAGCAAGCGTAACTAGACAAAATAAAGAAACTTTCAACCCTAAAAATGATATCAAGGCTCTGGCTAATCCAGCAAAGAACAAACAATAAGTTTAAAACTTAATATTCTATTCAAACAAATAAACAAAAAAATGCAATCAAAACATACACATAAATGAATAAATAAGTAAATAAATAAATAAACAATTTACAATATATGTCTTAATAAATCCTTGTCTCTCAAAATGTAAGTTCACAGAGTAAAAATATACAATATACTGTTCTTAAGAAAAAGTAAAGAACGTAACAATTGTTCTTCAGAAACCATAGGAAACTTTCCCGAAGTTTCAAGGGCCGAAAAGACCACTTAAGATTTAACCAGACATTGCCAGTAGGCTTCATACACTAATCAATGGTGACAAAAATATGTCATTTCCTTTTCATCTGGAATTTTCCATAATTTGCTCACAACTTCTTAATTATATAATAGTTATAAAAATAACCAATGGTACACTTCTAGACTATAAATTCTAGAAACAAAAAATAACATACAATAAAATATATAATCAAGGTCACTCCCCTTTAATCACAAGTAAACACTTTAATTAAAGCAAGCAAATACTAACCAAAATTATCAAGAAAGAAAGCCAATTTTATCAAACCCATCATATACATAACAATTTGTTTTATGTTTTGGAGTCGATTTTTTGTGTTGTTTGTACCTTATGTACGTTTTCATTTTTTCATTCAAGTTCGGGTAACTGAGTGGTCGCCTATTGGGGAATAGCTGCTCACTCGTCTTACAATATGTTTTCTTAGTATAAGTACCTTGTCAATTTAGTTTTCCCCAATCAGCTTTTGATGTGGGAGTTTCTTTCTGATTGCGCCTTTTCCTGATCATGGCCTACATGTACCCTTTTACCCACTGAAAAACAAGAATCAGAAGCAGGATAGAATTTGACGGAGCAGTAAGTATTTTACATGGTCCAAATATCAATAGGGCATAGGAATTTTTTTTTTTCTAGAAATGTTTATCGATGTAGCATAGTATGTTGCAACTAATATTTGCTATTCATTGAACAATGGTGTTATTTGCAACCATTAATGGTGCGATGTCTGATGTCTGATATGTTACTTGTGATTCGTGTAGTTCTAATTGCATAGAAATATGTATATGTAAATGCTGAAATATTATGTCAATTCTTGCCTTACCTTATGATACACATTAATATTTAGATTCAACTGTGAAATAAATGCTGACAATTATTTTATAATGAAACCATTTACAAAGCGTCGCCCTCCTATCAGATTAGGTAACGTTGGATTACCTTCTCGATTTACGGGCCTAGAAAATGCTATTTCCGCAGCCATAATATGCGTTGAAATTGAGAAGACTATATATTGATAGTGACAAAATTGCCACTTGGTCTTCGCCTGTTATACTTAATTGATTGATATTTATGTTCAGTTCGGATGCTGCAGATCGACGACTCCAGTTAATATTAAAATCCGATTTTTACGCAAGTATCTATAAAATAATCTGTACGAAGCCCATAACTTGAAATGCAATTTTATCTTTGCCGAATTGACATGAAAAGACACACTAGCACATTTCTTAAGATGCAATTCGAACATCCACTTAAACGGCATCATAAGTTATCTGATTTCGTCATAGATGCAAAGTCGAAGACACATTTACAATTCAACATTTTACGCTGGGGACTATAACGGTCCATAGAATTTCTTATAATGACAGTTGATGATAATTGTCTCTTAGTGTTGTAAAAGACAATTACCCATGAGGGTACTCGAAATAAATGTTCAACTACTGAATAAAAGAGCCGGTAATCGTAGAGAATGGCTAAGAAGTGCTTGGTATGTTTGTTTACCAATCTTAAGTACACGGATTAAGAGGGAATAGCCTTGGCATTCATTAAAACTTAAAGCATCCTTTCAGTTATAGAAAAACCCAGCCCTGTTTCCTAAACCGAAATTATTTATCACTGAACAATAGTCTACAGGAAAGGCGAGACAATACGATATACCTACTAGAAATAACAAAATAATTCTTATGTTCTTACTTTCTTCACAAAACGCCCAGTGGCAAACTAATGGGTATGTAAGGGAGTCATATTATACAATTGTTGCCCTTGAGTGAGGGTGACATGACGATTTGTTCACCCGAGGCAGGTAATATTGCCCGAGGGCGAAGCCCTAGGGCAACATCGAGGGTAATATAACCTGTCGAGGGTGAACAAATCGTCATGTCACCCTCACGCACGGGAAACAATTGTTCTATTATACCGAACCCTTTTTGAAATAAATTAGCGACATACAACAGGACAAACACGTGACTACAAGTGCAAGCGCACACGTCAGAGGGTAATATGATCATGCGACATGACAGAATAGCACCCTCCACGTGCACTGTAAACAAATGCGTGTGACTGCAAGTGCAGCTGCACGTTTTTATGCAGACATGACGTCAGAGGGTAATATGATCATGCAACATGACAGAATAGCACCATCCGCGTGACCTGCTCTGGACCAATCAAAATCCACACCCAGCCAATGAATATTAATGAGGTTTAATAATCTTATTTATCACCCATGAATAATAATAGCTTATGCAACATGTCCCAAATAATGCCTAGAGATACACAAGAAGCTGTTTGGTTGATTTCATGCAACGCTATTGGTAACGTTTGAGTAAGTCTTCCCGGATCAGGAGTTAAAATTCCTGACTCTGTTGGATAAAAAAATGATTTATGCGCATATTCAATCTTGATCAACCAGAGGACCAATGGTCCTGTAAACGCTCACCTGATCTGGACAGCTTTACTTGTAGGGGAGCTAATTACCCCTGCCCAGGAGCACAGGTGGCAGGATTTATAAAGAGGATTATTGTACATTGTGAAGAACCAAAAGTATTTCCGCAACGTCGGAAACTCCACAGACTTACATGTATTTTCATGTTTATAAGAAAAATTTATCCTGCGCCTTCTAGCCAACATATTTGCATTCTTTTGGTGTCATTTGAAAGGTAGAAACAAATGTTATCGGATGAAGTTTCGACATTGCGTTTTCAATATGATCTTTTATGAAATTTTGAAAAAGCCACTTTCCCATTGACGTCAATGGTGACGTTACGCCCTAAAACTGTCAAAATAAATCTAGCCTGTTGTTTAAAAATTGATAGCTTTGAAACGCACGCATGAAATTAATTGAAAATATCTTGTTTATTGCTTTATTCACGTACCTTTCAAATGACACAAAATCTTGAAAATATGTTGATCAGGAGAGACAGAATAATTTTTCTTGTAAACATGAAAATACACGCAAGTCTATAGAGTTTCTGACGTTGTGGAAATACTTTTTGTCCGTGACTGTACGCACAAATATAAGGGCTCCGGGACTTATGGTTTCTGAGAAGATTTTTGTATGCTTTTCCTATTGTAAGTATATGGAAGCTAATGTCCCCCGGGCTGGGGCCATTTTGAACCCCAGAGGCATTATTGGCATGATGTATGTAAAACATCATATAACATTGCTTCATACTAAATATACAAGCTGTGGATCTTGTGGTTTCAGAGAAAAAGGTTTATTCATATGTTTCCTATTATAAGCATGTGGCAGATAATAACGCCCCTGTATGGAAAGGTACAAGTAGGCAAAGATCAGGAAAAGGCGCAATCAGAAAAAGATTCCCACTCCAAAAACCGAGGTGGGAAAAAACCAAACTAACAATCAGGTACTTATACCATGAAACATATCGTAAGCCGAATGGGCAGCTATTTTCCCAATAGGTGGCCACTCAGTTACCTTAACTTAACTAAAAATATGAAAACATACATAAGGCGCCAACAGCACAAAAAAATAATTTTTAAACACCAAGACATAAAACAAAAAGAACCACCACAGAAGTATCGACTTGGAACGATCAGTAACACAAAGTTACTGGCGGGCTTAAACCGGTTTTACATGGCCATAACCTCACCCTCAGCTTCTGCAGTGGTTCATAACATTTAGTTAGTTATTCGGTCCTCGTGGTGAATCTCTAACTAGTCAATGAATCATCATGAACAAACAAATAAATCATGATAAACATCCTGATGAATCAAAAACCAGGACTCACAGACTGAGTAAGCTGCCCGACGATGGAGATCCCTGGGCGCCGAATAACCTACTAACTCCGGAGCAAAAGAAAAACACCAGTTGGACCCCGGTGGGCCAAGCAACAGACAAGAAGCTCCGGCCCCAACCAACTAAAATGAATAGCTTTATGTCGGGGCCATCATAGAGTCTGACTCCCGACCCACCGGCGTGAAATTAAAGAAGGCAGCATAGTTATCAACCATGATTGGGTTAAAAACTAAGCATGCAGACTGTCGCATAACATTCAAGTTATAACCTATACGTCTGTAATGTGTTATGATTTTTCTGAACTGAAAAGAAAAATCATTAATTCCTTTAAGTTTCTTAAATTTGTAAACCAAGTCACCATAAAATTCTGGTTCCGAAAGGCCCTCACTTAAAAGCGTCTTTAACCCAACATTATATTTGGAAATCAATTCATAGTGTCTACGATAAAATTTAGAAAATGTTTTTCGAAGTTTATGATACCGATAGCCCTGTTGGAGAAGTTTTGCCGTTAAACATTTATTTCGGGCGTTGAAGTCTGTAACATGATTGCAGACTCTAGCAAACCTAATAAGTTGCGAAATGTATACACCATAAGAAGCACGACGAGGAACGTCACCATCCAAAAAAGGAAAATTTACTATATCAAAATCAAAGTCATCGCGCTTATCATACATTTTAGAAGAAACAAATCCATTTGCAACAGAAAGATGTAGATCTAAAAAGGGGGCTTCAGTATCTGAGATATTGGCTTTGTTCAACTGAAGTTCAGGTGGGTAAATTTGATTGACCATGCCTTCAAAATAAGGGTTGTCAATGTTCAAAAGGTCATCGAGGTACCTAGATGTGGAATTAAAAGCCTCGATAACATCAGCTTGATTATCATGGTTAAGAGAATCCATGAAATCTCTTTCGTAGCAGTATAAAAATAAATCAGCTGCGAGAGATCCCAGGGGCATAGTTGTCGTGTTCTATAAAGAGGAATACTTAAAATTGCTACACACAAAAATAAAAGCAATAGGACACGTAGTTTCTGAGAAAAAGGCTTTTGAGTGTTTTTCCCATTGTAAGTGCATGTATATGGGAGCTAATGACCCCGGGGTAGAGCCATTTTTGACCCCAGGGGCATGATTGGGAGGATTTATAAAGGGAACTACTATACATTGCTTTCCACAAAATATAAAAAAGCTCTGGGCTGTGCGGTTTCAGAGAAGAAAATGTTTTAATGTTTTTCCCATTGTAAGTATATGGGAGCTATTGCCCCTCAGGGTGGGGCCATTTTTTACCCCAGGGGCATGATTGGCAGGATTTATGTAGGGTACTACTAAACACTGTTACATGCTAAATACAAAAGCTCTAGCTCTTGTGGTTTTAGAGATGCTTTACCATTATAAATCTATGGCAGATATTGACATCCCGGGGCTTGGTCAGTTTAGACCACAGGGGCATGGTTGGCAGGATTTACAATTGGGACTACCAAACATTGCTACAGCTCTTGGCCTTGTGTCAGAGAAGAAGATTTTTTAAGTTTTCCCATTGTTAGTCTATGGGAGCTATCTGTCATGGAAACCACAATAATTTTGATACAATCTGCTTCAAAAACTAATGCAGTCAACCCACTACCCAGTGAAGGTTCACATAAAATTTGATCAAGATTGGCTCACTAGCTTCAGAAATATTATTCTTCGAAATTGTGAACGGACGACGCCGACGGACGGACGCCGGATGCCTGCCTATCATATATGCTCACCTCTGAGCATTTATAGTAAATTTCGGTTTTAAATAGGGTGTACTTGACAACTGCGTAGACTATATTTAACAAAGTACATCGAAAATACCTGAACTGGGGTAGAATAAGTCCAATCGAAATATAACAAATTTCACTGATCTGTGCCAAATATCCACTCGGAACAATGAAGAACCCAGAAGTGTCTTAATATTGACATTCAATAACCAAATAACGATTGTCTGTTAGCAATGCAATGTGAAGTGCTATTCCCAAAAGTATGAACTTATGATGATAATCTCTATATTGTCTTATTGAAGTTGATACAGACTTCAAGGAAACCGATCGCGAGAGGATAAACTATAAATTGTCAATTGAAAACATTATCGAGAAGTGTTGTGTATGCTACATAAAGATTATATACGCTTCCTTTACTTAGAAAAGGGTACAAGTAAGCAATTATCAGAAAAATGAGCAATAAGAAATGAACTCCCACTCTAAAATCCGAGGCGGGAAGAACCAAATTGACAATTAGTTACTTAAACGTACGTACTTAGAAAACATATCGTAAGCCGAGTGAGCAGCTATTTCCAGATAGGCGGTCACTGAGGTTACTCGAACTTATATGAAAATATGAAAACGTACATAAAGTTCAAACAGCACAAAAATTCGACTCCAAAACATAAAACAAATGGAACCACAACAGAAGTATCGCCTTGGAACGACCAGTAATATGAAATTACTGAAGTCGAAAGTCATGTCTATGGTAATCTTATTTGGAGTTTTGTCATATACAATGAGGTCTTTTTGTCGTTGTTTATGGTCAGTATTTATATGCATATTTCAGACTATATTATGGTCCAAAGGTATCCGCATCAAAAGTAAGAATAGAAAGACCAGGAATCGATACAATTTTTAAAATCCCAACCCAGATACCAGATGGAATAAGGGACAATATGCAAGAAACCATATAATTTCAACGAAACATATGAATAGCAAGACGACTAGCTCTTTCCCTGCAACGCAGCCTTCCGACTAACATCAACTAAAACAAAGGAGGTGAGTACAGTGAGGCAGACAGAATCAACAGACAACGTTAAGATAAATCACAAGATAGAACCGACTTAAGTAATGAAGTTATGTGAGTGTTCAAGGTCAGGATCACATTTTGACCTTTGCCAATGACCGCTTTTTATTAAAAATTAAAACGTTCTTCTCCTCTGAAACAGCTGAACCAATCAAAGCCAAACTTCATCTGTAGTATCCTTTAGAAGGGGAATCAACGTTTGTATAAATGGCCCATGTCACATGACCAAGATGGTTGCCATGCCAATATATGATAAAAACTTTAACATTTTTTCTCTGGAACCGGTGGACTGATTTGAAAGAAACATCGGGCATGAAGCTTCGGGAGCTCAAGATCAAGGGCATGTTTACCTTGACCAACATTGTCTTAGCCACAGGTCAATTATCCAAGGCCAAATCTCAGGTCAGCAATCTAAGGACCGTCATCTGGTTACAAAGTGCAATGCACTTGTACATCGAATTGTACATATACGTTACTATTGCTATATTGCACAATTCGTAACATCAGCTTAGATCACCTGCGATAACATATGCTAATAAAACGTCACTTATAAATTAAATGCGAAATTAAGGCTTGTTGTTTTGGCGTTTAAACAATTTTCCTCACAATGAAAGTATCATACAAACTTATTATGCAATTTCATAGGATATTTGCCAAAAATTGTCTTTTGTGATTATGCCAAATGTGCATAAATCAGAAGTTATTGGCAAACTTCATTACTTCTTACATCTTTGATACAGCCATATGATTCGTCTCGTTAACTTGTAAAGTCATGTCATACAATTTTATTTGACACATTGTGGATGCAATCTTACTACAAACTATTGCAGTCTGCGGAAAAGGTAATACTTATAGAACGCTTTCAAAACGTAACCTTCGGTCAGTCAAGCTTGCTGACGAGGATTTATCATTTTAACAGGTCTATTAAATCGGGACACATCGCTCCTTTGTAGAGGTTGGCAAAAGCGTTTCAAACATGCAATGGAGCAACAATGCGACAGTCTACATGCTTAGGTTTTAACCTAATCATTGTTGACTACAACGCTGCCTCCTTGAATTGCAGGCAGGCAGGTCGAGCGTCAGACTATGAATATGATTCCCCCGATTTAAAGCTACTCCTTATAGTTGGTAGGTGCCGGCGCTTCTTGTCTCTTGCTTGGCCTACCGGGGTTCAACTGGTATTTTCTTTTGCTCCAGATTTTCAGTGATGTTGTTTGGCGCCCAAGGATGTCCATCGCCGGGCAGCTTATTGTATCTGAGTCCTCGCGTTTGATTCATCATAGTGTATTTTATCATTTATTTGTTTTACCTAATGATTCATTGCCTAGTTAGAGATTCAACACGAGCACCGAACAACTAATTAAATGTGAACCACTGCAGCAGCAGAAGCTGGGGGTGAGGTTATGGCCATGTAAGATCGATTTAAGTCCGCCAGTAATTTTATATTACTGGTCGTTCTAATGCGATACTTCTGTTGTGATTTAATTGTTTTAGGTGTTTTCATTGTCTGTTTATATATTTTAGTTCAGTTCGGTTAACCAAGTGGCCGCCTATTGGGAAAAAGCTTCTCACTCGGCTTAAAATATGTTCCCTTAGTATAAGTACCTTATTGCCAATAATGTCAATTATGTCTTTTTGGAGTGGGAATTTATTTGCGCCATTTCCTGATCATTGCCTACTTTAACCTTTTTAAATTACTGCAGGATACTGCAGGACCTTTATACTAAATACGCAACATTTTGCGAATAAAGAGGTTTCTTTTCAAATCTCCATCTGTACCAATTCGACGATCATCGCATATGTCTGTAAAAACTCAGTATATGGTTGTCGTTTAACACCAAGTGTATTGCTACTAAATTAAAATGTAAATTGTTTCTTCTTGTAAGCATCTTTGCGACACGGCAAATGGAACTATCGGCGATTATATTCACAATTAAACTTCATCATACCTAACTCACATGCTTTTAGTGAAAAGCTTTTTTTTTATGTTTAGAAGCAGAAAAGATTCCTAGAAAAAGGTGGGTCATGTTGTGCAATTCCAATGTCTGAAAAACGAAGAAAAAATGGATGAAAGTGATTTGCAATATGCCTGCATGTTAAAAACATTTGGAGTCAGGTAAACTACTTCAATAGTCTTGCAGCGTCAATAAAATGCAAAAATAGTTTCTCGATTCGTAGATAAGATCACTTGCAGAACAATGCTCTACTTTTGATCGGATCTCTTACCTTTATGCACAAAGTTAAAAAAAAAATCTCAGAAATAATTCAAATGTACGGAAAAAACATGTCCGTAAAATGAATACCCCCTTATAGCCCTATTTTATATAGTAAAATTGGGGGGGGGGTAAGTTTGATTTAACCAGTTCCTAAAAATTGGGGGGGTGTAGGTTTGATTTAACCAGTTCCTGGTAATTACTTAATTTTTAGAGTTGAAATGAAACAAAACTACATTAGACATCCTCGAGCTGTTGGCCTAGCATGTCGTTATCAACTTTTGTGTGGTAGCACCTACAGTTATTACGATGACATAATCCGTAACGATAGTTATTTTGTTGACAACATACGTTACAGTGCATCTGTCGGGGGCACCCATGGTTACCAAAGGTAGCAGATGTGGTCATTTCAGCTACTGAAGACAAGAAAGTTTTGTCATTATGATGTGCTGGTAAAATGACGAATATGTGGAATATGTAGATTTGAAAGGTGAATATGAGCGATTTTCTTCAAGTTCATATAAAATAAACACAGTGTGCCACCTGTTTGCTGACTAAACTTTTGCCGGTGAGCATATATACTGTGGTCAGAAAAGAAACCTGGCGAGGATTTTAGAGGGTCATTCGTATTCCGAATCGAGATATATTGGGTATGGGCGTGGACCACTGGATCATGGGAAAGATACATTAAATACAATGTCAAATTTAATTACACTTTTAAATTACCTTTGATTAAACATATTTGTTTAACAAATAATTTGAGTACCCTTATTTTTTTTCTATTTAGTATCGCTGAATCATGATCTTGTTTCATACGACCGACATGAAATAAGTCTCTCAATAAAACATTTAGATATCTAATATAACAAAACAGATATCTTATTTGCTATATAAGATATCTGCTTTATAATAGATATCTAATAAAATAAAGTAGATATCATATTTATTAAAGAAGATATCTTATATACAATATAAGATATCTGTTTTGTATATAAGATATCTGTTTGTTTGAATAAATAGTAAAACGGCTTGCCATAAAAAGGTCTTAAAGACATCTTCTACTGTTTAAACACAGCATTTACAATAATATAATATATTGATTGTTTATCACTTTTAGATGCTAGGATTCCTAGATAACAGTCTTAAGGATTTTTGTAAATTTGTATATATTTGTTAAATGCATATATGTAACTTTTACAGAGGACCATATGTAAGATTAGTTGTTTCAGCTAATCGAAATAAAGACATTATTATTGTTATTATACTGATACGTGTCATATCAATAGCAAGGAAACCCAAACGAAACGCCAGCTCACCATAAGCCTTTAAAATCTAACAAATTCAAATCTTCAATGATTCAAAGATTAAAATGGCCAGACTGAGTGATAACTGCCAAAATAAACTAGCAAAAACTATACGGTCTTGGCAACTATGACAAAGAGCGGTGATATCTCGTTGCTTCCTGGAAGTGTATGACTGTATATATGGTGATTTACATGTATGTCAACCTATTCACATGGCAAATATTACCGCTTGGAGGAAAAATTGTAATTAATAAATCTGTGATGAATCCTACAATAAAATAACTATATCATATAAATAAAGAGAGCAAGCCATGATTGCTTTCCATGTTTACGACAAGTTTATGACCCGACTGTATAATAGTAGATTAAAGAAACCTGAAACAAATTCTGACTCTCTACAAAGGAATAATTGAATAATTACATATATCTAAGGTTCATCCAAATATTAATACTGTTTAATACTACTGACATCCGTGAATGATGGCTTTGCTTGTGTGACGATTTGCATTCATTTATACTGAATAAGTTAGAATATGACTTGACGGAGTCGCGACGGTATTTCACCATTAGTACATATGCATATGTACACGATTCCTGGGCAAGCCTGTCTGGAACAGATTATCAAACCTTAATGACAATCCGCTTTACTTGTGTTTTTCTTTTGCTGCGGATTTTCAGTAAGTTATTGAGAGACCATCAGACAGCTTACTGAATCTGTGAGACCTCGTTTTTTTATTCATCACGGTGGTTATTATGTGTTTTTCCTTGATGATTCATTGACTAGTTAGAGATTCGCCACGAGGACCGAACAACTTACTAAATGTTGTGAACCAGTGCAGAAGCTGAGTGTGAAATTATGGCCATGTACAACTAGTTAAAGCCCGCCAGTGATTTTATATTACTGATCGTTCCAAGGCGATACTTCTGTGGTGGTTCTTATTGTTTTATGTTTTGGTGTTGAATTTCTGTGCAGTTTGCGCCTTATGTGCGTGTTCATATTTTAATTAGGTTTGGGTAACTGAGTAGCCGCCTATTGAGAAATAGCTGCTCACTCGGCTTACAACATGTTTTCTTAGTATAAGTACCTAATTGTTAATTAAGTTTTCCCACCTCGGTCTTTTGACTGGAAATTACTGTCTGATTGTGCCATTGTTTATAAAAGACAGTCTTGTGTATGTGGATATAAGCACATTTTGGCATCTTCCGTCGATGCGCTGTTGTTTTACGGAATCGCAAAAGCCAGTAATCGATGTTTGAATTCGTCAAAATTTGAATTATTGATGTTCGAATCGGACCACAATTGAAATAGGTAAGAGATACAGCTGTTGTTAAAGATTTAGTAGCATCATCCCTTGACTTTGTCCATATGGACCATCTCAAATGCTGGATAATGTCGATCATTTTAATTGGTCAATTCGTACCTCATTTTAGATGGTCCGATTTGATGGTGATGGATGTTCGAATCTTCCAAATCCGAATTGTCCATTGGCGAAGTTTCATTCTACCTTAATCCGAAGTTTCCACGGGTGAGATTCGAATCAGGTCCGAATTAGCCAAGGTCTGAATAGCCAAAGATCAGAATTGTCCATTATTTATTACATACATTGATTCCGTGACTTTGCAGCGGTTTCTGATCCCTGAGACTACTAGTAATTGATATTCACCACATCATGCTGCGACAATTACCAGCACTTATGCCTGTCTGTGATGCCAAATGGCTAATTGTATTGAGCCGGATCAAGAGACAACCAACACAATAAATATGCATATCAAATATAAATGAAAAATAGGGTTTATCAGTTATTGCTTTGTGAAAGAGGAACCATCAGGCAATTCTGATAGTGGACGCCGTGGCTGATCCGATTCTGTCCTATTAATGAATTATTTCAATTAACCGATTATTTTATCACAAAACAGTGTGACAGTGTGATAAGGCATTGTCCCGCATTTTGCTAGAACCAAATCATGAGAAGAAATAGTCTGAAACAGAACCTGTTCCTGACATTTAGATGCAAAGAAAACTTGAGTTTGATAGCTATGACAGATATAAAAAAATGTTTTTACATTTGTAGATCGTTATTGCTATACCTTTGTTTCTAGGCTGCGTTGGCCTCCAAACCATTATACAGACCATTTCTGGTTCAGATTTTTTTAAATATTTTTAACATTTGTTTTGCTCAAAACATTGATTGTGGGTACGCGTTAGAACCGCCTCGCCGAGGCGGTTCTTACGAGTACCCTCAATCTACAGTATGTTTTGGACCAAAATAAGAAAATTAGGTTCCAAGGCGATACTTCTGTGGTGGTTCTTTTTGTTTTATGTCTTGGTGTTTAAATTTTTTGTGCTGTTGGCGCCTTATTTATGTTTTCATATTTTTAGTTAAGGTAACTGAGTGGCCACCTATTGGGAAAATAGCTGCTCATTCGGCTTACGATATGTTTCATGGTATAAGTACCTGATTGTTAGTTTGGTTTTTTTCCCACCTCGGTTTTTGGAGTGGGAATCTGATTGCGCCTTTCCCTGATCTTTGCCTACTTGTACCTTTTTACCCATGTATTCCCAGTTTTTCTATATAAAAGTGGCGTTTAAAGGGGTATACATTTCACGGATATTTTTTCCTTGTGGTATCTATTGAATAGTTCCACAACAAGGGTGCAAACATATTTTTCTCAACATCTGTTGTGTTCTTTTCATGTCACCTTATATTTCGATCTGCCTACCTATCTGCATGTCTGCTTAAATCATACCTAGCTTGCAGGTTGAACTTTTCATACACATTTTATAGAGTTGTTCTTCATGGCTATAACTGTACTGTACGTTGTGCATTTCAAGGATTTTAAGCTCTTGCTGACGCGGTATTAATATTAAATAGACACCAGACATCTTAAACAGAAACAAGGTTCTAGATTCGACTTTTGCATTTAAAAGAAAGTTAACACTATTATTTTGTCTGATTGAATCTGGGAAGAAATTCCACATGGATATTAAATAATGTTAAACCAAGCTTCAAATATGACATACGTCGTTGGTCGGCGCTTTCAATGTTATAGGCGAGCTTAAATTGACTGCTAACTATGGTACGTTAGCGTGGGAGCCAAAGTTGGATTTAGTTGTCCACACAGAGTATTCGTGGTATATTTTCATGCCAACAAAAGTAGTGCCCTGTTGCTCAGACTTTCAAAACCACTTCTACGATACCACTTATATCGCCCTTACTGCTACTGGACCATCGAGTTGCATTGACCTCTATGTTAGACGTACATGTATTATGATTAAACAGATATACAAATGTTCCATCACACTTCTACAATACGAGCAATAATATCAGAAACACTCGTTAAACATTCAAAATCGCTTAAACCATGCATATAAATACGGGAGCTGTTCTGATAAATCACAGATAACATCACTATCTCTGTTGTAAAATACATTTTATTTCCCACAGGTTCCTCTTCGTTTAATGTTTAACTAACACATGGTATGATGAGGTCATGGTATGAACAGTGTGTAACGGGATAGTCTCCCTTGTAGAATACGTTGGTGCAACGTATTAGCGGCATATTAGCGGGTAGTAATATGCAAATTAGAAACTCGAAACTTTGTGATTAGAGTAAGTGTTAGGTATATAGCGCAGTAAACCACCCTTGGTGGATGAGCATGCTTTTCCACCGACGGGGTTTGCTGTGGCTCGGCTCGGCCATTCGTTACATTTGGTGGCAGCGGTGGGATGATGACAACTCCCAGAACGGAGTTGCCTTACCCATGTAGTCCCTAGGCCAAGACTCGGGGCGAGTCTTCTCGGAGGGGGAAGTAATGTAACGGGATAGTCTCCCTTGTAGAATACGTTGGTGCAACGTATTAGCGGCATATTAGCGGGTAGTAATATGCAAATTAGAAACTCGAAACTTTGTGATTAGAGTAAGTGTTAGGTATATAGCGCAGTAAACCACCCTTGGTGGATGAGCATGCTTTTCCACCGACGGGGTTTGCTGTGGCTCGGCTCGGCCATTCGTTACAAGTGAATCGTGATTTTTTTCTTAATGTTGTTTCTTCAATTGACCATACAGCAACTGCTTCGTTTTGGTCATATAGGGTCATTTCAGTAATTTGTAACATACACACACACACTCTCTCTCTCTCTCTCTCTCTCTCTCTCTCTCTCTCACACACACACACACACACACACACACACAAATACACTACACACACAAGCACACGCGCGCTGGCAATCAAAATAGAACTGATAGAATTACACGCATCTGAATAGTCTAGCTACAATGAACTCGACAATGGAGAATCATCGACAATGGCGAATCACTCGTAGAGATATTGCAGAATTTCTTAAAACTTTGACAAAATATTATTCATTATATACGAGTAACTCGGTCATTTACTTTCATCTATGCCTTGAAATTTTGGTAAAAGAATTGAGTTAACTGGGAAACCCAGCTGTTGCGTTACACGACCACGGCAAGATCCCGTAGTCATTAATGAAATATGGGCCGTCGCACCAGAAAACAAACAATCTGAAAGGCGCAGATCAACTGTGTAGTAACTGCACAGCTGATACTAGTAAGCGCCTTTTGTTTTCGATACACAGATAGTACAACCCTGTTCTTCATACATTCAAAATTTCAAGGCTCTAGCCTTCTTCTATGACTGTACATCGGACCTTGTCGCAACAGCAAATTGTTGGTTTTCTTATGTGAAGGCTCGTGTATAAATATATAGAACGCCTACTGCATGGACACAGCAGTAACATTGGAGATTCGAATTTTTTGTCAGTAAAAAACGGAAGGAATGGATTTTTGGCGTACTATGTGGTATTATTGTTGTGAGTTATGGGTAAGTACCTGTCAATACGAAAACTTGCACGTGCAGAGAATTATTTCAGCAGTAACATATTTTTTTAATATTTCAATATGTTTGCTCAAAGCTCGAAGATTAATTTGGATCTTTGACCATCTGGATTTAAGGGATTCCCATTTCCGGTGATCAATATTAAAGGGTACACTGCTTGTCTTCCTACATCTGTTGGTTTCAAAACGGGCAGCTTGGCGTTGTACCATCTCCACCTTCTTTATCTCCTCTTAGTACTGGGGGCTTCAAACAGAAAGCAGTACCATCAGGAAAACATGTCCATGACAAGTATACCCCCTTTAACGCCACTTTTATATAGCAAAACTGAGGTATGCAGGGGTATACCTATTTTTCTTATTTTTGCTCCAAAACATAGATTGTGGGTACTCGTTGGAACCGCCTCGCCGAGGCGGTTCTAACGAGTACCTACAATCTATGTTTTGAGCAAAAATAAGAAAAATATCAAAACTTTTCTACTGAAAATTTTCATTTTTTCCAATTTTAAAATGTACTGTATATTGCATGGGAATGTTTTCGTAATGCTCAAAAGTAGCGGCCTTGACTTTTATTGTCAGGATGTGTTTTCTTGGTAATCCGAGAATGTGGTACATTTTTGACTGTACATCTACAGTTTAAATTTTTTGTGCTGTTGGCGCCTTATGTATGTTATCATATTTTAGTTAAGTTTAGGTAACTGAGTGACCTGCTATTGGGAAAATAGCTGCTCATTCGGCTTACGAAATGTATTCATGGTATAAGTACCTTATTGTTAGTTTGTTTTTTCCCGCCTCGGTTTTTGGAGTGAAAATCTTTTTCTGTTTTTCTGATTGCGCCTTTTCCTGATCGTTGCCTACTTGTACCTTCATAGATATTTGGTGCTATCCTGGACTTCAAGTATGTCCCTTTGATAAGACGCTGTATTTTTGTGGATTGAATTCAATTTCCCATTTGTTCTCCCAGTCAGCTACTGTATGGAGGTCTTGCTGAAGGATTATGTAGTCTTCTTGGTTCCTGACGGTTCGGTAGACAATACAATCATCAGTAAATCGTCTGGTTTTATAATTCAGGTTGTCCTGGATGTCCAAGCGAAAAAGCAATGACCCCGTAACTGAACCCTTCTGACAACTGGCGCGCTTCCTGAAGCCAAACCTTCAATGACAACATTCTGTGTACATTATGCTTTTCTACATTATATTCATATGTATGTATATATGTATGTATGATCATGTATATGTAGGCAATGATCAGGAATAGGCGCAATCAGAAAAAAAAATCCCACGCCAAAAACCGAGGTGGGAAAAACTAAATTGACATTTTTTTATTAGGTACATATACTTAGAAAACATATCGTAAGCCGAGTGAGCAGCTATTTCCCAAAAGGGCGGCCACTCAGTTACCGGAACAAAAATATGAAAACGTACATAGGGTACAAACAGCACAAAAATTCTACTCCAAAATATAAAACAAATGGAATCCATTTTTTGACCTTCTGTATTGTATACTTGGTAAACCATATATTATCCCTCCCTTTAACGGTTGTCAACCATCTTAACTCAAATTTTGTTGATCCCTATATAATTGTACATTTGATCCTTCCTTGTACATTTCAGAAGACGTAGATGGATAGATCTAGCAATTAAACCAACTAGTGGTATACCGACTGGTGGCATTGCTGGTGGAATTGAAAACTATTTCAACAAGTATTTCCACGTCCGTATCAGTCCCAATGCTACAGTTGGCCATCTGAAGAAAGTGGTCAAGGTCAAAATCATCACCATATCAAACAGCACCACCATATCAGACAGCGAACCCGTAATTAAGTACAGACTTGACAGCATAGTGAATGGTGAAACTCCATATCAGTCTAGTAGCACAAACACCGTGCCGATGGCTCTGATTTACAAGGGTAAGGTGTTGAACGACGCTAAGACGTTGGCTGACTACAAAATCAAGCATGGAAGTTCAATAATACTGACGCCTATGAACTGACTTTGATGTTGTAATGGAGCTCTTTCACTGTTACGAGAAAATTGTCTGTGATTTAGAATAATAACAAAGATGATAAACTGTGTATTTTTATTATTTATTTATTTTTGTCGTTGCTTATGTGGAAAACCTGGACCATTGGATGCAATGTCTTAAAATTATTCTTACTCAAATTAAAATTATCGTTGAATTTATCAACACCTTTGCCATTTTTGGCTAGTGAGATGTAAATATTGCTATAATATTCACACGCCAGAGTTAATAATTTGTCGCATGTTTACACACAAACACACAACACAAATGCCTTCTTTTTATGATAATCCACAGAGACACAGAATGTCCACTTTTGTTTCAGATAGCAGTATCTCGAAGTTTTCTTTCTTTTACTTCGTTTTTTTTCTCCGACTATAGCTTTTTCTTAGCTTGCATTAAGTAAAATATTTATCGTTTCCCGGATGACAATTTTCTATATGACAAGCAGTCTGTCGAAGTGCTTTCGGAGCGCGAGACAAGCTTTCCAAAATAGACTGCGAATGTCCGCCGTTTCCTTATGTGTGTTTGTGTAGCTCATGTCATTGAATACCCTACGGTAATTTCAATTAGATTCAATCAGACTGGATTATTGTTGAAATGTAAAACTAGCCGAATTTAGATACTTGCCGAATATAGATGCTGCTGATTGATGTCGTCTGGTACATTCCATGACATCTGGTTCTAAAAATATACGCGACCATGCACATCAGGGTAACTTGGCCATGTAATCAATACCCCCTTACACTCAATTTTACTGGGTGTACAGGGGTATATTCTTACTACATAAAAAAAAAATAAAATAAAAAAATAAAAAAAAAAACAAGTAGCCCAAGGAAAACGATCGCGCACATGAGAGTAAAAAAACAACAGTAAAACAGATATATATAAAAAGAAAAGTAGTTGTGGTTTTTACCATGTATGGGCATGGCGGTCATCTTGTGTTGTTTGGCCAAGTAGTTTCAGAGGAGAAGATGTTTAAATACTATGGTAATGTACATGTATATTGTCCCTGGGTGGGGATAGATGAGCCCTTGGGATCCATTTTTTAGAATAATTGATATTCAGTCGTACTGCCCATTTCCTGCAAGATATTCCCTTTAAATGACATTTTAACAGTTTTCTCCATTCAAATGCATAGGTGACCTATATTGACCTTGCTGTAAAATAGGTAAAAGTCATCACAGGGTCATGATTTATACACATTATAGAACTTGAGTCATCGATGCTCCATGTCAAGTTTCCTTGAAACCGGTCCACCAGTTCCTGAGAAGAAGAGTTTTGAAAGTTTTGTTACCATATGGGCATGGCGGCCATCTTGGTCATGTGGCCTGGATTATTTATCTATACATTGGTTTCCCCTTCCTCATATAAAATTTTGCTTTGATTGGCCTATTGTTTCAGAGAAGAAGATGTATATTTTCATACCAACAAAAGTAGTGTCATGTTGCTCAGACTTTCAAAAAGGCACAAGTAGGCAAAGATCAGGAAAAGGTGCAATCAAAAAAATATTCCCACTCTAAAAACCGAGGTGGAAAAAAACCAAACCAACAATCAGGTACTGATACCAAGAAAACATTTCGTAAGCCGTATGAGCAGCTATTTTCCCAATAGGTGGCCACTCGGTTACCTTAACTTAACTAAAAATATGAAAACACACATAAGGCACCAACAGCACAAAACTTTCAAACACCAAGACATAAAACAAAAAGAACCATCACAGAAGTATCGACTTGGAACGATCAGTAACACATAGTTACTGGCGGGCTTAAATCGATTTTACATGGCCATAACCTCACCCTCAGCTTCTGCAGTGGTTCATAACATTTAGCTAGTTCTTCGGTCCTCGTGGTGAATCTCTAACTAGTCAATGGATCATCAAGAACAAACAAATAAATCAAGATAAACATCCTGATGAATCAAAAACCAGGACTCACAGATTCAGTAAGCTATACCCGACGATGGAGATCCCTGGGCGCCGAATAACTTACTAACAAAACCACTTCTAAGATACCACTTATATCACCCTTACTGCTACTGGACCATCAAGTAGCATTGACATTTATGTTAGACGTATAATGATTAACCAGATATAAACAAATGCTCCTTCGCACTTCTACAATATAGTCAATGTCGAATGGGCCAAAAAAGTCGTCCCGTGGGAATTTCATGACGATTTATGACGACCTACCTTAAATCAAACTTTGGGGCATATGCAACAGTTTAAACCAGTTCGTCGCCCTGAGACCCGCGTATGGGCTGAACTATGACGTCATCAAAATGGCAACCAGCGCACTCATAATATGCATTTTGAACAACAATTTTCATACTATGCTTGATAGATAAAATTTGATTTACAGCTTCTCGCTGTTTTTAAATGGATGGGTTTTATCAATTGTGCTTATAAAAGTTATATTAGCACAAAATCTCGCATAGCACTGACAATATGAGCCACGTCACGAAATAATCTGCATACAAAGTGCTAAACTATGCACAGTACACCAGAAGCTAATTTGACCCATCTCGCATCCCCCAAGACAATTTTTACGGGTGCCAAATTATTAATTGGGACCCTAGAAATGCAAAAAATTTGGCCCCAAAGATAAACTCAATTGCACTATGAAAAAATACACGGTTTCCATGGCAACTATTAACGTGATTCTTGAGTATGGGGGTTTACATACAAAATTGACAATATCTCCACTGTTATTTATTACAGACTATTGCACATAGTCTCATTTTAATACTTATACATAGCCCTCTTTCCTATGGTAATTAATGCAAACTATCTAATAAAGATATTCATTGATTTTCATGAAAACATGAAAAATGGCAGAAAAATCTTTAAAAACCCATTAATGAACTAATTTCAGACCCAGACTGTAGTTATGATACTTTGTTATTGAGTCAGTGATATCATATGACGAATTTATTAATGTCCTGGTCCTTTATGAAAATTATCTCATTTGCATATTCATTAACATAAATATAGCTGTCAAAAAGTGAGGAAAACTTATATCCATTGCAAAGTATTGGATAGGTTATAATATCTAATCTATCTTGCATTCGTGGGACAAATTCTCAAGACTGTCAGTGATGTCAGAGAGACCACCTTAATGCCATAAAATATTGTCCTCAACAATGAAAAACAACAACATTTGAATGATGTAAAATTACATAGTTTCCACGCCACTCTTCATGCGATTCTTAAGAATAGGATATACTTACAAAAATACTTATATCCAACCAATAGAATGCTCTAGAATACTATGATTGGACTGATAGTGATACATGAAACTAACAATTTAATCTTGATTCCTTTTATTAAATTACTGACTTTACATATAGAGTCGGAGAAAAAATGTGGAAAAATAGAGGGTCTGTGTACAAAATCGCTTGTATCAGAGCTTTTAATCAACCCGGGATGCTGAAAGAGGTATCAAATGAATGCTATGACATCATAATGTGACCCTGAAGTATGGCATAAGAATAATCTGATTTACCATTTCATGATTTTTAATGAAAACTTAAGACATTTGAGATAGAGAGAAAAATTTGGTGCTGAAAATGACATCAAATGGTGTCTAGGGCATTATTATACCATCATGCATTACAATTTATGGGGCATTTGTTTTAAAAATTAAGACTATTGACAAAACCTTTAGAATTTAAAGAAAACAATACGGAAATAATAAGGGGCATACGTAGAAAAAACGCACGTATCTTGGCTACTGAAAGACCTAGAGAGCTATAATTGTTAATGAATGATTGCTAGGACAATGCTCTGCAACCATATAATCAGTTATATAAAGTAAAAAAAATGCAAAATTGAGATCCTTTAAGAGCAGTGAACATATGGATGAGAAAGTACAGTACAGTTGTCGCGATGCTTTGAGCGTACGCGCATTTGCGCGTTGCGCGTGGTTGCGCGAAGGGGATTATCTTTACTTGCGAGTGACTCGCGAGTCACTCGCAAACTTCGCGCAATCTTGCGCGATCATCTCGCAAACGCGCAAAACCATTTGTCAAACGCGCTACGTGAATCAGATATGCGCGATTTATACAATTTAAACAATCTTGCTCGTAAGGTGTGTTGTAAAAAATGTTTCAAGTTGAATTTTCATGCCCGCCTGATGTCAACATGTATGTCAAATTTGATTGCATCGATTACTGTCTGGTCCCTCCAAGTATTCATACTTAATGCATGTAGATATGCTTTGTACAAAGGTGGTAAAAAGCAACTAGGCTAGAGATACATGTACATGTAGAATATTCGTCTGACCCGAAGGAAAATTGATACATTGTATATTTTCTATCTAAATAATGAGAAGAAAATAGCGTAAACAGAAGATCTGCGGTGAGCCCCGTCAAATACCTTAGCTATCCCAAATACACGTATGGAGATGAAGTTTCTATTAAACAAAGAGATCTTTTTCTCAGTCTTGATAATTAAACAGACACAAGTAGGCAATGATCAGGAAAAGGCGCAATCAGAAAGAAATTCTTACTCCAAAAACCGAGGTGGGAAAAACAAAATGACAATTAGGTACTTATACTTTGAGAACATATCGAAAGCCGAGTGAGCAGCTACTTCCCAAAAGGCGGCCCCTCAGTTACCCGAACTTAACTAAACATCACGAAAACATTTCAGTGTAATGTATACTCACTTGAACCCTACTTTTCTAATAGCAAAACTGGGGTATACAGGGGTATACCTAATTCTCTTATTTTTGCTGCAAAACATAGATCGTGGGTATTAGTTAGAACCGCCTCGCCTCGCGGAGGCGGTTCTAACGTGTACCCACATTCTATGTTTTGAGCAAAAATAAGAAAAAGTAAACACAATCTACAGAAAATTTTCAATTTTTACAACTTTGGAAAAGTCAGTATATTACATGGACACATTTTCGTAAAGAAGATAAAAAAACGTGCATCAATTAGATACATTGTAGTTGTTGGGTCCTTGTGGTGAATCTCTAAACACAATTGAATTTAAACACACAAACATGTACAGTATGTCGTGTATGTACATTTATATGCAGCTGTAAAACCAACTTGTTACAACATAAACCTGTGTTATTTTGATTTGTGGTTTTACGTCCCGATTAACAATTTCAGTTACACGAAAAACAAAAATTATAGAAAGCAGGAAAATATAAATAAAACTCCAGCAAGTTCATATGCGAATACTAGTCTAAACTTTTTGCGCGCATGCAATTTTACGCGGTGGGCTATGGTTTACTTTACGTAGATGATAGTAAAAATAAGATAAGCAAGATGAGCCTCAATCATTTTTTTTCATTTGATAAAAATGACTTGTTATGCTTCAAACAATTTTGATGATTGACTAACACCAACTCACTGTCATACAGTTGCCTGGCTACTTGGCTAGCATGTACTTCACAGTGAACAAGTTAATTGTTTTATTTGTTGTTTTTTTTATGTCCGAAATAGCCCCAAACATAAAGGACTGTCCGAAATAGTCCCAAACATAAAGGACAAAACAATTGATTAATAGCCAAACGTACATGTAATTGTAGTTAAAATGGGCGTCAATTACTAAAAAGCGTTGAAACTAGGCAAAAAAGTAGTAATTTACAAATACTTTTCACAAGAACATATACTTGAATGATAGTGCGATGAATCACGTCGAGCGTCGCCCAAAGACCCATGCGCGATGCGCGACGAACCAAAAGAACTTTGCGCGTCACTCGCAAACTGTATTACGTAAAACTTGCGCGTCACTCGCGAGTCACTCGCGAGTGACGCGCGAGTCACTCGCAAAACGTTTTTAAAAGGGATTATTTTTTTGCGCGTTGCGCGATCGCTCAAAGCATCGTGACAACTGTACTGTATATGGGTCCTGCCGCGGTTTCGGCTACTCAAGCTTCAGCTATTTTTGTTGTATGGATATTAATGAGATCTTAATAAATAAGAGCACAATCAATGAAAAATGAAGGGGTCCACCAACAAAAATGCTCATATCTCAGTGGCCAATAGCCGAAGAGAACTCAAAATTAGATCAGTTTATTGCTAGGACAATGATTTATTGCCATGTGCTCAAATATATAAATCATGCTTTCCGGCAAGCAAGATTTAATAAATTTTGGTGAAGCACATCCTTCAATTTTCTGTTATTTTCACAATTTTTCGAAACCTTATGTAACGTTCAGAAAATTTAATAGCATGTGGTTAAGCTATCGGACTACATGGCAGTATAGCATTCTCCTATCATTCTATTGGTACCATTTTCAGCACTCTAAGAATATTGGCAGCTGAGATATGAACGAATTTGTTTGGTATACCCGTTCAGTTTTCGTTGAATTCTCTCTTATTTATGAAAATCTAAGTAATATCCATACAACAAAAATAGTTGATAAATTAGATCAATTTATTGTTAGAACAATGATTTATTGGAATGTGCTGCTCACTCGGCTTACGATATGTTTTCTTGGTATACGTACCTAAGTGTCATTTTAGTTTTTTTCCCAACCCTCGATTTATGGAGTGGAAATATCTTTCTGATTGCACCATTTCCTGATCACTGCCTACTTGTACCTCTTTACGTGGTTACAGAACAGTGTCCTAGTAATAATTTGATGCCAATTATAGCTCTCTAGGTCTTTCAGTAGCCAAGATACATGCTTTTTTCTACGTATGCCCCCTCCATTGTTCCGAATTTTTTCTCTTAATTCAAAAGGTTTTGTTAATATTCGTAAAACTAAAAACCAAATGACTCATAAAGTGTAGTACAGGATGGTATAATATTGCTCTGGACACCATTTGGTGCCATTTTTAGCACTATAGGACTTTTAATTGCCGAAAAAAAAGTCATTTTGTAGGTTTATTCAATTTTTACAGTTTCTTTTCTCTAAAATTTCTTTTGTTTTCATTAAAATTCATGAAATTAAAAATCAGATTATTCTTTGATCACACCTCAGGGCCATAGTACATTGCCATAGCGTTCATTTGATATATCTTTCAGCATCCTTGGTTGATTAACAGCTCTGGTACAAGCGATTTTGTACGTATACCCCCTATTTTCCCAGAATTCTTCTCCATTTATTATGAATTTTTTTAATTAATTTTCATTAATAGTATATTCAATTATTTAAAGATAGGTATAAAGATTAAATTGTTAAGTACATGCATCACTATCAGACCAATAATAGTATACTAGAGCATTCTATTGGTGGGATATAAGTATTTTTGTAAGTACAGCCTCTTGTTTAGGATCGCATGAGAAGTGGTGTGGAACTATGTAATTATACAGTCATCATGTAAATGTTTTTTCATTGCTGAGGACAATATTTTGTGGCATTAAGAAGGTCCCTCTTACAACACTTACAGCCTTGAGACTTTGTCCCAGGGATGCAAGATAGAACATATGCAATACCTTGCAATGGATATAGGTTTTCCCTCGCTTTTCCTCGCTTTTTGACATTTTGTTAATTTTCATGCATGAATATGCAAATGAGATAATTTTCATAAAGGAGCAGGTCATCAATAGGTTTGTCATATGATATTACCGGTTCAGTTACCGTAAGTGTCACAATTACAGTTTGGGCATGAAATTATTTCATTTATGGATTTTTAAAAATATGTTTGCCATTTTTCATTAAAATTAATGAATATGCAAATAAGATAATTTTCATTACTTACCATCGGTGGAAAGGACTATGCACATGCTTTAAAATGAGACCATGCTCAGTAGTCTAGGATAAGGGATAAGTAACGGTGAAGATATGATCAATTTTGTATGTACACCCCATGCTTAAGAATCGAGTTAACGGTTGTCATGGAAACCATGCAATTTTTCATAGTGTAATATAGTTTATCTTTGAGGACAAATATTCTTTGCATTTCTGTGGTTCCAATGGATGATTAGGCACCCATGAAAAATTGTCCTGGGCGAGCAAAAGTATGTCAAATTAGCTCCCGGATTACCTAGGTTGTGGGCGGTTCTAGAAGAAAAAAACGTTTGTCCAACGTATGCACGAACGGACGCACGGCCGGATAAAGCAATATCCTTTGACCCATCGACTTATTTCGTCTATCGTGTGTATAATCAGCTGCATTTCATACATTTTCTTTGCAAAATAAGTAATAATGCTATGTTTTCAATTGATTTTGATGGAAATACGAATAACTCATATATAGGCAGATAGCCGCCATATTGATGACGTCATAAATCGACTATCACGCGGAAGTAAGTGCGACGAACAGATTTAATGTTATATCTATACCACCTAGATATGTTTTATATAGGTCGTCATAAATCGTCAAAAAATCGCACAAGATTCCCATTCGACATGGACTCATACGATTGATAATATCAGAAACACTCGTTAAACATTCAAAATCACTTAAACCATGCATATAAATACGAGAGCTATTCTGATAAATCACAGATAACAGCATTATCTTTGTTGTAGAATACGTTTTATTTCCCACATGTTCCTCATCTTTTAATGTTTTAACTGACACATGGTATGGACAGTGAATCGTGATTTATTTTTCTTATTGTTGTTTCTTCAATTGACCATACAGGAACTGGTTCGTTTTGGTCATATAGGGTCATTATAAGTAATATAGTGATTTCAGTAATTTGTAACACACACACACACACACACACACACACACACACACACACACACACACAAGCTACTGATAATCAGAACAGAACTCGGTATGCAATTACATGTATGCGCATAAGACTATAAAGTACATTTTATACGTTTTATCTTTGTCTTAGAGCAAAATTGTCACCATTTTTATAGTGATTTCCATTTAAAGTGCGAATCTAATTCAGATTTAAACACTGAATTCTTTTAATGCAATTGGGAACAAGTTTCCCGTAAAGTCAGTCTTAAGTATATGATTGATGTTCCTTTAGAGGGATGTACAATCATGTTTCAAGAACTAAGCACATATGTTAGATGTCACTGGAATAATAGTCTGGAAATTCCTGTGCCTATGCAAAAGAAAAAGATTTTGCTTACCTTTTTGTTGTGGTTATAATTCTATTATGTTTTGCTGTGTAATTGTTGTGCTGTTTGCACCCCTTGTGTATGTGAGTATGCGCAGCAGTCGGGATAATCAAATTGTGAGTTTGGCGTCCTCGTCAGAGCGCTGTCGTTTTACGGAATACCAGTATTCGATGTTTGAATTCGTCAAAATTCAAATTATTGATGTCCGAACCGGACAATCGTGAATTGAAATGGGTGAGATAGTTAAAAATTCCGTAGCATGCATTCCTTGACTTTAAGTACAAATAGACCATCTCGACTGCTAGTCAATGCCGACCATTTTAGACTGCTAGTCAACACCGACCACTCGTACCTCTTCTTAGGGGTCTGACTTGACCGTGCTCGAAGTGTCCATGGGCGAGGTTTCAGTCTACCTTAATCCGAAATGTCCATGGGTGAAGTTCGAATCAGGTCCGAATTAACCAAGGTCCGAATAATCAAAGATCAGAGCTGTCCATTATTTATTAAATACAAATGGTTCCGTGTCTATGCAGCGGCTTTCTGATCCCTGAGACTACTAATAATTGATATTCACCACATCATGCTGCGACAATTACCAGCACTTATGCCTGTCTGTGATGTCAAATGACTAATTGTATTGAGCCAGATCAAAAGACAACCAACACAATAAATATGCATAATAAATAAACGACAGGGTTTATCAGTCATTGCTTTGTGAAAGAGGAACCATCAGGCAAGTCTGATAGTGGACGCCGTGGATGGTCCGATTCTTCTCTGTTAATACATTATTGCCAATTGCGAAATAGTGTCTCTATGTGTCAAAATCAAAGACAAACTCAAGATGTTTCAACATCAGACTTCAAAGACTATGAAAAGCCTTTGTAGTATAAAGTGAACTAGTTTAACCTCAAGACAGTGGCAAAGAATTAGCTAATTATAGTTTACTCAAGCTGGTAGATAAACCTAAGTCCCGCCCATGTAATTTGTGTGACAGCTGGTCAGTTCACTGACTCAGGTGAATTGAAGTAAAATCAATTAAATATTTACATGCTTCAAAATATTTAGTCCTCCTATGATTAGATCAAATTGCAAGGTTAAATGTTGCTCTTATCTGTTTAAATGTGCTTTTGTAGCTGTCCACAAAACACATATTGAAATTAATTCAGCCACTGACAAGTGACAAAACAGTATAATTAGAGGTCAGGTAGTTCTTACTTCAGTGATGGCAGGTGGGCGGAGCTAAACTTGTCCTAGGTAAATGGCTATTTGGGTAAATTGATTGTATTGAAAATGAACTGTTATAATGGTCCTATTTTGGGAACTCAAATTCTTTGATCTTATGGTGAGACATCATGCAGGTGTTGTGTCAGAAAACAACAAAAGGGGCTGGAATTTCGCAAACAGCCATATTTTAATTTATCGATTATGTGATCACAAACATGGAAGTCATAAGGCATTGTTTCGCATTTTGCTAGAACCAAATCATGAGAAGAAATAGTCTGAAACAGAACCTGTTCCTGACATTTAGATGCAGTGAACATTAATGTTTTTGATAGCTATGATTGATATATGTGAAAAATGTTTTACATACGAAATACCTTAAAAGGTACAAGTAGGCAACGATCAGGAAAAGGCGCAATCAGAAAAAGATTTCCCACACCAAAAACCGAGGTGGGAAATAACTAAATTAACAATCAGGTACTTATACTATGACATACATATTGTACGCCGAATGAGCAGCTATTTTCCCAATAGTTGGCCACTCAGTTACCTAAACCTGATAACATACATAAGGCGCCGCCAAAAATTTTAAACACAAAGACATAAAGCAATAAGAACCACCACAGAAGTATCGCCTCGGAACGATCAGTAATATAAAATTACTGGCGGGCTTAAATCGATTTTACAGGTACCTAACCTCACCCTCAGCTTCTGCAGTTGTTCACAACATTTAGTTAGTTGTCCGGTCCTTGTGGTGAATCTCTAGTTAGTCAATGAATCATCATGGACGAACAAATGAATCATGATAAATACCATGATGAATCAAAAACGAGGACTCGCAGATTGAGTAAGCTGCCCGACGATGGAGATCCCTGGGCGCCAAATAACTTACTAACTCCGGAGCTAAAAATCACCAGATGAACCCGGCCAGTGGGCCAAGCAAAAGACAAGAAGCTCCGGTCCCAACCGTTATTATTTTAAGTCGTTATAAGTCGTTTGTCTCTAGGTTGCGTTGGTATCCAAAGCCTTATCATATTTTTCTCACCATTTACGTTCTTGTAATGTAATATTTCGATCTGCCCACCTATCTGCCTGTCTGTTTAAATGTTATCTAGCTTGTAGATTGGAAAAGCCATACACTTTTTCTCACGTTGATCTTCATGGGATTCATCTGTACGGAACGTTGTGCACTTTTAAGGATTTCAAGCACTTGTTGACGCGGTATTCAATTGACACCAGACATCTTAAATAGATATATGGTTCTGGATTCAACTTTTGCATTTAAAAGAAAGCAAAAACTATCATATTGTCTGATTGAATCAGGGAAGAAATTCCACAAGGATATTAAATAATGTCAAATCAAGCTTCGAATATGACATACGTCGTTGGTCGGCGCTTTCAGTGTTATATACGAGTTTAAATTGTCTGCTAAGTGTGGTACATTAGCGTGGGAGCCTAAGTTATTTTTAACTGTCCACAGAGTATTCGTGGTAGGATATTTTCATACCACCAGAAAATAAAAATAATTGTTAGATCCTTTGGAAGCGGTAAAAATACAAAGCTAGAAGATGGGCCATGTACAATTTCGGGTAATGAACCTTCATCAGTGACCCTTTATAAACCTGGCAGCGAAAGCCAGACATTTTGCTGCAATTTCAAGAATTTACATCTGTGTAGTCTAAATCAAAGAAGTAGTAATCCGTTGCTCAAACTGTATGCTCACTGCATTAAGAGCATTGAGCATATTAATGAGAAAGGGAATGGGCCATACCGCGGTTTCGGCTAATTAAGCCTCTTGAGTGACCCTATAGATTTGGCAACATGGAGCCGAAGAGAATTACTATAATTTTGAAACTTTCAACAGGGTAGTCCATTAAAAGACTATAATAATCAAAAAAGGTCCAAACATATTAAAGGTTGGTTAGAAAATGAATCTAAGCCGAAAATATTTTTCTGATTTCTCAGAATTCCCTCGCTTATCTTAAAGGACCAAAAGAAAAATATAATCTGCACTATGGATGATGAACGGGGAGACTTTTTAGGGCCGCCACACGGCACAACACAAGCTGCAGTACTAGCAAATAAAAATAAAACTGATATCCTTTACGAGCAGTAAGCATATTAATGAGAAAGGGAATGTCCATACCGCGGTTTCGGCTAATTAAGCCTCTTCAGTGACCCTATAGATTTTGCAACATGGAGCTTAAGAGAATTACTATACTTCTGCAACTTATAGTTTAACGAGAAACACTCGTTAAACATTCAAAATCACTTAAACCATGCATATAAATACGAGAGCTATTCTGATAAATCACAGATAACATCATCATCTCTGTTGTAAAATACATTTTACTTCCCACAGGTTCCTCTTCGTTTAATGTTTTAACTGACACATGGTATGAACAGGGAATCGAGTTTTTTTCTTACTGTTGTTTCTTCAAGTGTTTCGTTTTGGTCGTATAGGGTCATCATAAGTAATAAAGTGATTTCAGTAATTTCTCTCTCTCTCTCTCTCTCTCTCTCTCTCTCTCTCTCTCACACACACACACACACACACACACACACACAATCTGCTGATAATCAGAATATAACTGTATGCAATTACAGGTATGCGCATAAGACAATAATCTACCGTTTGATTTATCTTTGTCTGACAGCAAAATTGTCACCATTTTAGAAATGATTTCGCCTTATTCTCAGAACTAAATTGAGATTTAAATTCTGAAGTCTTATAATGCAAGTGGGAAGAAGTTCCCCGTAAAGTCAGTCTTAAGTATATGATTGATGTTACTTTAGAGGGATGTATAATAATGTTTCAAGAACTAAGTGCATATGGTAGATGTCACTGGAATAATATAGTCTCGAAATTTCTGTGCCAATGCAAAAGAAAATGATTTTGCTGGTGGCAGACGTGTAGGTCATAAAAAGAATTAAATAAGCGATAAATAGGAAATATCACATTCAAAAACAAACGCGCGTCAATTGTAAAACCCCACAGAAAATGAATCATAATATCAAATAGGCACATAATCATACAACAAACGAAGGGGCAGTTACTTCTCAAAATATAGCCTTTATATAAACCGAAGTGTCCGTATTTGTTATTCCTGATCCAAATTTGTTCATGTAGTCCAGGTTTAAGTTCCACAGTAAACTTTTTTTAATGGGAAATTCGTTCTGATTGCGCCATTTCCTGATCGTTGCTTCCATTTACCTTTTTCTTGTGGTCATAATTCTATTATGTTTTGCTGTGTAATTGTTGTGCTGTTTGCACCTCTTATATGAACGTTTTCAAATTTTTATTTTTCATTCTATGAAACACATAGACCGCAGTTTATAAAAGACAGTCTTGTGTATGTGAGTATGCGCAGCAGTTGTGATTTTGGCGTCTTCCGTCGGAGCGTTGTCGTTTTACGGAATCGTAAAAGCCAGTAATCAAATGTTTGAATTCGTCAAAATTCGTATTATTGATGTCCGAACCGGACCACCGTGAATTGAAATGGGTAAGAGATAGTAAAAGATTCCGTAGCATGCATTCCTTGTCTTTAAGTCCAAACAGACCATCTCGACTGCTAGTCAATGCCGACCATTTTAGACGGCTAGTCAATGCCGACTATTTTAGACTGCTAGTCAATGCCGACCATTTTAATTGGTCAATTCGTACCTGTTTTTAGAGGCTCCGATTTGACCGTGATCGATGTTTTATTCAACCAAATCCGAATTGTCCATGGGCAAGGTTTCAATCTATCTTAATCCGAAGTGTCCAAGGGTGCGGTTCGAATCAGGTCCAAATTGACCAAGGTCCGAATAGCCAAAGATCAGAATTGTCCATTATTTATTACATACATTGGTTCCGTGACTTTGCCGCGGTTTCTGGTCCCTGAGAGTACTAGTAATTGATATTCACCACATTATGCTGAGACAATTACCAGAACTTATGCATGTCTGTGATGCCAAATGGCTAATTGTACTGAGCCGGATCAAAAGACAACCAAACCAATAAATATGCATATCGAATAAATAAAAAAAAAAACAGGGTTGATCAGTCATTGCTTTGTGAAAGAGAAACCATCAGGCAATTCTGATAGTGGACGCCGAGGGTGATCCGATTCTTCTCTGTTAATACATTATTTTAATTTATCGATTATGTAATCACAAAACATTTCAACCGTAAGGCATTGTCTCGCATTTTGCTGGAACCAAATCATGAGAAGAAATAGTCTAAAAATGAATCTGTTCCTGTCATCTACATGTACATGCAAAGAAAGTGTATGTTTTTGATAGCTATGATAAACGTAAAAATGTTTTACATATGTAGATACCTAGTCGTTATTGTTATAATAAAAATAAAACTGGGATCCTTTAAGAGCAGTGAGCATATTAAATAGAAGGGGGATGGGCCATACCGCGGTTTCGAATACTTAAGCCTCTTCAGTGACCCTAAAGATTTGGCAACATGGAGCCAAAGAGGAGAATTATTGTAATTTTGCATCTTTCAACAGGGTAGTCGATACAAAGACTAGTAAATTCCAAATGGGGCCAAATATATTAAACGTTGGTTAGAAAATGAATCTAAACTGAAAATAATTTTCTGATTTCTCAGAATACCCTCGCTGATCTCAAAGGACCAAAAGGAAAATATAATCTGCACTATGGATGATGTAAGGGGAGACTTTTAAGGGCCGCCACACGGCACAACACCAGCTGCAGTAATAGCAAATAAAAATAAAACTGCTGAGCAGTGAACATATTAAAGAGAAGAGGTTTGTTTCTAGGTTGTGTTGGCCTCCAAACCCTTATTCGGATCATTTCTGGTTCATTTTTTTAACATTTGGGTATGCGTTAGAACCGCCTCGCCTGTTAACCCTAGTTTTTCTATATAAAAGTTGAGTTTATGGGGTATACATTTCACGGACATGTTTTCCTGATGGTATCTATTGAATAGTTCCACAACAAGGGTACAATCATATTTTTCTTAATATTTATATTTTTTTCATTTCACCTTATATTTCGATCTGCCTACCTATCTGCCTGCCTGTTTAAATCTTACCTAGTTTGTAGATTGGAAAAACCATACGTAGTTGCTCGTGTTGATCTTCATGGAATCAACTGTACAGAACGTTGTGCACTTTTGAGGATTTCAAGCACTGTCTTGTTGACGCGGTATTAAATAGACACCAGACATCTTAAACAGAAACAAGGTTCTGGATTCGACTTTTGCATTTAAAAGAAAGTAAAAACTATTATATTGTCTGATTTAATCTGGGAAGAAATTCTACACGGATATTAAATAATTTAAAATCAAGCTTCAGATATGACATACGTCGTTGGTCGGAGCTTTCAGTGTTATATACGAATTTAAATTGTCTGCTAAGTATGGTACATTAGCGTGGGAGCCTAAGTTTGATTCAACTGTCCACAGAGTATTCACACCAGTAAAAGATGGCGTTTTGCTCAGACTTTCAAAAGCACTTAAAGAAGATACGAATGTTACCACCCTTACTGCTGCTGGACATTGAGTATTTACCTCTGTATATCTAAACTATTGGCATATGGCAATCAAAAATCAAATCTTAAATTTTATTTCATTAATTGGAAAGTCGAGGTCGCATAAAAGCATACATTTATGCGACCTCGACTTTCCAATTAATAAAATAAAATTTAAGATTTGATTTTTTTCCTGTATGTGACTCAATAGTTTAGGGATAAAACTTCGGTAAATTCGATTTGCTTATTGATCACGAGCGAGAAGCTCGACAAGCATGATTCTCCTTTGGTAATTGACAAGTCTGCCCCGCTCTGGCCACATGTGAGACAAGCCAAGTTCTGCTTGCGGGTGTGTCAGGTGGTTTTTCTCGGGGTTCTCCCGTTTTCGCCCCACCTACTGATTGGCACCGTCTCATATGAGCTGAAATAATCTTGAAACGGACATTAAACTGAATCAAAAAAAAAAAATATTATTATGAAAAACATGCACGAAGAAAGAAATGGGATGCTAAAAATTGCGAATTGTCGGCATGAGGGAGGCTGTTAAGAAGCGACTACGTAACTGACAGAAAGCTCTTTGGTCAGGCGAGAGCCGTAGCTGTCTGTATCATACAGATGGTCGTGCCCATGCTCGACACCTCCCTGGTGAACGCTTAATTGGTCCCTGTGTGCAAGGAACTGTGGCTGGAGGAGGTGGTGTGGGATGCTTTCTCTTCCGATCGCATTCTTGATTTAAAAAGTGTTAAATGGTACTTTAAATTCCCAAAAGTAACGTAACAAGATGCTTGAACGCGTCATTAGTACTCTCCTAACGACCAGAATATGGTACTACAAGATGAAACTGCAAGGCTACACTGTGCTCTACACCACAAAGGAATACATAAATCAGCACCACATCGCTAGTCTTCCATGACTGAGCTCGTCGCCAGACTTTGAACTCCAGCTAACACTTTGGGGACGAGCTCGGTCGACGAGTTTGAAACCCGTAACCACTGAGCCGTGTACATTATTCACGAGCTTTACCAAGCTCTGCTTGAGATGTGGAACAGGGTACCAGATAAAGGGCGCATGAAACTAGTGATATCCATGATCAGCAGGCGCCAAGTTTTTATTCTACAGAGGAATGGTACACACAATGTTAACCGGAAGTGGTCGAGTTTTTTGTGGTGCCATTTGACATTGTTTAGCATATTCTGAAACTGGATGATCAAAACTAAATCTTTAGAAAAAATCTTCACTGTCTTGGTGTTTTCTAAGAAGTTGTGTTCACCTTTGGCATCCGGAATTTTTCTATTGAATTTTTACAATTTTATGGGTAATTTTCGTTGTGCAGCTACTCACCCTTGCTAACTTGTGCATTGATTATCATTTCTTCGTTAAATTGCATTTTGTAAACATATAACAAAATTTCGAAATATTTCAAAAGATGTTATTCTTAGCGTTCCAAAATCCCACGTGAAGTTCACAGATGGGGTATGCTTAATTTTATGCCAATAGTATATACATATATATACTTCAACCATGCAAATGAATACGAGAGTTCATCTGATAAATCACAGCTAACACCATTATCTCTGTTATAAAATACATTTTATTTCCCATCGATTCCTCTTCATTTAATGTTTTAACTGACACATGTTATGAACAATGACTTTTCATGATGCTGTTAATTCACCTGACCGTATAATTTTTAAGCCTGGTTTCCACGGACAATTTTTCTTTGACGAAGATTAATTGTCACAGAAACTTTGGCAATGAGTTTGCGTTCACACACAGCAAAGATTACTTATATTACGTAGCTCGCTCACCTTTGTCACAGATATTTGACAATGAAACTACGCCACAGTATTGAATTAACACGAGCATATTTTTCTGCGACAAATATAATTTGTCAAAGAAAAATTGTCCGTGGAAACGAGGCCTAACTGTAAATATAGTTCGGTCTGGGGCTATTTATGTACGTGTTATAGGGTCGGAATGAGTTGTGGTGTCACTCGAAGAACGTTATAATCGAAAAATCTAGGCAGCAAAAGGATGGGGAGCGGCTGCCTTATGGTCAATGCGTCGAACTCCAGATCGAGAGGTCGCCGGCCGGGGTCGGACCCACACTTGCGTCTGGTTTATATCCAGGAAGCGGTGGCATCGACCAGCATCATAAAAAATTTTGACTGGGACGCTAAACCACAAAACAAACAAACTGCCTTAACAACAATCTGTGTATGATTTATCTTTGTCTAAGAGCAATATATTGTAGCCATTTTCAAATGATGTTCATTATGTCCCCCCAACCGAAGGTGGGGGACATATTGTTTTTGGTGCGGTTCCCGTCGGCGTCGGCGTCGGCGTCGGCGTCGGCGTCGGCGTCGGCGTCCGCGTCGGCGTCCGCGTCCGCGTAGCTTCTTTCTTACGCGATATCTTTTGAACCAGTGGATGGATTTTGACCAAACTTGCATAGATACATGGTTGGGAGGGGGGAAAGAGTTGATTAGATTTTGGTGACCTTGACCTCATTTTCAAGGTCACCAGCCCATGAAAACTGATCAAATTAGGTTTTCTGACGCGATATCTTCTGAACAAATGAATGGATTTTGAGCAAACTTGCACAAGAGCATTGTTGGGAGGAGGCTCAGAGTTGATTAGATTTTGGTGACCTTGACCTAATTTTCAAGGTCACCAGCCTATGAAAACTGATCAAATTAGGTTTTCCGACGCGATATCTTCTGAACAAATGAATGGATTTTGACTAAACTTGCACAAGGGCATTGTTGGGAGGAGGCTCAGAGTTGATTAGATTTCGGTGACCTTGACCTAATTTTCAAGGTCACGAGTCCATAAAAACTGTTGAAATTAGTCTTTCCAATGCAATATCTTGTAAACCTATTGATGGATTTTGACCAAACTTGCACAGAAGCATTGTTGGGAGGAGGCTCAGAGTTGATTAGATTTTGGTGACCTTGACCGAATTTTCAAGGTCACGAGTCCATAAAAAATGTTGAAATTAGTCTTTCCAACGCGATAACTTGTAAACCAATAGATGGATTTTGACCAAACTTGCACAGAAGCATTGTTGCAAGAAGGCTCAGAGTTGATTAGATTTTGGTGACCTTGATCTAATTTTCAAGGTCACGAGTCCATAAAAAATGTTGAAATTAGTCTTTCCAATGCAGTATCTTGTAAACCAATCAATGGATTTTGACCAAACTTGCACAGAAGCATTGTTGGGAGGAGGCTCAGAGTTGATTAGATTTTGGTGACCTTGACCGAATTTTCAAGGTCACGAGTCCATAAAAAATGTTGAAATTAGTCTTTCCAACGCGATAACTTGTAAACGAATGGATGGATTTTGACCAAACTTGTACAGAAGCATTGTTGCGAGAAGGCGCAGAGTCGGCTAGATTTTGGTGACCTTGACCTAATTTTCAAGGTCACAAGTCCATAAAAAATGTTGAAATTAGTCTTTCCAACGCAGTATCTTGTAAATCAATTGACGGATTTTGACCAAACTTGCACAGAAGCATTGTTGGGAGGAGGCTCAGAGTTGATTAGATTTTGGTGATCTTGACCTAATTTTCAAGGTCACGAGTCCATAAAAAATGTTGAAATTAATCTTTCCAACTCGATAACTTGTAAACCAATTGATGGATTTTGACCAAACTTGCACAGAAGCATTGTTGCGAGAAGGCTCAGAGTTGATTAGATTTCGGTGACCTTGACCTAATTTTCAAGGTCACGAGTCCATAAAAAAATGTTGAAATTAGTCTTTTCACTGCAATATCTTGTAAACCAGTTGATGGATTTTGACCAAACTTGCACAGAAGCATTGTTTGGAGGAGGCTCAAAGTTGATTAGATTTTGATGACCTTGACCTAATTTCCAAGGTCACGGGTCCATAAAAACTGTTGAAATTAGTTTTTCCGATACGATATCTTGTAAACTAATTGATGGATTTTGACCAAACTTGCTCAGAAGCATTGTTGTGAGGAGGTTCAGAGTTTATAAGAATTTGGTGATTGTGACCCAATTTTAGACAGGGTCCAAAACAAGTTTAAACTATCACACCTTACATGGTGTCTTCCCTAGAAAAACTTCATATCACAAGGTAACTACACTTCAATTACTAAAAGGTTGGGGGGACATAGTTTTCCTCAGAAAACATTGTTTTAATTTAAATGTTGATTTTGTCTTAATTTATTTCAAAGTGCTTTTTGTGTCGAGTTTAAATTGTGAAATTTTAATGCAACTGGGAATAAAGTTTCTTGTAAATTCAGTTTAAATTTGATTGATGTTACTTTAAAGTGGTCTATTATCATGTTTCAAGAATTTTGCACACATAATTAGATGTTACTGGAATGGGAATAGCCAGAAATGTCTGTTCCAAGATTTGAAGTGTCTATACTTGGTCGCACATTGACATGCACCTTAAAACGTTGATGACAAGAGACAGACATATTATGTATTATGCATTCCAGTGCACGCGGAGACCCGGCCAACGAATTATTGCTGCTTACTATGATCGTATTATCTGAAATGACTAATTTGTGCTGTATTATGTGCATCATGAAAGCCTCATTTCGCAATCAAGTATCTCTTTTCGCCTCTTTTCACAAAAGAGCCTCTTTTCGCTATCTAGTCCTACCCGAAACTATGGCAAAAGCAGTGCTTCTGGAAGCGTGTGTGTATCTTATGATTTATATCAACCTGTTTACATGGCAAGTATCATTTCCGCTCGGATATCAACCTGTTTACATGGCAAGTATCATTTCCGCTCGGATATCAACCTGTTTACATGGCAAGTATCATTTCCGCTCGGATATCAACCTGTTTACATGGCAAGTATCATTTCCGCTCGGATATCAACCTGTTTACATGGCAAGTATCATTTCCGCTCGGATATCAACCTGTTTACATGGCAAGTATCATTTCCGCTCGGATATCAACCTGTTTACATGGCAAGTATCATTTCCGCTCGGAGAGAGAAATGTTATTAATAAAATTGTGATTAATCTTACAATAAAATAACTATATCATATAAATAAAGAGAGTAAACTATGTTTACTTCCATGTTATGACATGTTTATGACCACCGTATGGTTGCATTACAGAAACCTCAAACAAATTCTGAACCTCGTTTAACTTACCGTTTTGCATTGTGCTTAATTATTATTTTGAATTTAGGTCCATCAAAGTATAAATTATGCTTTGCCCATAGCATCTGCGAACAGAATTGTGGCTGCTCATTTTGCCTGTTCGGCAATAATTGAAATCAGATTTTGTTCCTGACTATGTATGTAGCGACATTGATGCTTTTAGCTTGACAGTCATGATGTTTTACAAAGCTTCAAATAAAAACATCGTTTCTTTCAATAATGCATGTCTTTTTCTAAGTGAAAGCGGTTGTATTACATTTAAAGACTGCGCACTTTTTAATCTTAAAATGTGCAAGAAATTTTATCAGCTGTGCTCACGGTAAAATGCACTACGAAGGATGAAAAATGCACCACAAACAAGCTCGTACATGAAACCAGCAAAACCCATAATATATGCTTAACTGAAAAGGTGATAAAATGAATTTCTTTATGCACTTCAAAGGATTTTAATCTCTTGTTGACGCGGTATTAAATAGACACCAGACATCTTAAATAGACACAAGTTCTGGTTTCGACTATTGCATTTAGAAAAAGAAAAAGACTAATAATTTGGCAGAATATCCTAAAGTATGTTTAATTATACAAAATCAAACTTCGAACATGACAATGTTTTTTTTTTTTTTTTTTTTTTTTTTTTTTTTTTCAATGTTTAGAAGCGCCGTAAGTGTGTATTTTAGTAGTGAATGCTTGCTCAGTATGGCGATGAGGATCTTTGAAGATGAAAAAAGACAGAAATTTTAGTCTGTTTCACTCCGAGTTTCAAAGTCAATTGCCAAAGGCACAACTGATATCGCCCTTACTGCAACTGGGCAATCGTGTAGCATTAACCTCTATGTTAGACGTATTTTGATTAAACAGATATATACAAATGAGCATGTGCGTGAGAAAACCAACAATTTGGGTTTCCGACCAGGTCCAACACAAACCAGCCTGTACGGTCACGAACATAGCTAGAAGCTTGAAATTTCGGATGAAGGTAGAAGAGGGATTGTACTATCCATGTAGCGAAAACAAAGGCGCTGATCAACTTCGCAGTTTCTGCGAAGCTGATCTGCGCCTTTGTTTTTGCCTATGCAGATTGTTGGTTTTCCCGTGCAGTGGTTCAAATGGTCTTTCGCATTTCTACAATTAATATCAGAACTTCTCGTCACTTGAACCATGCGTATAAACACGAGAGCTATTCTGATAAATCACAGCTAACACCATTATCTCTGTTGTAAAATACATTTGAGCCGCTGCATAAGAAAACAAACAACATGCATAGGCACAGCTGATCAGCGTCTTTGCTTTCGCTACACAGATACATGTAGTACAATCCCTCTTCTTTATAAATCTGAAATTTCAAGCTTCTAGCCTGCTGGTCGGTTTGTGCCAGACCTGGTCGGAAACCCAAATTGTTGGTTTTCTCATGGCTTATTTTATTTCCCATCGGCTCCTCTTCATTTATCGTCCTAACTGAACTCTTACAATGAATTCTCAATTGAACATATTTACAGAGTTTGATATGTATGGTTCTAGTGTGCCTAAATACGAGATGTGCTGTGGTTTCTGAAATTTCATAAGTAAGTAAGTAAGTAATTTCTTTATTTAAAGAGGGTGACTCATTTGGTCAAACCAATCTTACATGAGGTCCTCTAACACAACATATAGATCTATATACATAACAAGAAACAACAATTTAACAAGCTACATAAAATTCACAATTATGGTTACATGTACATCAATTTGGTAAGTTTGGAGAAAAATAAATGTTAAATATCAACACACGAGAATGTCACACACACACACACACACACACACACACACACACACACACACACACACACACACACACACACGCGTGTGCTGGCAATCAGAATTACGCGCATCCAAATAATCTAGCTTTTATTCATTTTGAGACGACCTTATATGATCATTTTAAATATTCATTTTCAGCTAAACTGTGATTTTGTCTTATTTTGTCTTAGAATGAACTTTGTTTCGGATTTGCTTCAAATAGGAAAGTCTTTAATGCATCTGGGAACTACGATTCCTGTAAATGCAGTTTAAAGTTGATCGATATTACTTAAGAGACATGTATTATTGTCATCATTATGTTTCAGCAGTTTCAAGTAATAGAACATAACCTAGTAATTTCTGAACCAAGATTAAAAGGAATGTCTGTCTCGAGACACTGTTGGTTTAAATACGCAGGATAAGTACATGCAACAGGAATCCCGGCGAACTTAGGAAGCAGCTAATCAGCATCAAGGACCCTTAATCGAGTTATGGTCCTTGTCAGCATGAACAATAAAAAGCATGGAAATAGTTACGAAGCTGGTCAGAGAATACACGTGGTGGCAATGACACGGGGAATTTTCAGGTGCATGAGCCAATTAATATTGACCCCTCAGACTATATTGCATGGGAAAGTTTTCGTAGTATATCCTGTGTCTGCATTTGAGCCGCCTCATGGGAAAACAAACAATTTGCATAGGCGAAAACAAAGGCGCTGATCACCTTCGCGGTAACCGCGAAGCTGATTAGCGCCTTTGTTTTCGCTACACGGATAGTACAATTCATCTTCTTCTTAAAACCGTAATTTCAAGCTTCTAGCCTGCTTCTGTGACTGTGCAGCCTGATTTGTGTCAGACCTGTTCGGAAAACACATTGTTGGTTTTCCGACGAGGTGGCTCATTTGTTAGCATAAATTACGATCGGGAAACCTAGCTGTTGCGTTACACCACTACGGCAAGATCCCGTAGTCATGCATGAAATATGGGCCGTCGCACCACTGAAAAACAACAATCTGAAAGGCGCAGATCAGCTGTGTAGTAACTGCACAGCTGATAAGCGCATTTCACGCCTGGGAAATTTGTACACCGCCGGTGCTCCATTGTAAGTGAAGTTGACGGTTTCCGGTGCCGGAGTTGACCGACGTAAATAGAGAGAATTTTACTGGGTCAACCAGTTCAAGGTGAAATATTTTCCTTATTCTAAATCCATTCAAAAATTGGAGAATGTCAGATGATGCGCCTATGATTGGGGATTTTACAGGAACTCAAATTACATGAAAAGTTTATAAAAGTATGTAGTAATCAGTTTTCGCGTTTGAAATACTGGGTTATTTGGTGAATGTACATGTCTAAAAATGCCTGAATTACGTCATGTACACATTCCATATGCGGTGTTGAAAATAAAATACCAAGTTTAGAGTACACATTACTGGTTGAAGGTATTGTGTGTAAAAGATAACCTTTGGTAACAAGAAATTGGAATCAAAAATGGTACAAGCGTACCAATTGACGACTGGAGTGCAATTTAACTAATGCATTTGCAATGCTATCGTAATAAATTAAAATAAGAACCGTGATATCACTACTTTGATGCATGTTGTTTTCCTTGAGGACAACATCCCTTTCGGAAATAATGTTGCTTGTCTTTTTGTCCCATTTTCATGCATGCTCATGCTACACTGTCGCAAAGATATAGAAATTGCCGAAAGTCATCGCCATATGAACCGTCAATCAAATAGTCTGACCTTCATCTTGCCATTACAAGTTACACCACATATCTTAAGCTGTCTTTTAAGTATTTCACTTGCAGAAACTTAAATGATTACAATCTTTACGCTTAATTTCTGTGGGTGTGCTAATTGACGTTAGGGCATGCAATTTGACCAATACTAACCCAGTGTAGCAACTTGCTGCTTAACTTCAGTATAGACATCTAGTCTCTTTCGTGTGTGTTCCTATATTTATGGCTAATGTGAACACGAGATTATAGGTACCAGAAACAGCTTAAACTATTCAAGATTGAAGGTTTAGTTAAAGAATTATATTGTTGATATTTAATCTTGCAAGTTGACATCTCGTGATACAATTAAGTCCATATGCTAAAGGAAAAACTACCGGTAACAGAACTGATGTATCCATCCTGCTTTTGATAACTCATTTGGATTTCGGGATTGCGTGTAACCATTCTAAGAGTGCCTATCTGAACACCGATTCAAGGGGTTTTCCATATCAGTCTTACAACAGATCCTTGCAGCACAAGTTTTGTTGACAGGGACAAATTGATTGAAACATGTGACGCCTTTGTTGACTGAAATCTAATAATGTATACTAGTATTTGGCAGCCCGAATAGAAGATTATCGATTATTCAAATGCTCTATTCTTTCAGCCCACATCTTTTTGTGATATAGCGTTAAATGTAACTAAATGTATCTTTTCATGCATATAGCGTTAAATGTAACTACATGTATTCCTGGTCATTCAGAAATTCACGTATACACACAAATGTGTAGAACTCGTTTTGCTGACTATAATTTGTTTATGTCTCCAGATGGGCTTTAAGGGAAAACCAAAGGAAGATTCTGTTGATTGTTTGTGCCTCTATGCAAACATTATTCTGACTGACCGACCATATGATTACTCGTTAACCGCCTAAAAGGCCTGAGCCTGTCCTTGAAAAGTGGTTGAGTCAAACCATCCATACATATAAACTTTTGTTTGTTACTTGGGTTCCAAACTTCAAACTTTATTTCGCATGTCATGACATCCCAATAATGGATAGAAGTCAACCTAAAATGGAGACCACTGACACGGTGACGTCCCGACATAACCGAATGTGTTGACTGGGACGTATTTAGCAACAAACGAACAAATCGTTCCCGTGCTTTAATTTGTAGTGATATAATTTGTATAATAACATGTTGAAATAACTTTTGTCGGCCTGAGATTTATTTTAAAATATATGCATGTTCCATTGTTGATACATATATCATTTAGTTGGTTGAATCAACCAAGCACCAGTGAGGCTTCCACAGATAGAGTGCAATGTTCTGTTAGATGAATTTCCAACCGTCATGGAAACAAGAAAAGCAGTTCAACAACTGTCATCTGGCAAAGCTCTAGGTGTAGATGCAATTAATGCAGAGGTTTATGCCTTTGGTGTGTGTGTGGGGGGGGGGGGTGTTACCCATGTCAGAGAAAAATACGGAGTTGTTTCACTGTTTGTGGAGAAAGGAGGCTATCCCGCAAGAATATAAGGATGCACCCATAATCCACCTATACAAGCGGAAAGGAAATCCTCAAGTCTTTGAAAACCAGAGAGGCATCTCCCTCCTATCCATTGCTGGGAAGAACTGGCAAAAATTCTGTTGTTTCGCCTGAATGTTCATTTTGATCAGAAGGAACCTATCCCAGAATGTCAATGTGGATTCAGAAAAGACAGAGGGACAATAGACATGATCTTCATAACAAGAAAGCTTCAGGAGAAAAGCCAAGAACAGAATGTAGATCTATACACGACGTTTGTCGACCTCACCAAAGCTTTTGACATTGTTAGTCGTGAGAACCAACCATCACTGTGAAAGTCTCATCAACAAAAGAGCAGCTCTCTATGAAAAATAAAAGAGAATCTGTGAAGTTGAAAGAAAACGCAGAGAACGCAATGCCAATACCAATGGGCCACCAGCTGATTCCATGATACTGACTTGCTCTACTTGCAACCGACAGTTCAGAGCTAGAATTGGCCTAGTCAGTCATCAAAAAACTCACCAGCACATTAGAACCTATTCAAGAAATAATGATGGCCTTTCTCATTAGTGAGAGACGAACGATCATCAGATAAAAACAATTTCCCATTAGTCAAATTTCACACCGACCGTCAATTGGTACACTTTTGAAAAAATGACCCATGGTTCACATATTTTAATTTTTTCTTTTTAATATCCCATGTAAATTACATGCTATTGACTTCTGTTGTAATTCTAGGCTATCGGATCAAACTTGAGTTAGCTAGATCGGAAAACTGAATCACTTTTTATCCCACAACACAAGTTTTGGCCAGGGTTTCGTAAACCCGAAAAACGATATGTGGATAATTGGTAAGTTTTTGTGCATGCTTTTTTGTATGCATGGTCTTTATTCATTAGCCCATCATCTGACATTCTCGGATTTTTAGGTACAGGGGGGAAAGAAACAAAAACTTACCTCGAACACTTTCGGGTACAACACAAACCTTTAATTTGACCCAACAACTCCTACACCGGAAACCGTCAATTTCTCTTTCCATGGAGCACCGGCGGTATACAAATTGACCGTTTCCCGGATGTGCATTTTGTTTTCGATACACGGATAGTACAACCCTCTTCTTCATACATTCAGAATTTCAAGGCTCTAGCCTTCTTCTATGACTTTACATCGGACCTTGTCGCAACAGCAAATTGTTGGTTTTCTCATGTGAAGGTTCGTGTATAAATAGTACGCCTGCAGTAACATTCAAATTGTTGTTTGTCAGTAAAAAACGGAAGGAATGGATTCAAAACTAATGATTTTTGGCGTACTCTGTGGTATTATTGTTGTGAGTTATGGGTAAGTACAATCAATACGAAAACTTGCACGTGCAGAGAATTATTTCAGCAGTAACGGCATGGAAATTTTATGTTTTATTTAAATATTTCAATATGTTTGCTCAAAGCTCAAAGCTCAAAGATTAAGTTGGATCTTTGACCATCTGGATTTAAGGGATTCCCATTTCAGGTGATCAATCTTGAATGGTACACTGATTGTCTTCCTATATCTGTTAGTTACGAAACGGGCAGCTTGGCGTTGTACCATCTCCACTTTCTTGATCTCCTCTTAGTACTGGGGACTCTATACAGAAAGCAGTACTCAAAAGTAGGCACTTGCCTAAGTGTCCTCCGTACCGGCCTTGACCTTTCTTGTCAGGAAGCCAAAGAAGCTGTTTGTTTTCTTGGTGATCCAAGAATATGGTACATTTTGACTGTAGATCTACTCCTAGATATTTGGTGCTATCCTGGTGTCCCTTTGATTTGGTCACACATATGGCACTGTATTCTTGTGGATTGAATTCAATTTTCCATTTGTTTTCCCAGTCAGCTACAGTATGGAGGTCTTGCTGAAGGATTGTGTACATGTAGTCTTCTTGGTTCCTGACGGTGCGGTAGACAATACAATCATCAGCAAATCATCTGGTTTTATAATTCAGGTTGTCCTGGAGGTCATTAATGAACAAGCGAAAATGCAATGACCCCGTAACAGAACCTTTGGGTACCCTTCTGACAATTGGCGCGCTTCCTGAAGCCAAAGCTTCAATGACAACATTATGTGTACATTATGTTTTTCTACATTACATTGTATATGTTACCCCGGGAGCTAATTTGACCTACCTTGCACCCCAAGGACAATTTTTCATGGGTGCCAAATCGTTCATTGGGACGCCAGAAATGCAAAGAATTTTTGTCCTCAAAAATAAACTCTTTTGCACTATGAAAAAATGCATGGTTTCCATGGCAACCGTTAACGTGATTCTTGAGCATGGGGGTGTACATACAAAATTGATCATATCTCCGCTGTTACTTATCCTAGACCACTGAATCTGGTCTCATTTTAAAGCTTAGATATTGCCCATTTTATCCTGTGTTAAGTAATGTTAGTTATCTAATTTGCATATTCATGAATTTTAATGAAAACATTAAAAATGACGGGAAAATCGTTAAAAATCATTAAATAAACTAATTTCACGCCCAAACAATCACTGTGACACTTTGTTAACAAACCAGTAATATCATATGACAAATTTATTGATGTCATGAGCCTAAATGAAAATTATCTCCGATTTCTTGTGTGTTTTATTTATTTTCATGAATAAGCAAATTCAATGATTTAAATAACATGTATTAAGGTTAAACTGCTAGGTCCATGCATCATTATCATACCAAGTATAGTGTTCTAGAGCATGCTATTGTTGGTATATGAATCCTTTTGTGAGTACACCCTATTCTTTAGAATTATACTGGGGGTGGGGGTGGTATCTATATAATTTTACATCATGCAAATGTGTTCATTGTTGAGGACAATATTTTATGGCATTTAGGTTGTCCCTCTGACCAGACTGGCAGCCATGAAAATTGGTTTCAGGGATACAAGATATATCTTATAACTTATCAAAAACCTTGCAATTATCGGGCTATAGTTTTTCCGCTGTTTTTCCTCGATTTTTTATATTTTTATTAAAATTAATGAATATGCAAATGAGATAATTTTCATTTAGACCCATTACATCAATAAACTTGTAAAATGGTATATAAACGGTTCAATAACAAAAACAAATTGTCAGAATGATTATTTGGGCGTGAAATTAGTTTATTTATGGATTTTTAACGATTTTTCTGTCATTTTTTAAGTTTTCATTAAAATTCATGAATATGCAAATTAGATAACTAGCATTACTTAACATAGGATAAAAGGGCAATATCTGAGCTTTAAAATGAGACAAGATTCAGTGGTCTAGGAAAGGTAACAGTGGAGTTATGTTCAATTTTGAATGCACATCCCCATGCTCAAGAGAATCACGTTAACGGTTGCCATGGAAACCATGCATTTTTTTCATAGTGCAAAAAATTTATCTTTGAGGACAAAAATTCTTTGCATTTCTGGGGTCCCAATGAACGATTTGGCACCCATGAAAAATTGTCCTGCGGGGTGCAAGGTAGGTCAAATGTAGGAAAAAGGTACAAGTAGGCAATGATCAGGAAAAGGCGCAATCAGAAAAAAATTCCCACTCCAAAAACCGAGTTGGAAAAACTAAATTGAATTTTTTTTTATTAGGTACTTATGCTTCGAGAACATATCGTAAGCCGTTGAGCAGCTATTTCCCAATTGGCGGCCACTCAGTTACCGGAACTTAAATAAAAATATGAAAACGTACATAGGGTTCAAACAGCACAAAAATTCGACACCAAAATGTAAAACAAATGGAATCCATTTTTTGACCTTCTGTATTATACATTTGACGTTTTATACATTTGACTCTTTTTGGATAATGCTAGTCCTTGTATTGACTATCCTGTTGAAAGTTGCAAAATTACAGTATTTCCCTTTGGCCCCATTTCGCCAAATCTAAAGGGTCACTGAAGAGGCTTAAGTAGCCGAAACCATGGTATGGCCCATCCCTTCCCTCATTTATATGCTCACTGCTCTTAAAGGATCTCAGTTCTATTTTTATTGTATACTTGGTAAACCATATATTATCCATCTCTTTAACGGCTGTCAACCATCTTAATTCAAATTTTGGGAAACCATTGCTGATCCCTATATAATTGTACATTTCATCAACCAAGTTTGATCCTTCCTTGTACATTTCAGAAGACGTAGATGGATAGATCTAGCAGTTAAACCAACTGGCGGCATTGCTGGTGGAATTGAAAACTATTTCAACAAGTATTTCCACGTTTACCTGCTACAGTAGGCCATCTGAAGAAAATGGTCAAGGTCAAAATCATCACCCTATCGAACAGCACCACCGTAACGGACGGCGAACCCGTGATTAAGTACAGACTTGACAGCATAGTGAATGGTGAAACTCCATACCAGTCTAGTAGCACAAACTCCGTGCCGTTTGCTCTGACTTACAAGGGTAAGGTGTTGAACGACGCTAAGACGTTATCTGACTACAAAATCAAGCATGGAAGTTCAACAAGTTGGCTTCTTTAAAAAGAAACCAATGAAAAGGTCAGCAGCCGTTTGTTATAAGAGATTCCTTTTGCTCTAGATTTCAGTGTTGTTGATTCTCTGGTTTGCAATTGATTTCGATTCTCATACGTTTCAGTTTCGTTTCCTATACATGAATGTCGTTTCTTGTTATGAACGCTTGACCAGTGTGTGTATATCTGTCACTCAAGGCATTGACCAAAATTTCTGATGTTATGGAACCAAAGCCAATTCTAAAGGGAACACGATTACAATCAATATGTCGATGTGTAGAAAACCATTTTGCAGTGCAGTCAATTTGTGACAGAGTTCTGAATTTTGACCTGCAGCCACACAACCAGAAACAGACCCATGGGACCGATGTGATGGACTAAAAGTCAGCCATATAGAGTTCCTATAGTTTCTGTACCCCTCGTCAGGGTATCTACGATCTAAACCTAGATGCGCTATGATAAGCAGTCACCACGACCGAGACTGCTTGCTAGATTTTACCGCTATTTGACGGGGAGTGTCAAAAATGGATAAATTTAATTGATTGCTGTTAACTGTCTAGTCAGTATAGACGGGTTCACTAGTTTTTATTTAGCGCTTTATGTGACAAAACGCGTAATTGAGAGAGAGCAGTCAGTCATGGGTAGAATTTTCAACATATTCAAAGTAAACACTGTGGAAAAGGGACCTTTTCCAATAATACTGACGCCTATGAACTGACTTCGATGTTGCAATGGAGCTCTTTCATTGTCGATGATTTATAATAATGATAAAGATGATTAACTGTGTAAACTGTGTATGTTTGTTTATTAATTTTCGTCGTTGCTGTTGCTGAAAACCTGGACCAATGAATGCACTGACCAATTAAAATTATTTATACTCAAATCAAATTTATGGTTGAATTTATAAATAGATTTGCCATTTTGGCTAATGACAGATGTATATGTTACTATAATATTACACTCAAGCACACAATAAAACATGCCTTCTTTTAGAGACCCAGAGTGTCCACTACTTTTGTTTCAGATATTAGTATCTCGAAGTTTTCTTTGTTTTTCTTTCCTTTCTTCTCCTTCTATGACATTTTCTTAGCTTGCATTAAGTAAAATATTTATCGTTTCCAAAGGCATCTCCCGGATTACAATGTCTATAAGACTTAATTCTGTCGAAGTGTTTTCCATCAGGAAAACTTGTCCGTGAAATAAATACCCCTTTAAACCCCAGTTTTATAAAAATTAAAACTGAGATCCTTTAAGAGCAGTGATTACATTAATGAGAAGGGGGATGGGCCATCGATTAAAGTCAGTGACCCTTTAGATTCTAAGAGACTTGCTGAAATTTTGCAACTTTCAACAAACTGGGGTATACAGGGGTATACCTAATTTTCTTTCTTTTTTTTTTTTTTTTTTTTTTTTTTTTTTTTTGCTTTTTTTTTTATCCAAAACATAGATTGTGGGTACTAGTTAGAACCGCCTCGGCGAGGCGATTCTAACGTGTACTCACGATCTATGTTTTGAGCACCAATATCAAAGATATCAAACTTTTCGGGGGTTTTTTACAGCTGAAAAAATTCTCTGTACATCGCATGGGCATGTTTTCGAAATGGCAGCGGGAGACAAGCTTTCCAAAATAGACTGCGAATGTCCGCCGTTTCCTTATGTGTGTTTGTGTAGCTCATGTCATTGAATACCCTACGGTAATTTCAATTAGATTCAATCAGACTGGATTATTGTTGAAATGTAAAACTAGCCGAATTTAGATACTTGCCGAATATAGATACTTCTGATTAATGTCGTCTGGTACAATCCATGACATCTGGTTCTAAAAATATACAACACATTCAAATAGGTGGTGAGTCGGAAAACCAGCTTCTAATTCATGTGAACGATGGACAACCGATGTTCGCACTGTTTACTTCGGGCACTATTAGATTTTTTTCTAAACTATGCCAGTGAAGTTGCATCAATCGCATTTAAATTGTTATAGGAAACTTCGGTCTCCGATACATAAATAAAACGCTTTTTGAGACGAGATGTGCAATTGAACATTCTTTTTCAACTGGTGACAAGAGGAAGCTCTCAGACAAAGATAAATCATATTGCCTAATGGACGTTATATTCAGTCAACTTTGCTCTCTCTCTCTCTCTCTCTCTCTCTCTCTCTCTCTCTCTCTCTCTCTCTCTCTCTCTGTGTGTGTGTGTGTGTGTGTGTGTGTGTGTGTGTGTGTGTGTGTGTTTCACATTCATATTCACTGGTTTGTTATTGAAAAATAATCCAACAACTCATTAGGAACCTGTGTCACCAATAATAGCATCAGACAAAACTATATAGCTGTATGGTCAGTGAAAGAAGTAACACAAAACATATGATTAGTGTTCATACAAGGCATGAAGGTATAGTTAACTCATTTAAGCCTGGCGTCCTTTTTGTGGGACATAGGCAAACAGCATAGTCCCAGATGTGACGCCGCAGAACGCGGCGTCCCATCTGGGGCTATTCTGTTTGCTTGGAGAAATTTCATCGAAAAATGAGATAAAAAATAAAAATCACTCCTAACACCCCTAAAAATGAAAGTGGACTCACCCAATGGATAATGATGGGAGATTCCATTCGTCAAATATGGGTTAAATGAAGAGCAACCGATGAAATACAAAATGCTTTTTATAACAGAGATAATGGTGTTATCAGTAGATGAGTTATCGTATTTATACGCATTGTTTATGTGATTTTGGTTGTTTAACGAGTGTTTCAGGTAGTATTGCTCATTTTCATGACGTGTGAGTTTGAAGATCTATTTAATGTCTGTGCTTCTATCATAGAGGTAATGGCTACCCAATTGTCCAGGAGCGGTGTCTTTGGTATCTTTGGTAGTCCAAGATACTATATGAGCCTGTGCGTGAGAAAACCAATAATTTGGGTTTCCGACCAGGTCCGACACAAGCCGGCTTGTACAATCACAGAAGCAGGCTAGAAGCTTGACATCTTGAGTTAAAGTAGAAGAGATATTGTACTATCTGTGTAGCGAAAACAAAGGCGCTGATCAGCTGTGCAGTTATAATATTAATTTTCATTCCCATTTTGTTACAAAAACCGGCTGTAATATCAAGCTGTGCTTGTAAAGATCTCACATTATCGCTAATATTTACAATTTCCCTACTTGATACATCAGCAAAGATTTCCATACATTTTATTAAAGAAATTTTCTATGTACACATTTTCTAATTGAACAATTCATTAATTCAACATGGTCAATAGTATCAAACGCCTTGGAAAAATCAACACAGAAACTATAAATTCTCACTCCTTTTTTCTCATTGACATCGAGGTAAACAAATAATCTACCGTAGAGTTTCCTCTTCTAAAACCTGCTTGAGATTCGTCTATTTTTTGAATACTTTGAAAAAAAAATGTACAAGTAGGTAATGATCAGGAAAAGGCGCAATCAGAAAGAAATTCCCACTTCAAAAACCGAGGTGGAGAAAAAAACAAATTGACAATTAGGTACTTATACTTAGAGAACATATCGTAAGCCGAGTGAGCAGTGGGGCCACTCAGTTAGCCGAACTTAACTAAAACTATGAAACCGTACATCAGGTTCAAACAGCACAAAAACGACTCCAAAACATAAAACAAATAGAACCACAATAGAAGTATCGCTTTGGAACGATCAGTAATATAAAACTACTTGGGTGGGGGGCGCGGGTTTAAACCGGTTTTACAGGCGCCTAAGTTGTTCGGTCCTCGTGGTGAATCTCTAACTAGTCAATGACCAGTTATTTAATCGTATATATAACATTCCAGTTAAAATCTTATTACAGTCATCTATCGGTGATATACCCTGAAATTGTTCGGCTTCAAGCCTCTGACATCAGTGACCATATAAAACTAGCAACATGGAGCCGGAGAAAACTAAAATTTTCAACTCGGCAGTCTATACATAGACGGGATCAAACGATTAAAATTGTTCAAACAAAGAAACTGAAATAAAAGTCAAACCAGCCTGCGGTTGCAAACGTTCTTGTCCAAATTGACCTGACACGTACATGTAAATGATAAACACGTTTTTATTGGAGCCAAAAAAACCTTGGATGTCTTAGATGATATATTGCATAAAATATGCGATGAATAATTAAGCAAATATTGGATAATATATGCTTTGGCATTTAAGCAATTCGCCATTGGCAAAAACAGACAGAAGCATGATAAATTTTGTCTTATTTTACAAATTGCATGATTTGAAGACAATTTTATTTTCGTACACTTGACTAAGTGCTTATTTGTAAATAATAGTTCATTGAAGGACAAATGAAAAAGCACTTTATCTCCTATCTGCAGCTGTTTCTAATGTATGACATAACATTTCTTCAAGGCCTCGTTTGGCTAAAAATAGGAAACATGTCAGGTCAGCTGAGCTTAACAAGTGCAGACAGACGTACCTTAAGAGAATACGGAAGCCGATAGGGGACATTTTACAGTAAAACTTCTATGTTTTTTCACACTTCTGCAAAATTTTCACTTCTGCAAAATTTTCACTTCTACGTTTTATTGTACTTCTGACTTTTTTGCACTTCTAGGTTTTATCGTACTTCTATGTTTTTTCACACTTCTGTAAAATTTTCACTTCTACGTTTTATTGTACTTCTGACGGCGGGAAATAATGGCGGGAAAGGACTAGGGCGTTTAACGCCTGATTTTGGCCTCAGATTTTGCTAGAAAATAAAGGACTAGGGTCAATAAGGCCCATTTTTGGCCTCACCTATTGAGAAGAATCCCAAATTTTTTATTAAATTAATAATTTTCTGACAACTGAAAGATATTATGCTACAGTCCATAGAACCATGTCTAAAAATCCCATCAGGCACCAAGTGTTGCCATGGTAACCCGACTAATTCAAGTGAAATGGCGATTTTCATCATTTTTCTGTCATTTTCCTATCTTTAAATGGACATTTAAATATCGCACCACCCGATGACCAACACAAAACTTTGCCTAAATCAAGATTTTACATAGATTTACTTAATACTAAAGTTTGGTGTTGGTCCTCGAGTGGTGCGATATTGTATTTTTTATTCAAAGCTCCACAACGAGCAGAAAAATGCTAAAAATCTTGAAAGATAGCATTTTCTCACTTTAGCAAGTTTCTCCATGGCAACGGATGGCATGTTAACAGATGTTTGAGCATATATTTTGTTACTATGGCATATCACCTTTGTGATGTGGGCGGAATCTACATAAAATATAGAACTTCATATTTTCAGAAAATTTGAGGCCAAAAGAGCCTCTTATAGACTTCAGCCCTTTTGAAATTTAGGTGAGAAAACGATTCCTTAAAACAGCCATATCTCTCCTCTATTAAAAACAAGTTCAAGTACATCATTTATCCTACAAGCGTTGCCATGGCACAATTTGCTTTTTTTGGTCTATTTTTGACCATTTCTGAACACATTTTTTAATTTTTAAGTACCAGCCCACACGACGAACAAAATGATACTTAGCATACAATATCTCTTGGTGATATTTCATAATTATTTCATAATAAGAAATTGTTCGTAGCGTGGGCCGGTAGTTGAAAATGATGTTGAATGGTGAAAAATAGACCCAAAATTGCAAAAAAGTGGTATTTCTATGCTTTTCGGAGCGTTGCCATGGCAACATGTGTAATTTGAATAAGACAGTTGTGCTAGGGTTCGTAAGCAGAGACATATACCAGCTATTTGCAATACTTTTCTCCTCAAAACTCCAAAATTCAATTTTTTACCAACACATGAGGCCAAAATCATGCCTTAAATCCCCTTGGCCTTTGTAAGCAGCACAACTCGTAATGCTAAATGAAAAGTACACTACTACTACCACTGCTACTACTACTACTACTACTACTACTACTACTACTTATGCTACTGCTACTACTACTAATATTACTACTACAACAACAACAACAACAACTACTACTACTACTACTACTACTACTTCTTCTGCTGCTAATAATACTAATAATAATGATGATAATAATAATAATAATAATAATAATAATTATTATTATTATTACTTTGGTTTCGTTGAATAGATGCTCAATGTCCCAATCAACAATTTTTCAGTCATGTTGGGACGAAGCTATCACTTTCTTGGTAGTGTACCAATAATTTGGCGGAGCCGAAAGTGCTTTTGCTCAATAAAGACTAAACGGCATTCCTGGAGGTTCGAACCATTGATTTCTAGCTCAGGAGTCCGACGCCATACCACTGAGCCACCGCGCTCACCTTAACAACAGCAGCAACAACTACATGTATAACAACTACTGTATTACATTTTACAGTAAAACTTCTATGTTTTTTCACACTTCTGCAAAATTTTCACTTCTACGTTTTATTGTACTTCTGACTTTTTTGCACTTCTATGTTTTATCGTACTTCTATGTTTTTTCACACTTCTGTAAAATTTTCACTTCTACGTTTTATTGTACTTCTGACTTTTTTGCACTTCTAGGTTTTATCGTACTTCTATGTTTTTTCACACTTCTGTAAAATTTTCACTTCTACGTTTTATTGTACTTCTGACTTTTTTGCACTTCTATGTTTTATCGTACTTCTATGTTTTTTCACACTTCTGTAAAATTTTCACTTCTACGTTTTATTGTACTTCTGACTTTTTTGCACTTCTAGGTTTTATCGTACTTCTATGTTTTGTCACACTTCTGTAAAATTTTCACTTCTACGTTTTATTGTACTTCTGACTTTTTTGCACTTCTATGTTTTATTGTACTTCTACATTTTTATACACTTTTGTGAAAAATTTACTTCTGGAAATCTACGGCGGAAAATAATGGCGGGAAATTTGTAAGCAGCACAACTCTTAATGCTAAATGAAAAGTACTCTTAATGCTAAATGAAAAGTACTGTTCTGTGGTGGTTCTTATTTTTTATGTAGTCGTGTTTTAATTTTTTGTGCTGTTTGCAACTAATGTGTGTTTTCATATTTTTAGTTAAGTTTGGGTAACTGAGTGGCCACCTATTGGGAAACTAGCTGCTCATTCGGTTTACGATATGTTTTCATGGTGTAGTACCTAACTGTTCATTTTGGTTTTTTCCCACCTTGGTTTTTGGAGTGGGAATCTCTTTTTGATTGTTGCTTTTCCTGATCTTTGCTTACTTGTACACTACTACTACCACTGCTACTACTACTACTACTACTACTACTTATGCTACTGCTACTACTACTAATATTACTACTACAACAACTACTACTACTACTTCTACTTCTGCTGCTGCTAATAATACTAATAATAATGATAATAATAATAATAATTATTACTTTGGTTTCGTTGAATACTAATAATAATGATAATAATAATAATAATTATTACTTTGGTTTCGTTGAATAGATGCTCAATGTCCCAATCAACAATTTATTTTTCAGTCATGTTGGGACGAAGCTATCACTTTCTTGGTAGTGTACCAATAATTTGGCGGAGCCGAAAGTGTTTTTGCTCAATAAAGACTAAACGGCATTCTTGGAGGTTCGAACCATTGATTTCTAGCTCAGGAGTCCGACGCCATACCACTGAGCCACCGCGCTCACCTTAACAACAGCAGCAACAACTACATGTATAACAACTACTGTATTACATTTTACAGTAAAACTTCTATGTTTTTTCACACTTCTGTAAAATTTTCACTTCTACGTTTTATTGTACTTCTGACTTTTTTGCACTTCTAGGTTTTATCGTACTTCTATGTTTTTTCACACTTCTGTAAAATTTTCACTTCTACGTTTTATTGTACTTCTGACTTTTTTGCACTTCTAGGTTTTATCGTACTTCTATGTTTTGTCACACTTCTGTAAAATTTTCACTTCTACGTTTTATTGTACTTCTGACTTTTTGCACTTCTATGTTTTATCGTACTTCTACATTTTTATACACTTTTGTGAAAAATTTACTTCTGGAAATCTACGGCGGAAAATAATGGCGGGAAATTTGTAAGCAGCACAACTCTTAATGCTAAATGAAAAGTACTCTTAATGCTAAATGAAAAGTACTATTCTGTGGTGGTTCTTATTTTTTTTATGTAGTGGTGTTTTAATTTTTTGTGCTGTTTGCAACTTATGTGTGTTTTCATATTTTTAGTTAAGTTTGGGTAACTGAGTGGCCACCTATTGGGAAACTAGCTGCTCATTCGGTTTACGATATGTTTTCATGGTGTAGTACCTAACTGTTCATTTTGGTTTTTTCCCACCTTGGTTTTTGGAGTGGGAATCTCTTTTTGATTGTTGCTTTTCCTGATCTTTGCTTACTTGTACACTACTACTACCACTGCTACTACTACTACTACTACTACTACTACTACTTATGCTACTGCTACTACTACTAATATTACTACTACAACAACTACTACTACTACTTCTACTTCTGCTGCTGCTAATAATACTAATAATAATGATAATAATAATAATAATTATTACTTTGGTTTCGTTGAATACTAATAATAATGATAATAATAATAATAATTATTACTTTGGTTTCGTTGAATAGATGCTCAATGTCCCAATCAACAATTTATTTTTCAGTCATGTTGGGACGAAGCTATCACTTTCTTGGTAGTGTACCAATAATTTGGCGGAGCCGAAAGTGTTTTTGCTCAATAAACGGCATTCTTGGAGGTTCGAACCATTGATTTCTAGCTCAGGAGTCCGACGCCATACCACTGAGCCACCGCGCTCACCTTAACAACAGCAGCAACAACTACATGTATAACAACTACTGTATTACATTTTACAGTAAAACTTCTATGTTTTTTCACACTTCTGTAAAATTTTCACTTCTACGTTTTATTGTACTTCTGACTTTTTTGCACTTCTAGGTTTTATCGTACTTCTATGTTTTTTCACACTTCTGTAAAATTTTCACTTCTACGTTTTATTGTACTTCTGACTTTTTTGCACTTCTAGGTTTTATCGTACTTCTATGTTTTTTCACACTTCTGTAAAATTTTCACTTCTACGTTTTATTGTACTTCTGACTTTTTTGCACTTCTAGGTTTTATCGTACTTCTATGTTTTGTCACACTTCTGTAAAATTTTCTTCTGGAAATCTACGGCGGGAAATAATGGCGGGAAATTTGTAAGCAGCACAACTCTTAATGCTAAATGAAAAGTACACTACTACTACCACTGCTACTACTACTACTACTACTACTGCTACTACTACTACTTATGCTACTGCTACTACTACTAATATTACTACTACAACAACAACAACAACTACTACTACTACTACTACTACTACTACTACTACTTCTACTTCTTCTGCTGCTAATTATACTAATAATAATGATAATAATAATAATAATTATTATTATTAATTTGGTTTCGTTGAATAGATGCTCAATGTTCCAATGAACATTTTTTTAGTCATGTTGGGACGAAGCTATCACTTTCTTGGTAGTGTACCAATAATTTGGCGGAGCCGAAAGTGTTTTTGCTCAATAAAGACGTACTAAACTAGTACGTCTTTATTGAGCAAAAACACATTCGGCTCCGCCAAATTATTGGTACACTACAGTTTAGTACGTCTTTATTGAGCAAAAACACTTTCGGCTCCGCCAAATTATTGGTACACTACCAAGAAAGTGATAGCTTCGTCCCAACATGACTAAAAAATTGTTCATTGGAACATTGAGCATCTATTCAACGAAACCAAAGTAATAATAATAATTATTATTATTATTATCATTATTATTAGTATTATTAGCAGCAGAAGAAGTAGAAGTAGTAGTAGTAGTAGTAGTAGTAGTAGTTGTTGTTGTTGTTGTAGTAGTAATATTAGTAGTAGTAGCAGTAGCATAAGTAGTAGTAGTAGCAGTAGTAGTAGTAGTAGTAGTAGTAGTAGTAGCAGTGGTAGTAGTAGTGTACTTTTCATTTAGCATTAAGAGTTGTGCTGCTTACAAATTTCCCGCCATTATTTCCCGCCGTAGATTTCCAGAAGAAAATTTTACAGAAGTGTGACAAAACATAGAAGTACGATAAAACATAGAAGTGCAAAAAAGTCAGAAGTACAATAAAACGTAGAAGTGAAAATTTTGCAGAAGTGTGAAAAAACATAGAAGTTTTACTGTAAAATGTAATACAGTAGTTGTTACACATGTAGTTGTTGCTGCTGTTGTTAAGGTGAGCGCGGTGGCTCAGTGGTATGGCGTCGGACTCCTGAGCTAGAAATCAATGGTTCGAACCTCCAAGAATGCCGTTTAGTCTTTATTGAGCAAAAGCACTTTCGGCTCCGCCAAATTATTGGTACACTACCAAGAAAGTGATAGCTTCGTCCCAACATGACTGAAAAATTGTTGATTGGGACATTGAGCATCTATTCAACGAAACCAAAGTAATAATAATAATAATAATTATTATTATTATTATTATCATCATTATTATTAGTATTATTAGCAGCAGAAGTAGTAGTAGTAGTAGTAGTAGTAGTAGTAGTAGTTGTTGTTGTTGTTGTAGTAGTAATATTAGTAGTAGTAGCAGTAGCATAAGTAGTAGTAGTAGTAGTAGTAGTAGTAGTAGTAGTAGCAGTGGTAGTAGTAGTGTACTTTTCATTTAGCATTACGAGTTGTGCTGCTTACAAAGGCCAAGGGGATTTAAGGCATGATTTTGGCCTCATGTGTTGGTAAAAAATTGAATTTTGGAGTTTTGAGGAGAAAAGTATTGCAAATAGCTGGTATATGTCTCTGCTTACGAACCCTAGCACAACTGTCTTATTCAAATTACACATGTTGCCATGGCAACGCTCCGAAAAGCATAGAAATACCACTTTTTTGCAATTTTGGGTCTATTTTTCACCATTCAACATCATTTTCAACTACCGGCCCACGCTACGAACAATTTCTTATTATGAAATAATTATGAAGTATCACCAAGAGATATTGTATGCTAAGTATCATTTTGTTCGTCGTGTGGGCTGGTACTTAAAAATTAAAAAATGTGTTCAGAAATGGTCAAAAATAGACCAAAAAGTGCAAATTGTGCCATGGCAACGCTTGTAGGATAAATGATGTACTTGAACTTGTTTTTAATAGAGGAGAGATATGGCTGTTTTAAGGAATCGTTTTCTCACCTAAATTCCAAAAGGGCTGAAGTCTATAAGAGGCTTTTTTGGCCTCAAATTTTCTGAAAATATGAAGTTCTATATTTTATGTAGATTCCGCCCACATCACAAAGGTGATATGCCATAGTAACAAAATATATGCTCAAACATCTGTTAACATGCCATCCGTTGCCATGGAGAAACTTGCTAAAGTGAGAAAATGCTATCTTTCAAGATTTTTAGCATTTTTCTGCTCGTTGTGGAGCTTTGAATAAAAAATACAATATCGCACCACTCGAGGACCAACACCAAACTTTAGTATTAAGTAAATCTATGTAAAATCTTGATTTAGGCAAAGTTTTGTGTTGGTCATCGGGTGGTGCGATATTTAAATGTCCATTTAAAGATAGGAAAATGACAGAAAAATGATGAAAATCGCCATTTCACTTGAATTAGTCGGGTTACCATGGCAACACTTGGTGCCTGATGGGATTTTTAGACATGGTTCTATGGACTGTAGCATAATATCTTTCAGTTGTCAGAAAATTATTAATCTAATAAAAAATTTGGGATTCTTCTCAATAGGTGAGGCCAAAAATGGGCCTTATTGACCATAGTCCTTTATTTTCTAGCAAAATCTGAGGCCAAAATCAGGCGTTAAACGCCCTAGTCCTTTCCCGCCATTATTTCCCGCCGTCAGAAGTACAATAAAACGTAGAAGTGAAAATTTTACAGAAGTGTGACAAAACATAGAAGTACGATAAAACCTAGAAGTGCAAAAAAGTCAGAAGTACAATAAAACGTAGAAGTGAAAATTTTGCAGAAGTGAAAATTTTGCAGAAGTGTGAAAAAACATAGAAGTTTTACTGTAAAATGTCCCCTATCGGCTTCCGTAACTACAGGTTAAAATACCAACCATCTAATTCAGAAAACTTTGAATGCATGATTATTATTGTAATTCAGACTTTTGTTTTCAACATTCGATTGAGAAATTCTTGAAGGTGGCGTAGTGATAGAGCATCGGATTCCGAATCGAGAGGTCCTGGGTTCGATGCCCACAGGCGGCACCGTGTTGTCAGTGTACTTGAGCAAGACACATTTTAACTCCTTACAGTAATGGTTAAACCCAGGAAGCGTTGGCTCCGTCCCGACATGACTAAAATATTGTTGTCTGGGACGTTAAGCCTCAATACAAACAAATTCTTGAAGTTTATGCTGGCAATAAATTTATGAAAAATATGTATATTCAAGTTAGCCATTTCTACTATGACCAGAATGCGTCATATTGTCAGTGAATGCCATAATGAAGCACAACGTCTTACTGATACCAAAGTTAGACGAAACTGATTTTTTCAAATGAAATAAATAGGTGCCGAGGTATCTAGGGGCCGAAATGACTAAGGTCCGAAGTGACTGTGGTATTTTTCTAAAGTGGTGCCGATTTGATTAGGGTCCGATTTGTCTATGTGCCGAATTCGTTGTGGTGCCGAAGTGTCCGATTACCGTTTATTCTTTGCCACTGTGCACATTAGCTCCCATAGCCTTACAATGGGAAAACCATAAAAAATTTCTTCTTCTCTTAAACCACAAGAGCGTTTATGTCTTATGTGTAGCTATGTATAGTAAAGTACACGTAGGCAAAGATCAGGAAAAGGCGAAATCAGAAAAAGATTCCCACTCCAAAAACCGAGGTGGGAAAAAACCAAACTAACACTCAGGTACTTATACCATGAAAACATATCGTAAGCCGAATGAGCAGCTATTTTCCCAATAGGTGGCCACTCAGTTACCTTAACTAAAAATATGAAAACACACATAAGGCGCCAACAGAACAAAAAATTTAAACTTCAAGACATAAAACAAAACGAACCACCACAGAAGTATCGCCTTGGAACGATCAGTAACACAAAGTTACTGGCGGGCTTAAACCGGTTTTACGTGGCCATAACCTCACCCTCAGCGTCTGCAGTGGTTCATAACATTTAGTATGTTATTCGGTCCTCGTGGTGAATCTCTAAAGCCCCGTGTACACATTCACGATTTTTGGCTACGGTGCCGCTACGATTCGCCACGATTTGTAAAATCGTCGTGTACCGTGGTGTACCGTAGTGATTCGTGGAAGAACCGTGGTGAATCGTGGTGAATCTTGATGAGTCGTGATGATTCGGGAAACTCCACGGTAGCGCTACGGAAGTTTTAAACTGTTTAAAACATTCGTGGCGTATCGTGGTGAATCGTGGTGGTTATTGGGCGTGGCCTAATTCGTAGCGCAACCGTAGCGGAATCGTGCTTATTCGTACTGACATCGTAGCTATATTCGCGGCTATTCGTGAGAGATCGTAGCCAATCGTGGAGCTCCGTAGCGAAACCGTGGAATCTTTGACACCACGAACTCTCACGATTCACCACGAATTATGTACGGTTGTCCTACGAATCATCCACGGTTTCGCTACGGAGCCCCACGATTGGCCACGACGGCTACCGCCGTGAATCGTACTAGTACCGTATCGAACCGTGTGTACAAGCACCGTGAGCATTCGTTGTGCCACCGTGGCTAATCCTCCTTGACCGTAGCGTTGCCGTCATGAATCGTCATTGATTCGTAGCGATACCTTACAGACACCGTACTAATATCGTGGACATTCTTACTGGAATCATAGTCAAACTGAATATTTCCACTTTTCGCCACGATTCACCACGATTCACCCCGATTTTTCTGACCATGAGAAATCGGGGTGAATCGTGGTGAATCGTAGAGAAAACCTTGAATGTGTAAACTAACCAATGAATCATCAAGAACAAACAAATAAATTATGATAAACATCCTGATTAATCAAAAACCAGGACTCACAATCTCCAGGACTCACAATCTCCAGGACTCACAGATTGAGTAAGCTGACCGACGATGGAGATCCCTGGGCGCGAATAACCTACTAACTCCGTAGCAAAAGAAAAACACCAGTTGGACCCCGGTGGGCCAAGCAACAGACAAGAAGCTCCGGCCCCAGCCAACTAAATGAATAACTTTAAGTCGAGGCCATCATAAAGTCTGACGCCCGACCCACCGGCGTGCAATTAAAGAAGAAAAGGTTTTTCGAGGTTTATGATACCGATAGCCCTGTTGGCGAAGTTTGGCCGTTAAACATTTATTTCGAGCGTTGAAGTCTGTAACATGATTGCAGACTCTAGCAAACCTAATAAGTTGCGAAATGTATACACCATAAGAAGCACGACGAGGAACGTCACCATCCAAAAACGGATCCTAATAATCCTCTTTATTAGTGCCACCAACAGTGCCCCTGGTGTCCATACAGGCCACGCCCGGGGTTGGGGTGATTATCTGCCACATGCGTATAGTGGAAAATGCATAAAAGTTCTTCTTCTCTGAAACCACAAGACCCAAAGCTCCTATATTTAGTATGCAGCATTGTTGTGTGGAGCGTTACATAAATATTGCCAATCGTGCCACTGGGGTCAAAAATGACCCCAACCCGATGGGGTCATTAGCTCCCATTGCCTTATAATGGAAAAACATTTTAAAAGAAATCTTCTCTTAAACCACAAGGCCAAGAGCTTTTATGTCTTATGTGAAGCTTTGTATATTAATCCTCTTTATTAGTCCTACCGCCATCAATCCTGGGGTCCATACAGGCAATGCCCGGGTGTGATTATCTGCCACATGTTTATAATGGGAAATACGTGAAAAATTTTCTTCTCTGAATCCAGCAGATCCAAAGTTTATATGGTTTGCATGAAGCAATGTTAAGGCTATAGCCTTATAATGGGAAAAGCATAAAAAATCTTCTTCTGTTAAATCAGAAGGCTAAGAGCTTTTATGTCTTATGTGTAGCTATGTACAGCTGTATAGTAAATTAAAATAAAACTGAGATCCTATCAGAAAAAAAGGGATGGGCCATAACGCGGTTTCGGCTACTTAAGTCACTTCAGTGACCCTTAAGATTTGGCAAAATGGAGCCAAAGTGAAATATTGTAATTTTGCAACTTTCAACAATGACTAGTATTATCCAAAAAGAGCCAAATATATAAAACGTTGGAGACTTTTTAGGGCAACACCAGCTGTAGTAATAGCAAATAAAAATAAAACTGAGATCCTTTAAGAGCAGTAGCATATTAGTGAGAAATTGGATGGGCCATACCGCGGTTTCGGCTACTTAAGCCTTTTCTGTGACTCTTTAGATTTGGCAAAATGGAGCCAAAGTAATCCTCTTTAATAGTCCTGCCAGCAATATTCCTGGGGTCCATACAGGCCAAGCCTGAGGTGTGATTATCTGCCACATGTTTATAATGGGAAATACGTGAAAAAAAAATCTTCTCTGAATCCAGAAGATCCAAAGCTTGTATGGTTTGCATGAAGCAATGCTATGAGCAGCTCTACATAAATCATGCCCCTGGCGTCAAAAAATGGCCCCGTTTCGGTCGTCATTAGTTCCATGTAGACTTACAACGGGAAAACATAAAAGTCTTCTCTGAAACTTCAAGGCCAAGGGCTTTTATATTTTGTGTGTAGTAATATATAGTAATCCTTGTATCCTGCCAACACTTAAATTAAAGACACTTTTTTTCAAACATTTCGGGTTGTTATGTTTTGTTAACTACCTATAATAGTTTGGACGCCAGCAGAAAATTTAATTAGTCCTTGACTTACAGCTGCAAACATCATTGTCTTACCATAAAACCATGTATACCCAACAAAATAAGAACGTAATAGTGTCATTAATCAATTTTGCATAAAGGTCATAAAAATTTACAAAATTTTATTTATACCATTTCAATGATATACTATTCGACAATGCATTGCATACACTTTTAAACAAGGGGCCAAAACTGTGCTTAAAAATTGGCCATCAACCAGGTACGGATCCAATGTTAAAGTCACATAAAAATTGCACCGTTGTTTCATCCTCCTCTCTTGGGTATTTACTCCTTTTGAGTGCACCTGCTGATACACGAATACGTTCCATCGTCTATCATCATTTTGTTCATTCGACTTTACAAGCGTCTAAATTAATGCAAAATGTATCATTTTTGCACCACAGTTGAAACACATACCCGAAATTTCTGTTTATGGTACCTTTGAGAGATGCTAGCCGGATGCGAAAATGTTTTTGCTTTATAATGGTATAGAACACATCTTCGTGTATGCTCAACGTGAATTTTAGCAAGATTTGATAAGAAAACCTAAGACATTCTATGACGTTTCGACTTTGTGCGATTTAAGAAGAACTTTTTTTAAGAGAAAATCTCACCATTGTGTTTCCTTTTTGTCGGGTATATCAGCTTCAAACAAATTTGCTGTTCAAAGAACCCACAAAAGCTCTTAGGGTTGTTGCTGCTAATGATGTTGCTGTTGCTGCTGTTATTGTTGGTTTGGTAGTGTGTTGCTTCCGAAGACATTCGGTGACAAACTCCATTTGGTTTCGGATAGTATTTCTCATATATAGTTTATGTTCTGTTTATGGTATTCCGACTTAGAGGTCTGTATCAAGCACAACAATGCCGCGGCGCCAATCTCCTTGTAGTTGATGGTCTTTCTTTTTCAGAAATTTGCACTTTAAAAATTCGTTGGGCGCGTTTGTTCGAAGTTAAAAATCTTCATATGTTCTAGTTGGACTTTACCGTAAACATGGTAAATCCAAAATCAACCAACCATCCATTTCGTATGATAGAATGACGTTAAAGCCAGACACAAGGACAACAACAAACATTTGTACTGAATTGCACTTTGGACAATGCCATACGCATGTACCAATGAACATTATGTAGCAGAATGATCAAAGACCAAATGCAAATGCCCCTTGAATCATCTGTTGATTTCACAAAAACATCACGCTGCACCTGATAAGACTTGTATTTAAGAACAGCTTCTCAATGTATTCATAACATCTTGATACTCTTGCTCATAATAAGGTAAGCGGTAATTTATTAAAACCAAACGCTCAAGAGATTGGTACTGGCAAGATAATATAAGGGATACTTTCAATTTGTTAAAAAGTAAAAACATTCGCTGCAACCTGTTGACCGACAGCAGCTATTTTAACGAAAACTCTCAGCTACCAATCAACTGGTCTTTAACTTTTTTATTTGATCCTGTGCATGAGAAAACCAACAATTTGGGTTCCGACCAGGTCCAACACAAGCCGGCCTGTACAGTCACAGGAGATGGTTAGTGGCTGGAAATTTTGGATTTAGAAAGTAGAGGAATTGTACTATTCGTGTAGCGAAAACAAAGGCGCTGAGTTACTGCGAAGCTGGTCTGCGCCTTTGTTTTCTCCTAAGCAGACTGTTGGTTTTCCCATACAACGGCTCATTTACGCGCCAGCTTCTCTTAAAATTTTGAAACAGGGTTGTGTGATTAGCTTCGGTCATGACATGTTACTCACGTCGATTTTATTATTGTACGCTTTCAATTAATTAACGCAAAAATTAACGCATTATGTTTGTTTCTTTTTTGTTAGCTCAAAATTTATATTGGTGATAATATAATCAACCCCTGTCATTTTACCGTATATAAAAACCAAAATGCTATTGCTAAAGGATGCCATAAGAATTTTAATTTTCAGTTACAGAGTTTCAATATAGAAGACTCTACCTTGCGAAAAAAAAATTCTGTCAATTTAGACATCAGCTTTATACTCTTTGCTTTCAAATCGAATTTATCACGGCGGCCCACGTGGCCGAGCGGTTAAGAGCACTGCTGTGTCTTGTGTGGGTTCGAGCCCCACACTGGCTAGATGTGAGACAAGCCAAGTTCTGGTTCTGCTTGCGGGTATCCCCGTTTTCGCCCCGCTACTAACGTTGAAATGAACGTTAAGTGAATTTAAAAAAAAAAAAAAAAAGAAAAAAAAAAAAAAAAAAAAGCTTTTATCACGCACACTTTAGTTTAGACACAATTTAGTGAGCGAAAAAAACTTCGTTATTATAACATGTTGTTTTTCGTGCCCTGTTCCCGTCACTTATATCCGGAAGCTCCCGTAAGGCGTCCGTTTGCATAATATTTGATTGCCCCTAACGACATTACCAGCCGTGTATAATGAGGTAGAACAATATTTATTGCGGGCAAACAATTGGATATGCTTCTGAAAAATGTCCGCAGTGTGGATTATTTACGAGCAAAAAGCGGGCTGAAAAATGGCGTTTCATTTGCGATTTAGAATACATCCCTTGTTTCTTTTACCTAAGGTGCCTTCGTCTGAATCAGAGACTCGCTACGATGCCCAAAATTTTCGTCATTGCCTTGCTTGTGGCTGTCATAGTCGTTGCTGAGAGTTCACGTAAGTTGTATCGCGCAATAATTCAATCGAGCTTTAATCAAAATGATTTTGATTCAAGAATCGAGCAATTGTTATATTTGTGGTTTTAATAATGAATCAGTCCACAATATTTCAGTAATGTCGATTCGAAGGCAGGCCCTCTCCCGACCGGCCACCAGCTCCCCTATTGAAAACTTCTATATAGTAAGACATGTTAAACAAATTTCTTAAAATTATACATAATAAAGGCTAGATGTCGACACATCCTTGTCCACGTGGTGTTCTGAGTTTGAGGATTTAGTGAACATTTGCATAATCTTGTAGAACTGGAAACTAAAGTAATCAACCCTGGTCCGCAGCAGGTGAATAGCGAATGTTTAGCATGTTTATTGATAACATTAAGGGTTTACCCGCTCGCTTAAAATGAAACACAAGATGTACTGATTGCGACGCTATCCATGCTATTTTACCTTCATTTTTGCAGCTGCGAAACGGGTAACGTGTGATCTGTTTGGATCGGATGCCTTGTGTGCAGCGCATTGTTACGGGCTCAATCGTCAAGGAGGATGGTGTGATAGCCATAGAGTGTGTCACTGCAGATCAGAACACATTGTTGGAAAACGGGACGGTAAATTTAAAATGTTTAATCGCATCAACATGATCAAGGGTTTATCTGCTCTTCAAATTACAAGATGCTTTTGAAATTAAATGTCAGATTTACCGATGGCTGCGTAGTCGTTTTAACATTGTTTGTTGACGTTAAATAATGATAGTTTTCAAACATTGTAAATTCCAGTGCTTCAACGATAATAATGTAGCAATTTTTATTTTTTTAGCTCACCTGAGTCCGTCCGCCCGTTTACTTCTGCAAACGACTTCTCATCTGAAGGCGTTATGAAGATTGTTTTCATATTACACATGTATAATGCCATTTTGTACACTTGTCGTGGCAAAGGTCATTCTGGTTCCGTGTTCCGTTAACTTAACAATTAAAACGGGACAATGTTGGTCACGGGGAGGCGACAATAAACAATGCAATCACTTTAGAGTCTATAGGTGCCGGGGAACGAAATTGTCCTCTAAGTTGCATATTGTCATTTAATCCGGATTATTTGATTTGATAGAAATTAATTTTACATTCAGCGAAAGCTGTAAACTCAGGTGAGCTTCGTGGCCCATGGGCCTCTGGTTAAAGCAGTTGAAGATTATGTCCTTTCATTATGCCAGCCCTTGCATGATTGGCTTGTTTTAATTCTTTGATGAATGCCTCGTATGTAATATAATGAAACAAAAATATTTGTAATTGTATTTCCCCCTGTCCATGTTAATTAACCTCCAACTTATCATTACATGTATTTTCATTTAAGAAATTTTAATAAAGCTCTACTGCTTAAGAATGGTCACGAAGCGATGTTGCCGACTTATTATTTTAATGTGTCAGAGACCCATGGGTCATGAAGCTCACCTTAGGCCTCGTTTCCACGAACTATTTTTCTTTGACAATGTAGGGTTGTCGCAGAAAAATATCCTCGTGTAAATTCAATTCTGTGGCGAAGTTTCATTTGTCTGCGACAAAGGTGAGCGAGCTAAGTAATTTAAATAATCTTTGCAGTGTGTGAACGCAAATTCATTGTCAATGTTTCTATGACAAACAATCTTTGTCAAAGAAAAATTGTCCGTGTCAATGTAACCATTGGTCGTCCAATGAGTGTATGGCAATTTCAATGTTGTAACCTACGGCTCGACGCCAGCAATCGCCATTGATTTTTAGTACCTTAAAAACGTTCAACGTCACTTGGTCGCGTGGTCGACGTCACTGCAGATGCCAACCATATGCTTTATGCCTTGCCGTATCGAATACAGTGCATTGCAGTTATGGGAAATGTTTTTCACTGAGTTTCTCTGATTTTTCACGCTGACCCCTTCGTCAGTTTTTACGCAATTGTATGCGAGCGAAAAACGTTTGACAGTTGATATTCAAGGTCGTCTTTGAAAATGGTTGGGCTATATATATGCGAAATTACAGATGAATAAATTTTTTAATGACGAGTTGCATTAGCTGTGGAACTCAGTATAGATTATATTTGACATGATGTATAAGTAATATGAAAACAATCGGCTTTACGGCTTCAGCGAAGAAGTCGTTTGAAAATGTTGACGAAGGACGGACGCTGGGTACCGGCTGCTCATCTATGAACCTTCGGCTCAGGTGAGCTAAATATGCGTTGGAATGGCAGTGTAATTTTGGACCAGCACGTTGCTATTCGATTTTGCTCAGGAAGCGTTCCAGCTGGATTTTGAAATATAGGTTACTTTATGTTGTAGCGACCACGAAAGCAAACACTTTTCACCATGTGTATCAGTTTTTCTTAAGATCATGGGGCATCCAATAAATATCTGTAAATGTGCATTTTTGCAGTTGCGAAACGGGTAACATGTGATGTGTTTGGATCGGATGCCTTGTGTGCAGCGCATTGTTACACACTCAACCGTCAAGGAGGATGGTGTGATAGTCATAGAGTGTGCCACTGCAGATCAGAACACATTGTTGGAAAATAAAGGTATCTATTTTTATTTTATACTTAGCAGTGAAATCAACGTATATCAAAAATGAATAAAAGTGGTATTTTCACCGCAGACTCGATATTGATATTTTCACTTGTGATTGATATCAGCCAATGCTTTCACTGTAGATTTTGGATTACTTCTCATTCGAGTCACGTCATTAAATGTGCCTCCTCAGAGTGTGCCTCACTTCAGAAATTCGAATGACTATAACTCCATTTTTATGAACGAAAACATAACGTGTGGGTATTCATTTTCTTAGAATGCAAGGAACAATTTGGTACCAAAATTATTTGTGTTTTTCAAAAAACGTTTTTGCAAGTTTTTTTTTTTTTTTTTTTTTTTTTTTTTTTTTTTTTTTTTTTTTTTTTTTTTTTTTTTCACTGCCTTTCGAATATGTCCATACATGTCCAAAGCATGGCGACTTGTGAAAATATGCATGGTTTTCTAGTTCTCAAAAATTTCGAAAATCAAAAATTGCACATGCATCATGTGCACCATAGTTCTAGGGCTAGTGGAACTGTTCACTAAATCCATTTGAAGCTGATCAGAATCAAGAATGAAACGTAAGTTTCGAAAGAAATTGTGCCCATTGTTTCAAAAAAATCGAAATTTTAGTGGTGGTATCTTTCCGTTTATCAACGCTGAGTACATATGAACAAATTACAGTCAAACTTTTAAAATAAAAGAATAAAGGATTGTGTGCCAGCCGGGTATTCCTATCACAGGAAATGTCAATTTTGATGTGACATTCATTTTTAAAACAATTCAGAATGTTTTGTAACTCAGTGAAACGGGGGTTGAATTATAATATACTTTGATATAGTCATTTGATTCATAATTTTCTTTATATGTGTTGAAAAAAAGAAATGCCACATACATGTATACAAAGTTTTTAACAAGCTCTCTCATTTCATGTTTACCCACAAGCGTCACCGTGTTGTGTCCTTGAGCAAGACACATTAACTCCCTACAGTACTGGTTAAACCCAGGAAGTGTTGGCTCTGTCCCGACATGACTGAAAAATTGTCGATTGGGACGTTAAGCACACACACACACACAAGAAAAAAAATCAGGTTTAAATATTAATTGCTTTCTTTATTTGCATACAAGTTATTTATTATTTATTTTGTAGGACTGATAATCAGCTGACGATCCTGTAGGCGATTTCTGTGTCAAGAGTTTTTGTTTTCTTGTACATGTACTTTCAAAAATTGATATTAAAATAAACACCCTACAGGGCAAAACCATATGTATGTACAGCTTCCTTCTTTACAAATCTTACGAGAAAATGAGAAAATCAAGTTTCCATCAACCATTTTACTGTACCAGAATTATAAATGACAGGACAAATGTGAAAATGTCAGTTTTTCATGAAGGTAAGGTACATGTATATGAATTTTCACTGGTGTAGATTCCAAAATACTGGACAGCACACTAGATATAAGAATTTATGCTACTCATAATTTGTTAAGCATCATGGTGTTGTTATCCCTGTTTAGTTTGACCCAAATTTGATGACAATCCCCAAGGATCAATAATGTCAGCCTCAATTGCTTTTTCTTTGATAATGACATCTGTCTTAAATGTAAAATACAAGGTCAAAATTATTTTGGGGCTTATAATGCAATTTCATTACGAAAATTTGCACATGCAATATACATGTACAGAGATTTTTTTCAGCTGTAAAAAACTGAAAATTTCATTAGAAAAATTTCGAAATTTTTAATATTTTTTGCTCAAAACATTGATTGTGGGTACATGTTAGAACCGCCTCGCCGAGGCGGTTCTAACGAGTACCCCACAATCTATGTTTGTGACCAAAAATAAGGAAATTGTATACCCATGGAAACCCCAATTTAACTGTAATAGTGGGATTTAAGGCGGTATAATTTCAGGGACATGTTTTCCTGATGGTCCCATTTTTTTTTTAATTTTTGAAGCACAATGTCAAAATTATTTTGGGGCTTATAATGCAGTTTCTTTACTGGCTTTAACTTTTGGAGCAAAGAAATGCACCAGTCATTTGTAACCACTGGTCCCCAACCCACTGGGAAGGGCAGGGATTATGACTTTACAGCTTTCAGTGCCCTGCTATAAGCCCCACCCCCAGGGGGCAAACTGGAGGTCAAAACTTTGTTCTTTGCCCCGCCCTTCGCAACAGAAAATCTCCCTGGGGTAAGGATCCTAGTGGTAACAAAAGACTGGTGCATAATTGCATGACAGTGGTTTCCAAAAGACGTTGTAAGGAGAATAAGGTGATTAATGAACAGAAAAAGATTTTTTGACAAAGTTATATATTTCTTTTTCTTCAGTATAAATATATTTTGATCAGTGACAAGAAAAATAAGAAGTAACAGAAATAAAATGAGCCTGCGCATGAGAAAACCCCTAACAGATCGGACACAAACCAGCATGTACAGTCACAAGGAAGCTAAAATCTTGAAATTTTGGGTATAAGTAGAGGAAGAATTGTATTGTCCATATAGTGAAAAACAAAGGCGCTGATCACCTTTGCAGTTACTGCGAAGCTGATCTGCGTCTTTATTTTTGCATATGCACATTGTTGTTTTTCCCATGCAGTGGCTCAAATGAGAAATGTCAAGAGAAAACCTACATTTAGCAAATGCAAATAAGAGCTGTCGCAGGACAGCGTAGCTCGCCTGACTTGTGCTTTGTCACTAAATCTATTAAATCTACGACCAAAGACATTGACCTCATTGTCACTCAGGTGGACTGTGATGGTACAGCATAAAACTTCAGACCAATATCTACCAACATGCTAAGTTCAACTTGATCCATCTACATATTTGATATAGACTTATAACCTAAAATCTAAGTCTGTGACCTTGACCACAGGTGAGTCAAGATGCTACAGCATAATAAAAGAATAATATCTAACAGCAAAGTATCAACTAGATCCATCCATCTGTTCCAGCAATATACAGTTCAAAACACTTTAAGCAAAAGCTTTAACATAAAATTTCAAAGTCTGTGACCTTGAACTCAAGGTCACCCAGGTGGGTCATGATGGTACAGCATAAAACTTCAGACCAATATCTACCAACATGCAAAGTATCAACTTGATCTCTCTACATATACCCAAAAACTCTAACACAAAATTTCTATCCGTAACCTTGACCTCAAGGTCACCCAGGTGGGTCATGATGGTACAGCATAAAACTTCAGACCAATATCTACCAACATGCAAAGTATCAACTTGATCCATCAACAACTTCAAGAGATATAGACTTATAAAAACTTCAACCAAAAACTTTAACAAAAAATTTCTAAGTCCGTGACCTTGACCTCAAGGTCACCCAGGTGGGTCAATGGTACAGCATAAAACTTCAGACCAATATCTACCAACATGCAAAGTATCAACTTGATCCATCAACAACTTCAAGAGATATAGACTCATAAAAACTTTAACCAAAAACTTTAACATTTTGAGCAACGCCGACGCCGACGCCGACGCTAACGCCGACGCCGGGGTGACTGCAATAGCTCTTCCTGTACTTTCGTACAGGCGAGCTAAAAACAAAGACACAGATCCCCTGTGCAGTATCTGCACAGCTGATAAGCACCTGTTTCTGTTTCCCAGATAGTACAATACCTCCTTTTCTTGTATTCAAAATCCAGTTTATATCTAATCTGGTCAGAAACAACCAAGAGGTTTTCCCACGACACAGTTGGCATGAGCCATACAGTCAGAAAACCTATCCACACTAGCTTCGACCTGAGTAGATACAGACCCAACCTAACCATCTACAAATTAAAATAAACCTTGACGATTCTAACTGTTATGCTGGAAGTACAGATTTTTTTTTTTAATTCAATTTAACTTCTATTTCAAGATTATTTCAGCTCATATTAGACAGGCCAATCAGTAGGTGGGGCGAAAATGGGAGAACCCCGAGAAAAAACACCGGGGGCACCCGCAAGCAGAACTTGGTTTGTCTCACATGTATGTGCCCAGTGTGGGTCTCGAACCCACACCAGACACAGCGGTGAGATGATCGAGTGATTAAGAAACAGCGCTCTTAACCGCTCGGCCACAGTGGCCACCACAGATTTTTCTAAACTGTTCTAAACTCTTGCTGTGAAAAACAACCAGAGGACCAATGGTCCTGTAAACGCTCACATAAGACCTGAGATATATACCAATAAACTTGTTTGACTAGAATGGTAATATACATGTATATAACCCCAGGGCAGGGTCAGAGCAACCTCTGGAGTCAATTTCTTTTTTAAATCATAAAGATTCAGTCCATTTGCCAATTTACTGCAAGTTTTGCCCTTCAAATGACATTGTAACAATTTTCCCCATTCAGTTGCATGGGCAACCTAAGTTGACCTTGCCGTAAAAAAGGTCACGGTCATCCCAGGGTCATGATTTAAACAAACTTTGTAGAGCTCCATTGCCTGATGCTTCATGCCAAGTTCTGGAGAAGAAGATTTTTAAGGGTTTTTGCTATTTATAGCCATGGCGGCCATCTTGGTCATGTGACCTTGACCAACTTGACAAACTTTCATTTACTCTTCCTAAGAATGCTCCTCATAAAGTTTGGCTTTGATTGGCCAAGCGGTTTCAGAGAAGAAGATGTTTGAATATTATGGTCATACACATGTATAAAGCCCCTGGGCAGGGGCAGACAACCATCTGGACCAAAAATATTTTCATAAACATGAATATTCTGTCCATTTTCTCATTCCTAGCAAGTTTTTTGCCATTAATTGACATTTTCCTATATGCATGGGCGGCCTAAGTTGACCTTGCTGTAAAAAAGGTCAAGGTCATCCCAGGGTCATGATTTATATAAACTTTGTAGAGCTCCATTGCCTGATGCTTCATGCCAAGTTTCAAAATCATAGGCCATCTGGTTCTGGAGAAGAAGATTTTTAAATGTTTTTGCTATTTATAGCCATGGCGGCCATCTTGATCACGTGACCTTGACCATTTATATAGACTTTCATTCACTCTTCCTAAGTATGCTCCACATAAAGTTTGGCTTTGATTGGCCAAGCGGTTTCAGAGAAGATGTTTGAATAATTTGGTCATACACATGTATATTGCCCCGGGGTGGGGGCAGACAGACCCCTGGGGTCCAAATTTTTTCAGAATCATCAATCATAAGTCCATTTGCCCATTTCCTGCAAGTTTTTCCCTACAAATGACATTTTAACACTTTTCCCCATTCAAATGCATGAGCGGCCTACGTTGACCTTGCCGTAAAATAGGTCAAGGTCATCCCAGAGTCATGATTTGTATGACCTTTGTAGAGCTCCAGTCACTGATGCTTCACACCAAGTTTCAAAATCATTGGCCTTCTGGTTCTGGAGAAGAAGATTTTTAAAGTTTTTTTCTATTTATAGCCATGGCGGCCATCTTGGTCATGTGACCTTGACCATTTATATAAACTTTCTTTCTCCCTTCCCAAGGATGCTCCATATGAAGTTTGGCTTTGATTGGCCAAGCGCTTTCAGAGGAGAAGATGTTTCATTATTATGGAAATATACATGTATATAGCCCCGGGGCAGGGGCAGACAACCCCCCAGGGGCTAAAATTTTTCATTAACATTAATCTTCTGTCCATTTGCCTATTCCCAGTAAGTTTTAACCATTAAATAGCATTTTACCATTTTTTCCCATTCAAATGCATTGGCGACCTAAGTTGACCTTGCTGTAAAATAGGTCAAAGTCATCCTAGGATCATGATATATATAAACTATAATGGGCCCACGTCCCCGATGCTACATACCAAGTTTCGTGGAAATAGCCCACTGGTTCTGGAGAAGAAGATTTTTAAAGGTTTTTGCTATTTATAGCCATGGCAGCCATCTTGGTCATGTGACCTGGACCATTTATATAAACTTTCGTTCCCCCTTCCTAAGGATGCTCCACATGAAGTTTGGCTTTGATTGGCCAAGCAGTTTCAGAGGAGAAGATCTTTGAAATTGTGGACGATGGACGACGGACGACGGACGGACGGACGGACGACGGACGGACGCCGGAGCATGGGTATACTATAAGCTCACCTGTGAGCCTTCGGCTCAGGTGAGCTAAAAATTCTCATCAAACTGTAAAGATACACAGTATTTTGTTTTTCAAATTAAATAATCAGCTTTGTGAAATACATAGAGGATATTCAAGTTTTTGGAGTGAATATGAGTTTTATTTCATTGAGTGAAGTGAAAAAAATTTATATTTCATGAGTGCCGAAGGCACGAATGAAATATATAATTTTTCACTTCACGAGATGAAATAAAAGTCATATTCACGACAAAAACTTGAATTTTCTTTTTATTATATTGCATGTAGTCATTGTAATGTTGCGCGCTAAAGCATATGACGGCAAAATCTTAAATGACGTCATTACGTCACGTCATTACGTCGCTATTGTGTGTGAACTTTCATTGCGTCAACAATAGCATAGATTATACAATTTAGTTATGTATAAATTAGAAATGAAACGGTGGAATCGTAATTTGCGTATTCCCAAATCTTATATTTTCACATGTGAAAATATAACTTTTTTTATATTTTCACATGTGATAATATAACTTTTTCAAATATTGGTTATATTTTATACATATTTCTCTATATTTCATCACTTGCCATATAATAAATGTATTTCATCAATATTCCATGCTTTTCGTTTCATCAGATCCAAAACCAATTCGGACAGATTTACTCACAATAAGGCTCATACATCATGCAAATAGATTTATATAAAATGTGCAGCAAATATCAGATCTATTTATATATTGTTGCTTAACATCCCAATCAACAATTTTTCAGTCATGTCGGCACATACCCACTGCAGTCTACCTAAGTAGTATCCCCCATTATGGGGTGTTAACTCGTTTTACGCCTGGCATCCTTTTTATGGGACATAGGCAAACAGTATAGCCCCAGATGTGACGCCTCAGAATGTGGCGTCCCATCTGGGGCTATTCTGTTTGCTTAGAGAAAATTCATTAGTAAGGTGATCAGAAATTTAAAATCACTCCTGATGCCCCTAAAATGAAAACGGACTCCTCCATATGATAGCAATGGGTGAATCCATTCATCACATATGGATTATAATGTCCTGCTTGAGAAAGCTACAAAATGCTAATTGGGCTTGAATTAAGAACTCAGTTTGGTTGCGGTTAAGGCAACAACTTTTAAGGCAATCACTATCTGAGCCGCGCCATGAGAAAATCAGATTTTTGCCTAGGCAAAAACAAAGACGCAGTTCAGCTGTGCAGTAACTGCACAGTAACTGCACAGCTGATCAGCATCTTTGGGTAGTACAGTCCTGCTTCTTCTTATAACCGTAATTTCAAGCTTCTAGCCTTGTTCTGTTGACTGTACAGGCCGGTTTATGTCGAACGTTGTCGGAAACCCCAAAGACCGGTATTCTTGCATCGCAGCTCTTTATTATATACATTCACAAAAATTGTCTGCAACCTAGATTAACTAGTTTCAAAGAATGTTTAAAATAGTGGATCTGCCTTGATATGACTGAAATATTGTTGAGTATGATGTAAAACAACAATACATACAAACTTAATAATGAGGCCTAGAAATACTTTCACAAAATGGCAGGTTTATTTGATACTAGAAAAACAATTCCCTTTCTGGAAGACTGGTTACATAATATTCTTGCAATAAACTAAACTCTAATGAAAGAATGAAATATGTAATACACTCTGGCTATAATTCTGTGCTGCATCATAAAACCAGCATTTTACATATGCGAAAACAAAGGCGCAGATCAGCTTCACAGTAACCGCGAAGCTGATCAGCGCCTTTGTTTTCGCTACATGGATAGTACAATTCTTCTACTTTCTAAACCATCTTCTGTGCTTGTACAGCTTGGTTTGTAACGGACATTTTCCGAAACCACACTGGTGGTTTTCTCATAATGTGGCTTGTATGATAACAAGACTATTACTTTTAAGTATTACTTTAAACTTATTAACTTAGAAAGTGATATAAGAAAACTTTTCTTTGGGGATTGAAACTCAGATTTATTCTTGGTGGAAACGATGCAGAGTTGAAGTGAATGGTATACAAAGGCACTTTTCAAACTGATAAATATTAGCATTTATTAAAGAATGATAAAGGGGCGGATCAACGATTTCTGAAGAGGGGGTGGTTCAAATGTAGAAAAGGTGAGATTGTTTTTTGTTTTTTTTTTATTCAGTTTTACGCCCCTTTCAAGCTTTTTCACTCATATTGAGACAAATCAATCGGTAGGTGGGGCGAAAACCGGAGTACCCGGGGAAAAACCACCTGACACACCCGCAAGCAGAACATGGATTGTCTCACATATGAATTCGTGCCCCGTGCGAGGCGCGAACCCACATCGGTGAGATGATCGAATGATCAAGAGCACTGAAGTCAGCGACCTTAACCACTCGGCCACGGGGGCCGCCCTGTGAGATTGTTTGTCTCATTGCATATAAAATCTCTTGAAATTCCAAAGAAGTATGAAATAATTTATTAAAAGCGGGGGTTGGGGGTTTCGAGTGAGCCCCTTGAACCTCCTCTGAATCTGCCACTGTGATATGTTTAACTTTAACAACCATTGGATATGTAGAAAAGTAAACTAATAAAACGATTGAAATACAATAATTGATTATGCTACAAATAATATATATACATATTTACAAATAATTTTACAATGAAAATGTGTACATGTAAAAATGGTGTTATGGATGGTGATAAACTGATGTATATAAGAATGAGTGATAAAAAGAGAATGGATAAATGCTGCAACAAAAAATAGTTTCACGGGCTTAAACTAATATTTCTATGGTCATTGAAATATCATAAATTCATATAACACATATCATACATTTTGTTTTGTTCTCATTTGAGCCACGTGCGAGAAACCCTGACTTTGGGGTCTCTGACCAGGTCTGACATAAACCGGCCTGTGCAGCCACAGAAGATGGCTAGAAGCTCCACATTTAGGATTTAAGAAGAAGAGGAATTGTACTATCCATGTAGCAAAAACAAAGGCGCACCTTTGTTTTTGCATAGGCAACAATCCAGTTTTCTCATGATGCGGCTCACTTGATAAAACATCATACATTTATGTCACAAAGATATTCTTCTACAAACACACATCTAAGAACTGTCAAGCTTCTACATTCTTTGCATAGTTAAATCAACTTGAATGCTTTTATACAATTTCACAATTACCAGTCCATTTGTTCATTTGTGAGTCACTGCACAGGATAACCAACAATATGCATATGCGAAAACAGGGAGGCAGATCAGCTGCGCAGATAGTATAATCCCTTTTCTTCTTAAATCTGAAATTTCATGCTTCTAGCCTGCTTCTGTGACTGTACAGCCTAGTTTGTGTGGGAACTGGCCAGAAACCTAAATTGTTGGTTTACTCAAATCTTTATCATAAATGAATTCCGCCAAAATCAGCAATTATACAAGCTAAATTAGGACTGGCCAAACTTATTTTTGTATTGTTGTTTAATGTCCTAGTCAACAAATTTTCTGTCATGCCAGTATGGGGATACCGCTTCCTAGATATTAACCAGTACTATGGGGAAATAATGTGTAAAAAGACGTCTGATGCTCTGCCATTAGGTCTCTATACTCCCCACCACTTCATTCAATAAGCTGCTACTTTTTTGCAATCATGAAAAAGAAGGGAGAAGATCTGCATTTTTGTTTGGCTACAAAGGTGACAAATGAGCCTATGCATGAGAAAACCAATAATTTGGGTTTCCGACCAGGTCCGACACAAACCAGCCTATATGGTTAAGAGCTGGAAATTTTGGATTTAGAAAGTGGAGGAATTGAACTATCTGTGTAGTGAAAACAAAAAGCACTGATCAGCTTCGCAGTTACTGCAAAGCTGATCTGCGCCTTTGTTTTCGCCTATGCAGATTGTTGGTTTTCCCATGCGGCGGCTAAAATAAATTCTTTACATTCTACATGAACAAGTTGTGGCTTCTTTCCATTCTCTATGGATGTACAGCCTAGTTGGTGCCTAACTTTGTACACAACTCCCACGAAAGGCTCTCTCTATTGGATTTAATATCAATACATACAACCCATTCATTCAGAATATCAGATCTTGAATTACATGTATTCAAATGTACACAACCATAAGAAAATAAATCTCAGATTTTAAGACAAGTACAGCCAATCAATCGATATGAAAACTGCCAGCAGTTATGTCAGCTCCCAAGAAAACTGGTCTTCGGAGTTTCAGACAACGCCTGAGAGAAACCAGCCTGTACAGTCACAGAAGACTAGAACCTTGAAATTTTGCATATAAGTACTAATAAGTAGAAGAGAAACTGTACTATCTGTCCAGCAAAATTAATGGCACTGTTCAGCTGTGCAGTTACTAAAAAGCTGATCTGTGCCTTTTGTTTTCACATATGCAAAATCCAGTTTCTCATGATGCGGCTCATTTGTTTTGCATTCTGTGCGAATCTGATGGTGTTGGATCCATTTGTAGGTAATTTAGTATCTTTTAAGTATGCAATAACACTGATTAGCCTAAATGGCATGGTGACTATTATGCATTTGTTCACAGGGTCTAATTTTATGCAAGAAAAAAAGATTTTTCCCTTTTTCACCCCTCACATTGAGTAACAAATGTGATGTGGAGCAATTTTGATCCCAATGAGCAAACAGTCCTTACTCTAAGGCATGGCTTATTATTAGTCATTTTTTATCACAAAATTGTGATGATTTTGTCATGGTTGGTGGGAATATCTCGTAAAATATCACAAATATTTCTATAATTGGCAGTAAAAAGCTTGATAACAATAGTTTTACTAAAACAGGTAAACTCAGTATGGAAACTTGTCGAATACCATGATCTTTCTAAGATCGCTGTTTAGCCGGATCTTATGGAAAATGGCCAGGTTTAGATCACAGAATTCAGCGATCTTGGCACTTTTCCAGCATTTTTGTGACCTTGACAAAGGCAATCAACCAATAACAAAAAGTAAACCTTAAAGTTTGAAAATTTATAAATTATAAATCAACTTTAATTCTACCACTGGGTTTGAAAATCCACTGAAGATCTTGTTTATGCCAAACATTTAAATAGGTACAGGACTATCCAATGTTTTGAAATTTCAGCCTTCATCAGCAGCGGATATCTATGGTCTTTTATGAAGATCGCCATATTCGATGAGTTTTCCTGACTGAACTATACATGTAGAAATTATGAAAAAAATTCATTGTCAAAAATTCCTGCTTCTTGAGTACATTAAGCTTCCTATAAAACTTAGGACAAGTCTCTTCTCTATAATTCAATGGATTGTATTTTGGTCAGAACAACTGCCATGCAAACTACTTGTTTGTCTGTGTATTTTGATTATTTATAGTAACTAAGGGCTCTTACTCCTCTCTTCCTTCCTCCCAGTTCCTTTGTTTTTGTCTATTATAACTTAATACACAAAACAACCACCTTTTGTGTATTTTAGTAATTTTACAGAAACAAGGAACTCTTATCAAACAATATTTGAATTTTGTGCATAATTTGATAACACACGATAATAAATCTTTGTTATGCAACCACTGAAAGTCTTCATTTTCTGGTTATTTATAGTAACTAAGGGCACTAGCTCCTGTCATACCACCACTGGATCTTGGGCGTCATCAGGTAAATGCCAGACACAATCAAACTGAAAAATATACGGAATTTCAAAATTGATTGCTCATAGCATTTTGACAAAGATTCTGCAAATAATGTTTTGTTTTGAATGTACGAGGGGAAAGCAAAAAGTTCGTGGACTTTCTTAATAACTTTTATAATTGACGTCCGATTGTTTTCGTATTTTCACAAGTGTAATAATGGTCTATTGTCGACATTCATGTAAAATGTTGTTTGTCGAATCTTATTTTTGATTGGTCAAATTACATCGACAAACACGCGGGTTTTGCTAACCCCGGAGCACGCCGTAAAATCTCTGTTTACGTGTTTATAAATATAAAAATATTTTAAAAAATGTCATTTCTAAATCTCCTTAAATTATGGAAATATTGATAATGATGTAATTCGGCTTAAAATGTGAAATTGCAGTTCTCGCATTCGAAAGACAACGCTACAGCGACACTTTTTGAAAGACAAGTCTAAGCAAAAAATAGTAAAAATGACGTTACTGGTAAATGGCGGAAACTTGCACATCGATAAAATTTGTGCGAGACTTCCGAATAAAACCTACAGAAACATCTGATTTGTTACAAACAGCTAGAGACACATCAGAACTGACGCATACAACAGTGTTCAATGATGTGCAAAGTGTTAGTCACAACGAAATAGCTGTTAAAAACAACAAGTAAGCTCAAAAATCTACGCGAACAACTTTAACGTCATGGCATGCCCCGTATAATCCTAGCGTCTGTCGCAGAAATTGTCATAGAAACTAAATTTTTCTAGCGATTTGCCTTAAACTTTCTACTGTAATCCTTCACGGATGGGGAATAAATATATGAAAATTTGCTTGAAGTCGAATGAGAAATAATGTTTTTATAGGAACTTTTGACTCGGCCAGGGTATACAGAAAACCCGTTGGCAAATGACGTTAACGTCTTGGCGTGCTCCGGGTAGCGCTAACACGCATCAAACAAATTGCCATAGAAACGACGTTTATCAAGCGATTTGTCTGAAACTTTCTATGCTTGTTTGTATTAAATTGATCACAAACATACGGTAATTTCAGAGAAATCGCATATGTACTTTTGATTTTATTGACAAAGTCCACGAACTTTTTGCTTTCCCCTCGTATACATGTATATAAATAAGATTCTCAATCAGTTTAACTAGAAAAAGTGCCTTGAGAGGCACGTATACCCCCGGCTGGTAGCTCCCTCCAACGCCCCCACCCCTCAGCCCACCGCCAACAATCCAGACATGCTCACTGACAGTGACACATTAAACCTCAATTCCTGATGAAAGAGAGCGCCCTCAACAAGTAAATCTTATAAATTTGTATTTGCAAAAAACACTGTCTAAAACCATTGGGGGGGGGGGTGTAGTAGAATGACAGATCTATTTTAGAGCAGTATACAGAGCTGACTTGTATACTCAATCTATGACTTGATCGCGGACATTGAGGGTCAGGTCCTCGGTCCTAGATGTAAAGTAGAATGTCATTCTTCAATAATATTAAAAAAAAAAAAAAAAGATGTCCTATATTTTGCCCCACCCTCAGGGCACGGACCCTAGAGTCTAATGTCATTGGCAAACCTTATAGTGTACCTTTGGTGCAAGTACGAATCATTTCTGAACATGGTGGTAAAGAAAAGTAAAGAAATACATTTTTTTAAAGAAGTTCTAGATTTTGACCTCTAGCCCCACCCCCCGCACATGGACCCTAGTGTCTGAACCTTACATGGTACCTATGGTCTAAGTATGAATGCTTTCTGATAAAACTTTGTGGATGTCAAGAAAATAGACTTACAGAAAATATTTATTATGATATTTATCATATTATAAATAAGTCCTAGATTTTGACCTCTAGCCCCACCCCCCTGGAGATCATACCGAGCATGGAGTATGAAAGCAAACCCTATAGGGTATCTATGAACTAAATAAGAATACATCCCTATGATTGTTTCTTAAGATATGGACTTATAGAAGAAACATTAAAATTGTAAACAGCATATTTTAAAGGTGACCTAGATTTTGACCTCCAGCCCTACCCTGGGGATGGGCCCTGGGATCCGAACTCATGGAAACAAAGCAAACCCTATAGGGTACCTATGGTCCAAATATGAATGGTTTCTGACCACTGGTTCATGAGATATACACCTCTAGAGAAACTTTAACCAAAACTTTGACGTAAATTCCACGAACGTTCCGGAATTACGAACGAAGAAACGAACTAACTAACTAACATACGAACGGACGAACGGAAAAGCGAAAGCTATATACCCGTCGGCATAAATGCCAGGGGTATAATGAAATTAGTGGATTAATGTCCAGGATAAACATCAGAGATCACGTTTGGATGGTCATTCATCATAATAAAAAATTTCCCAGGCAAGCTTCCCTTAGGCAGATTACCAGTACTAAGTGCACACCTCTTTTGCAATTCATTGACAACTGAATTGTAATGGTATTCTTCAATCTGTCAAACAAGGAGAATGGCCAAAGAAAAAAATCTGCTTACATTTGAATAACTTATAATTAAGTTTTTAAAAAAAAAAAAAACAACTATATTTTTATCAACAAACTCTAGAGACTTACATCAGTAAAGCTGTCTTCAGAAGGGGCTGATCCTTGTGCATAGCTGTAACTGACACCTGTCATCGGGAAGAAATCATTGGCTACTACCGATCGTGGAGAGATCTAGAGAAAGTAAACAAGCATATTTACATAAAGAACAAATTGATCAGTTCCCTGAGAAAACCAACAATCTGCATTATGCGAAAACAAAGGCGCAGATCAGCTTCGCGGTAACCGCAAAGCTGATCAGCTCCTTTGTTTTCGCTACACGTATAGTACCATTCCTCCTCTACTTATGCCCAAACTATCAAGAATCTAGCTTTCGTCTGTGACTGTACAGACCAGTTTGCATCAGACCTGGTCGGAAACCGCAGTTTTCTCGCGCCGAGGCCCAATTTATCTTTGTCCTGCATAACAAGTATATGAGCCATGTCATGAGAAAACCAAGAACGTGGTTTCTGAAAAGGTCTGACACAAACCGAGCTCTGCAAGCACAGAAGCAGGCTAAATGCTGGAAATTTCAAATTAAGAAAGTAGAGAAACTGTAATATCCATGAAGCGAAAACAAAGGCTTTGATCAGCTTTGCAGTTACTGCAAAGCTGATCTGCATCTTTTTTTTCGCATATGCAGACCATTGGTTTTCTCATGATGCTGCTCATTTGTAGTGTGTCTTATAATGTATCCTCAGGTTACCCTCATTCTTTTGATATCGAGCTGTTAAAGTTTTCATGCTTTATTGTTACAAAAACATATGGCTAAAAACAAAACTTAAACATAATACTGAGCCTCCTCATGAGAAAACTAACAATCTGCATATGCGAACCAAAGGCGCAGATGAGCTTCGCAGTAACTAAGAAGCTGATCATCGCCTTTGTTTTTGCAACACGGATAGTACTATCCCTCTTAAATCCAAAATTTCAAGCTTCTGTGACAGTACAGCTCGGTTTGTGTCGGACCTGTTCAAACACCAAATTGTCAGTTTTCCCATGAGGCCGCTCATATGGCCTCTTACCATATTGTGTAGATCTTGCAGTCAGTTCATTTTAGTTACAATAGACCATCCTAATTTGCTTGCAATGTCCTCCATTTGTACATAGTTTTTCTTTTTTGTTAAAAAATGCCTGTTAATACTGCTTGATACTGGCATTTATGTACAGTATCTCATACTAAACTGGTCAAATATGCCCCAGCTGAAATTTTTCCATAGACTCAGTGCAAAAACCTCAGATTTTGTTTTGTCATCACTTCCGAGTGAATACACGTTTTTGCATGCAATTTTCAGCAATTAAGCTTGAATCATTTTTCTAATGACGGCTTGACTTTCATTGATTTCATGATGTTTTATATAGAGTGACATGTTTTAATAGAAGATGTCGTGAAAAGCTCCCTATTATTCCTAGTAAAATTGGCAAAAATCTGGACACTCTCGGATAATGAAGCACATATTGAAAGACAATCTGAATTTCGACTTGACACTTTGTGCAATTTTGCTTATGATGATGTTGTCTAACTTGAATTTGGTAAGCTTTTTGACTGCTTTTGGAACTTTTGAAATAAACAGTTAAACTTAGGCAATTTAACATTATGTCTATGGAGAAAAAAAGACATGGGGCTTAACTTATTTTGACCAGTTCACTTATTGCCTTTGTTTTAATATGCACAACGTATTTGATCTTTGAGCACCCTTTTCATTCACACTTCTACCTTGACTTCTTAACACTAACCAAATATTCAAATTAAGAGGTTTCCCATTCTTTTACCTTTTTTTCTATCACACTGGTAAAGTTGATAACCTTAAAGAAATGGGAATTCTGTAGGGTGAACATGTCGACTAGACGCTTCTGGGGACTTTTCATCAGCAGCTGTAATACAAAACAATTATGTTTATGCAAAAAGAACAAACATCATATTTTGAGAAATTGTTCACTCATACGGTGAACATTTTCCTTTATGTCCCTAGTAAACAATGGTCAGATATGTTTGCTATACTAATGCTTTGGAGGTTTAACCATTGGTTATCCAGTATTTCGGGCACATCCTTTTCACCAGTATCTGATTCATGCAACACTTAAATATGAAAAGTTTATAAAATGTACATCTATTTAATAGAAATATGGTGTTACATGACTATTTTTCAGTGGTAAATATACGAGGAAGTTAATTCAGACATTTCATAAAGATCTGGGCCCAGTTGTTCAAAACTAACGAAGTCGTTAGTTAACGTTTCATTAAAATTTTAAACATTAACATTACAAATACACTGTTATTTTTTGTTGAAAAAATGTGAGAATCCTTTTCAACAAAAATAACAGTGTATTTGTTACTTTAGCTGATATTTGCTTATCAAATGTATGTCCTAACGATATCGTTAAGCTAACGATGCTTTGAACAACTGGGTCCAGGTGAAATTATTATTAAGTAACAGAAACTGGTATTATAATGAGCCGCTTCATGAGAAAACTGGACTTTGGCCTAGTATATGATAAACAAAGACACAAATCAGCTGTGTAAAGCCTTTGTTATCACTTCAGGGATAGTACAATCACTCTTCTTAAATCTGAAATTTCAAGCTTCTAGCTTTCTTATATGAGTGTACAAGCTAGTTTGTGTTGAACTTGATCAGAAACCACATTGTTGGTTTTCTCCTGACGTGGCTCATATAGTGACAAATATAATATGCAGAATAAACTTACTTTATTTACAATATCCTGAGCTTTGTCACTCACAAAGTTAGGGCATAGATAGTCACTATCTAAGACACGCTGGGCCATCTCAATGTGGTCTTTGGCTCCATCAACGGGGTACTGTAGAGAAAAAAAATATTTCAAAATATCATCGATTTTCTTAAGTTGTATGGCAAAACAAAATTAGGACACGTATAGTCGCTATCTAACTAGGCCATCTCTTATGGTCTTTAGTTCCTTCAACCAGGTGTTGTGGGGAAAAAGAACCAATATGATGTATCTAAAACCACATGACTAGTAAAATTCACTATCTAATGTAGATTCTGAAATATTCGTGAGAACTTAATTTTCGCTAATATTCGTGAATCACGTAGCTGTCTCGTGAATTCAAAGTTCTTGCTACTAAAGAGTTACTATAAGCTTTATAGACTGTACGAGTACTTGTTCGCGAATTCAAGAATTCACTAATTATGCAAGACCTGCATATTACTCCACATTTAAGTGAGTATATTTGAGATGTTGGTGAAAGTTTGTATTAGAAGTCTATGAAAGTTCAAATCAGTCTTTATTTTTAATGACAGAAAAGCTCTGCTAAAAAAAGCATAAAATAAAAGAGCCGCGTCATGAGGAAACTAACAATGTGGTTTCCGAACAGATTCAAAACACACCAAGCTGTACAAGCACAGAAAATGGCTAGAGGCTACAGATTTTGAATTTAGAAAATAGACAAATTGTACTATCTGTGTAGTGAAAACAAAGGCAATGATCAGCTTTGCAGTTACTGCAAAGCAGATCTGCGGCTTTGTTTTTTTGCATATTATGCAAAATGTTGATTTTCTCATGATGTGGCTCAGAAGATGAACTAAAACATACCTTTCCTACCAACATAGCATACATGAGGATACCTAGCGACCACCAATCAGCAGTATGGCCATACGGGTACACAGCTAACACTTCTGGGGCTGTAATAGAGTTTAAACTTTGTGTTTTAATGTCCCAGTCAACAATTTTTCAGTCATGTCAGGACAACATAGCATACATGAGGATACCTAATGACCACCAATCAGCAGTATGGCGATACGGGTACACAGCTAACACTTCGGGAGCTGTAAAATAAAACCTTTCAGATTCAACATTGTGCATTTCAACATGTTAAACATTATACCTAGCAAACACATCAGCAGTATGGCCATATTGGTACACTGCTAATACTTCTGGGGCTGCAACAGACATATATTGCATAAAAACATTACATTGTACTTGTTGGCTTTGTGGTTTTATGACCCAGTCAATAATTTTTCTGTTGAGTCCAGATGTAGAAATCACTTTATGGGTATTAATCAGTACTATGAGTAAGTCTGCCTTGCTCAATGACACAACACTGAGTCATAGGGGTTCAGACTCTTGACCTCTACCAGTTAATTACAACTGCAACCCCTCTCCCCCTAAGCATTATGTAATCTACTTCAATTACTCTTGGAATTGATTGAGATTCCTTTATAGCAGAGTATATGTAGTCACATAGTGGTAGCCCAGAGAAAACGTCCAATTTTGTATGCTTTTATGTGCGTGTTTGAGTTTGTTTTTGTTTTTTTTTTCTTTTTTATTTTCATGTTTCACAACCACAATAAACAGCTCAGGTCATATGAGCCGCATCATGAGAAATCCATATTTTTGCCTATGCGAAAATAAAGGTGCAGATCAGCTGTGCTGTAACTGCACAGATGATCAGCACCTTTGTTTTCGCTTCACGGATCTTCTTCACAATATCAAGCTTCTAGGCATCCTCAGTGACTTCACTGACCCCAAAGACAAGTTTGTTTTTGAGCTGCGGCTCATATAAGAATGTCAGTTTTCTTAGCCACTGTTCCTGGGCAAGCCTCACAGAGGCAAAAATCTAGGACAAGCAAATGCATGTGGCCAATTGTGACTGCATGTTACAATAAATCATATTGAAAAATGAATGCATTTTAACCTTTATTTGTCCTAGATTTTAATGAGGGGTAGAGCGACAGTATGAATTGTGTTTGGTCATTTGGAATCCTTCGATGAATTGTTTGTTTGTTTAATGACGAATCAACCCTGATGGGTCATTCTTCGACGAATTACATAGATATGTAAATTAGTAGGCATGGTAGAAATAAAGAATACCTACCCATATACTGTAGAGTACCACAGACCGTCCGAGTTTTTTCGCCCCTTGCTAACCATTTGGCTAAACCAAAGTCTGTTAACTGTATATGACCTAAAGATAAATGGGCTGCCACATGGGAAAACCAACAATCTGTATAGGTGAAAACAAAGGCGCAGATCAGCTTCGCAGTAACTGCAAGTAACTGCAACTGATCAGTGCCTTTGTTTTGGCTAAACGGATAGTACAATTCCTCTACTTTCTAAATCCAAAATTTCCAGCCTCTAACCATCTTCTGGGACTGTACAGCTTGGTTCGTGTCGGACCTGGTCGGAATGCACAGGCTCAAATATGAAGATAGATCATGCTTAGTTGTGGCACTTTTGTAGTTTAATTGAGATGGTCAAACACAAGGAACATATCTAGACAATAAAATTACATTTTTCTTGATTTCAATCAATTTCCAGACTGTTCAAAGTTTAAACAGGAGTAATTTATTAATCATTCTAATATGAGGTTAAATTTTTCCACACAGAACCCAATGGAAACGTCAGTGTGTGTAAATTAGCTATTATTCACTGTATAGTTGCACTTGAACATTCATATCTGCTGAGAATGAGTTCACTGGAAAATGCTTTATAATGTAAGCATTTTATAGTTGTGTTAGAAATGAAATAAGTTTACCTTTGATTGAATTATCTTTGATTTATTAATAATGTATGATGCTGTAGGGCAGATTGCGATAATCTCCTGCAGCTATGCCATCGTGAACTAATACATGCCAATCTGCCCTCAAAAATCCTGCATTTATCATGGTAATTCACAGTGTTTCTTGATTCTAACTTACCTTCTGCATCAAAGAGTATATTTTCCATCTGAAACAAAAATATACTGTCTTAACATCGAAACTTTTTGCATATGCAAAAACAAAGGCACAGATCAGCTTCGCAGTAACTGCGAAGCTGATAAGCTGATCAACACCTTTGTTTTCGCTACTCGGAGAGTACAATTTCTCTTCTTCCTAAATCCGAAATTCCAAGCTTCTAGTCCTCTTGTGTGGCTGCACAGGCCGGTTTGTGTCAGATCTGGTCGGAAACACAGAAGATCAGTTTTCTCGCGTCGTCGCACAATTTGTAACAATGTTAACAAGAAAAGCTTTAACATGTTTTCACATGTATAAAAATAGGCGGTGGGGTTAGGATGGTATAAATGAAAACAAAATTATGTATTTTGTTCTAATTTAATGTTATGAGCGCCTACAATTTTCCCTAAAATTCACTGCTTATCTATTTAACTGAAATTAATCAAAGAACTGATGGTTCACAATAAACCTGAGAGTATTTTGGTATAAAACTATAAATTGAAGCAAGCGACAGAATGTTTTGCAGTTTTGTAAATATGTTTTTTAAATTATAAATTTTCATTTTATATTTTGTGTCATCACAGGCTTGTTTCAATCCTTGAAGAACAGTTTTTAGGTTAGATATAAAGTTAATAATTTATTTCATATGTGCTGCATGACGAGTTTTTGTATACATGAAAAGAAGTTGTTCTTTTTTTCAGTATATGTGCATGTAATATCATTTCTGTTCTTAAATGCAAACAACAAGGTTTTAGCATTCTTTGTGACTTTTCCCAGTTTGATATTTGTAACGTTGTGTGTGGTTTTATCATTTCATCATGCAGCTCTGGTTGCTTCTTCAATTTTCATGGAAATTAGTCTTCCATGATATTCACTAATTAGGCAGCCATCCAATCGATGAAAAAAATCTTTAGATGGCAAAATGGGGTAGAAGCTGGCATCCATGCTGATATTGTTCCTAGACATGTACTATGACATATAGGGGTGGATGCCAAGTCTGTAAATGGTCCTGGGTTTCAGAATTAGGTCAAAGGTCAACTGGGTGCAAAATAACAAGAAAATGTATGAAAACTCTTTTCAGTGTCATTCCTTTGCTGTATTTTCCACAAATTTTCACCGAAACTACATCATATACACTTATTATGCATGTGGCATTTATAGCATACAAATGAGAGTGCTAAGCATATGTCTAGCAAGGTTAAAGGTCATTTGAGTGCAAAATTACCCGGAGCTAATTTGACCTACCTTGCACCCCCATGACAATTTTTCATAGGTGCCAAATCATTTATTCGGACCCCAGAAATGCAAAGAATGTTTGTCCTCAAAGATAAAGTCTTTTGCACTATGAAAAATGCATGGTTTCCATGGCAACCGTCGACGTGATTCTTGAACATAGGGGTGGGCATACAAAAATGGTAATATCTCCGCTGTTACTTGTCCTAGACCACTGAGCCTGGTCTTGTTTTAAAGCTTAGACATTGCCCTTTTATCCATTGGTAAGTAATGCTGTTGATCTAATTTGCATATTCATGAATTTTAATGAAAACATTAAAAATGACAGAAAAATCGCTAAAAATCTATAAATAAACGAAATTTCAGGCCAAAACGATCATTGAAATGCTTTGTTATTAAACCAGTAATGTCATTTGACAAATTTATTGATGTCATGGGCGTTAATGAAAATTATCTCATTTGCATATTCATGAATTTTAATCAAAATGTCGAAAATGGAGTAAAAACAAGGGGAAAACTATCGCCATCGCAAGGTTTTTGATGGGTTATATGATCTATCTTGTATCTCTGAAACCAATTCTCATGGCTGCCAGTATGATCAGAGGGACCGCCTTAATGCCATAAAATATTGTCTTCAACAATGAACACATTTGCATGATGTAAAATTACATAGTTTCCACCTCCACCCCAGCGTAATTCTAAAGAATAGGATGTACTCACAAAAATATTCATATACCAACAATAGTATGCTCTAGAATACTATAATTGGAGTGATAGTGATGAATGGTCCTGGCAATTTAACCTTAATAGCTATTATTCAAATCCCTGAATTTGCTTATTGATGAAAATATATAAAAAACAAGAAATCAGAGAAAAACCTTGGAAAAAATAGGGCGTATACATACAAAATCACTTGTACCAGAGCTGTTACCAAATCCAGGATACTGAAATAAGTATCAAATGAATGCTTTGGCAATGTACTACGACCCTAAAGTCTGATATAAGAATGATCTGATTTTCAATTTCATGAATGTTAATGAAAAACTTCATAAATGGGAATGAAAAGTGGAAAGATTAAACGGGTAAACCTACAGAATGACTTGTATCTCGGCACCCAAAAGCCATAAGAAGCTGAAAATGGCATCAAATGATTGCTAGTGCAATATTATACCATCCTGTACTACAATATATATGTAATTTGATTTTTTATTTAATGAATATTAACAAAACCTTTCAAATTTAGAGGAAAATTACATATTAAGGCGTTATACATAGAAAATCACATGCCTCCTATCAGAGCTCCATTTGAAGAAACACTGAACATTATCTTTATAGAAATGAACTGGCAAAATGAGCTATCTACCCAGATGTCCAAATGTTTTTACACAGCCAGATCTTGTTTATATTGGTTAACTTTAGATAACTGGATGTAAGGTTAGCTCAGGAGTATGGTTCAAGATTATTCTGTTACAAAATACCAACTCTCATGCAGGCTCTATTCTAACCAGGCGTAAATCTTTGCATGCAGAATGTATAATTTTAGCTGTCAAATCCTTGATGTAGTGATTTCAGAGGGCATACCCCGGAAAGACAAAATATGTCCTGTCTTTTTAAGACCATCGGCAATTTGCATATGGAGGAAAGGGGCTCTAGCATTATGTACGTTAACACTGTTAAGTAAAATTGACCTTGATTACAAACAATGCAGTGCCCCATACCCAGACAATGAAAGTCGGATGCCACTGACAAGCATTACAGAAACATATCACCAAAGTGGCCAATACCACTTCCATTCTGCAATGGTAAATTGTGAGGCCCAAAGTAGAATACTCTCCTACAGTACAGGTAAACACACAAAAATTGAACAAACAACATTAACTTGTTCACAAACCCAACATCCCAAAATACTACAAAACTAAGCCCAAAAGTTTTTGTACATAGTTACCAGAAGATGCAAGTCTTATCTTTAGCATCCACACCCACCCGTTGTACCCCGCCTATCTCTAATTGTAATCATAGGCAAAAGTTGACCTGTTACATTAGGTGATTAATGTTAAATGATCAACCAAATAGATCAGAGAATGTCCAGTCGAATACGATATTGAAAGATGTAAACATGGTAAAGTAGAGATTCGTTGACGGATCTGAAATGGGAGCGGAATATATTATGCAGTGGTCTCAGGCAAAATGCACATTTGTACTGGTTTGCTGTACAAGTTGGCTTAACAGCCATATAGTAGAGGGCTTATCACGTCCTGGTTCGATACTCGCTCGAGACAAACGGTAAAAACAGTAACTTTTTCACCTGTTACAATATACCAACCCACTGTTCCTTAACCTACCATACACCAGGGGAGTGTGGTAGCCTAGTAGTGGAGTACTACCAGCGCAATCAAGACACTTTAAAATCCTAGCTCATAACAAAAAGTTGTGGCTTTATTACAACATGGCTGAAAAAATATTGCCTGGTTCCATCAAAGCATAACCAAACCAAACCTTCACCATCCACATATTACCGTTGGTAGTCTCTATAAATACAAACAGCTTTAAACCCCAGTGCCATACCACATACCATTCATACTTTGCCCTATCCTAGCCTACCCAATCTGAACCTATCCTTCCATATCCCTGCCCGTAAACCCTATCTAATACCTTCAAAACAGTCCATGTCTCGTTTGCGCGGATCAAGGGATGTGGCAGAGTAGTAGTCGCCTATCTTACATTGGTGATTTTCCCAGATTCTCCGGTTTCCTCCACCTCGGTTGACCATATAACGCCAATATCCGCACCTTCCATGATGTGTACATAAATTTAAAACCTTCAGTGTCAGTGAAATGCAGATAACAATTATATAAAAGTGAATTCATGCCATTGTGTTTATTTGTGTTTACTAAAATGCACAGCTCGCTGAAGGCTCACAAGATGAGCTTATAGGGTGGTGCTCAAGCCGGCGTCCGTCCATCCGTTAACACTTTTAAATATTAATATATTTAAGACCGCTGGGCCTATCACGATCAAATTAAAACTAGAATTTGTTTTCTATGTGAAAACTGATGTCTCCCCCCTTTCTACGTGCATGTCCAAAATATGCAAGCAAGAGTTATAATTCTTGTGCATCACATATCCTGTCATTCTGTTTTATAAGTGTACCAAGTTTCATTGAAATATCTCTTAAGGTTTTCAAGTTATAGAGGGGGCACGAAAGTGTTTGGAAAATAATCAAAGGGAAATAACTCCAAAGATATGAAAGCAAGAGTAATGATGAATCATGCTTTATAAGTGTACCATGTTTCATTGAAAAATCTCTAATAGTTTTTGAGTTATAGAGCAGACACGAAATTGAATGAAAAATAATCAAAGGGAAATAACTCCAAAGATATGCAAGCAAGAGTTATGGTTCTTTAGCATGACACATCATCTCATCGTGCTTTATAAGTGTACCAAGTTTCATTTAAATATCTCTTATGGTTTTCAAGTTATAGAGTGGACATGAAATTGTATGGAAAAATAATCAAAGGGAAATAACTCCAAAGATATGAAAGGTAGAGTTATAATTCTTGTGCATGACACATCGTCTCATCATGCTTTATAAGTGTACCAAGTTTCACTGAAATTTCTCTTACAGTTTTCAAGTTATAGGGTGGACACGAAATTATATGGAAAATAATCAAAGGGAAATTACTCCAAAGATATGCAAGCAAGAGTTATGGTTCTTTAGCACGACACATAATCTCATCGTGCTTTATAAGTGTACCAAGTTTCATTGAAATAACTCTTACGATTTTCGAGTTATAAAGCGGACACGAAATTGTATGGAAAATAATCAAAGGGAAATAACTCATAAAATACTCAAGCCAGAGTTATGATTCTTGTGCATGACACATTGTCTGATCATGCTCAATAAGTGTACCAAGTTTTATTGAAAAATCTTAAAGGGTTTTCAAGTTATACAGCGGACATGAAATGGTATCGAAAACAATCAAAGGGAAATAACTCCAAAAATACTCAAGCCAGAGTTATGGTTCTTGTGCATGACACATCGTCTCGTCGTGGTCTACAAGTGTACCAAGTTTCATTGAAAAATCTTTAACGGTTTTCAAGTTATACAGCGGACACGAAATTGTATCGAAAATAATCAAAGGGAAATAACTCCAAAAATACTCAAGCCAGAGTTATGGTTCTTGTGCATGACACATCATCTCGTCGTGGTCTACAAGTGTACCAAGTTTCATTGAAAAATCTTTAACGGTTTTCAAGTTATACAGCGGACACGAAATTGTATCGAAAATAATCAAAGGGAAATAACTCCAAAAATACTCAAGCTAGAGTTATGGTTCTTGTGCATGACACATCGTCTCGTCGTGGTTTACAAGTGTACCAAGTTTCATTGAAAAATCTTTAACGGTTTTCAAGTTATTGAGCGGACACGATTTGTGACGGACAGACAGACGGACGGACGGACGGACGGACAGACGGACGGACAGACGCACGGGGAAAAACAATATGTCTCCCGACCCTGTCGGGGGGAGACATAACTAAAGCATCAATGAGGTAGGGGAAGGTTGCATTCTGTTTTGGGTCAGGTCAGATCAGAACTCAGGGCTCCGGGGTATCATCATCTGACCTTTAAGCTTACAATGAGCAAATCTCTCAGGTGAGCTACAGGACCATTGGTCCTCTTGTTTAATGCAGCCATCTTGGATTTTTGAGGCCATGTATTTTTTTTAATTTCTTCTTGTTTCAAATTATTTGAATATTAGTTTTTATGTATTCTCCACTTTAAATGCCATATGTTTAGATTTTATCACACATATGCATGAATTTCTATCAAAAACCCTTATTTTGGCAGCCATCTTGTAATTTGGCGGTCATCTTGATTTGCCCATGAATGTCAACCTGCATCATCTGGACTATAAATCAGGATATCCATGTGAATTTATTTCTGTAAAAGTATTTCTATAGACACTATTGTACTGCAATCTTGGGTTCATGGCGAGCTATTTAAAAGAAGTTTACCATTTCAGCAAATGTGTTGTTATGAAAATGGTAAATGCAATTTAAAAATAAATGTCTGAGACTGAGCTATCTATTCAGTGATGTTTTAAATGTTTGTTTCAATAAATTTAATATAAATTCATCCATAAAAGCAGTTTAAGCCAAAGATTTTCCTTCATTCTAATGAACATTGGTGTATTTCTCTGAAAAGTTGCTAAATTGCACTTATTGACCTTTTGACCTTTTATACCCTGGTTCAGACAAACATGCTTGATAAAGTGTCATATACAACCCCTTAGTTTATTATTTAGCCACTAGTATACCAAATCTCAGCATTCAAATCACTAAGTTTGGCCATGATTATACTTGTATATTCAGCTGTGGTAACGTTTCTTAACTTTTGCACTCATTGAACTTTGACCTAATTTCTGACCTTAATAGGCAAATCTGGACATGGCATCCGCCCCTATGGCTTCAGGCATACATCAATTAATATGTTTACGACAACAAATTGCTTCTACTCAATTTTGCCATCTTAAGTGAAAATAAGCCTCAAATGATTAATTGGATGGCTGCCTAAATGGAATTTACACAGTTTCAATGGCAGTTAAGGTACACTAAACTACATTTAAAGACTGCATAGTAAGAAGCATGTCATAATGCAAATTAATTGTTGAAAACTTAACATATAAATTGACTTTTTTCATATGAGCTACATCATAAATAACAACACTTAACAGCTGTGAAACCTTTCATACAGAAGGTAAAGTGTCTAGTATTTGTATCTGACACATTGTTCTAAAAGTTTCAACTTTTATTAAAATCATGATGATGATATTTCACTTGACACAGCTCATATCTTCATCATTTGTTTGCAATGTTGAGCTTAATGCTTGTAATTCCAGTTTTCGTTCAGACCTTTCTTCGCAAAATATTTTTTTCAGCTGCAGGACAGTTGTCTAGCAGACTGCAAGTTTTTGCTGGTCAAAACCCAATTCTGTAGGACATTTCTATTTTATCTTCATAATTTCGGGAATTTTTCGCGGGACATTTGTCTGACAGAATAAAATATTTTGTCAGTCAGAATGAAATTTTGCTGGTTTTGACCAACAGACCGCAAGGTTTTGTGAAGACTGACAGACAACAATTCATATTAAGTTACATACTGAAGATGAATTATTTTCTAAATAAAACAATACAAATTCAAAATAAGGCTGCATTTCACTTGACACAACTCTTATCATCATGATTTGTTGCATCTATCACGAATACAACCCCTTTCACTCAAGTTTGCCATTTGACCATTTGCATTATGCAAGAAGACCATGCAGTCAGAAGATTTAAGTTTCTTCTCATTTTGTCCACAAAGACATCTAGATTGATCGATCTGCTGATTTGAGTGAGTTTCAAACTAAATGACCTTCAAAACGGCAAACTCAAGTGAAATTTTTATGGTACTATGTGGAATTTTGGCCATGTAGATACTGATACTTGACTGCTAAAATTGATAAAATTCTGCATTTGCCCCTATCTTATTTCAAATGGGTGTTTTTAATATGCATTGTATATGTTGTGCAAAGAATTTTTAAATGAAAATGTGCTTTAACCAAACAATTACAATATTTTTATCAGAAGAGGTGACATCATTACCTAAATATAGCAAAAAGAAAGCTCACATACCCCAGCGGTAGCCATCAGAGGTCATACCACTTTGAGGGAAAAAGCAGATTGCAGAAAAAGGTATACATCTAGTCAGGAGTGACAGATGGAAAGAAAACAAACTAAAAAAGAAAACAACTAGAAAAGACAAACGGAAAAGGCAAAAACTATATACACCAAATACTTTGTATGCCTGGTTTGTACCTAATTTCAAACTTCTAGGTAAAATAGTTTCTGAGAAATCTTTGACAGAAAAAAATTCTTGGATAGAAAGAAAAATTTATGTATAAGTATAGGCAATGATAAGCAGGAGATTGTTGATTCTCAAATACACAATACATTTTGACATATCCCAGCTTTGTATCAAATTTTAAAATTCTAGGTTAAGTATTTCCTTAGAAATCTTTGACACAAAGCAAGTTTACAGACACAGACAGACAGACAGGCAGACAGATGGAAAAAGCAAAAACCTAATACTTTGTATGCTGGGGGTATAAAGATAAAATGCTAAATAGATTTTAAGAACACCTGGCACATGGGACACTATTTCAGTTCTAAATAGACAAAATAAGAATAAAAAAAAGTTACCTCATTTACACAAAAACTTAACTGACCTAAATGCTCTAATGGCAAACTCGAGTGAAAGGGGCTGTAAAATGAGTCTCCCGTGTTTTTGGGATGTTGAGCTTAATGGTTCTAATGTGTGTTCAAAGATAATTCACGACACATACAGTTCAGCTCTGAAATACATGTATACAGCTAGGCTTTGAAACCAGAATTATTTTAATGTGAATAAGCAAGAAAAATGTCTTTTTTCCTCCACGTGTCAGAATATATTCTGTCTTCACGTCCCATTATTTTCGTCCCGTTCTATCGGCTCCAGGGCAAAAAGTACCACTCTTAGCAAACTCTAGAGCTTCTGTAGGGAACTGAAAAATTGAATTTAAAATAAGCCTAGTCAAAGTCCAAATTTATTTAATGTCAGATTATGATTACATGCAACAATAGCTACAACTAGGTTTTAAAATTTTTCAAAAGCAGTGCAGATTCAGTATAGACTGTTCTTATGTGGGAAGTTGACCTTGATATTTGTTTTCTGCTATGATGAAATTGACAATGAAGTGCATTTACAGCCCTTGCTGGTATTGATAAATTCGTCATTTTTTGGTTGTTGTCGTTGTTGTTTTTCACAAAAACGAAACAAATTATTTCCAAAGCAAAACCAAAACCATCGAAAAAGACATTTTTACATTATTTTTATTTACATCAATTTCAGCTGTGTCAAAAGAAACCCAGAATTTTGCATAATATGCTAAAACAAAGAAGCCGATCAGCTGTACAGTAACTGCACAGCTGATCGCCACCTTTGTTTTAGCTTCAAGGAGTGATATCATAATCCCTTTTTTTATTTAGTTATATCTGAAATTTCAAGCTGTTGGCTTTCTCTTTGACTGTATAGACAGATTTGTGTAGGACCAGGCCACAGGGTTAAAAAACTTTTTCATGCTCAATACAGCTGATCCTGAAATTTGAGCAGCTCCTAAATTAAAAGAGTAGCCAAAGCAGTTTATATCTTCTGCTTTATGGTGAAAACAAAAAAAAACAAACTAGAATTTATCTTGTGTATAAATGTCTCATAAATGCTAAACTGCTAACAGTAATATCTAAGAACTGTATAAATTTTAGTCTCAGCTGAGTTGAGCATAATTAAAAGTTTTATAACCTCAGGGCCTTGTCAAGAACACTGAAGACCAGGCCCTAAGGTTATAAAACTTTTTCGAGATCAGCTGAGCATGAAATTTCAACTACTCATAAATGTTGAAATAGTCGAAATTAGTGGAAATTCAGGATCAGTACTCAACAATTAGTAATTTATCCTGCCCATAAACATTTCCTTAATAGTATTTTTATATTTATGAGCATGATAAATTTTATTCTCAGCTGAGCTGAGCATGAAAAAAGTTTTTTAACCTCAGGGCCAGTTTTCTCCCATGATGGCTCATTTCTTACCTTGAGCTGGTTAAACCTGAATAATTCTCCGAGATGGAGATCTGCATAATAACTATGTAGTCTGTAAACGAGGGTTGTCGTGCCGAGCCACGTCACAAGATGCCTGTTTGGACTGTTGCAGCGCTGTTTTGGAGGCACCACCCTCCTAAAATAGAAATCATGCTTTAATTAAATCAATCATTGTTATTGCATTGTCGTGATGGATTAAGCTGGAAACAATTTAAAGAGATTCTGACAATCTGTAAGTTTTTAATGCCAACATGATGAAAGTAATGCCCATACTCAAACAGCATAGTTTCGACCAGACTGGGTAGATGCCCTGGTTGACCGAAGTCTTCAAAGTTTGTTTGTGTTAGGCCTACTGTTAAACATCCAAGCATGTTTAGCTCATAACTGCTGCGACAGAGCCCAGAGCCATGGTTTCTTGGGTACTTACATGTAACCAGTTCTCTATGCCACACGACATAACTCAGTGGCTTCTCACTAGGATTTCACATAAGGCTTTTGACTAAAACTAAGGCCTGTTATTAAATGTTGTTTTTTTTGCTCCACAGGTAAACCTCATTATAAAGCGCCGAGCCGATAAGAGCGCTGTTTCTTAATCACTCGATCATCTCATCGAGCCCCGCTCTAGCCACATGTGAGACAAGTCACGTTCTGCTTGCGGGGTGTCAGGTGTTTTTTCTCGGGGTTCTCCTGTTTTCGCCCCACCTACTGATTGGCCCATCACATATGAGCTTAAATAAAAGAAAGGGAAAGGGAAGTAAAACTGAATTAAAAAAAAAAAAAATATATATATAATGACTCTTTTTTATGAACGTATAACCAAAACTGCACTTTGGTTATAGCAACAACTGCATAACACTGTTTCGAGTCATTTCAGTTCATATGATCAAATAATCCTATAGTTGTTTTCAATATAAGATGTCAATATAACAATGTCTATTGTAACATTCGAACATGCTTTCACTTATAACATTGTCTGTGACTATAGACCCCATAGACAGTAATATAATGTGGCTGACCTGTACTTTCTATGGGGCTTTACAGTAAGTTGGGAGTCAAAATCAAAAGCTATGATACACCTATGTATAAGTTTGAGCTTAAATCCCTGAGTCCAACACAACATTCTATCACTATGCAACCACACTCCCCGAGAAACAGAAAATTTAAAACATTCAATTTGAAAGCATAATATACAATAACTTCTAAAAAAGTACAAGTAGGCAAAGTTCAGGAAAAGGCGCAATCAGAAAAAGACTCCCACTCCAAAAACCAAGGTGGGAAAAAACCAAACTAACAACCAGGCACTTATACCATGAAAACATTTCGTAACCTACCAATTGTTTGGCTTTTTCTGCGGCTAGCTGTTGGTAATAAGCACCCTGAAGATATTGCACCTTTTCCCCCACACTCTGTTTATAATACCCCTCTCACGGGTGGTAATCAGGGGAACTAGCTCCAAAAAGAGTCAACGAGATTTTGTTCCCTCGACACATCCGGGAACTCACGAGCTAGTCCTCTCGACGGAAAAACAGTAAACAAAGGTATGTCTCGAAGCATTTTATCAATATTTATTTCTTTATAAGCTGTCTGCTGCAAAATCCGGCAATGGTAGTCTGTGTAGATATGATTTAACTCCACTTGCTGATAGGATTGGTCCTTGGAATATGCACGGTGCGAATATGATTGTAAAAGAGCGTTGAAGACACGAAATGAAAATATGTCAACACGAAGATTTGGGACCACTATTTTTTCATTTTTCGTCAAATATATATCCTTCCAATCGCATGAAACATCATCCCTGATAAAACTAAGCCCCTGAAACCATATAAAAGCAAAATAATCCGGTGGAAACATTGTTTTTGGAGGATATTGACTAAATTACCGTCCGAGCTAGTCCTCTCGACATGGAGCTAGGTGCCTCGTCAAGGAGATAGCACCCTCGTTGAGGTTTTAATGTTGGAGTTAGACGGAATCCTCGCGTCGGTCTTCCGTGCGTGGTGCCTCTGTGCAAATGTTTTTACGAGCCGCCGAAGTGTAACGGGGTGCAGCTTAGCCAGCTGATCTCTGTTTCAATCTACTCCATCGATTTCTTTAAATTATGCTCCCTCTTCCCGTTGATGCATTTTGTTGACTCCCAAACCGATAGATCAGCTGGCTAACCTGCACTCCACTACACTTCGGTACCTCGTTCACTCCTAGAAAGGAGGTATCACGGAACACCGACCGAACATTTCGTCTAGTATTCCTTGTACACAAACCTCTTATATGAGGTTTCAATGGGGTACCTCTGAAATCGCTAATCAGTAAAATTTTGGCACAAAAATCGCTAATCAGTAAAAGTTTGGCCAAAAAATCGCTAATCAGTAAAATATGTTCTCCCAAAAATCGCTAATCAGTAAAATTTTTGCCAAAAAATCGCTAATCGGTAAAATAAATGGCCAAAAATCGTTAATCAGTGCACATTAACTGCAAAAATGGCAAAGGAAAATCGTAAAACATAAAATACAGCAATTTTATGAATTACACCGGTAAACGGTATACACCGGTAAACGGGTGAGTCACCATATGAAGCCAAAAAAAAAAAAAAAAAAAAAAACATAATACGAATTTTCATTTTCAACTGAAACTTTCATTTTTACTTATGACAAATCGCTGTATTTTGTATAGGCGTGTTTCAAGTTCGTAATGTGTTGTTTTCGTTCGTATGTTTTTAGATAATACAGTGTAATCCTTGCTTTGTTGATTGTCACCTCCCCTTGACCACCTATGTCCCGTTTACCTGTTAAGTTAACGGAACACGGAACCAAAGTGACCTTTGCCACGACATGTTAACATAATAGGATTGTAGCATAATGAATTGTGGTCTGCTGTGAGTTATGAAACGGTTAACATCTGTAAAACATCTGTAAAATTGCAGTTGTCTATCCCATTTCTCGTGATATTTATATTGTAAATCATAATGTGCAAGTTACAAAATAGTATACCATCATGGCCCATGCTAATTGTGTATACAATTTATGATCATTTCCTATCTATGGTGCTTAAACCAGGAAAGGCAGCTATCATGAAATGACATTTTTGACTCGGTAAAACCTCAACGAGGGTGCTATCTCCTTGACGAGGCACCTAGCTCCATGTCGAGAGGACTAGCACGGACGGTAAATTAGTCAATATCCTCCCAAAACAATGTTTCCACCGGATTATTTTGCTTTAATGTGGTTTCAGGGGCTTAGTTTTATCAGGGATGATGTTTCATGCGATTGGAAGGATATATATTTGACGAAAAATGAAAAAATAGTGGTCCCAAATCTTCGTGTTGACATATTTTCATTTCGTGTCTTCAACGCTCTTTTACTATCATATTCGCACCGTGCATATTCCAAGGACCAATCCTATCAGCGAGTGGAGTTAAATCATATCTACACAGACTACCATTGCCGGATTTTGCAGCAGACAGCTTATAAAGAAATAAATATTGATAAAATGCTTCGAGACATACCTTTGTTTACTGTTTTGGAGCTAGTTCCCCTGATTACCACCCGTGCCTCTGTTCTAGCACAACCTACACACCAGAAAATACCAACAACATGACACAGCAAACAAAATACATATAAGCCGCATCACGAGAAAACCGGTCTTTGGGGTTTCCGACGAGGTCTGACACTAATCAGCCTGTACAATCACAGAAGCAGGCTAGAGGCTTGAAAGTTTTGCTACAAGTAGAAAAGGAATTGTACTATTCCAGTAGCGAAACCAAAAAATGCTATCAGCTGTGCAGTTACTGCAGAGCTGATCTGCGTTTTAAATGTTTTCACATAGACAAAACCCCGGTTTTCTCGTGACTTGGCTTAGCCGCTCATAAGTAGGGGGGTTAGCCGCTCATAAGTAGGGGGGGGGGGTAATTTTCAGTTATGTCAGGACAGAGCCACCACTTCCTGGGTATTAACCAGTACTCTGGGGAGTTACTGTGTCTTGCTCAAGGACACAGCAAAGTGATCCGTGGGTATTGAACCCAGATCCAAGTGGGTATTGAACACAGGACCCTTCAATTTAGGGTGTGATGCTCTACCACCAGGTCACCAGGCTCCCTGAAACTATCTGTCAGAATTAGTATTTCTACATCATGTCAAAGCATTTAATTATAAGGACCCTGCACCTTTTTTCAAAACGATGCTGTCCCCTGGAGTTGCGCACCTCAGTTGCTGGATTAGAAGAGAGGCCAAGTCTGAATAAATACATGTAATCCTCTTTTTGAACATACAATTACCAAAAGTAATCATGAAATTATAGAAAGATTTCTTGGAATTTCAACATAAGTAAAGCAGATACCACCATGTTTATCCCCAACGTCAAAGGTCACATGGAGTTGTGCACTTGATTTGTTTGACATCAGCAGAGGGGTTTCCTCAAGAAATATTGTATTTGAACAGATAATTGGGGACATTTGTCAAGTTTCTAGTTGACTGACCAGAAAATATAAATAGAGCAGCCCCATGGATAAATAAATAGGAAAATGCAATACACTAGGCAAACAAAATGAATGGCAACATGTATGTTCAGGCTATTGTTTGAGTATACGTCATACGACACAGCGTGTTCGCACTGTACTTTAAAAAATTTCGGAAATCGCGTGTTGCTATTTTCATATTAAAGAAAAATGTTTTACACATCTTTTCATATGCGGCCTTTTAACACTAATTAGCAATATTTTCTTTCTTTGAAACAATTGTCAACATTTAGAACACTTCCGAACTTTAAAGTTTCCGAGGTGTTCTCAGTGACCAGATGATGAACGGTGATTCAACCAAAACTGTGTGCGTCATATGATAGGATATATATAAAATAGTTCACAAATTACTTACGCTAACGGCACCACAAATTTTCTGAACTTAGGTTTAGTTTGAACTGCTAAAATTCTCTGTGACGTCACAGTTAAGTGTGCAAATGATAGCTTACTCAGAGTTTGTTTCCCGACAGTGTATGTCCCGACAGTGTATGTTTTACTTTTTTAAAGATCTGTTCAATTGATATGATCGATGTGACGTCATAATTCATTCGTACGAGGTGAATTCCTCGGTGTTTATCCCTGTTACCTTACTGAATTAAACTCAGAAATTGTGAAAACAAAATAAAAATATTAATAAAAGCTTTGCATGTTTTTTGAGATCTTCATTATTTAATATTTACATTTTTCTAAAACCTCCTTAGATGAACCATTAGATGTTCACCTGTGTTCATACTTCCTTGAACAACATTGTGTCACGCGACGTGACGTAATCCAAACTTGACGTCAAAAAAACATGAATCTCGCCAATCTGGTTGGACGTTGTAAACGTCGACGCCGTTCCGCTGTTTGAACACACACTGTGTGTAGATTCTATGTTTGCTGGTAAATGTGACCGCCTTGGTGATTTTTCAACAAGCGATAGAGAGAAATGAATGTAAATATAAGCAACAAGTTTAATTTTTCTGTTGTTCATGGAGCTATATTTACATTTTTCTAAAACCTCCTTAGATGAACCATTAGACGTTCATCTGTGTTCATACTTCCATGAACAACATTGTGTCACGCGACGTGACGTAATCCAAACTTGACGTCAAAAAACATAAATCTCTCCAATCTGATTGGACGTTTATGAACGTCGACGCCGTTCCGCTGTTTGAACACACACTGTGTGTAGATTCTCTGTTTGCTGGTAAATGTGCCGACCTTGGTGATTTTTCAACAAGCGATAGAGAGAAATGAATGTAAATATAAGCAATGAATTTAATTTTTCTGTTGTTCATGGAGCTATGAACCGCAGTGGGTCGCTAGCAAAGCTTACATGAACCCCTTCGGGGTTCATTCACTTTGCACGCGACCCACTGCGGTTCATAGCTCCATGAACACCAGAAAAATGAAATTCATTTCTTAAATGAACCGCAGTGGGTCGCTAGCAAAGCTTACATGAACCCCTTCAGGGTTCATTCACTTTGCACGCGACCCACTGCGGTTCATAGCTCCATGAACGCCAGAAATATGAAATTCATTTCTTAAATAATTACATTTTTCTAAAACCTCCTTAGATGAACCATTAGATGTTCATCTGTGTTCATACTTCCATGAACAACATCGTGTCACGCGACGTCACATGGCGTCAAACTTGACGTCAAAATACAGTGCTTTTGCCAATCTGATTGGACGTTGTAAACGTCGACGCCGTTCCGCTGTTTGAATACACACTGTGTGTAAATTATCTATTTGTTTGTAAATGTGATCGCCTTGATGATTTTTCAACAAGCGCTAGAGTGAAATGAATATAAATATAAGCAATGAGTTTAATTTTTCTGATGTTCATGGAGCTATGAACCGCACTGGGTCGCTAGCAAAGTTTACATGAACCCCTTCGGGGTTCATTCACTTTGCACGCGACCCACTGCGGTTCATAGCTCCATGAACACCAGAAAAAATAAAATTCATTTCTTAATTAAACTCAAGGTATGAACCCTGTTATTCGGACAAATTATGATTTTATAAGCATCTAAAAATGATTAAATCACAGCAATATTGAACGAGTTATACCCTTGACCGAATGAACGAAGAGGCGGGAAAGGTGCAGTTCCCATAACCAATATCGATTTTTTACAAAGAGTAGCTTGCCGACCGGGTCAATCTATTGTATTTTTCATTTTAGATTTACATAATGAAGTTCATTGACAAAATGTTAATACATGTAACAAACAATGCGTAAACTTTCATACATTATTTCTCAGACATGAAACTATTTAGACATGCGCATGTCCATGTGCCATGCAACTCCAGGAGACTCAACTGAATGCCAGAAAAATCCCTGCAGATGACGATTGTGTGTCGGTGCCTAAATTTGCTTTTCTTGTGAGCAGGGTGAGAGCTCGGGACTAATCACCACCGGTCAAGCCCCTCCCCTGGTGTGGTATTGTCAATTTAACGTTTTGATTCTGATGACCACAAGCTTTTCTGAAAAGCTTATACTTGTATATACACACAGCAAGAAATAGTCACCTGGTGACCCAAAAATATGTAATACCCCACAATTTTATTTCCAAATATTCAACAGTTCTCTGCATTGACATTCATTTATGAAAAGAAAGAGGGATACTGTATTAAACTCACATGTTTTTCTTTTTCATTTTTTTTTTAGCAACGGTTTAACATCTAAAAAAAAATGGTGGATTTCCTTTTGATAATCTACGGTACCAACCCTATACCGGTAGAAGAAAGTATTAAAACTAAACCCTGGTGAAGAAATGTCATTTTGGCGTGTCACCAGTAAACTATTCAGATTCAGTTTAAGCAGCAATGGTAAACAAAGAAAAAAATAATAATTAGTATTGCAAGATATTATACAGCTGACAAACCATGCAAGTCTTATGATTTTACCTACCTAGTGGAAATTCCTTGGTCAAGTTATTCAGCTGAAAAGTAGGTCAGCTTATACAGTCACAGTCAGTAATTTACAAGTAGCAAAACAAATCTCATTTTAGAAAAAAACTTACCACATTAATCCTTCCCTGTACCCTCTGAGATATGATAAAACTGATATCCAGTAACTAATAAAACAAAAAAAACATTTCTAATTGATTCAGATGTTAAAATTAATGGCCGACATTTTGGTCTGTGCTCAGAGGCTGTGATATGGCAAATAGAGGCCCCATATAGGGAAAACAGATTGACTATGAAAACAGACAGAACAAGAAAATAAGTAAAAGTAACAAGTAACTAAACAAGTAAATAGATAAGAAAACTGCTACCAACAAAGAGAAATCATTCAAATATGTTTACATGCAAACAGCAGGTATATCAACATGCTATAATTAAACAATTTCAAACAAACCCAAGAAGAACTAGCTTTAGGTAATTTCAAGCACCCCGTACTGAGCCTTTTTTCCTGAAACCAAGTAGACCTTCTTATACTGATAATGGAAAACTCCTTATCAATTAATTGATAGGACAGTTTCTTTTCAATTAATTAATATTTTATGAATTATTCCGCCTAGAAAACCTCAATGTTGAAGTGTAATGTTACAAGCAGCAGAAACATGGGCAATGACTGTGGCTACGCTTAACCACCTGTGATGAAATATCCATGCAATGATCGGCAGGATCAGAAAAATTGACTGGGATGTTAATTCACAAAACAAACAAATCAAATGAGCCGTGTCATGAGAAAACAGAATTTTTGCCTAGGCAATTAGCTTCGCAGAAACTGCAAAGCTGGTCAGCGCCTTTGTTTTTGCTACATGGATAGTATAATTCCTCTACTTTCTAAATCCAAAATTTTCAGCCTCAAGCCATCTTCTGTAGCTGCACAGTCAGGTTTATGTCAGACCTTGTCGGGAACCCCGAAGACTGGTTTTCGCGTGTCGCGGCTCAAATGTATAATGCAATGACTAGGTTCTTAATTAGTGAAACAGAAGAAATCATGTTAGTACACAAGAATGGTAAAAATGTTTAGCAACATAATAAACCTTTGAAATAGCATTATCCACATTATGAAAACATGCAAATGCAATATATGAAGATTTTTTCAACAGTAAAAATTGAAAAATTCATTGGAAAAAGTTTTTGCTCAAAACATCGATTGTGGGTACACATAGAACCGACTCGCCGCGTACCCACAATCAATGTTTGAAGCAAAACTAAGACAAACAGGTATACCCCTCTAAACCCCAGTTTTACCATATAAAAGTGGGGTATGAGGGTATGCATTTCACGGATATGTTTTCCTGATGAATTCTTTTTTTTTTTCAGAAGCACAATCTGCAACAACCCTGCAAATTTTAATAGGTTCTTTCATAAATGTTTTAAAAAGAATGGCTAAAATGTTAATTTCACTAACCTTCATGTCTCTATATATAACCCCTGATTTGTGTAAATAATCTGAAAATACATACAAACAACTTTACACCATCATTGTGTGGCTTTCTCAACTACTGGAAATTTGTGTGTGATTTTCATTTCTGAATTATAAGCAATTTTTTGAATTCGAGAGTGAGTACTAATGCAGTCTATAACGCTTATCGTTACTTTTTATTAGCGAGAACTATATTTTCGCAAGGCAACAAATTCACTTAGCAAAATTAAGTTCTCGCAAACTTTTCGGAACTTAAAGAATATCTTGTCGTCAAAAGTTATGGCACTTTAATCCGGTGGCGGATTTAGAGGGGGTTCAAGGGGTTCGCTTGAACCCCCCTCTGGACCCAAATTATTTTATTTTCATGGGGAATTTCAAGAAAGTTTGTGAAAGACTATGCAAACGAACCCCCCTTTCCTACATTGAACCCCCTCTATAGAAATCCTGGATCCGCCCCTGTAATCACGTGGAAATTGCTTTAAGTTTTCTCATCCAATGAGGTTCTTAAAATTTCCCCTATATCCTATACATGCCAAAAAAATAAAAAACATTTTAAAAGTAGGTCAAATTAGGGTTGTTCATTTGTATCTACTCACCATTTGAAATGAGCCGTCGCATGGGAAAACCAACAATCTGAACAGGCGAAAACAAAGACGCAGATCAGCTTCACAGTAACTGCCAAGATGATCAGTGCCTTTATTTTTCGCTACATGGATAGTACAATTTCTCTACTTTCTAAATCCAAAATTTCCAGCCTCTAACCATCTTCTGTGATTGTACAGCCCGGTTTGTGTCGGACCTGATCGGAAACCCAAGTTGTTGGTTTTCTCACGCACAGGCTCAAACATCATCTCAGAACAGAAATAAAATAGTTTACAGTAAATTTTGCAGGTGTCTAAAACTCAAGTAACTTGAGCAGTTTACATATGGGCCACATCATGAGAAAACCAACAATGTAGTTTCTGAACAGGTTCGACACAAACCAAACTGCACAAGCACGGAAAATGGCTAGAGGCTGAAAATTTCGGATTTAAGAAGAAGAGGAATTGTACTATCCGTGTAGCGAAAACAAAGGCGCTGATCAGCTTGGCAGTTACTGCGAAGCTGATCTGCCCCTTTGTTTTCGCATATGCAAAATGTTGTTTTATTCATGACATGGCACATACACTCACCTAGCACCATGGCCAACTCAGCCACATAAATTCTCACCAAACTCTCAGGAAAGTACCCATGGAATGTCCACAATGTAAACATATCACCGAATGGAATGTATTCTAATACTGCAAAATACAATTAAAAAATATCTCTGTAACACAACCTATCAGACAAAAATGTATTGCCAAAAAAAAGTTAAAACTAGAAAAAGTGCCTTGAGAGGCACGTATACCCCCGGCTGGTGGTCACCCAGTCCTCCTTCTCCCTCCCACAACCACCCAGCACATGTACACCCCTGACATTGAATCACAAATCCCGAACAAAAGACAGTACCCTTATCAAATACTTTATAGAAGTGTGCATTCTAAAGCACTTTGACCACAGACATGAGGGAGTGTAGTTTTTAGAGTGACATATCTTCTTTAGAGCAGTACACAGAGCTGACTTGTGTACTCCATCTAGGACTTAATCACGGACATTGAGGGTCAGGTCCTCAGTCCTAGATGGAAAATGAAAATAGAATGTCAGTCTAAATTAAAAAAAAATAATAGTAATAATAAAAGTATTGATGTCCTAGATCTTGAACTCAAGTGCCACCCCCCCCCCCCCCCCCCCCGCGACATAGACCCAACCCTATACCATATAGGGTACCTATAGTCCAAATATGAATGGCTTCTGATGATTGGCTCATGAGATATACCCCACTAGAGAAACTTAAACCAAAACTTTGATGCAAATTAAAGGTGACCTAGATTTTGAACTCTAGCCCCACCCCCGGGCATAGACCCTAGGGTCCAAAATCATAGAAACAAAGCCAACCCTATAGGGTACCTATAGTCCAAATATGAATGGTTTCTGATATCATGGTTCATGAGATATACACCAATAGAGAAACTTTAACCAAAACTTTGAAGCAAATTAAAGGTGACCTAGATTTTGAACTCTAGCCCCACCCCTGGGCATGGACCCTGGGGTCCAAACTCATAGAAACAAAGCCAACCCTATAAATACCTATAGTCCAAATATGAATGGTTTCTGATATATAGTTCATGAGATATACACCAATAGAGAAACTTTAACCAAAACTTTGACGCAAATTAAAGGTGACCTAGATTTTGAACTCTAGCCCCACCCCCGGGCATGGACCCTGGGGTCCAAACTCATAGAAACAAAGCCAACCCTATAGGGTACCTATAGTCCAAATATGAATGGTTTCTGATATACAGTTCATGAGATATACACCAGCAGAGAAACTTTAACCAAAACTTTGACATTTTAACTGAACTAACGAACCAACGAACTAACGAACATACGAACGGACGAACGGAAAAGCGAAAACTATATACCCGTCGGCATAAATGCCGGGGGTATAATGAGGACTGATGCATCTTCAAACATAGCAACAAAATTTACCATATACCTATAAATATTATCTACATGATATATCTGCACAGCTGATCCGGGTCTTTGTTTTTGCTATGCATTTAGTACAATCCAACTTTTGTTCTTAGTCCAAACTTTCAAGCTTCTAGCTCTACTCCTGTGAATGTACAAGTCATTTTATGTAGGACTTGGTCAGAATCCCAAAAGACAGGTTTTCTCTAGAACAAGCTAAAATAATCTGAAAGTTTCATATAAATGAGCCGCTGCATCAGAAAATCAACAATCTGCATATCTGAAACCAAAGGCGCAGCTTTGCAGTCACTGCTGATCAGTTTTTTGCCACACAGATTGTACAATCCCTCTTATTCATAAATCCAAAATTTCAAGCTTCTAGTCTGCTTCTAAGACTGTACAGGCCGGTTTGTATCAGACATGGTCTGAATTTCAACTGTTGGTTTTCTCAAATGAACGCTTAAATGATTAATGAGCCTGTGCGTGAGAAAACCAACAATTTGCATGGGCGAAAACAAAGACGCAGATCAGCTTCGCGTTAACCGCGAAGCTGATCAGCGTCTTTGTTTTCGCTACACGGATAGTACATTTCCTCCTCTACTTATTCCCAAATTTTCAAGATTCTGGGTTTCTTCTGTGACTGTAAAGGCTGGTTTGTGTTGGACCTGGTCGGAAACCCAAATTGTTGGTTTTGTCATGCACAGGCTCATTTCTTTTTTTTTTCACAAAAAAACCTACCTATATACAGGAATTTCTTAGACTGCCAATATTCATGACATTTCACTATAAATGGATGATCACCTAATATGGACTGAAAGAGATATAAAATCAATATGATAATTTCAAACATTAATAACAGTGGAGATCCCTCTAATCATAGCACACCTCAACAGTCACTATGATATGAGTCAAGACTTGAAAAAACTGGTCTTCAAGGTTTCCAACCAGGTCCGACACAAACCGGCCTGTGCACTTACAGAAGATGGGTAGAAGCTTGAAATTTTCGATTTAGGAAGAAGAGGAATTTTACTATCTGTATAGCCAAAAAACCAGAGGACCAATGGTCCTGTAAATGCTCACCTGAGATCTGCTGCATATACCAATAAACATGTTTGAAAAGTATGGTATTTAACCCCAGTGCAGGGGCAGATGATGCCCTTGGGCCATTTTCTTTTTTCAGATTAATCAATATAATCTGTCCATTTGCCAATTTCCTGCTGGCTTTTCCCTTCAAATGACATTTTAACAGTTTTCCCCATTCAAATGCATAGGCAACCCATGTTGACCTTGCCATGATAAACTTGGTCAAGGTCATCACAGGGTCATGATTTATATATATACTGAACAAAAAAAGAAACGCAACAATTATATTTCACTAAATTTTGAGCCAACTTTGATACAATCAGAAATCCTTGCATTTTCTACTACTGCATTAGATATCTGGGCTTCCGAATGCAAGAAACCGATTTTCATTTTGATGCATATTTACGGAGTTATTCAATGCCGACTAACTCCGGGCATGCTGAAAGTGGAAAACCACACAGTGCGCATGCGCGAGCATTAAAATAATGGTACGATTTAAATCCGCTTTAAACCCGCATTCAAAATCACAATGTACCACTCAGCAGATATCTCACACGTTAAAGAAATAAAACGAATAAAATTGAAATTATCCCCCTTTCAATTAAACATACAGGGATTTTGATGGTTTTAATCACGAGCTTGTGTGTCGTTGAACTTTATTTCTTTTTCTTGAATTTTGATTAGGGAGCAGCTGACATTGTTTCTTGGTGATTTGGTGTTTCAAAAGTGTGCGCATGCGCAGAGCAGATCTGTCACAATTTGCATTATTTAAGACGACACAAATTTCTCATTCAATTTTTATCGAAATGAAAATCAGTTTTTTGCATGATATACCCTAATATCCCATGAGTGCGAATTATACAGCAACAGACCTAAAGTTATCAACGTTTTACCCTTAAACTCGAAAATCCTCAGTGGCCTATTGTTGCGTTTCTTCTTTTGTTCAGTATACATTGGAGTACTTTAGTCATCCATGCTTCACGCCAAGTTTCCTTGAAATCAGTCTATTGGTTTTAGAGAAGAAGATTTTTGAAGGGTTTTTACCATATATGGGCATGACGGCCATCTTGGTCATGTGACCTAAATTATTAATATACACATTGGTTCCCCCATCCTATGGATGCTTCACATAAAATTTGGCTTTAATTGGCCAAGCGGTTTCAGAGGAGAAGATATTGGAATATTATGGTAATATACATGTATATTGCCCCGGGGAGGGGCCATATAAGCCCTTGGGTTCAACTTTTTTCTGAATCATTAATATTAAGTCCTACTAACTATTTCCTGCAAGATTTTCACGTCAAATGACTTTTTAAAAGTTTTCCCCATTCAAATGCATAGGTGACCTATGTTGACCTTGTCATAAAATAGGTCAAGGTCACCACAGGGTCATAATTTATATATACATTGTAGTACTTTAGCCATCGATGCTTCATGCCAAGTTTCTTTGAAATCGGTCCACCTGTTCTGGAGTAGAAGATTTTTGAAGGGATTTTACCGTATATGGGCATGGCGGCCATCTTGGTCATGTGACCTAGATTATTTATATATACATTGATTTCCCCATTCTATAGATGCTTCAAATAAAATTTGGCTTTGATTGGCCAAGCTGTTTCAGAGGAGAAGACGTTTGAATATTATGGAGATATACATGTATATTGCCCCGGGGTGGGGGCACATGAGCCCATGGAGTCCAATTTTTTTCAGAATCATTAATATTCAGTCCTACTGCCCATTTCCTGCAAGACTTTCTTTTTAAATGACATTTTAAAAATTTTCCCCATTCAAATGCATTGGTGACCTATGTTGACTTTGCCGTAAAATAGGTCAAGGTCATCATAGGGTCATGATTTATATATACATTGTAGTGCTTGAGCCATCAATGCTTCATGCCAAGTTTTGTTGAAATCGGTCCACCGGTTCTGGAGAAGAAGATTTTTGAAGGGTTTTTACCATATATGGGCATGGCGGCCATTCTGGTCATGTGACCTGGATTTGTTATATACACATTGGTTCCCCCTGCCTACAGATGCTTCATATAAAATTTGGCTTTGACTGGCCAAGCGGTTTCAGAGAAGAAGATCTTTGAAAATGGTGGACGACGGACGGACGCCGACGACGGACGGACGGACGACGGCAGACGGACGACGGAGCATGGGTATACTATAAGCTCACCTGCGCCTTTGTTTTCGCATAGGCAAAAATCAGGCCATGACATCACCTATTGTTCTATCATAAACAACATCATAATTTTGGTTTCTTTTATAACAAGGTCTGCCTTTATAGACCTGAAAGATAGGCTTTTTCTTTTCAATTTAAGTATTTCTTAATTTGTTTTCTCTTAGCTATTTTTATTCCAATGCTGTCAATGAAACAATATTTTTCAATTGAATATCTGCTATCTTTTCTTCAATGTTCTCAATTAAAGGCAAGTCATTCAACAGATTCTCACAAACTTGTAACATAGGCTATTTCAATGCCTATATATTATATTTTTAAATTACCTGTATGGCAGCTTCATCTTTACACTGTTGTATAGCACTCTCTACTATGATCTGTTTCTTGTTCAATACCTACAAAGTCACAGAAAACCATTAATTTGGGTTTCTGACCAGGTCTGACACAAACCAGCCTACAGAGTCACAGAAGCAAGCTAGAATCTTGAAATTTTAGGTATAAGTAGAAGAGGAATTGTTCTATCAGAGTAGCAAAAACAAAGGCACTAACTGCACAGCTGATGTGTGCCTTTTGTTTTCCTAAAGACAAAAATCCAGTTTTCTAATGGCGCTGCTCATTTTATCATGTAGCTGTTAATTTGCTACTAGTTTATAGTAGACTTAAAGATAGAGAAGACAGTGAGCAAAGCCACAGCTATCAGAGAGAATAAATAAAGATATGGATAATGAAATATAAGGATAACTTAGTTTCTCATGCATAATAATCAAGAGATTCCACATTTCCTTAAATTTCAGTTATATGTGGCGCAATATTTCCATTTATTACCCAACATACTATATAAAGAGAAATAAAACATTTCAGACTGTTTTTAATAAATTTCAGCGAAAGCCAGTTTAAACCACTTTCAATGAACTGTTTCATGTCATGTGATGAAGTGTTTCATGTGCAACAGTTTTTATTATTACCCAACCCTCTATATACTAAGTAATTATCTATTTTTCGCTATGGCACGAGATGACCTCCAATAGGCCGGTCTCTAAACAAAATACCGGTCAATAGTTTTGGATATAGACCGGTACTATAGACCGGCCTGGTTTTCCGCATCAATGTAAATTAGTGCTCATTGAATCGAAAACCAATCCAATCGATACCACGTGACTTACCAAACGTGTAAACATCCGGCATGGACGTTCCAGAGGCTCGAGAACGGTTTTCGACATTAAATGAGGATGATTTAGAAGCTTTATTGGAGAGCACCTCGTCAGAAAATAGCAAGAGAGTTGTGTCTTACTCTGTCAGGATTTTGAATGATTTCTGTGTGGCGAAATCTCTCGATTTAGCGACGGAATCAAGGGCTGACCTCGATCAGATCTTGAGAAATTTCTATGCTTCTGCCAGGACACAGAAAAGTGACCTTTACAGCAAGAAATCTATGCTGCCCATCCGTTATGGCCTTCAGAAACATTTTGAAAAAAGCCATAAATTCGATATCATTAACGACCCTGAGTTCAAGGAAGCAAACAAAATGTTCTCTGCTATGCTGGTTCAAGTGAAAAAAGCTGGGAAGGGAGATGTACAACATAAGAATCCCTTGACCACTGAGGATTTAAGACTTCTGTATTCATCTTTTGACTTGGAATCACCAAAAGGCCTCCAAGATAAAGTATATGTTGATTTCATGCTTTATTTTTGCAACAGGGGTCGTGAAAACATCCGCGAACTGAAGCCTTCGGATTTCATAATCGATGAAAATGATCATTTCATTGAGATGAGAGACACAGCCACAAAAAATCATCGTGGGGACATTAAAGATTCTAATAAAAGTCAGGGAGGAAAAATCTATCAATCTGAAAACAATGCTTTGTGCCCATATGCTTCATTCCTTAAATATCTCTCAGTTCTGAATCCAGACTGTGAAGCATTCTTCCAGAGACCAAAACCTAAAGAACGCATCATCAAAAACCCAACAGTGTGGTACGAAAACAGTCCTTTGGGGAAAAACACACTTGGTAATAAAATGGCAAAACTGTCGGTGGAATATGGCCTATCAAAGACGTATACAAATCACTGTCTGCGGGCCACTACAATAACTTTGCTGGATATTTTTGAGGCGCGCCATGTCATGACGGTGTCTGGACACAGAAGTTATGAGAGCCTCCGAGACTATAGCAGAACTGGTGAACCTGTGAAGAAACGTATGTTCGGTAGAATCTTCAATACCTTCGCAGGTGTGTAAAAACAAAAAAATCACTTTTTTTCAACCTATCTTATACTATTAAACATGTATAATTATAAAAAATAATCATAGTTATTGAAAGTGTCCATTTGTCACCTTCAATAAGTGTTTTTATGTTTTTTTTCTCATAAATTGGGACCAAATTGTTAAAATATGTTGATGGGGAAAAACAACAAAAAAAAAGCTTTTCATCCTAAATTTCCATTTTTACCGTCACTGAAACAACAGTGTTGGTACATGTATGCAATAGGCATTCAAACAACAGTTGTTTTATTTTTCAGGAAACGACGATCCACGGCCTGATGGGAATGGAACTGCGAGTGGCAGCAGAGAAACCCCTGTCCCTGGAGAAACCCCTGCCCCTAGAGAAACCCCTGCCCCTAGAGAAACCCCTTCATCAGCCATGTACAGTCTTAGTGCAGCTGAGAAATCTGCAATAGCTTCAACATCTACCATGGTGGCACCTCTGGAAATGGTAAGTTTATAAAAAAATCCTTAAATAAGATTATTGGTGCTAGTCTCTTGTCCTGCAAATATTAGTACTGTTTCACAAAATTTGCTATTTTCCTGTAAGATTCTGAATCGTTTTGGCATATAGATGTATGACTGATCAATAATACAGTCAGTAAACTGTACAGATTTTTTAATCTGAGTCGCCTCATGAGAAAACCACTGTTGTGGTTTTCGACCAGGTCCGACACAAACTAGGCTGTACAGTTGAAAAAGTAGCTATCTGTAGGCTCGTATTTACAAAGTAGAGGAATTGTACTATCCGTGTAGTGAAAACAACTTAGGCATTGGTCAGCTGCGCGGTTACCTCAAAGCTGGTCGGCGCCTTTGTTTTCACATAGGTAATATGTGGGTTTTTTCATGAGGCGGCTTATATTCGTGTAAAAAAAAAAACAAGTTATAAAATGCCCCAACCTATTTTCTGTCATGTAATTTCATGGTCTGCCAATCATTTCTTTTGCTCATTGTATAATTACAGGTTCCGGTGTAACAGTTTATCTTGCCCCCCTGGACAGCTTGCCCCCCGGGGGGCAAAATTTCCCGGGAAATCTTACCCCCCACCCTGATTATCTTCACCCCCGGGGGGTAAGCTGTCCAGGCCAGTTTATCTTGCCCCCCACCCACTCGGAAAGAAAGTGTTTTTAGAATAAGTATGTTTATTTTCCTGCACCAATGAAATAATATCATGTCCTTTTACCATTATTTAGTGACATGTTATCTAATCCGCCCTTTTTTTTAAAAAAAAAATATTTTATTTACCTAGGTGGGGGTGAAGCTGTCCAGGGCGGTTTATCTTGCCCCCCGCCTAGGTATTGGAGGATCAATTTTTCTAAGCTTATTACACTGTTTCAAAATTAATACCATAAGAAGACCTACCTTTTAGAAATGCAATTTATTTGATTAAAAAGCCCTTTTCCTTATCATTCAGTTTTATACCCTACGTTACATAGGCGGGGGTGAAGCTGTCCAGGGTGGTTTATCTCGCCCCCCGCCTATGTATTGGATGATAAAATTTTCTAGGCTTATTACAACTGTTTCCAATTAATACTGTACTTAAGAAGCTTTATCAGTTTTAACTGCAATCCATTTTATTATCAAGACATTTTCCTCGTCTTTCCATTCTATACCCTCAGTTATGCAGGCGGGAGTGAAGCTGTCCAGGGCGGTTTATCTTGCCCCCCGCCTAGGTATTGGAGGATCAATTTTTCAAAGCATGTTACACTGTTTCAAAATTAATACCATAAGAAGGTCTACCTTTTAAAATGCAATTTATTTGATTAAAAAACCCTTTTCCTCTTCATTCAGTTTTATACCCTCAGTTACATAGGTGGGGGTGAAGCTGTCCAGGGCGGTTTATCTTGCCCCCCGCCTATGTATTGGATGATAAAATTTTCTAGGCTTATTACACTGATTAAAAATTAATGCAGTAGGAAGAATTATCAGTTAGAAAAGCATTTAGTTTGAATACATATCTCTTTTCCTCCTCATTCAGTTCCTATCGTCACTTTCTCAGGTGGGGGTGAAGCTGTCCAGGGCGGTTTAACTCGCCCCCCGCCTAGGTATTGGATGATAAAATTTTCTAGGCTTATTTCACTGATTAAAAATTAATGCAGTAGGAAGAATTATCAGTTAGAAGTGCATTTAGTTTGAATACATAACCCTTTTCCTCCTCATTCAGTTCCTATCTTCACTTTCTCAGGCGGGGGTGAAGCTGTCCAGGGCAGTTTATCTTGCCCCCCGCCTAGGTATTGGAGGATCAATTTTTCAAAGCATGTTACACTGTTTCAAAATTAATACCATAAGAAGGTCTCCCTTTTAGAAATGCAATTTATTTGATTAACCAGAGGACCAATGGTCCTGTAAACGCTCACCTGAGACCTGAGATATATACATGTACCAATAAACTTGTTAGACTAGAATGGTACAATGCATGTATATAACCCTAGGGAAGGGTCAGAACTTTTTCAAATCATAAAAATTCAGTCCATTTGCCAATTAACTGCAAGTTTTGTCCTTCAAATGACATTTTAACAATTTTCTCCATTCAAATGCATGGGCGATCTAAGTTGACCTTGCCGTGAAATAGGTCAAGGTCATCCCAGTGTCAAGATTTATACAAATTTTGTAGACCTCCGTTCCTTAATGCTTCATGCCAAGTTTCAAAATCATAGGCCTTCTGGTTCTGAAGAAGAAGATTTTTAAAAAATTTTGCTAATTATAGCCATGGCGGCCATCTTGGTCGTGTAACCTTGACCATTTATATAAATTTTCATTTCCTCTTCCTAAGGATGCTCCACATAAAGTTTGGCTTTGATTGGCTAAGCAGTTTCTGAGAAAAAGCTGTTTGAATATTATGGTCATCTACATGTATATAGCTCCAGGGCAGGGGCAGACAACCCCTGGGCCTAATATATTTTCATAAGCATAAATCTTCTGTCCATTTGCTCATTCCTAGCAAGTTTTCTGCCATTACATGACATTTTCCTATTTTTTCCCATTCAAATGCATGGGCGACCTAAGTTGACCTTGCCGTAAAATAAGTCAAGGTCATCCCAGGGTCATGATTTATATAAACTTTGTAAAGCTCCATTCCCAGATGCTTCATACCAAGTTTCAAAATCATAGGCCTTCTGGTTCTGAAGAAGAAGATTTTTAAACGTTTTTGCTATTTATAGCCATGGTGGCCATCTTGGTCATGTGACCTTGACCATTTATATAAACTTTCATTCCCTCTTCTTAAGAATGCTCCACAAAAAGTTTGGCTTTGATTGGCCTAGCAGTTTCAGAGAAGAAGATGTTTCAATATTATGGTCATATACATGTATATAGCCCCGGGGCAGGGGCAGACAACCCCCTGGGCCCAAAATATTTTCTTAAACATAAATCTTCTGTACATTTGCTCATTTCTAGCAAGTTTTCTGCCATTTAATTACATTTTCCTAGTTTTCCCCATTCCAATGCATGGGAGACCTAAGTTGACCTCGCCGTAAAATAGGTCAAGGTCATCCCAGGGTCATGATTTATATAAACTTTGTAGAGCTCCATTCCCAGATGCTTCACACCAAGTTTCAAAATCATAGGCCTTTTGGTTCTAAAGAAGAAGATTTTTAAACATTTTTGCTATTTATAGCCATGGCGGCCATCTTGGTCATGTGACCTTGACCATTTATATAAACTTTCTTTCCCCCTTCCCAAGGATGCTCCACATGAAGTTTGGCTTTGATTGGCCTAGCGGTTTCAGAGAAGAAGATGTTTGAATATTATGGTCATATACATGTATATAGCCCCAGGGCAGGGGCAGACAACCCCCCAGGGGCTAAAATTTTTCATTAACATTAATCTTCTGTCCATTTGCCTATTCCCAGTAAGTTTTACCCATTAAATAGCATTTTACCATTTTTTCCCATTCAAATGCATTGGCGACCTACAAGATACAAGATACAAGAAACTTTATTTACCGTCGGTTTTTGTATAACAGAGAACATTAGCTACATGAGCTATTTTCCGACCTAAGTTGACCTTGCCGTAAAATAGGTCAAGGTCATCCTAGGGTCATGATTTATATAAACTATGATGGGCCTGCGTCCCCAATGCTATATACCAAGTTTCATGGAAATCCGCCCACTGGTTCTGGAGAAGAAGATTTTTAAAGGTTTTTGCTATTTATAGCCATGGCGGCCATCTTGGTCATGTGACCTGAACCATTTATATAAACTTTCGTTCCCCCTTCCTAAGGATGCTCCACATGAAGTTTGGCTTTGATTGGCCAAGCAGTTTCAGAGAAGAAGATCTTTGAAATTGTGGACGACGGACGACGGACGACGGACGGACGGACGGACGATGACGGACGGACGCCGGAGCATGGGTATACTGATTAAAAATTAATGCAGTAGGAAGAATTATCAGTTAGAAGTGCATTTAGTTTGAATACATAACCCTTTTCCTCCTCATTCAGTTCCTATCGTCACTTTCTCAGGTGGGGGTGAAGCTGTCCAGGGCGGTTTAACTCGCCCCCCGCCTAGGTATTGGATGATAAAATTTTCTAGGCTTATTTCACTGATTAAAAATTAATGCAGTAGGAAGAACTATCAGTTAGAAGTGCATTTAGTTTGAATACATAACCCTTTTCCTCCTCATTCAGTTCCTATCTTCACTTTCTCAGGCGGGGGTGAAGCTGTCCAGGGCGGTTTAACTCGCCCCCTGCCTAGGTATTGGATGATAAAATTTTCTAGGCTTATTTCACTGATTAAAAATTAATGCAGTAGGAAGAATTATCAGTAAGAAGTGCATTTAGTTTGAATACATAACCCTTTTCCTCCTCATTCAGTTCCTATCTTCACTTTCTCAGGCGGGGGTGAAGCTGTCCAGGGCGGTTTATCTTGCCCCCCGCCTAGGTATTGGAGGATCAATTTTTCAAAGCATGTTACACTGTTTCAAAATTAATACCATAAGAAGGTCTCCCTTTCAGAAATGCAATTTATTTGATTAAAAAGCCCTTTTCCGCGTCATTCAGTTTTATACCCTCAGTTACATAGGCGGTGGTGAAGCTGTCCAGGGCGGTTTATCTTGCCCCCCACCTATGTATTGGATGACAAAATTTTCTAGGCTTATTACACTGATTAAAAATTAATCCCTCCATTCTTCATCCAATTCGTTTCTTACTCTCTGACACTGAAATTAACTTATAGGACTTGGTTTGTGATTTAAATCCAATATTGTTTTATACACATATGGGTGCAGGACATTTCCCACTCCAAAAAACCGAGGTTTTAAATCCACTTTTATTTTAAAAGGGGGGGGGGGGCAAGATAAACCGCCCTGGCCAGCTTACCCCCCACCCATGTACCAATTAGTTTCTTCTTTTCCGACATTGAAAACAAGTTTACAGGGCTTGTCTTGTGAGTATGAAGCCAATACTTTTTTATATGAAGGTTGTTCAAGTGATGGTGAAGAAAAAAATATCAACATCAAAAACCTGGGTGGGGATCAGTTCAAACCGCCCTGGACAGGTTACCCCCCGCCCCTGTACCAATAAGTTTCTTCTTTTCTGACACTGAAAACAAGTTTATAGGGCTTATCCTGTGATTTAAATCCAATATTATTTTATATGACGGTTGTTCAAATGATGGTGAAGAAAAAAAAATCAACATCAAAAACCTAGGTGGGGGGCAAGATAAACCGCCCTGGACAGGTTACCCCCCACCCTCGTACCAATTACATGTAGTTTCTTCTTTTCCGACATTGAAAAAAAGTTGATAGGACTCGGCGAGTTTGATCTCCAGTTCGGAAACTTCCAGTTTTCAGCATCACAAGAAACCGTACTGATGTCAGATATTCCGGATATCATTGCTAGTGACAGGAATGTTCCTTCTGGGGGAAGTACTTCGACTCAACTGGTTGAACCGCCGCCTCCTCCAAGATTCATCGCTTCAAATCGACAAATCTCTTCAAGCATAAAGCAGGCTGCCCCAATATATATTCAAAATTCAACCGTTCATTTTCATTATTAACTTGGTGTTTTAATGTATGTTGTTCTTAAACAATGGTGAAATTGCAGTGGGTGACCAGTAGAACTGGCTGTGACTTGGGAAGTATTTAATAAAGTGGCAACTTAATGTACATTTTCTGTGTTCTTCAAAGTGGTAATACCAAAATGAAACATTGGAAGTGAAATGAATGAAAAGCTTTAGACTCATTGCCAAATATCAACTGAATATTAAATATGCACTTTTATTGGCTGATAAAATGTCTTCTATCATCCATTTAACACAATATTAAACCAGGACACATCAATTCTGTTACATTTATTGTTGTTACCTTGTTGATTAAAATTAATTAATTGTTTAGTATTTGCTAAATTTGTCTTCAAATATATACATGTTTGGTTGGGCCTTCGGCCTCGGGCAATAGTGCACTGGGTCGTCCTCGGCACCTCGGGGCAATAGTTTTGACTATCCCCCAAACAGCCATGAAATAACTGGTTAATTATAACCCAACATACTATATAAAGAGAAATAAAACATTTCAGGCTGTTTTTTAAACAATTTTAGTTAAACCCAGTTTAAACCAGTTTCAATGAACTGTTTCGTGTCATGTGACGAACTGTTTCATGTGCAACAGTTTTTACTGTTTCCCAGTCAAGTGACATGCTTTGCATGCTTTTATACTGCATGCTTTTATACTGCCTGTATACCTGGAAATATTGTCCAACAAAAAGTAATCAAAAGCAAACAACAAACAAATGAATCAAACAAACAAACAAAACATATGACCAAACAAACAAAAACAAGCAAACATGACCAAACAAACAAAAACAAGCAAACAAACATAAAACAAACAATTCAAACCAAGCATTAATCACAAATAAGCACATGAAATAATCTAAGAAAACAGAAACAAAAAACTAACAAAACAAACAAAAATCAAACAAGCAAAACAAACAAAAATGGAATAAAACACATTAAACAATCATACAAACAAAAAAATGAACCAAAGAAACAAACAGAATAAACAAAACAAAACAGTAAAATAAGCAAACAAGTAAATCAACTTAAGTGCCAAACCTTCAAGCAAGTAAACAAACAAGCAAACCAGAATCAAACAAGCAAACATGATCTGTACAACAAAACCAGGATATGAGCATGTTTCAACCTTATTTTCACTTTTTACATTTAATGTTACAACCAGTCTTGTCATAATATAGTATGTGTATGGTATTAAGTTTGAGTTGGGTAATAAAACAACTATTTCAAACCTTCCTGTGTGACAGTCATAATTATTACCCAACATACTATATAAAGAGAAATAAAACATTTCAGGCTGTTTTTTAAAACAATTTTAGTTAAACCCAGTTTAAACCAGTTTCAATGAACTGTTTCATGTCATGTGACGAACTGTTTCATGTGCAACAGTTTTTACTGTTTCCCAGTCAAGTGACATGCTTTGCATGCTTTTATACTGCATGCTTTTATACTGCCTGTATACCTGCAAATATTGTCAAACAAAAAGTAATCAAAAGCAAACAACAAACAAATAAATCAAACAAACAAACCAAACATATGACCAAACAATTAAAAACAAGCAAACAAACAAACATAAAACAAACAATTCAAACCAAGCATTAATCACAAATAAGCACATGAAATAATCTAAGAAAACAGAAACAAAAAACTAACAAAACAAACAAAAACAAACAAGCAAAACAAACAAAAATGGAATAAAACACATGAAACAAACAATCATACAAACAAAAAATGAACCAAAGAAACAAACAGAATAAACAAAACAAAAACAGTAAAATAAGCAAACAAGTAAATCAAACCTTCAAGCAAGTAAACAAACAAGCAAATCAGAATCAAACAAGCAAACATGATCTGTACAACAAAACCAGGATATGAGCATGTTTCAACCTTATTTTCACTTTTAACATTTAATGTTACAACCAGTCTTGTCATAATATAGTATGTGTAAGGTATTAAGTTTGAGTTGGGTAATAAAACAACTATTTCAAACCTTCCTGAAAGAAGCATATGACGATTTCCATTTTTAGTCATTTTAGTCTAGCTTAGATCCTTTTAGGTTATCAGTCAGAGTGCTTATATTTATTTTGCCGTCTTTTTCCAGGTCCAGTTTGATATTTTCCTTTATTTTATACTTTACAGTGAAAACCAATGTATATCAAAACTTGATAAAATTAGTATCGGGCAACAGTTCATCGGGTCATCCACAGCACCTCGGGGTGATAGTTTTGACTGTTACACAGGAAGGTATGAAATAGTTGTATAATGCATTATACAGAAGTGTGAGACATAGAGGATATTTGTTTTTTTGAGGTGAATACCAAATATATTTCATCGAGTGAGTTGAAAACATCAAAACTTTCACGAGTGCGCAGTATTCACCGAAAAAAAGCAAATTTTCTTTTTATTTTATACAATACACGGGCATTTTCCAATTCACAAGGCAGGCTGCAAAAACCAAAAATTTTTGAAAACACAAATAATTTTGGTACCACATTGTTCCTTACGTTCTAACTAAGAAAATGAATACCCACACTTTATGTTTTTGTTCATAAATAACGGAGTTATAGGCGTTTGAATTTCTGAAGTGAGACACATTTAATGACGTCAAGTAAATGGAAACGTCAGAAGTAATCCAAAATCTACAGTGAAGATACAGGCTGATATCAGTCTCTACTCACTAGTGACTTTTGATATCAGTGAGATTTGATATCAGTGAAATTTCATATCAATGAAAATACTAATTTTATCAAGTTTTGATATACATTGGTTTTCACTGTAAAGTATAAAATAAAGGAAAATATCAAACTGGACCTGGAAAAAGACGGCAAAATAAATATAAGCACTTTGACTGATAACCTAAAAGGATCTAATCTAGACTAAAATGACTAAAAATGGAAATTGTCATATGATCCTTTCTTCTGTATTGAATCAATCAACTGATAACACACAGCGACACTAGCTCAGTCTAGCTGTACAGCCTGGTTCATGTCTGATCTGGTCAGAAAGACGAGTATTCAGGTACCGTATATGTACATCCTCATCCCCATGCTACACCCCGACCTACCTTCATAGCATAAAACTGTTTTTCATCCTCTCTCCTGCCTTTCACAACATTGCCATAGGCTCCTTTGGCTATAATATCTATCAGCTGTAAACAGATAATAAAAGTAAAACTTAGGTCTTTTAAGAGCAGAAAGCATATTAATGAGAAAAGTGTTGGGCCATGCCGCGGTTACGGCTACTTAAGCCTCTTCAATGACCCTTTAGATTTCGCAAATGGAGCCAAAAAGAAATACTGTAATTTCGCAACTTTCAACAGGATAGTCAATACAAATACTAGTATTATCCAGACAGAGCCAAAAATATAAACTGTTGGTTAGAAAATGGATCTTAACCGATGATGACTGAATTTCTGATTTCTCAGAATACCCTTGCTGATCTCAAAGGACCAAAAGGAAAATAAAATATAATCTGCACTATGGGTGATGTACAGGGAGACTATTTAGGGCCGCCACAAGGCACAACACCAGCTGCAGTAATCCAATACAGTAGCAAAGTTGGAAGATTATTTATATAAAGGGAAAGAAGGGAAATTAGTTTTGAACTGTCTACATGCATCAGAAGAAACTAATGACATAAGAACTTCAATTCTCACACATGTAGTTTTAATATGAACTGTATAATACAATATAAGCCTGTGCATGAGAATGTCAATAATTCAGGTTTATGGCCAGGTCTGACACACAAACCAGGCTGTACAGTCTCAGAAAAAAGCTTGAAACTTTAGACATACGTAGAAGAGGAATTGTACTAACTGTCTGGCGAAAACAAATATGCTGATCAGCTGTGCAGTTATGCAAATTGTTGGTATTCTGATGTGAAGGCTCATATCTTTTTAACATGTTAACATGTTGCTTAACATGTTGGTTTGTGTCTTGACTGTAGAAAATAACTTAGTCAGGTTTCTGAATCTCTCATAAGGGGTGTATTTATATAAAGATTAACTGGTACAACTGTCACTGCCTTGATTAAATTACCTCAAAGCCTTGTTGCTCTATATCTCCTCTGACTGGGAAATCGGGTAGGAACAGAGACTCTACTAGTGGTATTGAAAGTTGTGCCTGGGGCCCGCCCTTGGTTGGTGTGTCTGCATTATCAGCCTGGTCTATGTTGGTCGTTGATTTTCCCTTGAACAGCTTCCATGCTGCCCGAACTTTGTCTGGCCTCAAATCACCATCAACATCAAGCAACTGAAAGCATATTACTAATCCCATTTAATACAATATGTACAATAATATGCACTATTATCATTCTATAGACATGTAGATATGAGCCTTCTCATGAGAAAACAACAATTTGGGATTCCGACCAGGTTTGATACAAGCTTGAAAGTTTGGATATAAATAGAAGAGGAATTTTACTATGTAGCAAAAACAAAGATGCTGATCAGTAACTGCGCAGCTGATCTTCGCCTTTGTTTTTGCCTATGCATGTTGTCAGTGCAGCAGCTCATTATAAGCAATTTGATTGAGCAAAACTGTGAAATAAGCTTCTAGCAATCAGTCTGCTGTATACATCACTAGATTATACTAGATATCAGCCCTCTTTTCAAAATCCTCAGGCTTATCAACAAATAAAAAATGAACCTTCACATGAGAAATCCAACAATCTGTGTTTCCGACCAGGTCTGACACAAACCAGGCTGTGTCTAACACGAACCAGGCTGTACAGTCACAGCATAATGCTAGAAGCTTGAAAATTTGGATATAAGTAGAAGAGTAGTACTATCTGTGTGGCAAGAACAAAGGTGCTGATCAGCTGTGCAGTAACTGCACAGCTGATCTGTGCTTTGTTTTCACATATGCAAATCGTTGATTTTCTAATGCGAAGATAGTGACCAAAAAGCATTGTAAGAGAATCTGAAGCTCTCACTAGTTTTTGAAGCGCTCATTGGTGCTATGGATTTAAACATGAAACAATTATATTCTCATGTATAAAGGTACAGAAACGGATTTGTCCATCAAGAACAAGAGTGGTCATTGGAATCAATTTTACAATTTACCTGATTGTCGGGGACAGATTGAGCTTTTTTCAATCCCGATTTCTGTTGAGTGTTGCCCATATTTTACCAAGAAACATTCTGTTAAGGTCAAGCGACCCATTTCAGTTCAAACATCATTGTCTGGTAGGTTAAAAGGTTAAAATTATGAAAATACATAAAGTGGGAACTTTTTGAGTTAATTGGCTTTGTTTGTTTGATTGGATTATTGTGTACGCCGTTCACTTCTTTACGGATTATGGTAGTACCATAAGATGTTCGATTTATGGTCGATTCGCGACCTACCTGTTCGCGATTTGTTCGCTATCTGACCCGTTCGCTACCAAAACTTTCGCGACCTATACATGTTCGCTACCTGAATCTGAATCTGAATGCCTGCCGGCTCTGGAGAAGAAGATTTTTGAGTGGTTTTTACCATATATGGGCGTGGCTGCAAACACACCGGAGTGTACAATGTACACCTCCCAAGAATAATCAGAAATTGATTGATGGGAGTAACAAGAAAACAAAACAAAACAAAACAAATCATGGTCATGTGATCCCGATTTCGTGATCAAACTTTTGTTCCCCCTACCCATGCATGCTCCACATAAAATTTCACTTTGATTGGCCAAGCAGTTTTAGAGAAGATCTTTGAAAAGTGTGTATGGATGACAGACCGGCCAAGGTCAAGAGATGAACTTGACCTAAATAAATCACATACCATTAGTTGTTTTGCATCTACCACTTTTCGTGTCTCAGGCTGCAATAGTTTTCAAAAAATCCTTAGTTTTCACTTTTTCCCATGTAAAATCCTATGTTTCCAAAATTGACCTTGCCGTAAAATAGATCAAGGTCATCCTATGGTCATCATTTGATCAAACTATGATGGGCTGTCCCAAATGCTACATACCAAGTTTCGTGAAAATCGTCTTGCCGGTTCTGGAGAAGAAGATTTTTGAGTGGTTTTTACCATATATGAGCGTGGCGGCCATCTTGGTCATGTGATCCAGATTTCGAAATCAAACTTTCGTTCCTCATTACCAAGGATGCTCCACATAAAATTTCACTTTGATTGACCAAGCTGTTTCAGAGAAGAAGATCTTTGAAAAGTGTGTATGGACGACAGACCGACCGAGGTCAAGAGATGACCTTGGCCTAAATTAATTACATACCTTCATATAATCCATTAGTTCTCTGCATCTACCACTTTTCAGGTCTCAGGCTGCAATAGTTTTCACAAAAAAAAGCCATAGTTTTTTACCTTTTCCCATGTAAAAGCTTATGTTTCCAAAATTGGCCATGCCGTAAAATAGGTCAAGGTTATCCCATGGTCATCATTTGCGCAAACTATGATGGGCTGGAGTCCCCGATGCTACATACCAAGTTTCGTGGAAATCGACCCGCTGGTTCTGGAGAAGAAGATTTTTGAGTGGTTTTTACCATACATTGGCGTGGCGGCCATCTTGGTTATGTGATCAAGATCCCGCGAACAAACTTTTGTTCCCCCTACCCATGGATGCTCCACACAAAATTTAGCTTTCATCGGCCAAGCGGTTTCAGAGAAGATGTTTGAAGATGTGAACGGACGGACGCACGGACGCACGGGCGGACGCCGGCTCGACTACTATACTATAAGCTCACCTTGTGAGCCTTCGGCTCAGGTGAGCTAAAATGCGAAGGCACCGATCAGCATGTTCTTAAACAGGGTAGGGTATATCAACGGTGCACAAGACAACTAGAGCTAAGCCAAGATACGGATAGACATTGAACTACGTTACGGTTAAGCCGGACACATACCTTTACATATAAACTTAAGTTGTTTACTAATGTCATTATTTTGAAAATAAAAATAGATTTAAAACATAAATTTGCGAACCAATAATCAATGATATAAGCAAAAATGTTACAAAAATATCATTTTTATTCGAAATGGATTGTCACGTTTTACAGTTCTAAACATCATGCTGGGTAGAAGTGCCATAAAGTGATGGCAACGTCCCGAAAAGACCAAGGCTGTTGATATGCCGTTAAGCAACACACGTCAAACAAATCAATCGATATGTCTTGTATGATTAATGTTGTCTAAATGAGTATCGTTGAGGCAATTTACGACATGTTGGTGCATTTGAAACATTCTGGACGTGAACTCTGGTACCGGGCACAAACTTACCACATGTGAAAACACGAGTAACTTGAACACTTGCATTTACAATTCTGTCATTTGCGATTTTTCAAAACCGGTTTACCATTGTCTTTACGCACTTTAGTTCAAATTTAAGGGTGCATTCTGTCTATGTTTCCATGTCTCGTCAGGAGGTATGAAAATGTCTTCATGATGATCTAAGTGCCTGTGCACTCTTGGCACAGACCATTAACTACCAAAATCTTCAAATAAAACAATAACAAGGCCACTGTTCCCTGGGCTTCAAAACATTTTGAGTAGCGCAGTTCCTGCAGAATTAAGAACAGGGCATTCAAGTAAAGACTTCACTAAGTAAAAATCACATCAGGAAAATGTTTACCCCCTTTAACCCCACTCACCTTTATATAGAAAAACTGGGGTTAGCAGGGGTATACCTAATTTTCTTATTTTTTATCCAAAACATACATTGTGGATACTCGTTTGAACCGCCTCGGTGGGGCGGTTCTAACATGTACCCAAAATGTATGTTTTGAGCAAAAATATATAAAAAAAATCCAATGAAATTTTCAATTGTTTCTTCTGAAAAAAAATCTGTTTATTGCATGGGCAAGTTTTCGTAATGAGGTGTATAATCATGAATGACATTCCTCTAATGGCTAGATTAAATTTCCGTCCTTCTATATGTCTAATGCTCAATTCACATCATTTGTTACAGGTGGGTTGTAAATTCAACTTTGAGTTTGACTAGTTACATTCTGAGGAGGTAAGAAAGCAACGGTCATGAAAATGAGCGAAAACACAGACGCACGTTAACTGCTCAGCTGATCAGCGCCTTTGTTTTTGCAACACGGATAGTACAATTCCTCATCTACTTATACCCAAAATGTCAAGATTCTAGCTTTCTTCTGTGTGTGTATAGGCCGGTTTGTGTCGGACCTGGTCGGGAACCCCGGAGACATGTTTTCTCGCGTCGCGGCTCAAATCGTGCATTTATAACAAAAATCTGAGGTGGGAAAAACTTAATTGACGATCAGGTACTTATACAAAGAGAACACATATCGTAAGCCAAGTGAGCAGCTATTTCCCAAAAGATGGCCACTCAATTACCTGGACTTCACTAAATCAGGATAACATGTCTGTCTAATATTTACCCCCTTGTACCCCACTTATATTTAGCAAAACTGGGGTAAGCAGGATTATACCTATTTTTTTATATTTTTGCTCAAAAACATAGATTGTGGGTACTCGTTACAACCGCATCGCCGAGGCGGTTCTAACGTATACCCACAATCAATGTTTTGAGCAAAAATATTAAAAAATATTTTTTTCCTATGAAATTTTCAATTGTTGCTACTGAAAAAAATCTCTATATACGAGTATTGCATGGGCAAGTTTTCGTCATGAAATATTTGAACGTACATAAACTGTGCAAAAAGCATCAAAATCCAACTCCCAAACATGAAACAATTAGAACCTCGAAAGAGGTATCGCACTCGAAGGATCAGTAATATAAAATTCCTGGGTGTGGAGTTTTCTTTGTTCTTTGTTTAAGGATGATACCGATCCCATGTGTTGATTTTAACAGCCTCGTAATTTTTTCGTATTTTTATTGTACTCGTAAATATATTTGAACATGTTTCCTTTGCAATGAGCAACAATTTGCAAGTTGAAGTGGATACAGTAACAAAATTTTACGAATCATTCAACAACTTGACCACCACCTACCCCACCCACGCACCCATATAACTTAAAATGTTGCAGAAAATCAAATTTTATAAAATGTAACAAATCCATATTTGTAGATTCAAACTTTTCATTGTCTTTTTACGCTACATAGAATTTGTCCATATTGTCCGGATAAAGGAATGAAATATATAGGGTGGCGTGCATATAAGAGAGAACCAACAACTTGAAAATCGCCCTTTGAACCTTATGCTTTTAGTATATTTCTTAGACCATATTTCATTAAAACCATACAAAAAATTAGCTAGAATACCTAAGGCGAAAGGTCCTGTATATATTG